>CM067317.1:15236341-15951293 GCA_034231615.1 Meghimatium bilineatum | reverse complement strand
AAGTTTTCTTGCAGTAGATCGCCACGTGAAGCGTCAGAATTTTGCTTTCGTGGAGTTCAGCTAGAAGGCAGAAAGGGCGGCCTGTTTACAGTGGGGGAATTACATGCACACACTAAGGGCGTGACTATTGCCCCGGCTAAGCCTTACAAGAGAGCAACAAGAAAACATTTAAGATTCGCCCAGTAGCCGCAGAAGATAGATATAAGACATGTTTTATTGTTTCTATTACAGACCCGATCAGCCCGCTCAGTCCTTGAAGGGGTGTGGTTGTCCTTGTTTGATGATAGGACACGACACTGCCGTGGTTGCTTGAAGAGCAGCCGAATCAATTGGCACACTCCAGTTTAATGTCATCCGAGGAGGTTATAGACCACCAGCTTGGATCGGTTCTCGTCACGGACGTGACCCACGAAGACTTAATATTGTTGATACAGCCGGCTATACGGAGCTATTTCCGTGAGCGAGTTCGGCGCCGAACTGTATGGCACACAGAGTGGTTGGCGGACACGGGAAGCACGTTGTTTGTGTTGTGATGTGGGGGTGTATCAATCACCGGCACACCCAAATTTTTTAGATTAATGGCTGTTTTAATAAATATGATTTTTATTATCAGTTAACTGTTGGGTTTTTTAACATAAAACTTATTGATTATATAAGATACGCATTAATATGATATTAGTATATTCCCTTATTTTCACCAGTTGCCCCTTACCCGATTCAGATGTCACACCACAACAACCACCGAGTTTCTTTTTAGTATGTAATATTTTGTCTCTTTTCACAGACCCGAATGTTTTATGTTGTTAGTAATAAGAAGACCGGGTCGGACCTTCCTTACTAATAGGACAAAAGCTAATACAACCCATGAAATTATGAAATGTATACACCCACCTGGAGGTATTTCGGTACCCTAGAGATGTATCCCACAACCTGGCTATGTTTCTACTTATGTATATATCACAATGGGACCTACTAAAAGCACCATACGATACAAGACACAGCAGATTGCAATCCAATAAACAAAAACAGGAAAAAACATGAACACATACTGGAAAATGCCATCACACTAGCAAGACAGATAGGAAACAACACAGCCAACATCCACAGATTACAAATGGGAACTTGAACAACACAGACAACACAGGTACCAAGGAGCCTGGATAAGAACCAAGCTCAATCCAATACAACTAAAGAAATACCAAACAAACAATACTTAAACATAGATCAGAACATACAACACTGCAGACAGATAAGGAGTATAACAGACACACAAGGGACCACACACACAGAAACAGAAGACATAGTCCAAGTCTTTGAAGACTACTATAAAACCTTATACACAGAAGAAATCACACAACCACACACACCTTCATGGAATACACACAAAAACTCTCAGACACAGAAAAAAAACTTACTGGACGAAGACCTCACACTGAATGACATTACAAAAGCAGTTAACGCAATGCAAAAAGACAAAACACCTGGACCAGACGGACTCACTGCGGAATTCTACCAACACTTTTTCCCCCTACTGGGACCTTTCCTACTCCAGGTCTATACAACCTCCTTCAAGGAAAAGACCTTACCGCCCAGCCAAAACCTCTCCTACATCACCCTACTCCCCAGAAACCGTGAAAGAATGCATACTAGCAGTTTTCGATGAAATAGTAAGTGACGGTATAATTTAAAAAAAAAAAAAAAAAACGTAACACATTCAGTTCAGCAGATGCATGTCAGATACTTCGACGATGCACAGAATCAAAATTTTAGGAACTGAAGTTTTTCAGTGTTTAGTTGAAAGCATAAAAAGTCTGAATTTCTGTCAATTGCTATTGACGAATCTACAGATAATACAGACATGGCTCAGTTATGTTTATTCGGTGTTTTTTCGATGGACAATATTTTCGTGAAGAACTGCTGGGTTAGCACTAGAACATTTCACCACTGGAGAAGTTATTTATAACAAGATTAAGCTGTATTTCACAGAAAATTTACTTGATTTTAATTTTAAAAAATTGTTTATTGGTAGCAGATGGTGCCCCATCAATGTTAGGTAAGCATCACGGTATGATAGCACGACTATCTGCAGTAGCACCTCAGATGCACTCGCTGCTTTGTCTTATCCATCAAAGTGTTATGTGCAGAAAATTTAATTATATGAAAGAAGCAATGGATATGGTGATGAAAATAATACATTTCATTCGCTCCTCGTCAAGTCTTCAACACGGGTTATTTCGGCAGTTACTCGAAGAAGCAGATTACAAAGATTTGCTTCGGCACAATGACATTTGTTGGCAGAGTAAAGGTACGAAACTGCTCTCATAATAATGCAGAAAAGTACAGGAAAGTGTTACATGACAATGCCTTTTTGGCAAATGTTTGCTTTTTAAACGATTTGTTTGCTCATTTTAACACATTGAACGTGCAATTTCAAGGTAGACAAAAGACTATTATTGATCTGATTGAAAAATTGAACGCCTTTCAAGATAAGTTAGTAGTAGTTATATAGGGATGAATGGGGCCGTTTTGCTCACCAATGCTCACCATTTAGATGGCTCAAAGAAGAAAGTATTGGTGAGCTGCTCACCATTGCTCACCATTTAGATGGTTCAAAGAAGAAAGTATTGTTAGCAACACACCAACACAGCCAGTAGGATGGGGCGGCGCAAGATACCCCACCCAGGCCCGAGCGGTACCCCCACCGTTGGTGGGGGTCCGAGCGCGCGGATCACGGGGGAGGTGGGGTGGGACCCACACGCTTGGGTATTTTTCCGCTGAAAATTTTCCACTGCGCTATTTAGCTATGGTTTAAACCGGTCAAAGAACTAGCAGTGGTACTGCTATTATGTGTGGAGTATGTATTTAATGATGAAAATGTATGTGTATGTGTGTGTGGGTGTATGGGGGGTGTCTGAAACTCCCCATTTTTATCTGTGTTGGTGTGTTGAATAAAAAAAATAATTTTCCGCTGACCTATCTCCCACCCTTTCCCCTCGTGTGTCGGTTCTTAACATGAAATGACTTTATCCGTTTAGTGGTCATACGGTTTTCCATTTCCACGGAAACTTTTTCAGTGTTTTTAGGTACAAGGTGATACAGCAAGGTCAATATCAGTGAAGTTTGTAACAATTTTTTTAACCTGTGCTTCACCTTTAGACTGATAATTCAAGATAAAGAAAATGACACATACATCAGCTGACCTTGTGTCGACCTCAACATTCTAATTATGAAACTTTTCCACACCAGAAATTTTGTCTCGTTCAGATTAGTGGACTTATCGCACCCACATTTAAACCATGCGTTGTATTGGTTTATTTATAAAACAGGCGTGTGTGGTGTCTAATGAATGGCCGTGAAATGGTATTTCCATATAAATTAAACCAAGAAACAAACAATTCAACACGTTCAACGAAATATATGAAGAACCCGTTTAAATATATGCCTATGTAGCAAGCTTTATATAAATACACATTGAAAATAAAACTAACATCTATTTAACTAAAGCTGGTAGCATAACGATGGACTAGGTCAGGTCAACAAGACAACAGAACTCGGCGGTTGGAAAAAATAATAATAATGAAATATATTTCAGGTTTGGTCGTTGATGTTTGGCCTACTGTCATGTAATGTTAATGGTTGCTTTATTAATATGTATCAATATATTATCTTGTATGGTTAGGTAAGCTGGTCAGAAGAACACAGAGATTGAAAAATGTATCATGTTTTCTATATCATGTTTTATTGTTTCTATTACAGACCCGCTCAGCCCTTGAAGGGGTGTGGTTGTCCTTGTTTGATGATAGGACACGACACTGTCGTGGTTGCCGTGAAGAGCAGCCGAATCAATTGGCACACTCGTGTTTAATGTCAGCCGAGGAGGTTATAGACCACCAGCTTGGATGGTTCTCGTCACGGACGTGCCCCAGGCGGACTTAATAATGTTGATACAGCCGGCTATACGGCGCTATTTCCGTGAGCGAGTGCTTCGCCGAACTGCCTGGCACACAGAGTGGTTGGCGACCCGGGAAGAACATTATTTGTGTTGTGTTGTGGGGGTGTGTCAATCACCGGCACACCCAAATTTTTTAGATTAATGAATTAAATAAATATGCTTTTTATTATCTTCGTTGTAATTATAGTTTGTCTATGTTGTACTAAATGTTGTGTTATGTGTATAATCAGGTGTGTCAGTTAACGTGTGTTAGTTGGGTTTATTAACATAACACTTATTGATTATATAAGATATGCATTAATATGCCAATATTAGTATATTCCCTTATTTTCACCAATTGCCCCTTACCCGATTCAGATGATGTCACACCACGACAACCAACCGCGTTTTCTTTTTTTTTTTAGTATGTAATATTTGTCTCTTTTTCACAGACCCGAATGTTTTATGTTGTTAGTAATAAGAAGCCCGGGTCGAACCTTCCTTACTAATAGGACAAAAGCTAATACAACCCATGAAATTATGAAATGTATACAACCGCCTGGAGGTATTTCGGTACCCTAGAGAGGTATCACACAACTTGGCTATGTTTCTACTTATGTATATAACGCTCATGTGTCAACATCAAGCTACAAGTACAAAGGTTGTATAAGTTATCAACACCCACAAACAAGCTTCAATCAGCCCACACGGAACACAACTGGCGTGCTATGACTATTTACTAGACAAAAATTCTCTCAAATTGCTAAATATTGAAATATAAAATGTAAAAAGACGTTAGAACAATGGTAGACAAAGGTGACACCTAAACCTTAATCCACTAACCCCGCTATGCATAATATCACTTTTACAATTATCACCGTCCAAAACCACCAAATAAAAAAATAAATTATGATAAAACATTTGATTCTGTAATGCACTGGTGGTTAAACACGCAGTTACACCTGTAGAGTGTTGTGCGTTAAAACTTTAGTTACGCCCACAAGGGCCTGTGCGTTGGAACTGCAGGTACTCCTGTAACGTACCGCTAGCTGAAAATGTTGGTGTCAAAAAAGAAAATTTAAAATGCTCAAGTGGCATAGTTGTCTATAAACGCAGCGAGGATTAAACGCTTGATCCAACTAACCAAGAATACACTAGTTTCAGTGTGAGCGTGGTTATCTGGTTAATTGGGGACTGTGCGTTGGAACTGCATGTACTCCTGTAACGTACCGCTAGCTGAAAATGTTGGTGTCAAAAAGAAAATTTAAAATGCTCAAGTGGCATAGAGTAACAACAAATGCACAATTTAATAGAAATCATGAATGTCAACAACATAAATAGCTGACACGACTATTAATGGTTATGTAACTACAGTCAGAATGTAAGAATATATGCGGTTAACATATACTTAAAACAACAAAAGAAAACTGTACATTAGCTGATACTATTGGTCTGAAAGCAAACTGAATTGAAGGGAATAATCAAACAAGCGAATAATTACAGAAATGCAAAATATGCTGTTCACAAGTTGCCACTTACCCGATTCAGATGATGTCACACCACGACAACCAACCGATTTTTCTTTTTTAGTATGTAATATTGTCTCTTTTTCACAGACCCGAATGTATTATGTTGTTAGTAATAAGAAGCCCGGGTCGGACCTTCCTTACTAATAGGACAAAAGCTAATACAACCCATGAAATTATGAAATGTATACAACCGCCTGGAGGTATTTCGGTACCCTAGAGAGGTATCACACAACTTGGCTATGTTTCTACTTATGTATATAACGCTCATGTGTCAACATCAAGCTACAAGTACAAAGGTTGTATAAGTTATCAACACCCACAAACAAGCTTCAATCAGCCCACACGGAACACAACTGGCGTGCTATGCCTATTTACTAGACAAAAATTCTCTCAAATTGCTACATATTGAAATATAAAATGTAAAAAGGAGTTACAACAATGGTATACAAAGGTGACAACAAAAACCTTGTACCTAAAAACACTGGAAAAGTTTCAGTGGAAATGGAAAACCGTATGACCACTAAACAGATAAAGTCATTTCATGTTAAGAACCGACACACGAGGGGAAAGGGTGGGAGATAGGTCAGCGGAAAATTTTTTTTTTATTCAACACACCAACACAGATAAAAATGGGGAGTTTCAGACACCCCCCATACACCCACACACATACATTTTCATCATTAAATACATACTCCACACATAATAGCAGTACCAATGCTAGTTCTTTGACCGGTTTAAACCATAGCTAAATAGCGCAGTGGAAAATTTTCAGCGAAAAAATACCCCAGCGTGTGGGTCCCACCCCACCTCCCCCGTGATCCGCGCGCTCGGACCCCCACCAACGGTGGGGGTACCGATCGGGCCGGGGTGGGGTATCTCGCGCCGCCCCATCCTACTGGCTGATTCTGGTGTGTTGCTAACAATACTTTCTTCTTTGAACCATCTAAATGGTGAGCAACTCACCAATACTTTCTTCTTTGAGCCATCTAAATGGTGAGCATTGGTGAGCAAAACGGCCCCATTCATCCCTATATAACTACTAACGTCTTCGTTTAACTTTATTTGGTAGTCATCGCCATACAATTTGTACAAGTGTTAGATGTCGATGAAAGCATGTTCGGGAAAAGGAAGTATAATTGAGGATAAAGGGTACAAGGGACCTGGCGAAATAGGTCATTTTACCCAATATCACACTGTTCACGTTTCTTATTGGGCGACTACAGATTTCCACTAGTTAAACTAATCAAATCCACCATCAAATCTATATTTTAAAAATGCGTAAAACCGTTTTACGGTATGCGGGTATGTAAGGTCATTGCACTCGGCATTTTGAGTAGTTGTCAGGTTTGGAACTCCGTGACATCGCCTGCTTAACGAAAAATTTACCGAAATAATTCATGGTTTGCGTATAGAGTTTATACGCCATAGTCACCTGCCGACTATGGTTTCCGGCGCATTTTTCGCTCAGGCGGACACTATGAGCTTTGATCTGGTTTCGGGGTATTCCCTAACGTTTACCTAGTGTCACCTGATACGAATGGTGGTGCATAGAGGTATGACAAACTTTCCCAAGTGTCACATGATAGAAGTGGTAGTCCCGGGTGGATATTTTTTGGGTGTTAAGCCCCGACTATTCTCTACAGTAGAGCATTTCTACAGTAGAGCTTGTGATTTGTGCTGTGTAATATTTGTATTATAAATAATGCATGGTTGAATGAAACTGATTTCCGGGTTACTAAATTATTGGCGCAATCCACGTATCTACGGTCATGGTGGAATTTGACCTAGTTTTGAGGTATTTGAGGTATCCCCAAAGCTGTAGTTGCGCTGATCCACTGTTCGTGCGGAAATGTGCCACGGCTTGCAAGAGGTTATGATATCACGGTTCGCGCGGGAATCGTTTTGGAGTTAGTTAGTTAAGGTTGTGTGTGGTTTTAAGGAAAATAAAGGAGATAAAAAATAATTTTAAAAAAAGGAGAGGGAGGGGTGGTATAAAAAAGGGGGGATACATGGCATATGAATGTTCAAAAGGGGGGGGGGGGTCGCCCCTCATGATATTTGAATGTTAAAAAGGGGGGGGGGTGAAGGGGGTTCCCCCTCATGACAATTGAAAGTCAAAAGGGGGGGTTGAGGGGGTCTTCCCCACCATGACATTTGAATGTCCAGTTTTTATTTCAAATTATAAAATTATTGGGGGGGGGGGGAACGAAAGAAAGCATTCAAATCGGGTGCTTTATGATGAAATGAGTTGGCAACACTGGGCGAGGCGTGATCAGAAACCAGCAAAAAGCCCGCACATTTCTTCAACAAAGTGGATCGGTGCTTGTGGTTTGTGTTATTCTTATGATTTGAGATTTATATTATAATTAATGCATGGTTTGCGGAGAATTTATCCGGTGAATAAGGTAAGTACTTCATTTTACCATTTCACACTGTTTACATTTTTAATTAGGTGACTGCAGATTTCCGCTAGTGAAATCTCTGCTCAAATCGATCAATTTAAAAAAAAAAAATGTCCGCCGCGCACAAAATCGCTTGGCGTTCGTTGGGTGTGTGACGTCATGCAGGATTTGATTGGTTGCCGGATTTTCTAGCGGAACTCAATGACGTCGCTTGTTTAAAAAAGTATTTACTAAAGGGAGTCATCATCGGAGTCTTGACTTGAGTGTATTGTATATTGTACAGAATTTGGGGGCACATCTTGCTTTCCGGCGTCAACTGCGAAGTTTGACCTAGTTTTGAGGTATTCCCCAAAGTTAGCGTTGAAGTTCGCGACACGGTTTGCGAGAGGTGGTGACGACGCAGTTCTCGCGAAATTGTTTGGCGCGTTTTGGGGTTTGGTGGATCTGAGGTTTATATTTATTATTGGGAGAGGGGTGGTATAATTTAAAAAACGGGGAGGTGGTGGTTAAATAATAATAGGAATAGGAGGGGGGTTACATCTGGATGTTAAGGGGGGTCTCCCCCCTCATTACATCTGGATATTGAGGGAGAGGGGGGTTGAGGGGGTCTCCCCCTCATTACATTTGAACTTTTGGCAGATTTTTCGTTCCAGTGTACACAGTGACCGTTGCTCTGCAATCGAGGTGTTTTCCGACCTTTCGTAGGGTCACGTGATCTGAAGCTTCTTCCAGGTGGCGCGTGTTTAATTCCCGGGCGGAATGATCAATGGTCATTAAAAATATAAAATATATAATATAAAAAATAATTGGGGGAGGGGGGGGCACAAAGAATTAAATGTATGGTTGGTTTTTGAATGTTTAATTTTTTTAAGTTTTATTTTTCACATTCACTTTTTGTGGATGGCGGGAACAATACATTTTCGCGCGTTTGAGCATTCACTGTTTTTGTGATGCCGGCAACAATACATTTTCGCGCGGTTTGTACCTTTTGTGCCTTACCTTTTGGTGCATGTGCAAAGGCATTGGTCATTTTGCGCGCTCGTTGTTTGTGGTCATTTTATGAAAATATTCCGCATCAGTAGTCAGAATAATTGTTTGTTGTCAAAAAGATGGAAAATTTCGATTTAACCTTCTTTATCTTTCTTCTTACATATCTGTGGGTTATGCAAGCGAGGAGCGGCTTCATAAAGCGAGAAGTGAAGGTTGGAGTCAAAGTCGATTGGAAGAGTTTCTGCAGGGAAATATGCATCGAAATGTGTGCTAATGAAAATGTCATGGTTGGAGGAGTAGGTTCCATTGTCGAGATAGACGAATCTATGTTCGGCAAAAGGAAATACCATCGAGGAAAAAGGGTGCAAGGGACCTGGGTTTTTGGCCTAGTCGAGAGGGGGACAAATAAATGCGTCCTAAAGGTGGTACAGGAAAGGACTAAAGATGTGCTATTAAGCATTATAAAGGAATACGTCTTGCCGGGGACAACAATCATCTCGGATTGCTGGAAGGCATACGCCTGCCTAAACGACGAAGGTTACGTCCACATGACGGTTAACCACAGCATTTCATACAAAAATCCAGAGACTGGGGCCCACACCAATACGATTGAGGGATTGCGGGGTCTCATTAAGAGACAAATGAGAAATCAGGGCAGGCGGTGTAAGGGGCAATTTCCGGCATACCTGTGTGAATATATGTGGCGAAAAAAACATCAAAAATCGCCACATATATTCATGGATTTCCTGAGCGCTATCAAGCAAGTTTATCCGCCTGGCAACAGCGAATAAGGTACGTGTTTCATTTTACACATTTCACACTGTTTACATTTCTTATTAGGCGCGCCACTGATTTCCACTAGTTAAACTAATCCGATCCGCCATCGAATCGACGAACTCTTTTTTTTTTAAATGTCTGCCACGCGCAAGACGGTGGCGGGATCTGTGACGTCACTGTACGCGACATTTCATTGGATGTTAGGTTTTCTAGTGGAACTCCGTGACGTCACCTGAATAAAAAATGAAAACAGTGTGCTATTTATAGCCCACTGTACAGGAAAATTTACCGAACTTTTTTTAATAGGGTCCTGGGGTGTTTGAAATTTGAAAAATAATTAGGTCTACAGCGAGAGCCGGGTTGCCATTACGATGCTTTTCACTCTACATTTGATGCTTTCTGATGCATGGACGTATCTGGTGCTTTTATGATGAAATGAGTTGGCAACACTGTTCTTGGCGTGATCGGAAACCAATTAAATCCGCGCATTTCTACAGTAGAGCTTGTGATTTGTGCTGTGTAATATTTGTATTATAAATAATGCATGGTTTACGGAGAGTTTATCCACGGTGAATTAGGTAAGTGCTTCATTTTACTCATTTCACACTGTTTGTATTGTTAATTAGGCGATTTCCATGGATTTCCACTAATAAAACCACTGGTCAAATCTATCAAATATTTTTGTAAAATGTCCGCCGCGCATACAGTCGCTTGACGTCACTGCGCGCGGCATATCATTGGCAGACAGTTTTTCTAGCGGAACTCCGTGACCTCGCCTACTTAATAATGTAAACAGTGTGCTATTTATAGACGCCAGACATCAAGATCTACCCATTTGGGCAGAAATTTGAATACGTCTACCGTTGGGTTTATTGACCTACTTTCGAGGTATTCCCTCGAAAAGTTCGATGCTTGTGACGTCACGATTCGCGTGATACAGCTGGCGGGTTCTTGTAGGTTGGAACCGTTACGTCACGGTTCGCGTGGAAATTTTGAACCGACAATGGTGGGCTGTTGGTCAAGCAATGGGGTGGGGGGGGGGGGGGGTAAAGTAGTTTATACACTTTAATTTATTTTTTTTAAACTGAAATTATAAACATGCCCACCCACACACATAATTTTATATTGAACGGACCATGTGCGTAAACAACACCGTAAAAGTTGGAGGAGCAAATTCGGTCGTCGAGATAGACGAGTCAATGTTTGGAAAACGGAAATACAACCGCGGGAGAAGGGTGCAAGGAACATGGGTGTTTGGTGTGGTTGAAAGAGGGTCCAACAAATGTGTGTTAAAGGTGGACGCAGAACGGACCAAAGAAGTTCTATTGAGTATTATTAAAGAACATGTGTTGCCCGGCACGACCATAGTCTCTGACTGCTGGAGAGCATATTCCTGCTTAGCCGATGAAGGTTATACACATTTAACTGTTAACCACAGCGTGGAGTTCCGGAATCGTGAAACGGGGGCCCACACCAATACAATAGAAGGATTGTGGGGCCTCGTGAAGCGACAATTCTGGAACCAAGGTAGGCGTTGCAGAGGACAATTTCCCGCCTATCTGTGTGAATATATGTGGCGGAAGAGTCATCAAAAATCACCAGATTTGTTGCAGGATTTCCTTGGTGGGATAAAACAAGTTTATCTGCCAAGGAACAGTGACTAAGCTCCCGCCACATATATTCCGGGAGTTCCATTGTGGGATAAAACAAGTTCATCCGTCAAGTTACTAGCTGACTACGGTAAGTGTTTCATACTGTACCATTTCACACTGTTTACATTTTTAGCTAGGCGTCTACTGATTTCTACTAGTAAAACCAATGAAATCCGCCATCAGATAGATCTATTTTTTTTTTTAATGTCTGCCACGCATAAAATCGTTCGGCGGAGATCTGACGTCACGATCTGCGTCGATTCCATTGGTTCTCTAGTTTTCTCGCGGAACTCCGTGACGTCGACTAGTTAAATATGTAAAGTGTGCTATTAATAGCTCATAACGGTGGACGTATTCAAATTTTTACCAGAATTTGTTTAGGAAATACAAAGAACACAGAACAATTAGCATCAATTCACACTATATTGCACTTTTCTAGAATCCCGTGTTTCAGGTCGCATATTATGCATTTGGTATGAGAATCCAACATAGTATTAACTTAACCTTACAAACGAGTATCACCAGCCGTATTATGAGAGACTACACAGGAAGGTTTTTAACATAAAAATATACCGATCTCACCATCACGATCGGACACGCGGATAAAGAACGGGAGAGGATTACCCTACACTGGGTCCCATTGAACTTTAAACCGGAAGCAGTAAAAAAATAGTATTAGACACTTTTGAAGAGCCAGAAGGGAACTGTTCCGGTTGCCGCAGACACCGGGAAAATGGGAGGGGTGTGATGTGTCACCCAGCAACAGGCATAAGACAAGCGTCATTTTTCCAACTTGTAATTTGATATTTCAGAAAATTGGAGAACATACAAAAAAGTTAACATGCAAGATATGGAATAGATGTGTTGATCACTATGTGACACAGAAAAGACATAGATCACCAGATTGTGGATCATATAATGCATAAGGGAGAGAAATGTTGAGTGATGTTTGTGGGGCTCGGGAGACGACTAAACGTAACACGATCAAATTTGGAACCATTAATATCTGCGGATTAAAAAATAAAGCTGTAGATCTAATAGAAGAGATGGAAAAACGAAAGATAATACTACTAGGATTAACAGACACACGAATAAAAGGCCAAGGAAACAAAAAAAACTACACAAGGACTACACATTAATATACTGTGGTGTACACAAGAATGCAAAAGCTAAACATGGTGTAGCTTTCCTCCTTGACCCCGCGCTGTCCAAACATGTCATTAACGCGAAAACAACTAAAACAAGTAGATGAATTCAAATATCTGGGCAGCACATTGAGATATGACAACAAACAAGAAGCAGAAATAAACGCAAGATGTAATAAGGCCTGTCAGATCATTGGTCAATTAACACCTTTACCAAGAAACACAGATATTACACTAGAAACAAAGAAAGCGCTTTTCAACACCATTTTCTTACCAACATTGTGTTATCAGTGTCAAACTTGGACATTAGATTCTAGAACAATATATAAGATTAACACCACTGAAATGAAATGTGTGAGACGTATGATTGGAGTTAGCTTGAGAGACAAAATCAGGAATGAAGCACTAAGGAAACAATTAGGGATCAAACCAACAATAGAATACATACAGAAACAACAAGTTAAATGGTACGGCCACATAACCAGACAGAAAGAGAAAAGTATTATCCAAAAAACACTTAACAAACGATACGAAAACAGGAGACCTATTGGACGCCCTCGTAAAAGGTGGATAGATAGTGTACTAGAGACACTCGGAAATATAACAGCAGAGGAGGCAAATAGAAGGGCAAAAGACCGTACACTCACTCTCCCCTCAACACCGAAAGGTACATGAGGACAGAAAGAAGAAGATATATATATATTTAAAAAAAAATTCTTTTTGCCATCTTTCACTTTTTCATATCAACGCACAAGGCACGATAGACTTGGACACTGGGAGTTCTCTCCCTTCTTGTATCAATTCAGCAACCAATTCATCTCATCCTGGTGACTTGTAAGTTTTATGTTTTTAATGCTCAACGTACTTCTTTTATAATGGGTTATGGTTCAAGTTTGGTGTTTGAGTCTGTGTCTATGTTTGGATCTTTGTACATTTCCCTACAGTATTCCACGAACATTTGAATTTTGAAAACAAATGCCTTCGTAGAATAACTAACACCCATTGGAGCGAATTTAAATCAAACGATAAAAATCAGAGAAGAGACACATCACAGATGTTATTAGAAAACGCCGTTGGTCCTACATAGGACATTTCCTACGCTCAGAAAATAAACAGAATACACCACCAATCTCTTGCATGGATACCAACAAATTAAAGCAGACAATATTCATACTATTCAATGGCTGCACAGAATAGCTTTGAACAGACAGAATTGGAGAGATCTTACCTCTGCACTATGCGTTCACTTTAGCACTAAAGGAAAGTGAATGAATGAATATTCGTGCAATTGTTCCGTTCTTAACGCCTGTTGTCGATGTAGTGTTTTTTTCCCCTGTCTAATCGTTATTCTAATTTCTTGCATTCTTCTCTTCTCTTTGAAACAATACAAATCCACACAGACCATGCAATTAAACATTCAATGTTTAATGTCACCATCAAGGATTTTTTTTTTAATTACGGTTGTTGACCACTTGTAATGTCGCGTCATGTCTGTCTATGTCTTGGCCTATGTGGCGCATGGGCAGATGCAGCGGTCATTTTTACACCGGTCACTTTTACGTCGTCATTTTTGCACGCGCGTGGTTCTTGTTTAATTCTTGAGCTATTCTATTGAAAACTGATCGTTTTGATTTAATGTATTTTATTTGCGCTCCAGTGGCAATAAATGCGTGTATTAAACATGGTTTATCGCAGATGTCGATAAAAAGATGTCTATATATGGATGTGTCTGCGTTTTGGTGCCAATCGCCATAAAATGTGTAGGAGTGTACGGAATAATTCCTGGTTTGGAGAGAGCAATTTGAGCATGGACGACATTCATCTCCTTACCTATCTGTAGGTCATGGAAGCAAGGAGCGGATTCATAAAAAGGGAGTTGAAGATCGGAGCTACGGCAATCGTCGACTGGAAGAGTTTTTGCAGGGAAATATGTATAGAGATGTGTACAAATGAAATTGTAAAAATTGGGGAGAATGTGTCGTGGTCGAAATAGACGAAAGTCTCTTCGGAAAGGGGAAATATAACAGGGGAAAAGAGTGCAAGGAACATATGTTTTCGACGGAGAGGTGCCCCAATAAATGTGTCTTTAAGGTAGTTGAGGAAAGGACTAAAGATGTCATTCAATATAATAAAGGAATATGTGTTGCCTCGAACGACCATTATATCCGACTGTTGGAGGGCTTACAACTGTTTGGCTGACGATGGCTATAGCCTGGAGTTCAAAAACAGAGAAAAAAGGGCCAAAGAAAAAAATTGAGGGTTTGTGGGGGCCTCATTAAGAGAAAAATGAGGAACCATGGTAGGCGGTCCAACGGGCAATTCCCCGCCTACCTGTGTGAATATATGTGCATATATAAACATCAAACGTCGCCACATATATTCATGGATTTCATGTCCAGAATTACGCAGGTTTATCCGCCTAGCAACGGCGAATAAGGCAAGTGTGCTTCATTTTACCCATTTCACACTGTTTACATTTCTTATTAGTCGACAACAGATTTCCACTAGCTAAACTAATAAAATACATTAAATCTTTAAAAAATGTCTGCCACGCGTAAAACCGTTTGGCGGTCGGCTGGTTTTTGAGGTCACTGCTCGCGGCATTTACTTGAATGTCTGGCTGTCTAGTGGAACTCGCGTCGCCTGATTAAAAATTGAAAACGTGTGCTATTTATAGCCCACTGTACACCGATACGTGAAATTTACAAATATCGATGTCAATGTTGTGATTGACAAATAAACTGATGTTCAATGTTTGAGTTGTCCACAGTTCATTTACTTAGTTTCATACGTATGGGAATTAAAAGAGAAACCACTATTCATTAGAACACAAAGCACATTGGGAATTGAAGGTCGGTGAATTGGACACTACATATCTTCTCACTACGACTATCAGAGTCAACCACGGAAACGCTGATGCAGATAACTACCTCATTTGTACTGCCATAACTTCTCTCTGAAGACTCAGACATAACCTGTACACATCCATTTATGCAGCATCCTAAAATAAATTTGTATCCTTCTCAAACCCATTAATCATGAGATTGTATAGGACGAGCTTCACACCGAAACAATACAAATCCACACAGACCATGCAATTAAACATTCAAAATTTTCACTTAAAAAGTAGTAGTACAGTAAGAGAGAATGGTCTCTTTCTTATCTGCAGTTCGTCTGGGGATTAAAAGCAAGCTTCAGCAAACTTTCGTCTTTTAGCAAACTTTCCAACTTTGTGATTTTGTTCCACGCAAAATTGTGTACTTCTTAGACAGTGCAACGATATCACCAGAAGCATACCAATTCATTCTGAGAATCAACGCTCCATTTTAGTTATTTGTGTTCATTCATCAATTCACCACGTGAACATCACATACAACAAAGGAACCACTCAATTCAGGTCAGACATTTTTAATCCTTAATTAAATTAAACTACCTTTAGCCTTAACATAACATAAAACCTTTTAAACTACCAAATAAATAAATAATGGAAAGTAAGAGCTATGTCAGTATTACAAAAAGTAATCTAAATAAAAAAACCTACGTAAAGAGACCTAGAATAGAAACACATGACAGCAACCAGAGGGCAGCCATTGAAAACAGAAAAGAACTAGTCTTAAACAAGCTACATCCTAAAAATAAACTAAAGATCATAATAAAGCAAATTGCAGGTCAGGAAGTAGCACTAACCTCCCTACCAGAGAATAATATAATAGAACTGATGAACAACATAGTCAATAAGAAATCAAAACAAAATATCCAAAAAATCAGAAGAGGTGTTATTGTCACTCTTAACCCTAACAACCACACAGAGGCAGTGATAGATAAAATTAATAAACATAAAAGTATAACTACAACACTGGCCCACCAAATTAAAATACAAATATTAAATGAGACTAGGCAACTGGTCATTAAAGGCATAGACACCAGAATTAATGACCAGGAAATATTAAACAGATTAAAAATAGAGAATCCGAAAACGGACATAATAAAAGCCAAAAGACTTTATAAAAATCAAAAACCATGCAGAGTGGTCATGGTCATTAATAAGGGAAATGTTGTTCCGCAACATTTGGTGCTCTTGGGTGGGGCCCTGAGAACACAAGTGTACATCCCAGATGTACTTCAGTGTTCCAAGTGCCAGCAATTTTGCCACACAAAGGCAACATGCAGGAACAGTACCAGGTGTAGATACTGTTCAGGACTCCACTCAGTTCACCAATGCCCTGTTGCATTAAACGACAAAGATTACAAAACAGCAAATAATAACAGAAAGTGTACTAACATGTTCTGGCAGCCATAGTGCAAAATATTTAGGATGCCCTGCAGACCAAAAAATTAAAAATGATCTAAGACATAAACATGTCAAACAACAAAAATTAAACGAAAATAAACCACCAAAAGTGCCAAAGGAATGCTGCCATAGTCAGGAACCTAATACACTTCAGAACAGCCGGAAGGCTGAAGGACCAAACAAGGAAAGACAAAAAGCATGCATTAAAGAAGGACAATGAAGAACTCAAACGAATAGAAACTGAGATAAAGGAAGGAACAACATGAAAAGAAAGAAGGGAGTGGAAGGATATGATCACAAAGGAACTAAAAGAAGTTAGGAACATACTAAAACTAATAGTAGAGAACAGCCAGGAAGAGGAACAACGGACAGGCAGAAGAATAACTAGAACACTGGCTCGGGAAGCAACCGATAAACGCACTCCTACTAAAACCATCAAACACCAATAAGTAAAGTTAAAATACAGAGCCCAATAACAATTAGCAATAAACCATAATGGATAAAAATCAAATAAAGATCATTCAGTGGAATGTTACCAGTGTGAGACAGAATATCGCTCCTCTAATGACTAAATATCAGTCTGAGAGAGTAATCTATGCTCTACAGGAAACAAACCTAAATATTAACCAAAAATTAAACTTCCCAGGCCATAAAATAGTAAGAAACGATCGCAACTCCAAAGGTGGAGGGGTTGCCTTCATTATTAACCAATCTTATAAAATAGTAGACTGGGAAAGATTTAACTTAACTAACATAGAAGGAATAAGTGTAAACATAGACAGCAAACCAGTAGGAACTAAAATAATTAACATATATAACCCTAAAGGAATACTAACCAGCAACGATATAGAAGTACTAACATCAAAACTAACTAGGAGAACCCTTATTGTCGGTGATTTCAATGCCCACCACACAATGTGGGGCAGTCATAAGTCAGACAAGACAGGGGAACTTATAGCAGATTTTTGTGATAATAATAACCTAGTCATTTTAAATGATGGTTCTATAACCAGAATTAATCCAATAGTAAATGGCAAAGACTCAGCCTTAGACTTGAGCATTGTAACAACTAACCTATTCACAACCAGGTGGCAGACACTAAATGCTAGTGGATCTGACCATCTACCAATTGAAATTAATATTAGAGCTAAATGTAATCTCAGTGAAGTAAACAAAACCGAACCAACATTTAACTATAGAAAAGCCAACTGGGAGGCACTAACAACAGAGCTAATGACAGTAGGAATAAATAATATTAATACCAACAATGTAGAAGAATTTGCTGAGGAACTCACAAATGAACTACTCAAAGTAGCAGTAAAATATATACCAAATTGAACAGAAATGATGACTGTACAGATTTTAAGTTTTTTCATTTAGAAAGGACTAAAGAAGTTTTATTAAACATTATAAAGAAGCATATACTTTCGAAGTGTTTCCTAACCTTTCCAAGAGGTCTTCACATGTGAATCATGTAACGTTATTTATGTGACCATATGTAAACGCTGTGGTAAGTAAGCAATATATCAGTGAGTCTGGCCTTAGATTGAGCGACCGCTTCTGCAACCACCTGCATGCCATTAAACACAGAACACCCTCTCCTATGGCCAATCACTTCGACGGCAATGTCCACCGTGGCGACCTTGACATCCAGGTCACTACCATCAGATCCTGCACCACCGATGATAGATAGCTATGCCCTAGAAAATCGTCTCATTTTTGAGTTGGGTACCATCAAGCCATTTGGACTGAATTCCAACCACTCCTTTGCTTATTTTATTCATTTTGTAACGTCTTTGTGTACTATCTGTTCTTATCCTTCCAGTATCTCACTACCATATTTCACTGGACAAGCTTCTTGTGGTGTATTCATTTCTACTTGTGGTATTTTTATTGTTTGTATGTTATGTACGTATCCTGACAGGCCTTTTGGGCCGAAACATCAATTATGTCCTGTGGATTGTCATTTGTATTATTATTTTCTGTATTTTATTGTGTATCATATATTAATTCATGTAGGCATCAGACACTGATAGTGTGTCGGTTCTCATCCAGTAGAACTCCAAAAACAATAAAGCGGTGATGCTAATTAATAAGGGAAATATAGTATCGCAACATTTGCTGTTCCTGAGTAGGGTCCTGTAAACACCACAAGTAATACATCCCAGATGCGCTACAGTGCTCCAAGTGCCAGCAATTCTGCCACACGAAGGCAACATTAGGAACAGTACCAGATGTAGATACTGTTGAGGAAACCCCACAGTTTACCAATGTCCTGTTGCATTAAATCACCCAGACTACACAGCTGCCAATATAAATAGGAAATGTGCTAACTGCTCTAGCAGTCATAGTGCTACATATCTAGTATGCCCAGTCTACAAATAATTAAAAATTTAAAAATGATCTCAGAAATAAATATATTAAACATCCTATAATAAATGAAACTAAACAACGGTGCTGAAGGAATGCTGCCATAGTCAAGACTCCTATAGTACAAGTTAAGTGTTTGTTTCTTCTAAAAAAAACTTCTCGTTGATAATTATCATTTCACAGAACAGTGGTTTAGCTTGTGTTAGTACATGCAATTCACTACAAAATCGCTAAACTACAATGACGATCGGAGCATCCTGCCGGAACCCTTATAGTTCAAGTTTCCGTCGCCCATGCGGCGGAAAAAGCTTCTGCGCCATAGGGTGTCTGGGGGGTATACCCGTTTAGGATATAAAGATGATCTACAGATACAATAACCCCACGAAACTATTTTCTTTAGCACCGGAGTATCACCAACGACACTTCGAACGACTGTACGGTACGGTGATAACCTTAAGCATCCAGACTTAACTCTAACAATCGAGCACACAGACAAAGAACGCATAACACTGCACTGGGTGCCAAGTTGGTCAAGTGGGCGCGATTGGAATATGTGGTTTTTTTTTAAAACTTTTATGTGGGAATATGCCTACTAAAAATATAGTATTCTCAAATACAAGTAAATTTTCCTATTGTTTTGGGTATTATTAATGCCAGGACCGGATTCATAAAAAGGGAAGTAAAAGTTGGAACCCAAGCTATAGCAGACTGGAAAAGCTTTTGTAGGGAAAAATGTGCACAAAACTGCCAATAAAAATAGGAAATGTGCTAACTGCTCTGGCAGTCATAGTGCTAAATATCTACCATAAAACTTGAAAGACAAGAGATAGTCGTCGAGATCAGCGAAAGTTTGTTTGGTAAACATAAATACAACATCAACAGAGGGAAGCATGTGCATGGTGCCTGGTTTAGTTGAAAGGGACACATATAAATGTTCATTAAAGGTCGTCACAAGTTCTAGGCATAAGAATGAATATTGGCTGGCCACCGTGGGAAAGACTGGGACCTTACCAAGTACACCCCAAAGCCAAGCAACGGATCAACAGCACCTAAAGACTAGGAAACAGAATAGGAACATGGAATGTTAGAACACTACACCGGTCAGGGAAGCTAGAAAATTTAATATTGGAGGCAGAAGCATTAGATGTAGATATTCTAGAAATAGCAGAGACAAGATGGAAATATGCTGGGTACACGATAAGGAAAATTTTAGTTTTACACATTAAGAAGGCGATCACTATGAACGAGGGGTAGGAATGCTGATCAAGAAATAAATAGAAAAATATATCAACTACTGGACATGTGACAGAATGATTATGCTAAAGACCAAAAGCAAAACCGTTTGATCTAGCCATTATACAAACATATGCACCAACTACAGATTACATGAAAGAAATAGAACATTTCAATTAGAACATAAAATAGAACGCTTGTGGTGTATTCATTTCTCCTTTTTGTATTTTTATGTTTGTGTGTTATGTGCGTACCTTGACAAAGGCCTTTTGACTCGAAAAGTCGATTATGTCCTGTGTATTGTCATTTGAATGATATTCTGTATTTTCTTGTGTATACTATATTAATTCATGTAGGCATCCGACAGTATTAGCGTGTCAGTACTCCATTACCTGTCTCCCACGTGAGTATTAGTAACCTTTCCAATGTAGAATGTTCTGGGATTGTGACGTCATGGTCCGCGGCATTGGAATTTTGTTGGTCAAGTGGGCACGATGGTGGTGGGGGGAATATTTGGTAGTGTTTATTTACTTTTATTTGAGAATAGGCCTACTGAAAATATAGTATTCTCAAATACAAGTAAATTTTCCTATTCTTCTGGGTATTATTAATGCCGGGACCGGATTCATAAAAAGGGAAGTAAAAGTTGGAACCAAAGCGGTAGCAGACTGGAAAAGCTTTTGTAGGGAAATATGTGCACAAAACTGCCAATAAAAATAGGAAATGTGCTAACTGCTCTGGCAGTCATAGTGCTAAATATCTACCATAAAACTTGGAGGACAAGTGAAACCTGAACTGAGTGATTGAGTACTGAAACTAAAACATATGCATATATTTATTTTTTTTTAAGAATACGAAATCTAGTTTGTGACAGTGCCTAGTTGTGTGTGAAGGCCTCTAATGTTTAGGCTAATTAAAGTTATTTTCGTCATAATTTTTAAAGTTACAAAATGTGACAAAAATCATTAGCATACATAGAAAATTACATGTGCATACAATTGATAGTTAATTTTGACATACCGGTTGGCGATCTGGTGAGTTCTGTGTTGGCGACCTGTGGGAATGGTAAGTCCATGATCAGTTTTGTTTACTTTTGTAGTAACGTTTGGTATTGTTTTTATTCTCTGATCTGTTATTGCTATTTTCTTGGCGTCCGTCTTTTCCTCTGGGCTGATAGGATCAGTGATGGCAGCATCTTTCATGCGTTGAAGTTTTCACTGCTGTCATGTGTCCTCTTGTGGTCGAATCTCAGGTCTTCACAGCTGTGATGTAGGAGGTCTTAGAAACCACTTCTGTGATTTTTGTCATCAGGTGGAGGTTTTGTACCTGTCATCTGGGCGAAGTTTTGTAATTGTCATCTGGGCAGATTTCTGATTTATATTTCTTCCGGATGAGTGAGAGCTTGTGCTGCGGCTTGTGGCCCATTGATGTTGAGTAAGAGAATTCCAGCAGTTTTGCGATTCCTATCCCGTTGTTTGGTTGTTCGTTTTCACATTGTTACATTTTTTGTAGGTCACTGATCTATCTGGTCGCTATTGAGTCTGTCTTCTGTTCTGAGTAAAGGTGATATCTTTTGTTGGCAATGATTTGGAATGGTTCAGTCTTCTTTTTCACTCTACTGTGTGTCTTTTTGTGGTATGGTGGGGGCCTCATGACGCCTTTATCGTCATGATGTAGGAGACCGGTGGTGGTTGCGGGTCATGGGTCTGTGCCCTTATCGCCTGGGGTCAATTCTGTTCCAGTTTCTTGCCCAGTGCGAATCCTTTAATATCAATGTTTATATAGTGGGTTTTCAGATGGCACATCACACAACCTCCTCCATCATTTCTCAAGCTACTGTGGGAATCTAAAAGCATATGTCGCTAGTCTCTTCACAGCTTCTACTTTGAACGTGATCGGGGCCCAATGTCATATGAGCTAATGCATTTCTACTGTTGCTAGTGTTTGTATTGTCCACATATGTATATAAGATATATATTCACCAAATGTGAAACTCTGCACAACCATGTGATTCTGTCTACTTAGAGGTGGATGCAGTATTCGTTTACATTGTTGCCAGCATGTTCAATTGAAATGGTGAGCTCTGGGCGTTTTAAATTTATTACCTTTCGGTAATGAGCACGAAGAAATAGTTAGTCAAGTTGTAAATCATCTATATGCCCTGGATGGATATTGCTCTCAGTCCAATGAGAGTGCTCCTGACTGAGGCTTTTGAAGCAGACTGTAGGCCAGTGATTGACAAGAGTAGCATTCTGGTAGTGTGCTCCTTGTCTCCCTGTGCATCCACTTGGTAGATGAAAGATTTGTAGATGGAAAACATTGCTCAACTGGTGTTTAGTTCCAAAATATGAACACTGATTAAAAAAACTAGAAACTGCCACTAGTGATCAAATCCTGAGAATTCAATAAAATTATGATATTCTTGGCACCTTTCGACGAAACTTTGGGAAGTATTCTGAAAAATACAGAAATACTGATATACAAAATTATGAAATACAAAAATATGACCACATACAATCTATACAAAAGGATATGTTTGGTATTGAAAAAACCCTCTAACCGGAGATTTGGTTATTAAATTGTTTGTAGCAGTCTCCTCTTTCTTCCCTCAGCAATTAATTGTAGAGTGCATTTTAGTTACTTATTGATCCTGCTCTTCCACTCATTCACTTTTTGAATGGTGGAAATCTTGTTCGCAGTATGACAAGTCTACACAACAAGTCCGGGTTTTTTTAAATAAATTCCCGCTGTATTTGAAAGCTCCTCAGTGCTCCCATACATCTTTCTATGGATATCCATCTCTGAAGCCAATGTTCTTCCTTTAACTCAGGGGTGGGCAAACTTTTTGTGCAGAGGGCCACATTGAAAATTATAAAGCTATTGGAGGGCCACATATAATATGTATATTTTTGTTTAAAATTCTTGGTAATCAAATATTTTTATTGTAAAGAAAGGTAGTTTTACATAATGTAGATCTTCTTCTTCTGCGTTCGTTCTCAAACTCCTGCAGATTAGCAGGATGTAGTCCGGAGAACGGAATGCATTGTGCCATGGTTTACAGCATTGCTGCGATATCTGCGCCTTTCAGCCTGACACATCCGACTTCAGCATGGCTTTTGGGTCACTGACCCTATATGGGATGGGACAGCCAACTCCATCCCATAACCCCCTTAGTTGCCTTTTACGACTTACATGGAAGGTAAACAGTGTTGCTATTCTTTGCTCCCCATTTGGGACCTGGCAACACACGGGCGATAATGTAGATAACTTCTTAAATAAATTACATTTTTAACAGACTTACACTATAATATGGATAAACGGTTTTGCAAATATTTTAAAAATATTATGTTGCATATAGTTACATTGTGTTCATTTCAATAGTTTTAATGAAGATTTTTTTAAACACTTTAGCTGCAACGTTGTTTAAGTTTGGGAATGATTGTTCAGGCAAAGAACCATAGAAATCCAACAACATTCAGAATTTAATTTTTCCTTCAGGTAATGATTGGCTTGTAATTCAAGCAACTCCAACTGTATGTGCTCTGGGGATTTATCAGCTTCTGCACTGAGAGGAGAGCTGATGACAATGATTGAAGTGCTGCTCCATGTTCATGAAATCTTCTTCCAAATTCTTCAACCAATACATCTGAGCTTTGAATTTTTTTTACTCATTTCATCAGAAATAGTTTCTTGTTTCAGCAAAAGGAAGTGCCTCTGTTGCTGCATCTTGAACTTTTGTAAACACTGTTCTTTCTCCAGACTTTTTACCAACCATGCATTTTGTTTTCCTTTCTTCAGATGTTAGATTGTGTCCGAAATGGGGATTTATTGTCTGGTAATGTTTTTTTAAGTTATATTCTTTAAAAACAGCCACTGATTCATGACACAGCAAGCAAACAGATTTGCTACCAACTTGCATAAAACAATATTTGGTAATCCATTCGTCTTTGAAAACCCGACACTTGTCTTCAATCTTACGTTTTTTTATGCACTCATTACAATAAAAATATCTTAAAATGTTGCAAAATTAACTAAAAACAAATGTGCTACTGGCAGCGCGAATATAATTATTTAGATTTAGAAAACTTGGTTGCAATATAAATACGGAAATTTATTAATGGAAACTACAAATGTGATGGTTATTAAAACACACAGGGAATTCCCCAGGCACTGCGCAGCTTAAATGATTGCAAATCGAGTATTTGCGCATTCCATTCGTAGGATATGAGAGGGGGGGTGGTGGTTTATTTCTGACGATACATTATTAATTATAACAGCTTTTAGCGATATTATATTTTGTATGAAACATCTTTTTAATATAAACTAAACATATATCACGACATAAGACAAAATTAATAAAATAAAACAATTATAATTTGAAAGGCAATTTTCAACCTTTATAAAATTATATCGTCCGAGTACTTATAATCATTAAGAAACATTCAGCCAATCAAATTACGTCAGTTCTAGTATAGTAAATTACCCAATATTAAATGTAAAATTTTATTGACGATATATATATATATATATATCAATATTTAAATGTCAAATTGGGAAAAAAATATTGTATATTTAATATATAAGAAAGTCAAATTAAAATTCCAATGGATTTCTAATGGGGAAAAAATCGTGTTTATTTAAAAATGTGTTTGAGGGCTGCAAAATATCTAATAGCGGGTCGCATGTTGCTCGCCCCTGTTGTAGATTGTGTATTTTCCTCCAGTATGCCAGATGGTCACACTCTGTATGCCTGTTGGATGGGCTGTTAGCTGTGTGACATGTCCCTGAATGTCATTCTGATATAAGTAATTATGCCAGTTAGTGCACTTACAGGGGCCACATGTATCTTGTGAGTGTGTAGTAAATTAGCAAGTAAATTAAATAGTTTTACAATTAACACGGGTGCAAAGGGAACGCATTGCTCTAGGCGGACCCAGGGTTAGCAGATAACCAAGATCCCAAATGTACCTCCACGTGGTGCACCCTGGAAACAGAAATACAGCAGCTCGTGCTGATTCTGGCCAAATCATTTGGGGATCGTGTCCGAGAATGTGGAGGTAGCAGATGGAAAGAGATTTGACTGCACAAGAGACAGACAATATCTCCGACACCACCAGCATCACCACATATAGCGACACTGTTGACATACAGTGAAGCCAGTCAGTCCAGTCCGAACATTGGAGGGGCGGCCAATGTAAAATGCACGTAAAGGTAAATGCATGGCGAGAGACAAATATGTTTCATACGGAGTACAATGAAACAATGAAAGGGCAGAACAGCGCTAGAGGGCAGCGCGAACTGCAAATAGAAAGTGAAAAGTCCCTAGGAAAGGGAACTACAAGCTCCGTCAGCTCGAGACGGGCATCTAGTTACTAGAGTTCCTAACAGGCAGAGACCCAGACCCATCCATCGGCGTTTGGTAAAGCAAAATACCTAACCCAACTCTAATGTCAAGCCTTCCTAAACCGGAAATATGCTTGCAAAGAGAAAGGGTTCTGTACCCGATGGGTGTAGGCAAGAAAGGGACAACGATGGCAGTCCTGGCCCAACTCTACTGTCAAGGTTTCCTATAACGGAAGTAACTTGCAGAGAGAAAGGGTTCCGTACTCGATTCGCTCAGGCACAAAAGGGACAACGATTTAGCCCTGGCCCAACTCTACTGTCAGGTTTTCCTACACCGGAAATACACTTGAAGAGAGAAAGGGTTCAATACCTGATGGGCTCAGGCGCTATTGGGACAAGGACGCTCAGCTCGAGAACGCCTTGCTCTCAAACGCGTGGTGTGAGACTCGAACTTGGACAAGGGGTACACGATGTCGGTGAATGACACCTCGGCTAAGAGGGCGAAAGAGCCAGGGTCCAACTCCTCTGTTGAGTTCTTCCCCTTAAGGAACCAGGCTCATGGATGAGAAACGGTTCAGTACCCAATGGGCACAGGCACAGCACGTCCAATTACACGAGGCAAGTTCATAGACGGTGGAACACCTCATTCGAGTGAGACGAGAGCAAGAAAATCGTCTGGGCGAAGAGTCTTCACTACGCGTGCCTGGAGACAGATATAGAGGCTGTCACAGGCTAAGGGTAGTCCACCCGAATTGTCAAGGCATGCCGAAATCGGATGTGCTAGGCCTACAAGGCGCATAACGGTGGCACAACGTAATCACGCTCCCAGCGGAAATCGCACGGATATCCGTGATGGTTACAATGGAGCGAACGAAAAACAAAAACAAAACAAACAATTAACACACAGACCTGTAGATAAGGGAGGGGTTTGTGGTGTTCAAAGCACTCTTTTATCAACACTGAATACGGCTTTCTGTACTTGGAAGTTAGCCCAAAGGTTCTTTAAACCCATTTCCGCAATGATTTCTTACAATAAGGCATTTAAATTGCCAATAGTGTAATTTAATGCTTGAAAAATTATTTTTACAAAAATTAAGTTAAAACCCCCTCCTTGGTAGTCATATCTACAGCCATGTTAACACAACATTGTGATGTCTGCATGAATTTCTGTCATGTTTCGATATTCCTTCTTAGGATCTCTTTCATTATTTCATTGCAGTTTTATATCTAGCATATATATATACAAAAATTCAAGAAATTCTGTGGTGGATTTTCGATTCTGCACTCAAGATTAGAAACAGACCATACATCGAATCCTTTACACGTGTGGTTGCGTCTGTGGGTCTCACCAATGGCCCACTAGACAAACCACCCATGCAACAGAAAACCTTAGTGGATGATATGCCGTTATATTGAGGCATGTTATATCTTCTTAGAGAAGCTTCATGGTACGTTATCTATACAATTATGCTTTTATTTTGTTGTTGAAATGTGTTTCATGTTTACCTGAATATATATGTGGAGGTTGCCAGAGATGTACTGTGCAGCACTGGGGAGGAGGAAACTGATAGCACTGTTTTTTCCTATGGCTGAGACCCATCATAGAGGCACAGTAACGTGACAATCCTTTTGACTTGAACATTTGGTTGCATGCCTGGAGCAATAGTGAAGTTTGGCATAACCAGCAGTCAAATTGTGGCGGGGAATGAGTACATAGAACCATAACTTGGCTGCGGTGGCTAGGAGCAGTGCATAGGTTGAAACATACCTTCCTGGAGGTGTGATAAGTTATTTTCTGGCTCTGGCCCGGGATGGGACGAAAATCCAGACTCCCCAGCAATATAATGCCAAAACAACAACTCACAAACACATGCATATATCACACAATGGCATTGGGTCAAAGGGCATGAGCCCATGGACCGCTGGATCAGCAACCAACCAAACCAACAATTGCAAGAACCATTATGTCTGATGAAATGGATGTGGCGATGTGTTTCTGCCCTTTATGGTACATAGTTAGTCTTCGTGTATTAGTGTTGCCATGAAAGAATTTACTTAGTGTTTTCATCATTATTTTGTAGTCAAAGTTCAGTAGTGCTATTGGTCGATAGTTTTTCAGTTGCGTTTTAGGGGGGAAACATGTTGGTAGAATTCTGCAGTGAGCCCGTCCAGGTCTAGGTGTTTTGTCTTTTTGCACTGTGTTTACTGCTTTTGTGATGTCGTTCAATTTAAGGTCTTCTTTTAGTATGTTCCTTTCTGTATCTGTAAGTTTTTGTATTTCATGAAGGTGTCTTGTGTGTGTGATTGTGTGCTTTCTTCTGTGTATAGAGTTCTGTAATACTCTTCAAAGGCTTGGACTATGTCATCTGTTTCTGTGTGGTCCCTTGTGTGTCTGTTATGTTCCTTATCTGACTGCAGTGTTTTATGTTCTGCTCTAAGCTTAGGTATTGTTTGTTTCTTGTTGTATTGGGTTCCGCCTGGTTCTTATCCAAGCTCCCTGGTACCTGTGTTCCAGTTCCATTTGCAATCTGTGGATGTTGGCTGTGTTGTCTTGCTAGTGTGATGGCGTTTTCCAGTATGTGTTCATACCTCACGCGAACAGCGGATCAGCGCAACTTCAGCTGTGGGGAATACCTTAAAACTAGGTCAAATTTCAATGACCGTAGTTAACCTTTAGGACCCACCTTGCCTGTGGTCGCCATATGATAATCGCTCAACTCCTGAGTACGGAACTTCTCGAAGTTAAAGCTTATATGACATAGAATTCCCGCCAAACGAAGCTAGGAATACATCACAGTCTAAAGATCAAATTCCTTTACACATTAGCATTGTAAGAGAGAGAAAGCTGGTTGAATTTGTCAACGCATATCTAGAGCGACTTTAGCCATTTTCGGCCTTATTTTACTATCAAATGAGTACCGCGTGGCATGGGTAAGTGATCGTGACTACATGTTCTAGTTGTTTTTTGTGTTTAATATGTTGTTATTTGATAAGAATGTTTGTGTATTCATTCACAAACACAAAAATAATATGTATCAGAGGTGCCATGTGTGTGCGTGGACAATAATGTGTCTGGCTAGACCTAGTGTTGACCGGATGCACATTATATGCGATTCCTTCACGTTTTATTAGTTCATATTATATTAGTTTTGATATCTTCTTCTTCAGAGTTCATTCTCACAGGATTTCTCTTGTAACAAGACAATGGTCCCACAAGATTTCCAGTTGAATGTAGTCCAGAGAATAGAAATGCGTTGTGTTGCTGTTTTATTTGCGCCAGTGGCCCAACACATCCGTCTTTGGCGGTAGTTTTGATATAAAACAATATATATACAATAAATATAGGTATTTATGAGGATTTTATCAATGTTGCCACACTCTGTTCATGTATTAGGGTCATGTAAAATGCACGTGAAGGTAGATGCATGGCAAGAGACAAAAAGATTTCATACCGAGTACAATGAAAAAATGAAAGGGCAGAACAGCGCTAGAGGGCAGCGTGAACTGCAAATAGAAAGTGAAAAGTCCCTAGGAAAGGGGAACTACAAGCTCCGTCAGCTCGAGACGAGCTTCTAGTTACCATTGTTCCTTACAGGCAGAGACCCAGACACATCCATTGGCGTTTGGTAAAGCTAGAAGACCTAACCCAACTCTTATGTCGAGCCTTCCCGCAAATAAAACGGCGACACAACGCATTTCCATTCTCTGGACTACATACTGCTGGAAATCTAGTAGGACATGTCCTGCTACAAGAGAATTCAGCAGGAGTTTGAGAATGTACACTGAAGAAGATGTTGAGCCTTCCTAAACCGGAAATATGCTTGCGAAGAGAAAGGGTTCTGTGCCCGATGGGCTTAGGCAAGAAAGGGACAACGAAATAGCCCTGGCCCAACTCTACTGTCAGGTTTTCCTACACCGGAAATACACTTGAAGAGAGAAAGGGTTCAGTACCTGATGGGCTCAGGCGCTATTGGGACAAGGACGCTCAGCTCGAGAACGCCTTGCTCTCAAACGCGTGGTGTGAGACTTGAACTTGGACATGGGGTACACGATGTTGGTGAACGACACCTCGGCTAAGAGGGCGAAAGAGCCAGGGTCCAACTCATCTGTTGAGTTCTTCCCCTTAAGGAACCAGGCTCACGGATGAGAAACGGTTCAGTACCCAATGGGCACAGGCACAGCACATCCAATTACACGAGGCAAGTTCATAGACAGTGGAACACCTCGTGCGAGTCGGACGAGAGCAAAATCTATAACTAATTATAATCCTTTTAACCTCCATTTACAAAAATCTAAAATTTTATGCAACTTATCTAACACTGCAAATGTTACACAGTGGACGAAACCAAATTTGCGCCGAATGGATTCACAGTCAATAGACAATGAATTCACTTACCTCCTGTGTCACTGTGCATGTCTTGTGTATTTGTGATGATTGTACCTCGTGGTGAGGAAATACTGGGAAAATATTAACACTCAAATATTGGTTAACAACCGGGAAAAATGTTAATTATTTTTTTATTTGGCGTCAAAGATGGCATTATTGGAAATGAACATCTCTTCTCGCTATTACAAAACCAAGTAAAATTTGCGCGGTTTATTGTCTACAAGTGTTAGCGCCAGCGTTGCCAGATTTATTTTCCACAAAGGCCAAATCGCACCAGGAAAAGAAAAAAAATGTCAAATTAATTTACACAGGCTTTGATACATCAGATAAAAAAATACATGTCTACGAAGAATACTCGGAGTGTCATTAGGAGATAGAATTAGAAACGATAATATCATACAGATAACCACAACAATACCAGTATTGGAACACATCAAAAGACAACAAATCTAGTGGTTTTCACACGCTTCCCGACTACCAACAGACAGCATGCCGCAGGTGGCCATGACGCATCGACATCATCATCAATTGCCGTCTCCGCAACGAAGGTTAGCTACAACAGAACGCATAGACATTATAAAGCCAGAGACAGACCATATAAAAGATTCATGTATTCATTCATTTTTCTTTAGCGCTGAAGTTAGCGCAGAGGTCAGCTCTCTCCAATTCTGTCTGTTGAGAGCTATTCTGTGCAGTTCTTGAAAAGTATGAATATTGTTTGTTTTAATCTCTCTAAGTATTCGCACAAACGTTGTTGTTCACAATTTAACGCCTGTTACACAAATCGGTCGATATAAAAAGATGGATCACAGAAACAAGCTTACAAACAGCACATAGGAAAACCATCTCCAGAGAACTCTTCTACCCCTGAAGCCACAAGGGCTACAGCGCATAGATTAAGATAGTTAAGATAGATTAAAAATTCGACATCCATCTCACTACTGTCCTCCTCACTTAACAAAGTTAGAACTTTAGTATAAAACATGTCGGCAGTAAAGTTTTTTGAGCATTTTTGTCGTTGGATGGAAGTCCTTGCAATATTAATTTGAAAGTAATAATTCTACCTTTATCATTACAATCTTTCTTTCATTACTGCATGTTTTCCTGTGGAGGGAGGCTTTCCATGGGATGTAGAAATAAAGGCTGATTTTCCACTACAGTATTACAAACTGGGGTTATCATGCAAATAAGGGCAAAGGTTGTGAGCTCCTTAAATGCAGGATACTGAAGTATACCAATGCAAAACTGTTCACTATTTATATGGATACCATCTTTCTTAAATTGATGGGTTGGTTGGTTGCTGATCCAGCGGTTCATGGGCACATGCCCTTTGACCTAATGCCATTAAATGGCATTATACTGCTGGGAAGTCTGGTTTTTCGGCCCAACCCGGGACAGAACCAGAGAATAACTATCATACCTCCAGGAAGGTAGGTTTCAACCTATGCACTGCTCCTAGCCACTGTAGCCAAGATCACTGTGCTCATTCCCCGCCACCAATTGACTACTGGTTATGCCGAACTTCTCTATTGCTCCAGGCATGCAACCAAATGTTCAAGTCAAAAGGATTGTCACGTCCTGAGTCACTGTGCCTCTATGATGGGTTTCAGCCATATGAAAAACAGTGCTGTCAGTTTCCTCCTCCCCAGTGCTGCACAGTACATCTCTGGCTCCCTCCCAACCACAGAGGGTGCATGCATATTTATTCAGGTAAACATGAAACACATTTCAACAACAAAATAAAGGCATAATTGTATAGATGACGTGCCATGAAGCCTCTCTAAGAAGATAACCTCAATATAACGGATACGCACATGCATATGTACACATATACATGTGTGACCCAAAGTAGTTGTATGGATACATAGAGCTATACATATGTGTGGGCCGTCATCTGTGTATTAAAAAAAAAATAGCAATGCACTTATGACAATTCAGCCGATATTCGAAAGACTGACGTTGCCGGTCACCAGAGTAGCAACGTAACAAACCAGTTACAGAAAGAAAATATCAGAGATACCATGATGTGAATTGCTGTTGAAATGATTGACCACCGGGGCATCACGATTGTTTGTTTGTTAAGTAGGGGTTTATGCCTCATATGGTCGAGGCCCGCCTCTTTCAACCTAGGACTGGTGTCCATATTGGTTATATCGAGGCGGTTGGGGACCTGTGGTTTTTGTGGCTTGTCTGCCTGGTTGTTGCTAGGATGTGGCTCTGTTAGCCGGGTTCGCTGTAGGGCCTCCTAGCTTCAGTCCTTGTATGGGCTATGTTGTGGCTCTGCCTGTCTCTGGTATTGATGAGACTATAAGGTGGTAGTCCTTAGAAGGACTTTGTGGTGATTGGTTGGAGCTCTTTCTTCTATTCGGAGCTATTTGCTGTGTTGTTCCTTCGCTGTGTCGGTCTGGATTATAAGGTGGTAGTCCTTAAAAGAACTTTGTGCAGGATTGGTTGGAGCGCTTTCTTCTGCTTCTTTCCTGTGCTGTTCATTCTCTTTAGAGGGTCTGGAACACATGTTGTCTGTAGTTGTCTATGCTGACATTGGTTGTGCAGTATCGGCTGCTGATTGTACCTGTGGAGAAAGATTTTTTTTTTTTTTTTTTTTTTTTTTAAATTATGAAATGTAGTTTATAGCCCTTATAAGGACTTTATTCTGTCTGGTTGGTGCTCTTTGTTGTGTTGTGTCATCTCTGTGTTGTTCCTGTCTGGGTTGGCTGTTGATTATATGTTATGTTGTTTGCCTGCTGGTGTTACCTGTGGATTTTTTTTTTAATTTTTTTAAATTAAATTTGTTTTGTTTTTTTTAGATCCCCCCCCCAAAAAGCATATATATTCATACATATATAATTTTTGAATTTTCCTATAGTTCTATGCCTATATGCATAACATATACATGTACAAACACCATTGGGTCTACATAGTCATATATATGCACATACCTCCCTTATACAAATATACAAACCCATACATATATACATCTATGTATGTATATATGTATACACACCCACACACACATATATATATACACACACTCACGTATATATCTAAGAACATATACATTTTAAAAAATTATTAAAATTGCAAGACAAAATATATACATACAATGGTATTATCTATATTTCTAATCTTCATTCGATACATGTTGTGATTATACTAGTCTAGATATGACAATATATGGTACAATACTTTAAATTCTTCTTGATACATAGAGTACAAGCTTCTGTCACTTGTGTTTAGCTTCCTATTATTCATTCTTTCTCCTGCATTCTCCCCTTCTTACATACCGTACTCACCCACACATTCTTATCTGTTATATTACATTTTCAGTCCCTATGGTTGCATCATTCAGTCTCGACCTTGTACTTTTTTATTTGTTCCTTTTCAACTTTTCATTTATACTTACATACTCTCTCATATGTATTTCTATTTGTTCTTTGCCATATTCAAATCTTTTATATGGATGTCTCAATGGTTCTATTTTTTCTTATACTTTGTGGTTTTAACTCTTTCTATACATGTCATTCAATATCACATACTCAAATAATTATATATTGCTTAGTCATAGTCATTGCAAAAATTCACCTCAGATTTCCAACTCCTTAAAATTTCTCTAATAGTCATATATTTATACATTGTTATATATCATTTGCTAAAATATTTCCAACAAGTTTCATTTAATATGCATTACTGGTTATAGTATATCCAATGATTCACCTAATTGTTCTTTCTTTCACAAGGTATTCTATCTTCACTTTTTCACTTGTTGATAGAATCTTTCTCATGCAATTCATATATGATTGTGTTCTGGTGCTGATGTATGTGCTTATTTTGTTTTGTGCGTTGTTGTTCTATTGGGTTGCGTATATGCTATTTTACTTTAGTTGGTGTGAAACTCTGGTCAAGCACAAGGATGTCTTCCTGGGGGTATAGAGTGTGTTTGTGTGTGATGTTGTTTTTAGAGGTTGAAACTCTGGATCAGCACAAGGTTGTCTTAATGGGGGATGTAGCTTGTTGTGTGTGCTAATTTATGAGAATGTGGTGAAGCTTGTCTGTGTGTGATCCTTGTTTTAGGCATCACGATGATTCGTGATATCTCTTAAATGTTCAGTGAATCTGTGAGCCAAACGTCTGCCGGTTTCACCAATGTACTTATATAACAACGCTTGCATATGATAGAATATATTAAATTATGGGACAAACATGATAAAGAGTCTTGAATGTGGAAACGGGACTTACGGAATTGAAGAATGGGAGTTAGAATAACAAAAGGATAAGTCAAACAATTACAGGGACAAGGAACAGTTCCAGGGTGACCTACAGAGGTGCGCATACTGGAATGAAAAAAGAAATCGTGAAGATTCCTATCCCTCCAAAAATAGACGAGGGGCAGAGAAGGGAATACAGCACTTGATTCTTAATTAGAAACTGGCCTCACATCACGTGGGGCATTACCATAAGTGTTCCGCCCTCTGTTCCAGCAGACATCCGACTCGATTGTATTTTGAGTCTAATGCCGCAGAACAGACGTCAGGGAACAACTCTGACCCTTGCAACAGGTTTATTTGTTGTTCCGCCCACCCACGCCCCGCCCGTAACTAGTTCAAGCACAACGTCGGCCTGTCGGAACAACATGGTAACTGCTGTCGAAGGTTACGATTACAATTACAGCACTACAGATGGGATCTAGTTGGAGGATAGAGAAATGTCTAATAGGATACGAATTGCCGGCATATGATGAGGATGAAAAGTAATAGCTAGTATATGGTGGTCAAGTGTATGTTTAATAGATGGTTTGACGGCAGCCGAACGAGAAAAGGTAAAACGCGTTGCAAAGCTGATGATAGGACATCTTCAGAATACACGCGACGGCGGAAAAGATCTAGCATCTTGTGAGCTTGACATAAAATTTGAGTCGTCCTGGCAGAGACAACGAAGACGGAGCAGATGAGAAAACGGGAGGGAATGGAGACAAGACCTAGGATGAAGAAGAAACTATGAAAAGCAGTGTGCTTATAATTTATTGACGTGGTACGGGATATAGATTCTATGGAAACACATGGACCCTATGTCAACAGAGGTGGAGTAAATAAGAGTTAAATTTAATCGTAGGATGGAAACCACTTACAAAATTAATGAAACGGGAAAGAGCGCCCAGAGAACTATCAGTAACTCCAAAACCATCATCTATGTGGCGATGGAATATGTTAGGGATAGGGCCCTGGAAAGTGGAAAAGATAAGATGTTCAAGATGACCCATAAATAAGCAGACATAACTCGATCCCATCTTATAGAACGTTCTCCTCACTGCTGCTCCGTGTCCCTCGCCGTTCTGTGCAAGCTGTTCATCTTCTAATTTCATATACAGAGGGTCTTCGATATATCCTGAGCCCATTGTAGTCTTAGTTTGCTTCGTGTTCTCTACCTGGAACTTTTCCCTCCATAATTAATCATTTGAAACCATTGTGTATTTTTATATGACAATAAGGTACTTCTTCGGCGATCATTACTCAGTCATGTTGGGACTCCGGATTCTATGATATAGGCTGCTGTCTGTTTTAGAGTTTCCGTTGTGCCATACAGTTTTTCTTCATGTCTTGTTCCGCAGGTCTACATACTGGGGACATTCTTGTAAGATATGCCTATGTTCTGCTGTCATATTCGCAAGGCTGCATGGCAGAGGCCAGTTGTACCTATTATGAATTTGGTGTACATGTGATGTCTCGTTTTGTTTTGACCATTTCCTAGGCGCAGCATGATAACCTGGTTTCTTTGGATAGTTGGTAATACCCATCATCTACATTATATTTGGGGTAGTCTTCTTTCCACTTTTTGTTATAGTTGCTTTCATTGACAGTCTTCAATTCTTCATAACTGACCAGATAGTCTTCTTGAGGTAAATTCTCTCCTTCTTTGGCCAGTTTACCCGCATCTTCATTCCCTTCGATGTTACAGTATGGCGGTATCCACTGGATCACTACTCTCTAGGAAATTATTGTGCAACTGAACTAGAAATGCTATCAGTTCATTTAGCTCGATGTTCCTGTATAGCTTCAGTTCTGTTATGACATCTGTTCGTAGTACAATATTCATGTACACGTGTTATACAAGAAGAAGTGCCTACATTCAAATTGTTTAATATTATTCGCAATTTCATTCAGCTTTCGTGACGTAACCGAACTCGGATTAAAAAGTAGCTAGGTCTGCTGCCTGATGCATCGATCTACGCGTTTATGAACACCCCCCCCCCCCCCGAATGACACATGAGAGAACATTGATCTCGCAAATTATTGACATCACACGAAATAGAAGTCGATGGAAACGCCACATGACATGGACCATATAGAAGAAGAAGATATATCTGTAATATTTTAATGATATTAGCAGTACTATTTTGAAAAAAAAAATAGTTTGAAAAGTCCAGTTCTGTAGTGGAGTGGTACAGAGCGCGTCTGTGACGACCGTGTTCAATCCCCGCCACAGGCATTTGAACCGTTCAGAAAGCAATGGTAAACTATCAAACGTATTTTTATTGCCTAGATAATCCTTAAAGTAAAAAAATGCTTGGTTGATGGTGGCTTCATGAATTGGATACGCTTCCAATGTTGAAAATAGTAGACCTACGTCTTGGTCTCCCTCTTGCTGTTTCCGTTCTCATTTACAGCGTGCTGCCTTTTCCAGGTTCAATTGCACTCTTAGGATCACCATATTCTAACCATATTGGGATGACATTGGCCGCCCTTTTACTTGCTTCCAGGATGCATCACACGTATGTATTTTTAGGATCTTGGTTGTCTGCTAACCCTGAGTCTGCACTTGATCAATGCCAGATCCTTTGCACCACTGATCCACGAATTACTTGTTGACTGAGAGTTGACCAACAATCTCTAGCTCATCACAAGTGATGCCAATAAGCTACTGGACGATGGCACCCTGCGTCATAATTTGCTGATTGTCATCACATCGAGGTCACCTCCTTAGAGTTGAGGCTTAATCCAACTAACAGAGGCCGAAAACTAAGATTGGTCGGGACATCCCATATATCGAGCAGGACCACATTCCTACCCAAGAAAGCACAGGTGCGGAAGTCGAAGATACCAGGCCGAGAGGCGCACCAGCAACCATGGTATCGTGCAACCCGCTTATTTAATATGTCTGCACGACAAATTATTTGTTGTGTAAATACGTTAAACCGCGAACGAGAAGAAGCTGATTATTAGTCCAAACTCATGGCGACAAGTAGGTTTTGCAATTCATCCTCTATGTATGACGTAATTGCTGCATAATCTGCAAAGAGTAACTCTCTTATAAGGACATTCTTTACACTGGCTTTGGCTTTAAACCTTTGGCCACCACCATATGTGCGAGAATGGATGGATATACTGCATTTCTGGTCTCGAATAGCATGTTTTAAGAGGAGAAAGATAAATCATCAAGCAAACAGGATTCGAACAAGATCCGCTCAGATGACACCCAATTGTCTCGCACCTTGAGTCACCACCTCTGCTATCTTCGTCTTTATTAATAAATCCTCGATGTTTCTATATTATATTATTCAAGAGGATCATCATCATCACGTGAACATATTCTGTCCAGAACGTTGTCTTTGCAATTGATGTCCAGGACCCGCCGCTATCCTGTGCCAATCTGCCTGCCTCATCCAATGATATCTTTATACAGTCTTTCTATGTGTACATCTTGTTCTACTTTCTTGAATTCTGCCCTCTAATATGCGTCTTTCCATGCCATTTTGTCTTTTAATATGTCTGAAATATGTCAGTTTTCTATGTAAAACTGTATTCACCAGCCATCAAGAGGATAGATATGTCTATTCCTAAATTACAATTGTCACTAGCATTCTGAATATCTTTTAACAACATTATCCAGTAATAATTCGCACATAGTCTGGTTGCAACACCTCATTGGCTGGGGTACCTTATTGGCTTAACACCTTGAGGCGGGCGTTATTGACAATGACTTATAATCGGTAATTGTCATATCCCGATTCGTTTCTGAGACCTATTAAGGCAGGGATGGAGTGTGATATGAATTTTCTCCATGACATAATTCTTGAGTCTAATGGGAATTGAACCAGTCCGTTCAACGTACTGTCTATATATGTTATCCATGTTTACAGGAAGACATATTGGCCGTTGTAGAACTAATACGAATGTTATATGTTTTATGTTACTGATACTTCAATACCTATACGGGATGTTCGTTGTCACGATTGGTCCGTTCTCAGTGACTTGAGTGCACAGTTTGAATGTCTTGACAAAATCGCATTTTTTGGAGATGCGGTTGGTCAAGTACGGAAAAACCAGTGAACGAGAGTTGCAATGCGATTTGGTGACGTTGAACGGATTGGTTCAATTCCCGCTAGACTCAAGAATTTTTAATTTATCCTCAGGTTTCTTTCTTGAATTTACTTGCATGGCATAATTCTCGGGCTAAAATATAGAGATATATATTGCCCATGCAACATGATCCCTCTCTACTTACTTTGTAAACTCCAAAGGAAATGTAATACCAATACATTTTGAACAAGGAAAACGGCAAGAGCTACCAAATCAGCAGTCTATTTTCCCGCCTTCCCATGCCTCTATTCTGTATATAGACATGCCTCTATGTTTTTAGCCATGCCATGGTTTTATTGTTATTCTCTTCTTCTTCTTCAGCGTTCATTCTCAAACTCCTGTTGGATCTCTCTTGTAGCAGGACCATGGTCCTATTAGATTTCCAGCAGGATGTAGTCCAGAGAATGGAAATGCGTTGTGTCGCAGTTTTATTTGCGCCAATGGCCCGACACATCCGTCTTTGGCGGGGATTGTTATTCTTATTTGTACACCATTTTTTAGTATCCACTGCAACACGCAATACGGTTATTGTAAAAACTTTTTTTTAATCTTCTGATACCATGCAAAATTTGTCTTTGCACTGATCAAGATCTTCTTCAGTTTGACATGTCTACACAGCAAGTCCGGTTTTTTAAATAAATGCTGCTGTATTTGAAAGCTCCTCAGTACTCCCATACGTCTTTCTGTGGATATCGATCTCTGTAGGCCAGTGTTCTTCCACTAGTTTAGTCTGACCAAGATGAAATACGGTCATTGTAAAAGATTTTTTTTTAATTTTTAAAATTCCTATGCCATAAAAATTGTCCCATTTATGTCCCTGCACTGATTATTCCAAAAATATATCAAATAACGAAGATGTGTATAAATTGTATACCTTATCACCCCCTAACCACACTGTAACGCCCACCACCATCCCATCTTTCACTTCAATGGTACATCACCTCATTTCATAATGTAATTCATCATAATTTTACAATTGTCACACTGAAAGAAACCACTAAAAGTAATCAAGTTTAAATGGAGCTGTAGGTTATCGAATATGACCTTCATATTTCATCAAAACTTGGTAAGAATGGACCTACTTATGATTCAGGCGATGTTAATATTAAAAATGGAATCGTAAAGAACGTGAATGAATAAGACGTTGAAGGGGAATTAGTTCAGTATTTAATAGTGAAAGTAACAACGATAGTCAGTCTGTAGTGTAGGCATAATAGATGATGATATGTGCACCAACCCCCGCACACTATAGACCTAATGATTGAAAATAGTTAAGACAGCTGATCTATGTCGATATTGATCAATTTCTAGAAAAATGAGGTGCTGCGTCTCATCCAGATAACTCTGGTTATGACTAGGCCTATCTTTCACTATTTCTACGTAAGTCAATCTTGAAAGTAGACGCAAAACAAACCAATACGTATGCTGGTTCTTGTTCACAGTTTGACATTACACACAAATTCCAGTTTTCTTGATAAATGCTGCTGCATTTGAAAACTCCTCACGGCTCTGATACAGCTTTTTGTGGATATTTGTCTCTGTGCTCCTACCTCCCATAACTGGTTTAGAGTAGTGCAGTCTTGCAGGATAAGTTGTGCCGTTGTCTGTGCTGCTGCCCACATGTACAGAGGGAATGGAACCAATCTTAGTATATTTGAGTGGCTGTTTAGTCTATTGCAGCAAAGCGACAATACATTCCATTCTCTAGACTGTTGGGTCACCTTTACCGATTGAGGATCTTATACATAGATGAATGCCTATGTGGATCCGGAACCCAACTCCAGAACACACACTTCAGGATTGTCCAACATACAAAGAGCAGAGACAGCAGACCTGGCCAGAGGATACAGATTTGAGACAAAAGCTATGGGGCAGAAGCTCTGACCTGGAGAAGACAGTGGACTTCGGCCCGTTCCGCCAAGGGAACGCATTGCTATTGGCGGACCCAGGGTTAGCAGATAACCAAGATCCCAAAAGTGCCTCCTCATGGCGCACCCTGGCAACAGAAATACAGCGGCTAATGCTGATTCTGGCTAAACCTTTTGGGGATCGTGTCCGTGAATGTAACAGATGGAATGAGAGATTTGACTGAAAAAAGACAGTTAATAACTCCGACACCACTCCAACACATGCAGCAACACTGTCGACACACAGTGAAGCTAGAAAGTCTGGTAGAAGCATTGGAGGGCGGCCAATGTAGTCGGTACGAAGCAGGCAGATGTTCCAATAAAAATAAAAGCACAATGAGTACACTGAGAAAGATGCACAGCGCTAGAGGGCAGCGTCATGTGTAAAAAGCATGGAAGACGGTTCGATGAAAATGGAACTAAAGCACTGTTTGCTTGAGACAAGCTTCTAGTTACCAGTGATCCCAGCCTGGGCCGAAATCTACTGTAGAGTCTTTCCTATACTGGAAGCGTGCTCGCGGAGAGAAAAGGTTCAGTACCCGATGGGCACAGGCATAGCAGTCCGAGGTGACAAGCACTGTTCAGCTCTAGAACAAAGCACAAAGTTCCTAAATATGTGTACAGATTCAGACCTGGATGCAGGGCTCACGAAGTTGGTGAATAACGCTTCGGCTAAGAAGACGAACGAGCCCGAGCCCAACTCTTCTGTCAAGTTCTTCCTAAAACGGAACCAGGCTTGAGGACGAGAAAAGGTTTAGTACCCGATGAGCATGGGCACAATACGTCTAATTACACGAGGCATGTTCACTGACTGCGGAACGCCTTGTGCAGGACAGACGTGAAAGACAAACCGTCTCGGCATAGAGTCAGTACACATTCACCTTCTGGCGACAGATGGTGACAGGCTAGGGTAGCCCACCCGAATTGTCAAGGCATGCCGAAATCAGATGTGCTAGGCCTACAAGGCGCATAACGGTGGCACAGCGTAATCACGCTCCCGGCAGAAATCGCACGGATATCCGTGCTGGTTACAATGGAGCGAACGCAAAACAAACAAACCAGTGACAATAATACACTATCATAGTTGTTATCTCGTCTGTTTTACAATTGCTGTTATATTATATTTATTGACGATTCATGTGTTGCAAGGGTTCAAAAGAACAGCAACTGTTAACCGTCCATGCATATTATACAAGGCGACTAAGGAGGTTTTGGGGTGAAATTTATCGTCTCATCATATATAGGGTTAAAGTGATCCAGAAGTCACGCTGAAGTCGGATGTGTCAGACCAAAAGGCGTAGATTTTGCAGCTGAGCTGTAAACCATGACACAAGATATTTCATTCTCTGGACTACATCCTACTAATCATCAGGAATGTGATAACAAACGAAGAAAGATATATATTCACTTTTTCATGCAATATTATTTGATCCTAAACTTTATAAAATTAATAAGACCAGTTTGCGATGACAATTACTTGTCTGTCTTAGATTCACAAATCACTGAGCGTGAGCAAATGATGTTTGAATGACAATTAGTTGAGACGCACCATGACATGGAATGTTCTGAAAATGTCTTAAAAGCTAATTATATAACTATGCTATACAGAACATCATGTCTGATCTGATAATAAAATCTAGTTCCACCATCGTCACTGTGCTCTCTGAACAGCCGCAGGTGATGTCTCTATTGATGCTCAAGTCACATTTAGAGACATCTGATGAGCAACTGATGTGTCTACATGTATAACCTCCCTCAAGGCCATAGTGGCATAAGATGAAGCGGGCAGGGTTATTTTTAACACAACTGCTTTGAACTTTCCTGCAAAGATGTACAGTAATAAATAATTATTATTCAAGTATTGTTCATAAAAAGCAGTTAATAAATTTTAAATACAGAAATAAATGGTCAACAGAGAAAAAAACAATTATGTCTGGATACCAGTCCAATACAATATAAGGTTCTTCTTCTTCTTCAGGGTTCATTCTCAAACTCCCGCTGGATTTCTCTTGTAACAGGACAATTGTCCTACAAGATTTCCAGTTGAATATAGTCCAGAGAATGGAAATGCGTTGTGTTGCCGTTTTATTTGTGCCAATGGCCCAACACATCCATCTTCGGCGGTAATATAAGGTTCAAGATATAACATTGCAGTCCAAATAAAAAAGTAAATAACATTGGAACTAGCCATGCTTGTAGGTAGACACAACTAAGGAGGTCATGTTGATGAGAATGGTTGTCCTTGCCCCACAACATTGGTAAAAGGTACCCAGAAGTCTGTGTGTTGCGGGGTCGGAAAGGCAAGCAAAGAATAGCAATACTGTTACCTGCCATGCATGTGATAAATAAAAGAACCAAGGAGGTTTTGGAGGTGGAGTTAGCTGTTCCATTGCATAGAGGATCATCTGCATATTGTCATATCGAGCATGAGGATGGAGATAGAAGGAATTAAAGCAGCACTCTTGAGTTGGTTGATAACTGATACATCAACACACTTCATAATACAAACTCTCAAAGCATGTTGAACAAGATAGAGAAAAGAACATGTTGAGAAAGGAATGGGCTGTGTTATTGAACAACTCAATTATACAGAGCAGTACATGGATATACTGCCCGTGCCACGCTGGAGTCAGAGGAAATGAAAGAACTGACTCAGTGGCAGATAATGCTGCGATTGACAGTATAGTACTGAAAAGAAATAAAGTTTACTTAATTAAAACAGTCATAAATTCATTGCAAAATGAAGATGTTGACAATGCGACTGAAAAAGTACACATACAAAGAATGACAGAAATGGGAGGGATTTAGGAGAGGGAAGAAAATGTACTCTTTTTGGAAAGAACCGAAGACCACGTAATCAACACCTGACTGGGACTTTGAGTCTAAATACACTCGAATGGCTACTGGAACATAGAACTTATGGGAATGTCCCGTCTGCTATGATTCTAGATTCCAATCAAGAATAGAACGTCAAAGTTGGTCATGCTGATGTGTCAGACCGAAAGGCATAGGTATCGCAGCTAAGTTGTAAATTATGGTACAAAGAAATCCGTCCTCTGGACTACTTTCTCCAAATCTGTAGGAGTTTGAGAATAAATGAACAAAGAAGTAGGGGTACCACCGTTGAAACATCAACACAAAAATCCCACCATGCATCGTTGTTCTCATGGTCTTGTTTGAGTGTGGAGAAACTTAATCCTGTCCAGTCCTTAATATTATCAATCCATACCCTCTGTTGACTCCTCTTCTTCCATCCTCAACTGTCCCCTGCAGGATAGTCTTGGAAAGAGAAATCATGCCTCATCCCATCCCCAAATCATGCAAGTTTGAGACTTCTTCTTCTTCTTCTTTCGTTCGCTGATAATGTCTATATCTGCAGTGTTGTTTCTTGTATAAATTGGACAGTGTTTTCCATTTCTTGTTTTGTACCATAAAGTTTAACATTCATTGGTGTATCAGAAGGCCAGTATGTGCATCTTAATGTGTCATAGTTTGCACATTCTTGAAGGATATGTTCTGAAGTCTGGTTGGCTTGTCCACAATTACACTTTGCTGTTGTGCCAATTAAAAATTTTGTATACATATGGCTGTTTAGTCAATTGTGACCAGTTCTCAGTCGAAATATGATGACCTGTTCTTGTCTGTTAAGTAGGTGGTAGTCATCCCGTGGAGGTAAGTTAGGCTTTCGTTGTGCCTTTATCATGGATTTCTTTTGGTGATAGCTGATTGGTACATCCGGTTGCTGCATGTTAGCACCTTCAAGTTTGAGACATTTCATTATCTCATAATTTATTGAAGTCTGGGCAGTCTTGAAGTATGTATTCTTCTTCACCGTTCATTCTCAAACTCCCATGGATCTCTCTTACAGCAGGACAATGGTCCTACTAAATTTCAAACAGGATGTAGTCCAGAGAATAGAAATGCGTTGTGTCGCTGTTTTATTTGCGCCAATGGCCCGGTGCATTTATCTTCGTCTGTAAGTATGTATTCAGGAGCAATATTTTCTCCAAATGTTTTTTCTTACATGGACACATCTAAAGATGTCTAACCTGTGATATTTTTGTGAACAGGGCCGTAGATACAGCAGTAAGGGAAAATTTTTTTTACCTAAAAAAGGTAATTTCATTGTTCTTTGTGTGTGTTGGATGTTACATTTCGTGAGTATGTACCTCTAATTATGTCCGCAGCCACTTACATTTGAGGGAATACTGTTCATGACCCTGCACTCCTGTTCCACATGGACATTCATTTGCGTGGGCCACTCTGATGACTGCAGTATGGGCCCTGTTGTCTGTAGTGGCCTATTTATACACCATTTAGTTCTCTGTGGAACATAGGTTTTCAATAAACCTCCATCTTCTCCTCTCTTTAGCTATCACTTACAACTCTTTCCATGTTCTACTAATCCTTTGTGTATCTGCATCTAATTCTTTCCCTCCAGGTATTTATCTTCCTTTTTCCTTGTGGGATTTACCCAGAACAATACCAATCATACAATGCTTTCTCTTTCCATTGTATGTCCTATCAATCTCCATCACGGTTTCCTTAGTTCTTACTTGACTTCCTCTTCCTTGGGGTTAGTTAGTTATTTGCATGAATTCCTTATTGGTGGTCTTATACCATTTCAAACCTTCTATTCTATGTAGACATCCATTGATGAAGGTTTATAGTTTTCTGGTTGTCCCTCTTTGTTATATTTCCTGTTTCTGAGCCACATTACAGCACCAATTTAACATTTGAGTTAAATATTCTTGCAGTTGCCAATTCTAAATGTAAAACCTTGGTCCAAGGACATATTTGAACATAGCTACCAAATCATGAAACACTATTAATGTCAGTGTTGTAAATTAAAGGGTACAAGAGTAACATGCAGACACAATGTTTTACCTTTTTTATGAGCGATAAGAGGTTTTTCTCCATTAATTATGTCCATGTCACTTAAAGTTAATGGAACGGAGTAGTCATCATAGCGATGATGTAACCAGCTAACATCAGATGGGCATACTGCAATATGTCTGTAGGCACCTGGTAGAGAATAGTCTCTGCAGAAACAGAAATATAATTGATGCATATCCTGTACAGAGCTTTTTAACTATTTTTGAATTTCTAAGCTTTTTCTTTTGTCTTTGTTCTCATACTCCTGCAGATCCTGTATTTTCTCGCTGGCAATCTTTGGATGTTCTTTTACACACCACATCACCAGCATACACAGCAGCACTTACCCTTTGTGACAGTTAGCAGATTAGCAAGTTTCTGAACACAAGAAACAGAATTGGAGACAATTCAGAGCCTTGAAGAACTCCATGTTTTAGGATAACATTTTTTGCTGTTGTGACCTTCCATAAACATTGTCTTAGTCATAAATAAAAAATGTATCATGTTATTGTCATGTAGTACCACTACTACTACGTGTACTACCATTTGCAGTCAACATCACCCTCTATTACCTATAACACTCTATTCCATAGACATTATAAATATATACTCGATGTAGGCCTTGTTCATGCCATGGACTAGAATAACATAACTTTCTGTAAAAGTTATGAGAAACTGTGCTGAAACAGTTTTGTAGGTTATGTTACCTAGAGGTAACATTCAGAGATAATGTTTGTCTAAGGGCAATAAATTATCATTCCATCTTATATCTACACAGTCTGGCTTGGAGGCGAAGTGGTACAGAGCTCGTCTGTGATTGCCAAGGTACCAAGTTCGATCCCCACCACATGAAATTGTGCATCCGGACCGTTAAGAAAGCAATGACAAACTACTGAACATATTTCTATTGCATAGAAAATAACCGCAGCAAAAATTCTGGATTGATAGCTACGCCCTGAATAGGATATGCTACCAATATCTAAACAGTTAGAAACTGAATCAATCTGGTGATTTACACAAGCACCAAATTTACCTGTTACCAGAATCCACCAGAGGCATTTTAGGGTCATGGTTACCCACCTTGAGAATCACACAAAAACGTCAGCACTAAAGCGTTGCATGTCATGTGTCGGGCCATTGGTGCAAATAAAATAGCGACAACGTATTCTGGTTATCTTGTTTTCTGGATATCTTGCTGGAAATCTAGTAGGATCAATATCCTGCTACAAGAGAAATCCAGCGGGAGTGAGAATGAGCACCAAAGACAAAAGCTGTGCATCCAAGTTCATAGTGATAATGTATCATGTGGAAAGACCTAGAGAAGAAATCTAAGGACATATTAGGCTGGAGAGAATTCATACATGGCCTATGCTCTTATATAACTACTGTGTTCATTCTCAAACTTCTGCAGATTAGCAGAATGTAGCCCAGCGAACAGAATGTGTTGTGTCATGGTTGACAGCTTATCTATTACGCATGTGGTTGCGTCTGTTGGTCTCACCAATAGCCTACTAGACACACCACCCATGCAACAGAAAACCTTAGTGGGTGACATGCCGTTATATTGAGGTTATCTTCTTAGAGAAGCTTCATGGCACGTCATCTATACAATTATGCTTTTATGTGTTTCATGTTTACCTGAATAAATATGCATGCACCCTCTGTGGTTGGGAGGGAGCCAGAGATGTACTGTGCATCACTGTTTTTTCCTATGGCTGAAACCCATCATAGAGGCACAGTGACTCAGGACGTGACAATCCTTTTGACTTGAACATTTGGTTGCATGCCTGGAGCAATAGAGAAGTTCGGCATAACCAGTAGTCAATTGGTAGTGGGGAATGAGCACAGTGAACCCTATCTTGGCTACAGTGGCTAGGAGCAGTGCAAAGGTTGAAACCTACCTTCCTGGAGGTGTGATAGTTATTCTCTGTCCCGGGGTGGGCTGAAAATCCACAGACTTCCCAGCAATATAATGCCATTTGGTCAAAGGACATGAGCCCATGGACTGCTGGATCAGCAACCAACCAAACAAAAAGCTTATCTACGATATCCACACTTTTCGGCCTGACACATCTGACCTCAACATGTCATATAAACCACTATGAGATAGGTCAGCCAACTCCATCACTCAAAAGATTTTAGTTGCCTCTTATGACACTATTCTTTCTTCCCATTTCAAGCCCCAGGCAACATATGGGAAATTATGTTATATATTTATTAAAAATCACATTGTGCCTACTCACTTCTGGAGTCTCTTCATATTGTCTATGTCCAATCCATCTGCTGCCAGTCTCTCACGGTACCAGTTGTAAACTGTAAAAAAAAATATTCACAAAATTAGCTGTTACACTATACAGACAATGCTTCATTAACCTTTAGGGGCCTCAGATTAATGCAATTTCTTCCCTGGGCCTGGATTCTTTTTTGATACATTCATTATTTTTGGTGAGTATTTGGTTGGTTGGTTTTTTTATACAGGGGTCCATGTCCTTTGACCCAATGCCATTGTGTGATATATGCATGTGTTTGGTAAACACTATAACTTTTTTGTTTGTAAAGATAAAAAATAATTTTTGCACATGCAAATAAAGAAATGAATAATGCATATAACTGTGTTTTTTTGTTCTTGTATCTGTGATATGAAAATTTTTTTGGGGGGATCTCAAAAGTACAATTTAAAAAAATTGCAAAAATTATTTCGTGATGCACCTATACTTGAACAATGTGTGGCAACACTGATAAAAATCCTTCCAAATATCTATTCCTGTTGTATATATGTTGTTTCATATCTAATTAAACTAATATAATATGGACTGAACAAACTAATAAAACATGACATACAATGTCCGTTAGTTCAATACTAGGCCGACATGCAACGTAATTATTTTCCATGCTGACATGTGGTACCCCTGATAAATATTCATTCATTCATTTTCCTTTTGCACTGAAATTAGCGCATAGGGTAGAGGTCAGATCTATCCAATTCTGTCTGTTCAACAACTAATTGTGTTTATTGATTTCTGCTTTCAACTTGGAAAAATTGGTTCCGAAACTTTCAAATGCTGCAATCAGCATTCAGAGTCCTGCCTAAATAAGATCCACAACATGTTAGAAGTATTGCCAAGTCTATGCAGATTATTTGAAGATGCCCCATGTCAAGATTTGATAAGCCAAGTCCAATGTCTACATTGATTGCATTCTTTGACATTGATGCACAGATTCATCACGAATACATCCCAAGGACATAGTGTCAATGCAGAATGCCACAAATCAGTCATGCAACATGTCTGTGATGCACAGGCAATTAGATTCTCAATGCTCCTGCATACAGGACTGTCACCACCAAGATAATGCCCTTGCTCACTGGACTGTCACCACCAAGACAATGCCCTTGCTCACAGGACTGTTACCACCAAGACAATGCCCACGTACACAGGACTGTCACCACCAAGATAATGCCCTTGCTCACTGGACTGTCACCACCAAGACAATGCCCTTGCTCACTGGACTGTCACCACCAAGACAATGCCCTTGCTCACAGGACTGTTACCACCAAGACAATGCCCACGTACACAGGACTGTTACCACCAAGACAATGCCCACGTACACAGGACTGTTACCACCAAGACAATGCCCTTGCTCACAGGACTGTTACCACCAAGACAATGCCCTTGCTCACAGGACTGTTACCACCAAGACAATGCCCACGTACACAGGACTGTTACCACCAAGACAATGCCCTTGCTCACTGGACTGTCACCACCAAGACAATGCCCTTGCTCACTGGACTGTCACCACCAAGACAATGCCCTTGCTCACTAGACTGTTACCACCAAGACAATGCCCTTGCTCACAGGACTGTTACCACCAAGACAATGCCCTTGCTCACTGGACTGTCACCACCAAGACAATGCCCTTGCTCACAGGACTGTTACCACCAAGACAATGCCCTTGCTCACAGGACTGTTACCACCAAGACAATGCCCACGTACACAGGACTGTTACCACCAAGACAATGCCCTTGCTCACAGGACTGTTACCACCAAGACAATGCCCACGTACACAGGACTGTTACCACCAAGACAATGCCCTTGCTCACTGGACTGTCACCACCAAGACAATGCCCTTGCTCACTGGACTGTCACCACCAAGACAATGCCCACGTACACAGGACTGTTACCACCAAGACAATGCCCTTGCTCACAGGACTGTCACCACCAAGACAATGCCCACGTACACAGGACTGTCACCACCAAGACAATGCCCTTGCTCACTGGACTGTCACCACCAAGACAATGCCCTTGCTCACAGGACTGTCACCACCAAGACAATGCCCACGTACACAGGACTGTCACCACCAAGACAATGCCCACGTACACAGGACTGTCACCACCAAGACAATGCCCACGTACACAGGACTGTTACCACCAAGACAATGCCCTTGCTCACTGGACTGTCACCACCAAGACAATGCCCTTGCTCACAGGACTGTTACCACCAAGACAATGCCCTTGCTCACAGGACTGTTACCACCAAGACAATGCCCTTGCTCACAGGACTGTTACCACCAAGACAATGCCCACGTACACAGGACTGTCACCACCAAGACAATGCCCACGTACACAGGACTGTCACCAACAAGACAATGCCCACGTACACAGGACTGTTACCACCAAGACAATGCCCTTGCTCACTGGACTGTCACCACCAAGACAATGCCCTTGCTCACAGGACTGTTACCACCAAGACAATGCCCTTGCTCACAGGACTGTTACCACCAAGACAATGCCCTTGCTCACAGGACTGTTACCACCAAGACAATGCCCACGCACACAGGACTGTTACCACCAAGACAATGCCCTTGCTCACTGGACTGTCACCACCAAGACAATGCCCACGCACACAGGACTGTTACCACCAAGACAATGCCCACGCACACAGGACTGTCACCACCAAGACAATGCCCTTGCTCACTGGACTGTTACCACCAAGACAATGCCCACGTACACAGGACTGTCACCACCAAGACAATGCCCACGCACACAGGACTGTCACCACCAAGACAATGCCCTTGCTCACTGGACTGTTACCACCAAGACAATGCCCACGCACACAGGACTGTTACCACCAAGACAATGCCCTTGCTCACTGGACTGTTACCACCAAGACAATGCCCTTGCTCACTGGACTGTTACCACCAAGACAATGCCCACGTACACAGGACTGTCACCACCAAGACAATGCCCACGTACACAAGACTGTCACCACCAAGACAATGCCCTTGCTCACTGGACTGTTACCACCAAGACAATGCCCTTGCTCACTGGACTGTTACCACCAAGACAATGCCCTTGCTCACTGGACTGTTACCACCAAGACAATGCCCTTGCTCACTGGACTGTTACCACCAAGACAATGCCCTTGCTCACTGGACTGTTACCACCAAGACAATGCCCACGTACACAGGACTGTCACCACCAAGACAATGCCCACGTACACAGGACTGTCACCACCAAGACAATGCCCACGCACACAGGACTGTCACCACCAAGACAATGCCCACGCACACAGGACTGTCACCACCAAGACAATGCCCTTGCTCACTGGACTGTTACCACCAAGACAATGCCCACGCACACAGGACTGTTACCACCAAGACAATGCCCTTGCTCACTGGACTGTTACCACCAAGACAATGCCCACGTACACAGGACTGTCACCACCAAGACAATGCCCACGCACACAGGACTGTCACCACCAAGACAATGCCCTTGCTCACTGGACTGTTACCACCAAGACAATGCCCACGCACACAGGACTGTTACCACCAAGACAATGCCCTTGCTCACTGGACTGTTACCACCAAGACAATGCCCTTGCTCACTGGACTGTTACCACCAAGACAATGCCCTTGCTCACTGGACTGTTACCACCAAGACAATGCCCTTGCTCACTGGACTGTTACCACCAAGACAATGCCCACGTACACAGGACTGTCACCACCAAGACAATGCCCACGTACACAGGACTGTTACCACCAAGACAATGCCCACGTACACAGGACTGTCACCACCAAGACAATGCCCACGTACACAGGACTGTCACCACCAAGACAATGCCCACGTACACAGGACTGTCACCACCAAGACAATGCCCACGTACACAGGACTGTCACCACCAAGACAATGCCCTTGCTCACAGGACTGTCACCACCAAGACAATGCCCACGCACACAGGACTGCCATCACAAATGAATAAAACATTTCACTGCTCCAACAACCTCCATACTCCGCCAATCTTGTTTTATTTCCTTGTTTCCACAGCTTGCAAACAATTTTTATGATTCAAAATTCAACTAACAGATAAATGGAAGAGGTACTGATCTGTGAACACATCTTTGTGAATGTCGTGTAAGATAAGTTTACTTGTCACGTAACATGGGAGAGGAAAAATATGAGCACCCGTTTCATGTCGGCTTCATTTACTTGTGTCAATTTGTTTGCTGATAAATGTTTAAATGAAAGCTGCAAAAGTCTTCCTTGCACAGCATGACAACAACAGTCTGTAGCTTTTTACTCCGAACATATAGGCCTAGTTCCCATTAAAAAAAAGCCCTAGATATGAGGTGAAACAGGGTTCCAAAACAGATTTCGTTTTTCTGAAAATTTTGATACCGGCATACACATCATTTGTTCTGCGTGTACCCCCAAAGAATGACTCACATAGAAATTAGGTCTAGTTTCAAAAGCAGCGTAATCTGGATGAATGTTGTTTGCAGGACCTGATTTCTTGTAAAATTGATCAATATTGACATAGATCAGCTGTGTTGACAATTCTCAATCATTACTAGGTCTATGCATCATCAATTAGGTCTACACTACACATCGCCACAAATATCAACTAGGCCTACTAAATACTGAACTACTAAACTTGTGACTTTCTATGTTTAAAGAAGGTGTTCGTTATAAAGAGATTGTGCTGGATGCAAAAAATGCTAGGATGTCACGTTTATTATAAGCGTGAAGTCCGGTCTCTGACCAGACCCACAGTCTTTTGCTCTTTGTATGTTGGGCAGTCCTCCTGAAGTATGTGTTTTGGGTTTAGATTCCGGATCCACATGGACATGTATGAGATCCTCATCAGTAAAGGTGATCCAACACCATACAGCAGCATGTTCTAAGATCAAATAGTTTGGTATGTTGATGTCTTTGCAGATGATGTATTGTATTAGGGCTGTCTTCCACTTCCATTTGTTTCTCCACTTTCACATATAGGCCTATGTGTTATGTATTATAGTTTTTGCTTCACCATAGTTGTTTGTGTTGCTCCCTTTCACTACTTGCTTTTGATGTGAAAGAAAAATTTTGAGACCTTTCATGCAGGAAACAAGAGCTCCTCACTTGCCAAGTCCTGGAGATTGAAACATAAACAAAACAACACATTTAACAGATGCAGCAAATGGTTCATCATCATTTATTTTCATTTGCTCTGATTTATAACCGTAACTTCTTAGCTCCGGAGGTATTCTTAAGGATACAACAAACAGTCACTACCATTTTTACAGAAATCCTCCTTTTCATAGCTTCCCAGGGAACAAATTTGTTTCCCTGCGAAACTAAGAAGAGGAGGATCTCAGCAAAATGGCGGTGGCTTTTTGTCCTATCCTTAAGAATACCTTCGCAGCCAAAGGGTGAACAGGTGAATTTTCATCTTCTGATATCTATCTCCTTGAATCGATGGGAATTTCTGTGTGTCAATGGGTAAACATTTTGAACGTACATAATTCAACAATTATTTGAACTTGTCTTTCATTTCGTGGAGCTTCCTGCTGTAAGAAGGACATCTCCGAATAATCATTTATAATTTGATGTTTCTTGTTTACTGTTTATGCATTGCTTGAGAAAGGTTCCTGTTGGACTGGAACGTGGGAACAAAATCCTGGTTCTTTTGTTTATTGCTAATTATTTATTTTTTACATTGATAGTTAGACTTCAAAAGTAACCTTTGTAGTTTATGTAGTATTTATATTTAACAGAAAAACGTACCCTCATTTTTGGGGTACATAACATTATGGCCTGGTAATGGAAGAAGCACATGATACAGGGAGAACTGGTCCACATTATCTTGTGTAACCAGTACTGGAGATGAAGGCTCTGTGTGTGTAGAAGAGAATAGCATAATCAATGTGAGCATTATGTACAAAGGGAAAAATTAGATATGCTAAACTTAATATTTAATATGAATATTCTTTTTCTGCATTCATTATGAAAAGAGGGTCCATAGAGGGTCAAGTAATCCAGAAGACGTGTCAGGCAGAAAGGCGCAGCCCTCCAGGGCCAGATAAATGGAACAAAACAACACCTCACAAACTCATGCATATATCACACTATGACATTTGGTCAAAGGGCATGAGCCCATGGAAATCTGGATCAGCAACCAACCAACAAGGCGCAGATATCACAGCTAATCTGTGAACCATGATACAACGCATTCCATTCTTCGTACATCCCATTACTCTGCGGAGTTTGAGAATGGATAAGGAAGAAGAAGAATGCATTGTGTCATCTTTGATGTCTTCTTATTCTAGGTTCGCTCTCTGATAATCAACACGAAAGTTTGTGATTTTCAGGGAGCGTGAAGTACGTTGTGCTACTGGTTTCACAGCAGCTGCATTATTTTGCTACTTCCAACCCAGCACATCCACTTTCAGCATGATTTTCATTCAGGTGAGCTTCCCTAGCCTGTCACAATCTTCCTATATGTTGCCAAGAAAACGAGTATCTGCTTTTTGCCGTGACGGTTTATCACTCTGTCACCTTGGACTTTGCAGGCCAAAATGTGTCCCAGTGTGGCAGTATTAGAAGATGGATAGCAGGGAACAGCTTTGATGTGCTATCTGCACCTTTTTGACTGACATATCCGACTTCAACATGGCTTTTTGATCACTTTGACCTATGAGATGGAACAGCATATTCTATCAGAGCCAATTCCAAAACCTCCTTAATCATCTCTTACGACATGCATGACAGATTCATTCATCACAGGTGATGATGACCATTTGTTACATCCTCTTTTGACATTTAGAGTTATGTCTTTGACTATGAGTTTGTAAATAAGACCCATTCTGGCCTCAAATGTCCTTGGACAGTTTCGGCATGGGATGTAGATGGGTCTGGTCTATTCGTTACTTTCTAGCTACTCTCTATGACAGGTTATGACATGCATGACAGGTCATAGTGTTGCAACTCTCAACCATTTCAGGTTCAGCAATACATGGACAAAATTGATAAGCAACTCATTTTTAAAATAATAGTTTAGGAATATGTTACATTTACGCCAAAGATGGATGTGTCAGGCCATTACCGCAAATAAAATGGCGACACAATGCATTTCCATTCTCTGGACTACATCCTGCTGGAAATCTAGTAGGACCATGGAGTGTAAAGGGTACCGCATTGCTCTCGGCGGACCCAGGGTTAGCAGACAACCAAGATCCCAAAAGTACCTCCTCGTGGTGCACTCTGGAAACAGAAGGATGTGCATTATGATGCTTCTGGCAAACACTTTTGGGATTGTGTTCAGGAATGTGGAAGCAGCAGAAGGAAAGAGAACTGACTGCAAAATAGAAAGACAAAATCTCTGTCACTGCTGCGCCAACACATGTAGTGGCACTGTTGACACACGATGCTAGTCAGTCTGGTTCGATCATTGGACAGGCGGCCAATGCAATTGGCATGAAAAGGTAGATGCATGGAGATGAAAAGGATACTGAGTAGAATGAGGGCAACACAGTGCCAGATGGGCAGCACCATGTGCAAATAGAAAGGGAAAACATTTCAAGGAAATCGTAACTACAAGTTCTATTAGCTTGAGACAAACTTCTAGTTACCAGTTATGGGCAGAGACCCAATAGTCTGCGCCCAGCAAAGAAGGCAGTCCTGGCCCAAATCTACTGTCGAGCTTTCCTATACTGGAAACGTTCACAGAGAGAAAGGGTTCCATATCCGATGGACTCAGGGCACAAACAGGACAACAAAGGCAGCCCTGGCCCAACTCTACTGTTGAGCTTTCATATACCGGGAACATGCTTGCAGAGAGAAAGGGCTCAGTACCTGATGGGCTCAGGCATAAATGGGACAAGGTTGTTTTGCTCAATAACACGCTTTGCTCCCAAACGCGTGGTGAGACTCAGGCCTGGACGAGCGGTTCAGAATGTCGGTGAACAACACCTCAGCTAAGAAGGTGAAAGCGCCCTGGTTCAACTCTTCTGTAAAGTTCTACCTAAGCCCACTACCCAAATTAAACGCATAATGAAATAGGATATGCTGGGGCTAGGATGTCTGGGCCACATTGTGAGCCAATCGATGTGCAAATAACACAGTTCTACTGTGGAACTAGCAGTACAATTTATTTCACTCTCCCTGTTGGAAATCACACGATTTATTCACAGTGGTTATCAGAGAGTGAACACAGAAGAAGAAGAATTAGTAGTAGAACCATGGTCCTGCTACAAGAGAGATCCAGCGGGAGTTTGAGAATGAACGCTGACGAATAAGCATCTTGGTCAGATGACATGACATTTTTTTCATTATGTAATCTTCTTTATGGATATTCTCCTCAAAATTCTCCTGCAGCAGCCAAAGACTTGCTCAAACAGTCATTCACCTAATTAATTGTTGTCTTTGTCGGCCTGTTTCACTTTTGCCAACAAAAAGTATTTTCCATTAAAATTTTTTTCCATGAAATGTCTCTGTATTTGGATGGAAATACCCAATTTCCATGTTATCAAGTCATTTGGGAATCTTCCACTTCCAATTTGGGAATCTGGCATTCACTGTCACCTAGGAGACTGCAACAAAAGGACATAGATGTAATGTCCTTTGGCTTGCATTCCTTTTATCATAAATGGGAATTCTACTTTCATTTGCTGTCATCCATGGGGATATTTGTTTGAAGACAAAAAGAATCTGTTACATGGCATGCATCTAATCCATGAGTTTGAATAACAGGACATAAAACATATCTCAAGAAGTATACTGTTGCATGTAGTATGTCTGATGACAGACTTGTAAACTTGGATACTTTCACTAAAGTGTCCTTAATAAAATAGATACACATTATTATACAATTATTCAAACCAACCTGAGCCATCAATGCCATCCGTTTGTACCAAGTCGCCAACAACAGGTTTAAATCCCAAAATCTTCAACCGTTTGGACACCATTTGATTCCAAACAAGTGCCTGATAACTATGAACATACAGCAAACGAGTGTTCCGTGAAATCTGTTTCAACAAGAATTTATAAAATATTATAAACATATGAAACTGAATATACAATCCAGAATATTTTATTTTAGAAAAATTATTAAATTGTAAAAAGTAATCAATAGGTTATAAATAGGTTATAGTACTAGCAAAATTATGATCCAACAGGAGAATTAAAAACATGAATGATTTATAATGTAAAAACTGGAAGGACAAAGAACAAAAGTGATGGAAAATTGGCACAACATAACAGGATATCTAACAACATAACAGGATATCTAACAACATAACAGGATATCTAACAACATAACAGGATATCTAACAACATAACAGGATATCTAACAACATAACAGGATATCTAACAACATAACAGGATATCTAACAACATAACAGGATATCTAACAACATAACAGGATATCTAACAACATAACAGGATATCTAACAACATAACAGGATATCTAACAACATAACAGGATATCTAACAACATAACAGGATATCTAACAACATAACAGGATATCTAACAACATAACAGGATATCTAACAACATAACAGGATATCTAACAACATAACAGGATATCTATCTACACATAGAGATGATGGATGTTAAGAATGAAAGATCATAGGGCACCAAATTGATGGACAAACCGGTTTTTAATGCACATACCATGCTCCTCTGATGGCCGGAGTCAGTTTGTACTTGAAAACCAGACTAGCCATCAATTTGGCACTCTTCAGTTTTAACATCCCACCAAGTCTGAATTAGGGGGAGGGGTGCCTATCTCCCACACCAAAGTAAAGTAGAGCATATTTTATATTAGGAAACAAGCCAAAAAATTATGTACCGGGTACATTTTAAAATAAATGCAGTAGTCGAGTGTGAGTGAAGTAAAGTTTCTGTTACTGTAATATTCTTCTTCAGCATTCATTCTCAAATTCCCACTGGATCTCTCTTGTAGAAGGACATTGGCCCTACCAGATTTCCAGCAGAATGTAGTCCAGATAATGTAATGCATTGTGTCGCCAATTTATTTGTGCCAATGGCTTGACACATCCGTCTTCGGCAGAACTGTAATGTTCAAACACAAGATTACCAGAACTGTTAGAACAACATCAGTGGTCAAATATATTGAAAAACAGACTGAAACGGTTCGGCCACCTAATGAGAATGAGCCCTTATTGGCCAGCAGCAGGAACATGAAAATGGTAGTAGCAAGATACCAAGAAGAAAGTGGATTGAAGTAGTTACCAACATTCTGACAAGGTATAGTATTACTGCATATGAAGTGACCAAATGTGCCATAGTCTGAAAACCGATCGTCATTCAATACTGTGACGCCTCACAGCAAAAGCAGAGAAAAGACAATAGATAGATCATTCTTCTTCTTCAGCGTACATTCTCAAACTCCTGCTGAATTCTCTTGTAGCAGGACATGTCCTACTAGATCTCCAGCAGAATGTAGTCTAGAGAATGAAAATGCATTGTGTCGCCGTTTTATTTGCGCCAATGGCCCGACACATCCGTCTTCGGCGGTAGATAGATCATTCAAACACATGAGATACATAGAACATGATATTGCATTAATTTTCTTGTGCACTTTGCTAAAGATATTTTAGTTATTAGAATCATTATGTTTGTCATTGTCCTTTGCAAAAATTTACTTAGTGTTTCAAATAACTAAATTCCACGAGCAACACATTTCTTTACTTTCTCAAGAGCATTGAAAGGCTTCATTTTTTTCTTCATAGCTTCTAGAAGATTTCTCTCTAATCCACAGAAAGAAGGAGTAACTTTAAGGGTTGCCTCTGGGTCATGAGTTTCCATCCACACTTTTTGAAATGCATCTTTAGATGGGTTGTCTGAAAATGATAAAACAATAAGCATGTGTTGAAAGTGAACGCAATGACATCATAAACTGCACAAAATGTCGGTTTTGTAGTTCAAAATGGTTTTCCGTAGGTAAAGTCATAAAAATTAAAAATTTTAAGTGAGTGAAATTGAGTAGTTGTAGTATGTGTAGTTGGTGGGAAGATTGTTAAATCAAGAATGTTGATTCCTGTAGGTTTACTATTCTAATTAGTTATCCTTCCCAGCACTATAATGCCATTACAACAAGGGCATTGGGTCAAAGGTTATAAACGACTGGTTCAGTAACCAATTATAGTTATGGTTAAGATAAAGGTTAGGTATTGGGTTTGGATGAGGTTCAGGTTTTGGGTTAAGATTAGGTTTCCTGCGAAGGCTAGGTTTTGGTATACATTAAATGACCACTATTGAGTTATATCGTAAAAGATAGCATCGAAAGTGTCTGATTACAGAGCCCTTACAGAAATTGTATACATGAATCTATATATACACAAGTATATTATTATAGTAAAAAAGTTGCAGAACTCTCTGTAATTCATTCTCAGAGTAGCTGACATATTTCTGGTGCAGTGGCGTAATTTTAGAAATGCCCTATACATCATCTATGGAAACCAATGTTATTAAAAATTTTGAGTAATGAGTTTCAACAACTTCAGTAAGAGTTGTTATGTTTCAGTTTTATTATAAGTTTTTCCCTATGTCATTCATTCAAAGTATTATTAAACAAATTATAAAGAATTCTTCTTCTGCGTTGACTGTGATAACCAACATGAAAGTTTGTGTGATTTCCACTGGGGAGCATGAAGCATATTGTTATTCTGGTTTCACAGTAGAGCTGCATTATTTAGCGCCTTCCAGCCAAGCACATCCCTTTTTGACATGATAAAGTGTTGACTTCATTATACCCAGATTACCAAAATGTACTCTATCAATCTTAACAAAGTGGTAAACGTCAAGCTAAAAGTTGATGCTCATAGCTTCAAGCAATAATCTCAATTTTTAGGTATGATGACAAAGCCATTCATAGATGTTTGTCAGATCTTTGATCTGTCTCTTTTTCCTGCACCATGTGAGAGCTTCCCATATATCAATTGTTTTGGGATGCCACTGTTGTTCATTCTCTGAATGTGTCAAGCCGTTTGAGGCTTCTGTGACTAAGCATGGAGATTATTGTTGAAATTTTGACCCTTTGGAGGATCTTGGTGTTGGTAATTTGTCTTGCCACCTGATGTTCAGAATTTTACAGAAACCTTTGTTCTTGCCTCGAGATCCAAGAGAAGGACACTGATGATGCATGTTTGGTACATCAGGAACTTTGTTGATGTTGTCAACTTTTTACTGCTCATTGCTCTTTTTGACACTTTACAGAACATGGTGGTTGCAATTCCTATTCTGGCACTTATGTCTTCGTTGTTTGATAGTGTGGTAACATTGGAACCCAGATAGTTAAAGTTTTGTACTGATTCAAGTTGCACATTGCTCAGTCTGATGGTCGGTGAGTCCCAGCAGATGACTACAGACTTCTTTATATTTATTGTCAGCGCGAACATTTCGCAGGCCATTGCCAATCTATTCATTAGTTCTCGTAAAATCATTTCAAAATGAACAACTATAGCAGTATCATCTGCGTATAGCAGCTTTCTGAGAAGAATCTCAGTAGTCTTAATTTTCTATTTCCGACAGCCAGGTTGAATAAAAAAAACTCGTGCAAATCAAGATTTACATCAGCATAAGAAGCAGATAACTTACCATCTCTCGGCATCAAAATAAGATCTACAGCCTTTTCCCAGTCGCCATGAAGTAATGCACTGCAGAATAACAAGAGAATCACATTTGCAACATGTGTCAATAAAGAAGGTTCCTTAGATAAGTGGTTCTCAATCTTTTTTTTTCTTCCACTGTCCCCTTTTGGGACAATTTTTGCCCCATAACGGTAAAGAGCTATCTTAATCCCAGACAGCAGGTTGCTGCCATGGGACATACCTTTACCTTTATGGAGGTCTATGGAATTCTATGTTCCATAGACTACATAAAAGTAAAGGTAGGTTCCATGGTAGCAACCTGCCGTCGGAGATACGATAAATCTTCATGAACTGACCAGCAGAAACTATTAGGTGGAGTAGCCAGTTTCCTTCCATGATGTCTTTACCTCCTCTAACTCATGCGTCAGATACTCATTTACAGCTAGGTTGACTGGAAAAGTGGTTGTGTCAAGCAAGAAATCACAACCATTATTTTTTTGTCCGGGTGCAGTTTCGAACCTGGCACGCTGTAACCTGGTGATAACAAGCAAGCTCACTATCAACTAGGCTACCATGCTCCTCATAGACCCCCATGGGGCCATAAAAAGCTGTTTGTTGACTTTTTTCATGCTTGTTGCTATATATTTTATATCTTTCGAATAGTTACATTTCTGTGCCCCCAATTAAATTGGTTTTTTTGTGGCCCTCATAGCGGCCATACAGCCCACATTGAGAATCCCTGCCACAGTTATTGAATTGTGATAAAATTGTTATTTTCTTGATACTTGTTGCTCATTCTAAATCTTTATGAAAAAGTTGCTAGGAAGAGGTTCAGGGAATAAAATTTGATACAATTTCAGGTTCCACTGTTTCTTCCACACTTAGCTGAACCTTGCAAGATTATTTTTTACACATGCATGTTCAAACCATGCAAGTTTTGTTTTACCATTGAAATCAGTGATTTTTGCATACCTTGAGAGATGAAAAATGTCAAATTATACAATTAAAAATTCTTCAGTGTTCATTATTAAACTCGTGTTGGATCTCTCTTGTAGCAGGACCATGATCCATTCTAGATTTCCAGCAGGATGTAGCCTAGAGAATGGAAATGCGTTGTGTCTCCGTTTTATTTGCGCCTATGGCCCGACACATCCGTCTTCGGCAGTCTAGTTGTCATATTTTTGAGCCAAACAACATTACTCATTTAATACTTGAGTCAAATATCTATCTATTGTCTTGTCTTTGCTTTTCTTGCAAGGTGTTGCAGAGGTGAATGACGACCAGTCTCAGAATGTTGGTAACTCTTTTAATCAACAGTACCAATCTTCATCCCAAATAGCAGACACCTTTGTCCAAATATTGCTGGAATAGTTAAATCAAAGCCCCATCGAAGATGTATGTGTCGGGCCATTGGCGCACATAGAACGCCGACACAACACATTTTCATTCTCTGGACTAAATCCTGCTGAAAATCTAATAGGACCAATGGTCCTGCTACATGAGAGATCCAGCGGGAGTTTGAGAATGACGCTGAAGAAGAAGAAAAATCAAAGCAAATAACTGACTCCCTTGTCAGTTTCTCCATGCCTAGCAGTTCGCAGAAAGCTGTTGTAGTTTTTGGGTGGTATTAATACAAGGAGAATTAAATATTCCTTCCATGCGTGTGTTGCTGGGACCTGAGAGGTGCAAAAATAATAACATTGTGACCTACCATGCTTATCATAAGTAGTGAGTAAGAAGGTTTGGGGATGGAGTTGTCTGTCTGTACCACTCTACAGGATAAAGTGACCTAAAAGTCCCACTGAAGTCAGATGTGTCAGACCAAATGAAGCAGGTATTGCAGCTAAGTTATAAACTATGACACCACACATTCCATTCTCCAAACTAAATCCTGCTAATCTACAGAAGTTTGAGAATAAAACAAGAAGCAGAAAGAGACAATTTCCTTCATCAAACAAGAAGAATATGATTGTGACATGATTTACTGACCAACCAACTTTGTGTGTGGGAATTTGAGTAGTTCCAAATCTCTGCATTCCAAAATAGTTGATAAATCCTAATGTTTGAAGAGAAGACATGGCATTGTTGACAGTCTCAGTACTTCCCTGAACATTTCTGGGGACAAGAGAAAAAAACGTGTTTAAATTCCTGAATCAAGGATAATTTTAAATGAAACAAACTACCTGTTTAATATTTAAATGAGCACCACTATCTTTAAAGATAGTAATAATTAATAAGATTATAATCTTCTTCTTCTGCATTCATTCTCAAACTCCTGCAGATTAGCAGGATGTAGTCAGGATAATGAAATGTGTTTTATTACGGATTAAAACTTAGTTGCAATATCTGGGGTTTTTTTTTGCATGGCACATCCGACTTCATCATGGCATATGGGTCACTTCTACTTTGAATTGGAAAGCCACTACTTACGACAAGCATGGCAGGTAATAATGTCATGATTCTTTGCTTCACTTTTAGAGCTTTCCAACATATGGGTAGTCTTTAGAATAAAGAATATCCATTACTCTATTAGTCTGTTCTCTAAAGTGTGGAAGTGTTCCAAACCTTTTCCATACAAAATATAGGTGAATTGATCAGACACCTACAGTGACATTCATATTTCTTTTAACAGAAGCACTGTTATTGTGCTGCAGCTTGTTACGTAAAATGTTATTAATTATATTGGTGCCCAACATATATCTTTCAGTATTGAAATTTGTGTACATATGACTGATTAATGTGTTCAGATCAGAGTCGAAAGATGCAGACCTGTTCAGGTTTGTTTAGCAGAAGGTGACCATCATGGAGGAACAGTAACTAAATACTGTCAAATCCCATTTTATAGGTACTTGGACAAAATGTTCAAAATAGTGCTATATCATTAAAAATAATATAGTTAGATAGCCCTTGAAAATTTCAATTCAACGATACCTTAACCACATCTACGTCCATCCTGAAAACAGCTATACATTTAAAAAAAAATTAATTTGGCATCAAAATAATTTACATGACACATATTGGAAAATATAAATAAACTTATGACCACAAAATGTAGCCGAGCTGATAATTTCTGAATTACTTTCAATAATACAACATACAAACTCCATTGTTTAGTGTGCGAAGACAAGATGCATCTGTTGATCCCATTGCTACAATTTTCAGATACTCGAGGAACTAATTAATATTCAAAATGGTGGATAATTAGCATATTTAAACAACAAAAATCAATTATATAGCTATTAAATATATTCCATTTACAATAGAATACCATCATCATCAAGTGCTGCCTTCGCAACAAACTGAGCTCGAACTGATGAAATATGTATGTAATAACAGAAATTCGCTATAAACAGTAGAAATAATAGTGTTGTTATGTAGGCAAATTTGTTATAAAAGGATACACCTTAATTTGCTGAACTGAACGTCAGAAGACCTCACCAACTGTCTGTCAGACAAACCACCATACAGTAAAACTCCTAGTAAATGACGTGTATACAATGAAGCTTTCCTATTATGGAAACTGCACACCACTTCATCTATATAATTGTGTGTTTACCTGTTCTAAGGGTTGGGACCTACTAGGTGTGAAATAATGCTGTGAAGAAACTCTCCCTATTGCAGAACAGGATACAAGAGCTGTATTGCTCATAATTTATGGGAATCAAAACAAATGTGTTAAACTGAAATGTATTACTGTTTCTAACATGGTTTGTTGGTTGCTTGCTGATCCAGTGTCCCATGGACTCATGCCATCTGACCCAACATTATTGTTAGATGTATGTATGTGTGGGCTGTCTCTAATATTCTTCTTCAGCGTTCATTCTCAAACTCCTGCTGGGCTTCTCTTGTAGCAGGGCAATAATTCTACTAATTTCCAGCAGGACAGAGTACAGATAATGGAAATGAGCTGTGTCTGCATTTTATTTGCGCTAATGGTCTAACATATCTGTCTTCAGTGGCATCTCTAATATAAAAGATGTTACTTCGATTAGTGAGACAACAATAAGTAGGAGAAACATACCGTAGCACAATGGTAAACTGGTTTCCTGATAACTGACCAAGCTTTAAAGGCTCTTTCACAAACCTGAATTTAAGATTTCACAATGAGATAATTTATTAAAAGATGTAATAAAAACTTTCTGAAATTAATAAATAACAAAGGATCAAATTTTATTTTTCTCATCACATGCCTTAAAAATGTTGATTGTCTGCTTCTAATTTTTGCTATAATTTGTCTTTTTTACTGCAGTATCTCTGAAGACTTTTAAATTAGTTTTCTTAGCTGTCCATGAAATTTTCATTTTTCTTTTTAAAAAAACAAACCATCTCTCATTAGCTTCCAGAATATTTTGAGATTTATTTGTTTCCAGTCCACTCTTGACATTTCTAAAAACATAATTGGTCAAATATAAAAACCCAGCACTCAAATTTCCACATGCACTGATAGTATTCCATTGCATATATTTTTTCTTTTTTTGGAATGTGCTTATATGTGTCATGTTCTTCATCTCAATGAAGCACTAGTCATCTTCTTCTTCATTCGTTCTCAAACTCCTGCAGATTAACAGGATGTAGTCCGGAGAACGGAATGCGTTGTGTCATGATTTACAGCATTGCTGCGATATCTGCGCCTTTCGACCTGACACATCCGACTTCTGCATGGCTTTGGGTCACTGACCCTATATGGGATTGGACAGCCAACTCCATCCCATAACCTCCTTAGTCGCCTTTTATGACATGCATGGAAGGTAAACAGTGTTGCTCGTCTTTGCTCCCCTTTCGGGCCCCGGCAACACCCGGGTGACTGTCATCTGATGTTAAAATGATGCCAAGTACTTTATATATAAATTGATAAATATACGGAGCAGCTTTTAAATATCTTAAGAAAATATAGGCAGCAGAAATAGACAATCTTATTTCCTATGTGCAATGGGGTAGTTACTCCAGAGTTTTATTTCATACCCAGAAGACTAAATCTCAGTGGTGTTCAATTGGTCATGCATTATGCTGTAAGCTAAACCATGAGAACACCATAATAATAATGTATTAACCTTTAGAGCCCTGGCTTAAAATTACAAAACTTCCCCCAGGGCCTGACTTATTTTTTGGAAAATTTGCGTTATTGATGGTGGGTGTTTTGAAAACGTCATAACTTTTTTGTTTTAAAAGATATCAAAATAATTTTTGCACATCTAAATAAAGGAGTGAATAGTGAATATTATCATGTTTATTTTGTTGTTGTATGTATGATATGACAGTTGTGAGCACGTTTGAAGTTGAAAATTCTGGCGAAAAACGCAAAACGTCATTTTCAAAATCGCAAATATATCTTCGTGACGACCCTAATACATGAGCAATGTGTGGCAACATTGATAAAATCCTCATAAATACCTATACTTATTGTATATGTATTGTTTTATATCAAAACTAATATAATATGAACTAAAAAGACTAATAAAACGTGAAGAAATTGCATATAACGTCCGTCCGGTCAACACTAGGTCTATGCCGACACGCAGCGTAATTATTGTCCATGCACACACGTGTCACCCCTGATACATATTATTTTTGTGCTTTTTAATGAATACACAAACATTCTTATCAAATAACAACATATTAAACACAAAAAACAACAATTAGAACATGTAGTCACGATCACTTACCCATGCCACGCGGTACTCAATTTGATAGTAAAATACGGCCGAAAATGGCTAAAGTCGCTCTAGAAATGCGTTGACAAATTCAACCGGCTTTCTCTCTCTTACAATCGTAATGAGTAAAGGAATTTGACCTTTAAACTGTGACGTATTCCTAGCTTCGTGTTGCGGGAATTCTACGTCATATAAGCTTTAACTTCGTGAAGTTACGTACTCGGGAATTGAGTGATATCGTATGTTGCGTGATTGCGACCACAGGCTCTACGGGATGCACACGCAAGGCGCAATGTTGCGACCGTAGGGGCCTAAAGGTTAATCTCTATATTATGATAAATTACAATGTAACAAATCTGCAGCAACTATCATTAACATACAGACATTTTTTATGTTTAAACAAGATATAAGCTGAGTACTCACTGAAAATTGCCAAGACCGATATTCCATAAGACCTTATTCAAAAAGAAAAGTTTTTTCGGGTGTATTCTGTGTAAGAGAAACATATACAGGGAACATTATAATGTAGTCAATGATAACACAGCTGAAATCTTTCTTTTAACAACAAAAGGAAACAGTAAAGGGAGAATATGCTAAGAATTTTATTTATAAAGAGTAACGTAAATATCGTTCCTAGCCCGTTTCAAAATTTGTGTGACCTATTTTATAAACATCAATTGTCAAAACTGAAAAAAATTATAGTAAATCTGTTATGCTAGTCTACATTATAAACATAAAGAATCTGACATTACATACTGGTACTTTGATTCTTCAAGTTGTATATTTAATGGCTGCCACTGTTTACAATTAATGAGCATTGATGATTGCATGGGTGATATAAATCAAACTCCAGTGCAATTCAGGAGGAGCATGCGGTCAATGATTTAGAATCTATCTTCCTTCAGAGCCGAATACTGTACATATGGCAGAAACAAAGAGCTCTCCAGTTAGAGGAATGTGATGTTATTTTGTGTAATTCTTGTATGTTGTTGAGACCCATAGTCATACCCTCTTTGATGATTGTTCTGCAAAGAGTCTCTCTTGGTCTTCCTCTTTTCCTTTTGCCATCTGGTATCCATTTTAATGCTTGCAGTTGCAGTCTGTCAAATGAATATAAATTTCTTCTCCAGGGCCTTTGTCATTTTTCAACTTTCGCAACCGTATGTCACCACGGATATCATGTTAGAGTTTAACCGTCGTAGTTTGGTATATTTACTTACTTTTTAAAAATATTTCTAGATGTTTGTTAAGGTTAGAATGATATAGAATGCTGGTCTCTAAATTCTGTTCCTTCTCTTAGAATCAACAGAGTAGCCTTGTTTTGTCTTCTTAATCAAAACAACAAGCCCAGCCTGTGTAAGTCATATGGGCTCGTTAAACACGACCTAAATGATTATACCATGCCTGGCTTGTCCAGGGACATTTGCCAGAACAAAGTTTATTAACAATCTACATATTCATAATCAAGGACATAACTCAAACTGAATTATCATAAAGTGGATGTAACAAATGGTTATCAACAATAACATGGGCATTCACCCTTAGTTACACTCAAAAATTTCTATCAGTGAACCGTGTACTTGGAAATGAACCCACAGGAAGTATGAGTTTGTTACTCTTGTTCCCTGTGCCAGGCAGTGGAGTTCTACTTTCAGTTCAAGATGTTTGTCCAGCATTCCTTTTTTATTGGAAGGTTTTCTAAAACTTTTTCACACCCCAGACAACTTTTACTCAATGGGGCTGTATGTTGTAATGCCATGAGCTGAACAGTCTTTTACTTAATATGGTTGTATTCTTCTTCTTCAGCATTCATTCTCAAACTCCCACTGGATTTATCTTGCAGCAGGACAATGGTCCTACTAGATTTCCAGCAGGATGTAGTCCAGAAAATGGGAATGCATTGTGTCTCCATTTTATTTGCACCAATGACCTGATCACACCTGAGACTGGATGAACTTTTTGTCAAAGCATGCTGCAGATAAAAGGGTTGATTCCCTCCAGGAGGTCCAGGCATAGTGTGGGGTGGTCAACCTCATGCTCAACCTCCATAATCACCTATTACTACTTGCATGGTAGGAGACTATGTTACTATTTGCTTCCATTTTTAGAAAGTGCAAGCCTAGACACATTATTGGCTTGTTTTCTGAAGTACATAGATTTTTAAAAATAAATTATAATGACAACTTCATAGATTGTACCTGTGTGCTGTTATTGCTTGAGAAGTCTTTGCTCTTTTATCTTTGGTGCCGGCATATTGAAACAAACTTTCTTTCACTCTGACAAATGAAACATAAAAGAGCTTTGGTTAGTTTCATAAGCAACCACATGCAGAGAAAGGGCTAATTTAATTATATTTTAATGAAAAATTAACAGACTAATGACAGTGGAACACCACCTGATCTGATCTACAAGATATAAGGCATATCATTCTAACCCAAGCTGTGAGATTATTTTATAAAGCATCCTATAGAACTGAAAAGAACAGCATAGTTTCATATTGAGCATTGAGTCATCAAGAGCTAATACTCTGTGTCTGGTGGATCATGACAAATACATGTAAGAAGGCATGTTCCACCATTTTAAATGCAGACATCCAGTCACATGAAACCCTTCAACCATTTAGTGGTATAAATGATGGTCACTTTTGGTGGCACAGTCAACATAACTTTGATACAGCCAATATATCCCTGAGATGTAAAGAGATTCAAACAATTCATGTGATTGTCAAAATTTGAAATCTTCTTCTGCGTCCATTCTCAAAACTCCTGCAGACTATCAGGATGTAATCCAGAGAATGGAATGCACTGTGTCATGCTTAGCAACTCTGCTGTGATATCTGTGGCTTTCGGTAGGACACATCCAACCTCAGCATGCCTTCTGGGTCACTGACCCTTTATGGGTTGGGACAGCCAACTCCATTCCATAACCACTTTAGTCGCCTTTTATGATATGCATGTAATGTAAACAGTGTTATTTTGTGTTTCCCTTTCAAGTCCCGACAATACACAGGCAAGGTATTGAGATACGGGAAAACAGTTTGATTCCTCCGTTTGTTTTTATCTCTTTTTAATCATCTGTAATGTTCTACGCTGTTTCTCAAATCTTTTAATACCTGCTCTAATCTGACTGTTCCATGTTGGATGGTCAGAGCTGTGGTTTCTCGAAAACTGGATTCAATCCTGCCGTGTTTAGGAGATGTCTATAAGTATTCCTTGAAATGTTTTTTCTGGCTCGCACTTGAATACTCAACTGCACACAGAAGTCTCTTTGGAAGGCCTTCATCTGGCATGTGAACAATGTGACTGGCCCACCAAATTTGAATACTAGTCAATAAGGCATAGATGCTTTCCATATTTGATTTTTTTTTAAACTTTGTGTCTGCGATGTGTTCCTGCTAATGCACACCAAAAACTTTTCTCAAACACCATAAGTAAAAAGAATTAAGCTACCTTGCACATACTGTTTAAGATTTGGCCACATAGAGCAGCAGAGGCAAAATGACTGCGCTGTATATATTACGCTTGGTTTCCTGGCGCAGATCATTCAGTATCCAGACATTTGCACGAAAATCACAGAACAATGCACAGGGCGACATCCTCGTCAATTGTTGTGGTATTTGACAAAATTTTGCAGAGGCACACAGACTTATTTGACCTTGAATGGTGATTGGCGGAGGGGGGATATCTGGTACTGGTTGATGCATCCCAATTGTTTTTGATATACTTATGATGTACTCATTTCTTTTTCCTATACTTTACGGGGAGATGTAATTTTGAACAAAACAAATACATACATTATTTAACGCAACGAAATATTGATAAAGACGCATTAATTATATCAACATGTTTACTCTTTCCATAGACACCTGATATCGAAATATGTCACCACTAAGGTAGTCATGAACAACAATTTTCATATTAATGTCCCATCATGCTCTTATAACAACCATGTGCTAGAGTGATTGTCCCTGAATTTTTTCTCGCGGCAATATAAATACCCAGTCATAATTTATTCTACCTCTCCATGTTTGCAAGCTGTACTGTATGGACCTAACTTCAGTGATGCCATTGTTAGGGAATTCTTCATGAATGATGATTCAGACGCAGACAATTTTTAAGGCATCAGTGTTGCAGGTGCTGTAGATCAACGTACGAGGGTTGAGGGAGATGTTGAAAATATTTAATAGTCATGTAAATGCTCTCATTTATGACGAGGAATTTGAGGAGCCGTGTTTTCTACAGATAAGCCTATGGATGACCTTAAAACTGTAATGTAAGTCTTTTGTGTGTGTGTCCACCTTGTCCATATTGGTTACCCACAACATAACACTTACACACACAAGTAAACAACACCTCCAAAACATATCCAGCATCTACTTATCTCTAATGTCTCCGAAATTGAAATCAATAAATTTAAATGTTATGACAAAAAAAAAGAAAACGTGCAGAAAAATCAGAAGTCATAAAAACGGCAGAGTGACTAAGCAAATATTCATTATTTTCTCTGGGTTGTTGCTACAGATTAACAAAGAATTACAGCAGACATTACATCATACTGCAACAGACAAGAAGAGGAAACAGTAAAAGACCAGCTTATTGAATGCCTTGCACTACAAGACCTATGAACACAACTGTTACTACCAAACCCCCTCCATCACTAACACCCTTTATACAGACACAACATAGATGAAGAAAACATGCACCTACCACCACCTGGCACAGAGAAGAAAGAATGAAAGCTTGTAACTGAGGATCAGATAAATTGAGGAACTTACTTCAAATTTTTAGCAATAAGTCCAATAGCATCCATAGTATCTTTGTTCTCTTTGTACAACACAAATTTCACATATTTACAGTCCTTCTTTGACTCTGGCCAATCATCCTTATTCCTGTCACGTGAATCCCCTAATTTAAAAAAATGTTGAAAATATTTATTTCACATGAATACCATGGTCCAAAAGAATCGCCAATAGTGTATCATGAGAATCACCAATAGTGTATCATGAGAAAGGTGAATATAAAAGAAAATAGATTAAACAACAAGGTTCTAAAATTTTGGCTAGAAGTTCTTGTTCGCTTCCTGCAATCAGAACTGTATCGTCAGCATATCTTAAATTATTCAGATTGTAACCTCCACCTGATATTCCTGGCATGCTTTCTATGTTTCGCATAATATCCTCTTTATGCAGCGAGAAAAGATCTGGTGACAATACACATCCTTGTCTGACACCCATCTCTGTATATTGGAATTCTCCTACATTACTGTCAACCCTCATCGCAGCTGTTTGTTTCCAATTCATATTTCTTACTATCTTTAGATCTTTCCCATCAACATTGAGTTTTTCTAACATTTTTATCATGTCTGAATGCTTCACCTTGCCAAATATTTTACTATAATCTATGAAGCACAAGTACAGGTCATTGTGTAGTTCTATTACCTTCTCCATCAATGTTCATATTATATATAGGGAATTTCTTGCGCCTTTTCCTTCCATAAATATACATTGCTCTTCTGCAGTTTCTGGTTTCAATTTTCCTCTTATACAAAATAGTATCTTGGTCATCTGGCTCCTAACGTTGATTGTTCAGTGGTCTTCACATTCTACTGCACCAGGTTTCTTTGGTAAGGCTATGAATATTGATTGCAATAAATCAGATGCCTTCCCCAGCACTTCTAATTCTTTCTTTGTAATATTATCTGGTCCAGTAGATTTATTGTATTTCAAATGGGCCCAGAGATGACATGCACACCAGAGTGCACAGGCCGGCGCTCCATAACTGGTTGAGCATCAGGGTCAGCAAACCACACCTGACCAAGACCCTCAGTACACTTTCACTCGGTAACCCTGATGTAGCCTGGCCAAGTACTAGGGATCGAAGATATGGGAATGTCAACCCAGCCCAAAAAAATGCTGGCTGAAGATGGATGTGTCAGGTTGAAAGGCGCAGATAATGCAACTTGCTGTAAAACATGACACAATGCAGATCAACCTCATACATCCTTCTCAGGACGGTCAGCGGAATGCTTTCAAAGGGTCCGCCGCAAGGCGTACGACGAAGAAGACTAGTATTACAAATGGTGTAAAAAATGAATTTCTTCCTGAAAGCAATGTTAAACTACAGGAGTAATGTGCCTAGAATCATGTTTCAAGACAAAACGGACCGCATTCCGGTCATGGTTTGCAATAATACCATAAGATAGCAACATGGAATGTGAGAATACCGACAGATTTAGGAAAATTAGAAAACATCAAACAGGAAATGAGATGAATGAATATCAACATCCTTGGATTAATTGATATTATATGGTTGGGGGCAGAGAGTGTAGTATCGAAAGACTTCAAAATAATATACTTGAGAGGAGACCAACTTAGAAATGGAGTATGTGTAATTTTAGACAGGAAGAGAGCAAGATCTGTAAAGGGATTCTGGATTATACCAGAGAGAGCTCTACTAGTTAAATTAGAGGGGCAGCCATTTAACATTCATTGCACAGATCATAAAATGAACATAAATGTGAGAAACAAAATAAACATGCTTGCAGGTCAACAAGAACATCATCTGTCAGTGGTAAAATTGTTGGGGCCCAAAAAGTCAGTCAGTCGGTTCCTCTTCTGCCAAGTTTGGCACATATGGCGGATGTCATAGTTCTCCATTCCTGTTGGTCAGTTGCAAGAGATTGCAGGTCTTGTGCATTTATGTCTGTTGATTTTAATTCATCCATAAATGTTCTTCTGAGAGTTGTTTTTGGTCTTCCCTGTTTTCTTTTCCCGTCTGGTGTCCACATAAAGGCTTGTCGTGGGATTCTGTCTTCCTTCATTCTAAGTATGTGGCCGATATACAGCAGCATTTTCTGATGATGTTCATCGCATATTCTTGTTTTGTCTCCTCTCTTAGTATGTAATTTGATTTGAAGTCTTTCCAATTAGTATCTGTGATTTTTCTGAGGCATCTTTTCTTGAAGGCAACTAACTTCTTATCCATTATTGCAGTAGATTTCCAACTTTCCCATCCATATGTCAATGATGGAATCACACTTGTATTGAGTAGTCGCAGTTTGATGTGTTTACTTGCGATCTTCGATCTCCAGATGTTTGAGAGTTTGTTAAAGGTGAAAAATGCGCGTGTGTTGCTGCACCCGAAAGGGGAGCAAAGAATAGCAACACTGTTTACCTTCCATGCATGTCGTAAGAGGCGACTAAGGAAGTTATGGGATGGAGTTGGATGTCCCATCCCATATAGGGTCAGTGACCCAAAGTCATGCTGAAGTTGGATGTGTCAGGCCGAAAGGCGCAGATATTGCAGCAATGCTGTAAACTATAATACAATGCATTCCGTTCTCCAGACTACATCCGGCTAATCTGCAGGAGTTTGAGAACGAACGCAGAAGAAGAAAAGTGAAAAAGGGAAGCAGACAATTGCGACACTGTTACCTTCCAAGTATGTTTTAAGATTGAAGGAGGTTTTGGGGTGGAGCTGGCTATCCTATCCCATATTCTTCTTCTTCTTCAGCGTTCATTCTAAAACTCCCACTGGATTTCTCTTATAACAGGACAATGATCCTACAAGATTTCCAGTTGAATGTAGTCCAGAGAATGGAAATGCGTTGTGTTGCCGTTTTATTTGCGCCAATGGCCCAACACATCCGTCTTCGGCGGTCTATCCCATATGAGGTCGAATTGATCCAGAAGTCATGCTGAAGTCGGATGTACCAGCCTGAAAGGTGCAGATATTGCAGCAAAGCTGTAAACCATGACAACACATTCTGTTCTCCTGACAACAAACACAGAAGAAGAAGAAGAAAGCAGTGATGATACATGATCTACTGCCAGTTGTCATGGCATCTGATATTTTACTTGTCACTGTGGTACAATTACCTATTTTCCACATAACCTGAATCATCATCTGTGGTACAATTACCTGTTTTCCACATAACCTGAATCATCTTATGTGGTACAGTTACCTGTTTTCCACATAACCTGAATCATCTTCTGTGGTACAATTACCTGTTTTCCACATAACCTGAATCATCTTCTGTGGTGGGTTGATTGGTTGCTGATCCAGCGGTCCATGGGCTCATGCCCTTTGACCCAATGCCATTGTGTGATATATGCATGTGTTTGTGAGTTGTTGTTTTGTTCCATATAATGTGTTTCATTTATCTGGCCCTGGAGGGAGAAGCATTTTCCTGATGTCATCCAGTGCTGGACATTCAAAAAGGTGGTGGTCAACAGTTTCATATGGATGAGTGCACAGCCGGCACCCTGGAGTGTGTTGTGGTTGTATTCTGTTCAGGTGATTGTTAAGCTGTACATGTTGTGTGCGCAGTCGGAATATGATACTCTGGTCTTTTCTTTCCACGAGGTATCTTCTGTGGTACAATTACCTGTTTTCCACATAACCTGGATCATCTTCTGTGGTACAATTACCTGTTTTCCATATAACCTGAATCATCTTCTGTGGTACAATTACCTGTTTTCCACATAACCTGAATCATCTGTGGTACAATTACCTGTTTTCCACATAACCTGAATCATCTTCTGTGGTACAATTACCTGTTTTCCACATAACCTGAATCATCTTCTGACCATCCACATCTGCCGTTTTGGTCTCTGCTTGGGGATACTTTTTCTTTACAGCAAGATGGATTTTAGTACGAGATTCTTTGTCTGGGGGAGCCTGTAGAGATTAATCAGATATTTGTATCTGTGGGTGAAGTCTGAACATTTTAACACACTTTGTTTATCTGAAATAAAAACACATCCTCTTCTGAACAGGTCACAGTTCAAAAATATCTTTTCAGCATTCATTCTTAAACTCCCACCAGATCTCTGTTGTAGCAGGACACTAGTCCTACTAGACTTCCAGCAGGATGTAGTCCAGAGAATTGAAATGCATTATGTTGCCGTTTTATTTGCCGCAATGGCCAGACACATCTGTCGTCAGCGGCCATACATATGTTTACAAAATCAAATTATTTCAAAACTCAGTGTTTCACAGATTGCATCTGTCCTCAACAAATCTCTTCCATTCTTGACTATTGCTTAAAACATGCACCTACCACCACCTGGCATAGGGAAAAAAGAGTGAAAGCTAGCAATCCCAGGGATTGGATAAGTAACTATTGCTTCCATTTTGTTTTGTTCTTTGCATGATTTTGTTACATGTGATTGTATTGTCAAACATGCAAGTAAGAGAAGACACCAAACAGCAATATGTTTCTACAACAATAAGAAGAGAGCGATGGACTCATATCGGACATGTACTTAGAATGAATGAAAACAGACTGCCACTACAAGCATTAAAATGGGTACCAGATGACCAAAAAAAGAGGAAGACCAAGAGAGACTCTTTGCAGAACAACTATCAAAGAGGGTATTCTTCTTCTTCTTCTTTCGTTCACTTGAAACATGTCTATATCTGTAATTCTGTCTCCTTAATAAAACTCACTGTCTTTTGTAGTTCATACAGTGTCCCATAGAGTTTTGATTCCAGTGTTGTTTCCTCTGGCCAATATGTCTGCCTCAGCGTTTCATGCTCAGAACACTCTCGAAGTATATGTTTGGCACTCTGTGCTGCCTGTCCACATGTACACATGGCTGTGTTGCCAATCTTGAACTTTGTATACATGTGACTGCGGAGTCGGTTGTGTCCTGTTCTGAGACGTAGAATTATAACTTGTTCTGGTCTGTTCATAATATGATAGTCATCTTGTGTTGGTGTTTGTGGCTTTCTTATTGACATGATCATCTGTTTTTTCTGATGGTAGGTGATTGGTATATCTGGTTGGTCTTCGGCAGCACCTTCCTTAGCCAGTTGGTCTGCTTTTTCATTTCCTGGTATTCCACAGTGAGAGGGTATCCACTGCATGGTTACCCTATAATGGTAAGACAATTCGCTAAGTAGTTTTTTCAAGTCTGTTAGTTTTTCAGACTGGAGAGCTTGAAGCACTGACCTTGCATCTGTCAGGAATACCACAGGCTGTAGGTCAGAGTTGGAGTTCAGCAGTTTTTTAGCTGCCACACTAATTGCCTGGATTTCTGCATCATAATTATTGCAGAATTTTCCTGTCGGTGTTCTGATTGTATCTCTAGGCTTGTGTGGATATTCTATATATACACCTGCACCTCCATTCCTCACAGCATTCTGTGCTGACCCATCTGTGTACACTCTGACCCATATATCTTGTGGATATTCCTCATCCAGGAAACTGAGGGTGATTGTCATTCGCTGCACACTGTTCTGTTCGTCCTCGCTTAGTATTCCTTTCACATGAGTCTGAATGTATATTGGCATTCCATGGCTTTCACTCCACGGGGTTTGCTCTGGTACAGACCTTAAGGGGCTGCCAACTTCAGGTAGGTCTGTAAGTTGTCTACGGAGTCGTTTAGCTTGATGGATAAAGCTGCTCCTTTTCAGTCGTCCCATTGCTAGATTTTGGAATCTTTCCTTCATTGGATGACTAGGCATACACTGAAACTTTTCTGCTTGAATTAGTACTTTTGTGTCTCTGCGTTCGCCAAGTGTTTGCATTCTTCCCATTTTCTGCATCTCTGCTATGGGTGTTGATTTCATTGCTCCCAACATTATTCTAAGTGCCTGGTTTTGCACTTTATCTAGATCTTGTAATGTGGTGTTTGATGCAGGACACCACGCAGCTGAACCGTATTCCAGGTGTGGTCTTATGCCTTGCTGGTAAACTTTACTGAGTATATTTCCACTGGCTCCCCATGTGGTTCCACTTAGTTTTCTCAGGATAGCTAGCTTCCTCCTGGCTTTTGTTGTTGCTTTGTTTATGTGCTGCTTCCATGTCAGCTTATCATCAAAAGTAACTCCGAGGTATGTGGGTTGTTTGTCTTCTTTCAAGAGCTCTCCATCTATCTTGATATGACCAGCTTTTTGTTTTGGTGAGAGGGTAAAGAGTGTAGTGCTGCACTTATCTGTGTTAATGCTGACGCACCATCTATTAGCCCATAAGGTTAGGGCATCGATAGCTCTTTGTATTTGTTTAGTGGCAACTGTTGCATGTTCTTCCGTGCACCAGATCACCAGGTCGTCAGCATACATTGCCACTTTGATCCCGTGAGGTAGTTCAGCAACTAGGTCATTGATGTAAACCAAGAAAAGTGTGGGTGACAGGACTCCTCCCTGGGGGACTCCATGACGCAGTAGAACTTTCTTGCTCTTGCGACCATCTAATTGTACCCTGGCTCTTCTATTATGCAGGTATGCTTTTACCCATTTGTACATTCTTGAGCTAACCCTGCAATTTCGCAATTTCTTTAGGAGCCCTTCTTTCCAGACCTTATCAAATGCTTTCCTGAGGTCTATCCATGCTGCTAGTACCAGTTTCTTTTCTTGGAAGGCATCCTCAATCTCTTGGGAGAGGTAGGTTGCCTGATCTTCAGTAGAGTAGCACTGTCTGAAACCTGCTTGCTGTGATACCAGAAGGTTTTCACTTTCAAGGTACCACTGCATCCTAAGATTGATAATGCGTTCCATTGTTTTACATAGACAGCTTGTGAGGCTGATGGGCCTGTAGTTGGAGACTGTGTTGCCATCTTTTCCTGATTTGAGGAGTGGTATCATTATTGCTTCTCTCCACGCCTGTGGTACATTACCTGTGGACCAGCTTGTGTTAAAGATCTGCAGTAGCTTTGCTCTTGCTGCACTTCCCAGGTTTCTAATCATTTCATTGGACACTCCATCAGCTCCAGGGGACTTTTTCATTTTCAATTTGGATATTGCATGCTCCAGTTCTCTCATTGTGATTGGTGCCTCCATGACTTCAGGTATAGGTTCACCTTGTCCAATGTTTTGCTGGTTCTCTCGAACCTCCTGTTGTTTGTCTGGGCTGACTTTGACGTTATTGTCTTCTGCAAAGGAATCTGCAAAGTAATCAGCTGCATGTTTACCTGTTAAAATGTTTCTATCTTTATAAAGTGTGATCTTGGTATTTCTCCCTGTACCTTCATCATTTAGTTGTTTTACAAGTTTCCATAATTTCCTAGTATCTCTTTCTAGGTTCAGCGACTCTGTTTTTTCTTTCCAGCTGCTCCGTCTGGCTTGTAACTTGGCTCTTTGAAATTTAGCCTTTGTTTGCTGATATTTGTTGTGATGTTCTTGGCTAGGTCTGTTCTCGGCCTGCTTTCTAGATGTTTCCATCTCATTTTGCAGCTTTTCCAGTTCATCATTCCAGTAGGGTTTGTAGTTTTTGCGTGCCCCCCTGGGTATGGTTTTACTAGCAGCATGTAGTATACATCTATTAAATTCACTCACTGCTCTATTGATGTCTTTGTCCAAGTTCATGTCCTTAGCTAGAACACTGGTTAAATGCTGGTACATTTTCCAGTCTGCCCTCTTATAGTTCCACCTAGTGAGCGTGCTGCTGTCCTTGGTATATTCATTGTGAATTTCCAGAAATACTGGTCTGTGGTCACTACCCCCAAGCTGCTTTCCAACGACACGTGTGATGTTCCATTCCAGGCCTGGTGAGTAGAATGCCAGGTCTGGTGTAGAGGTGGTGTGCCATGCTCTCGAGTAGAAGGTTGGTGAGTCTGCTGGCTGGTTAATAAGAATGAGATTATTTTCATCCTGCCAGCTCTCAAGTTCCTCACCTCTCTTGTCAATATGATCGTAGCCCCAGCTCTGAGAGTGGCTGTTGAAGTCACCACACACCATAAGCCTTTCTTTGTCTGGAATTGTGTCTAGTGCCAATGGTTTATCATTTGGGCAGTAGTAGTTCAGGAGATGGAATTCTGCACTGTCTGTTTTTAGGTGGAGCATCTGGTATTCTGCCCCGTCCATGTATACTTCCAGCTGACATGCGCTGATATTGTTTTTAACTAGTGTCAGAATTCCACCCTTTCGCCTGTCTTTTCGGTCAGATCGGTAGCACTGGTAGCCTCTGATTTTGAAGGCTATGTCGCTGCTGAGGTGTGTTTCTTGGATACAGCATATATTTACTTGTTCTTCACTGAGGACATTTTCAAGTTCCAATTTTTTGCTGTATCCATCTCTTTTACTGTTAACACCCTCAGCATTCCAGTGCATTATTTTTATTGGTCGTTTGTTTGTTTGGCGAGTAGCTCTATTCCCTTGCCTCCTGGCTCCTCGGGGCAATTGAGAAGGACTTCCAGTAACTGAGGTTGGGCCCTTTCGAGGTATAGGGCCCGGCACCGTCCCTGCCTGAACGTCCGCCACAGGGCAGGCACCATAACGTTTATTAGATGCAGACATGTTTCCATTGTGTTTTATGCGTGGCAACCTGATTATCTGTGCGCCTTTTGGCTGGTTGCCTCCGTCTTCAGCACTCTGCTTACTTGGGCCGGACTATGGTCCTGCTCGAGTGGGAGTGCCCGACCAGTCTTAGTTTCCAGCCTCTGATGGCTGAACTAAGCCCCATCACCACTTCAAGGTTCTGGCCTCGATGGGGGCTCTGACCCATATATCTTGTGGATATTCCTCATCCAGGAAACTGAGGGTGACTGTCCTTCGCTGCACACTGTTCTGTTCGTCCACACTTAGTATTCCTTTCACATGGGTCTGAATGTATATTGGCATTCCATGTCTTTCACTCCACGGGGTTTGTTCTGGTACAGGCCTTAAGGGGCTGTCAACTTCAGGTAGGTCTGTAAGTTGTCTGCGGAGTCGTTTAGCTTGATGGATAAAACTGCTTCTTTTCAGTCGTCCCATTTCTAGATTTTGGAATCTTTCCTTCATTGGATGACTTGGCATACACTGAAACTTTTCTGCCTGAATTAGTACTTTTGTGTCTGCGTTCACCAAGTGTTTGCATTCTTCCCATTTTCTGCATCTCTGCTATGGGTGTTGATTTCATTGCTCCCAACATTATTCTAAGTGCCTGGTTTTGCACTTTATCTAGTTCTTGTAATGTGGTGTTTGATGCAGGACACCACGCAGCTGAACCATATTCCAGGTGTGGTCTTATGCCTTGCTGGTAAACTTTACTGAGTATATTCCCACTGGCTCCCCATGTGGTTCCACTTAGTTTTCTCAGGATAGCTAACTTCCTCCTGGCTTTTGTTGTTGCTTTGTTTATGTGCTGCTTCCATGTCAGTTTATCATCAAAAGTAACTCCGAGGTATGTGGGTTGTTTGTCTTCTTTCAAGAGCTCTCCATCTATTTTGATATGACCGGCTTTTTGTTTTGGTGAGAGGGTAAAAAGTGTAGTGCTGCACTTATCTGTGTTTATGCTGACGCACCATCTATTAGCCCATAATGTTAGGGCATCGATAGCTCTTTGTATTTGTTTAGTGGCCACTGTCGCATGTTCTTCTGTGCACCAGATCACCAGGTCGTCAGCATACATTGCCACTTTGATCCCGTGTGGTAGTTCAGCAACTAGGTCATTGATGTAAACCAAGAAAAGTGTGGGCGACAGGACTCCTCCCTGGGGGACTCCATGACGCAGTAGAACTTTCTTGCTCTTCCATATATACTTCCAGCTGACATGCGCTGATATTGTTTTTAACAAGTGTCAGAATTCCACCCTTTCGCCTGTCCTTTCGGTCAGATCGGTAGCACTGGTAGCCTCTGATTTTGAAGGCTATGTCGCTGCTGAGGTGTGTTTCTTGGATACAGCATATATTAACTTGTTCTTCACTGAGGACATTTTCAAGTTCCAATTTTTTGCTGTATCCATCTCTTTTACTGTTGACACCCTCAGCATTCCAGTGCATTATTTTTATTGGTCGTTTAAAGTTTGTTTGGCCAGTAGCTCTATTCCCTTGCCTCCTGGCTCCTCAAGGCAATTGAGAAGGACTTCCAGTAACTGAGGTTGGGCCCTTTCGAAGTATAGGGCCCGGCACCGTCCCTGCCTGAATGTCCGCCACAGGGCAGGCACCATAACTTTTTATAGATACAGACATGTTTCCATTGTGTTTTGTGCGTGGCATCCTGATTATCTGTGCGCCTTTTGGCTGGATGCCTCCGTCTTCAGCACTCTGCTTACTTGGGCAGGACTATGGTCCTGCTCGAATGGGACTGCCCGACCAGTCTTAGTTTCCAGCCCCTGATGGCTGAACTAAGCCCCATCACCACGGCACGGTGCTGGCCTTGATGGGGAAAGAGGGTATAACTATGGGTCTCAACAACATACAAGAATTATAGACTGTAGCGTCACGTCACTCAAACTGGAGAGCTCTGATTTCCGCCCTATGCAATGTGTTAGGCACTTAAGGAACATAGATAGATTCATTGATGAAGGTTCACCCATGTGGCAATAGAGCAATTGACTTCGGGGTGCAAAGAATAGGAACACTGTCTTATTTACAGGAATGTTATAGAGGCGACTAAGGAAAGTTGAGAGATAGGCTGACAACTTGTTACTGTGGGAAAATCATTATCACTTCTTTTCTCAATTTCTTACTGTTGTCTTTATCAAATAATCCCCATGATGGAAAAAGTTGCAGTCCAGTGGATATTGCATCTTTGCTCTTTGTAGTAGACCGCTAGGTAACAGGAAATGCTAGATGTGCTATCACTATGTGTGTGGTAGACCCCTAGTTAGTTAGTTAGTCGTCGGATCATCATCACTGCAAACTGGACACATCCAAGGTTGCTCCGATCTCTCCTTGAGTGTATCCGCCATCACACTTCTGCTGATAGTACCGGTCCTATGCTGGTTGACCATCATTCTTCTGCGCCCTCCAAAATGTTCACCTCTAGCAACACTGCATTTCAATCCATGATCTTTAATCCTAGCCATTGAAAAAGAATCATCATCCACATTAGTCTCACTCTCGCGTGTTATATCTCTTAAGGAGTTCAAAACGTCAGCGCGATCCATTGCCCCATCGCCCTGTGCCACAATCGCACACGATGCAGTTGATCCGCTCTTTCATTGCCTCGAACACCCACATGTCCCGGCACGAAAATAAATGTAACCGCTTTCAAACTCGCATTTCTCAAGGCCTCAATCCACTGTTCGCGGTAGACCGCTAGGTAACAGGATATGCTAGATGTGCTATCACTATGTGTGTGGTAGACCCCTAGGTAACAGGGAATGCTAGATGTGCTATCACTATGTGTGGTAGACCCCTAGGTAACAGGGAATGCTAGATGTGCTATCACTATGGATGGGTCAACACATTTGACAAGAATGATGAACTAGTTGACCCAGAAGTGAATGCTGTGCTACTGGCAGGACACAGAAAACTTAGAATGCTGGAATGTCTCTCTTCTTGGAGTAAATATGCACATCTATAGACCCCCCACCCTTACACAATCATTGCCTTTGAGATAACCTTACAAGTCTAGGTGATGCCTCAGTTACACAACTGAGAACCCGTGCTGTTGTTAGAAAGGCTATAGGTTGTCAAGAGGTACCCACTCACAGCTAAAGGGATTATTTTATCATCAATATTGATGAAGGTTAGTAGTTTTCTAGTTGTCCCTTCTGTTGGTGCCAATGCCTCTGTACAAAAGTACCAATTTAACATTTGAGCAGACCAACCATATATACCAATCACCTACCAAAAGAAAAAACAGATGATCAAGTCAATAAGAAAGCCACAAACACCAACACAAGATGACTATCACATTATGAACAGATCAGAACAAGTTATAATTCTACGTCTCAGAACAGGACACAATCGACTCCACAGTCACATGTATACAAAGTTCAAGATTGGCAACATGGCCATGTGTACATGTGGACAGGCAGCACAGAGTGCCAAACATATACTTCAAGAGTGTTCTGAGCATGAAACGCTGAGGCAGACATATTGGCCAGAGGAAACAACACTGGAATCAAAGCTCTATGGGACACTGTATGAACAAAAGACAGTGAGTTTTATTAAGGAGACAGAATTACAGATATAGACATGTTTCAAGTGAACGAAAGAAGAGGAAGAAGAACATTTGAGCTAAACATTCTTAGTTTTGTATTTTATTTTATTTCTTTTGATTTCCATATATTTCCAAAACATTGTTAAAGACATGACTTGGTTGGTAGAGTTGTGGGGTGGAGAGCAAGAGGAAGAGATATACAAGTAGTAGGGAAACATCAGGAGATTAACAGGATACCATCATAGTGCACCACCAAGGCAAAAAAGAGGATGTTTGAGGTTCGCTAGATGACATCATACTGAAGTCGGATGTGTCAGGCCAGAATGTGCAGATATTGCAGCTGAGCTATAAACAATTACATAACGCATTCTTTTCTCAGGACTATATCCTGTTTATCTGCAGGAGGTTGAGATCGAATGCAGAACAAGAAGAAATTATATTTCCTAATATAATAGAATACCCTCTTTCTTTTTGTATTCTTACCCTTATGCCCATGTCTGTTCCTCTCTCCGTCATGGTATGTGTATGATTCTACCTACTGCAGGCTATATTGACTCAGTGTAATCTGGTTTCCATTAGCAACATTTATTCTCCGTATCTGTTCTTTGTGCATATTCAAACCTATTTGCTGTGACTCGTCATTTAGAATGATGATTTTTTTTTCTTTCATCCAAGTGTATTTGTGGAACAATAATGCACAACCATCTTCAAAACCTAGATCTATATCTCACTTCTTCTTCTTCTGAATTCACTCTCTGATAGCCAACACAGAGTTGTATGTAATTTCTGCCAGAGAGCCTGTACATTGCTGTACAGCAGAGCTGGCTGTTATTTGCACCTTCCGACCCAGTACATCCAATTTCAGCACGACTCACTTATTTTAAATATTGGTCAATGTAGTTATAATAGTAACAATATCTTGATTAACCTTTACCACACACCTATAGAGTGCATTCGCCAATGGTTTTCGATTTGTGAACAGCTAATGGAAAGTGGAATTTGCCGTTGCTATACAAAATTCAGTGATGTGGAATCACATGATAACTATTGTCATGAGACTGGAAACAGCAAATTATAGAACTAGTATTCTACTTCCTATTCTGGCATTGTGTTCGGAAAAAAAAGAATATCAGGAAAGAAATTTTAAATATCTAGACATCTTTCCCGATCGGATTGAACCAGGTTATAATGACCTTCAATATGTATAATTAAAGTAAAAAATGTTTATGAATTGTGAATCTGATGACGAGGAATTCTTGGGTTCTACATTTGGTTTCAAAGTAGATATACTAACACGTTGGTTTCGTTATGAAAGGACACAGGACAAGTATGGGCTGATATATTGATGTCGACTAAAGACACTAGAAAACAATAGATCCAACAAGGTGAAGTGACATCTACATGTTTAATTTGTTTCCTCTGACTATATTATAATTAATAACATGTTAGTGTTGTTCTGAAACAGTATAAATACAAAAGATTTGTGAAGAATCTTTTCATATGCAGGCAGTCAGACATTTGTATTTCAGATTTTTCATCTTTACAACTTTCTCACTCCTCCTGTATCAAACCTCTTGTATCACACATACACAAACAAAATTACACCTATATATATGCAGTGTTCACTTATTTATTTATTACATGCACAAAATTATTTTCTATTATCTAAAAACAAAATATTGAATTTTTCACTCCACTACCACCCCTCCCCCCCCCCCCATTCCTGGTGTGATATCAGTAGCCCCATACCAGCAACATGAGCTTAAAGTGGCTCAAACTTGTTTGATGCTGCCCGTCGCTGAACACACAGGGTATATCAGTGGGGATATCAGAGATGTTTGATATCTGACATTCCTGGTACGCCACAACACCAGTTTCGTCAGTGACTGCATATTCATTCAGAGAAATTTTGGCTCATAATGCAGCAGGCCTCTATATCGAGTGGTTTTTCCACTATCCACCAACTGTGGACATGCTTGGAATGGGTTGGTAGCCGCCCGCCCCCCCCCCCGGTACATTTCCTGATTCTAAAAATAATAACATGGTCCTATACTGAGGAAGAAGTTGAATACTCACAACAAGATTAACTATTGTCTTTTTATCCCCACTTTTGATCAGATTGTCAAGCTTGGCAATGTCTTCACTGCTAATTATATCTGAGCTTGTATCAATATCCTGTTGAAAATCATTTATAACCTAGATTATTGGAATATAATAATAAATTACGAGGGACAGAAAACTGAAGTACAAGGAAAATATACACTTTAGATTGCTGAGAGACCTACACAGAACAAGTGATAACACATTTCTACAGATGTCTACATATTGACTGAAATTTTTTTAGATTCAGGTATACAATTATTACACAAATATTTAGCAGTAGTGGTATCAATATTATGTTACTTCTTTCCTTCTCAAGCTCAGAAAGATTAGCAAAACATCCATGTTGGCAGATCTATCATACTGTCCATTTAAGTGGATCCCGCTGACACAAGTAGGCAACACTTCGTACTAGCAGCTGTTACCCAAACCTTTTTCGGGCCAGTCACCTTTGCAAGACATAAATTTTGTAGAGTTGACCTGTCGCAGTTTGGTTGGTTGCTGATCCAGCGGCCCATGGGCTCATGCCCTTTGACCTAATGCCATTAGATGGCATTATATTGCTGGGAAGTCTGTCATTTTCGGCCCACCCTGGGACAGAACCAGAGAATAACTATCACACCTCCAGGAAGGTAGGTTTCAACCTATGCACTGCGTCTAGCCACTGTAGCCAAGATAGGGTTCACTGTGCTCATTCCCCGCCACCAATTGACTACTGGTTATGCCGAACTTCTCTATAGCTCCAGGCATGCAACCAAATGTTCAAGTTTTAAAAAAGGATTGTCACGTCCTGAGTCATTGTGCCTCTATGATGGGCCTCAGCCATAGGAAAAACAGTGATGTCAGTTTCCTCCTCCTCAGTACTGCTGCACAGTACATCTGGCTCCCTCCCAACCACAAACGGTGCATACATATATATTCAGGCAAACATGAAAAACATTTCAACAACAAAACAAAATCATAACTGTATAGATGCAATGCCATGAAGCTTCTATAAGAAGATAACCTCAATATAACGGCATGTCATCCACTAAGGTTTTCTTTTGCATGGATGGTATGTCTAGTGGGCCATTGGTGAGACCCACAGACACAACCACATGCGTATCCTGTCGCAGTTTAAGCAATCTGATATATCACTGCACCATCATCATCTTGGGAGCCCTCTTCCCCTGTTGCAGTTAACTCTGCATTCAGTTATTAATCTTTTCATGCTGTTATGTCTTTTATATGATCAAAAAACACAGCTTTCTTGTTAGGATGTTGTTACGGAATCAACCATAATCAGCTTTCTGAACCAGTCGAATCAGCTTTCTGAACATTTCTTCCTCTTCTTCAGTGTTCATTCTCAAACTCCCACTGGATCTCTCTTGTAGCAGGACAATGGTCCAACTAGATTTCCAGCAGGATGTAGTCCAGAAAATGGAAGTGCATTGTGTCATTGCTTCATTTGCATCAATGGCCCAACACATTCGTATTCAGCGGTTTCTGAACATGTGACTTTTCAGTCTGTTGTGGCCAGTTGTAGTTAGAAGATATGGTTTCTTCCTTGCATGTCTTTTGATGATTGGGATCATTCGATTCTGCAGTTTGGTGCATCTGCTTCCACTTTTTCTTCTTCTTCATCGCTTTTCAGTCAGATATCAGGTTACAGCGCCAATACCTTCAATGAATTGTGTGATTCGCTTCAGGTCATCCATGGAACCCCTCAAGTCTGGAAGCAGTGCCCTCTCAGTAGGCCATATTTTCTCCCTCTCTTCTTGGTAGAGTTGACAGACATAAAGAATGTGTTTTGCGGTCTCTGGGCTCAGTCCACAGTTGCACAGGTCTGTCTCGCCAATCTTCAGCTTTCAGAACATGTGACTTCTCAGTCTGTTGTGGCCAGTTGGCAGTCTGAAGATGATGTTGTGACATTTGATGTAGGGGTCATTTGGTTCAGCAGTTGGTGCATCTGCTTTAACAGTCCTACATTCATAGTATGTATTATCACTTTCTATGTGTTCTAATGATCCCTCTTTCCTTGCCAGAAGATCTGCCAACTATGGGAACCTACGATCTACAGCTAGTCGGTGGGATTACTTACCAGTGGGCCACAGTGTGGATATAGGGATGAAAGTTTCATTCCAGGCAGAATTGGATACAGTTTGGTTGGTAAAGGTCAAGTGCTGATAGATCATTCAAGTAAGGCAATCTATTTATGGGTAGACACCCAAACACAATGCAGTCCCAAGTTACCTGAAGTCAGAGCTGCACCATCCTTTGTGGCATGGAGTAACTGGATATCTACACATACTCATAAACTAATGTACACAGAAAGAAAAAGAATAAGTTCTTATAATTACCTGCTGACATTCAGTGTTAGACTGATCATCAGAGCTCTCTGGCAGGTCTATCTGTGTTAAATGTATCACAGTGCCTAGCATATCAATCTCATTCACAATAAAATCTGAGTACCTAAAGACAAAAATATCACAAGATTACATAAAGAACTTTCTAGATTAAAGATTACACAAGAATTCAGCCCATGTGTTGCCAAGGCCCGAGAGGAGAGCAAAAAATAGCAACACTGTTTACCCTCCATGCATGCCGTATAAGGTGACTAAGGAGGTTATAGGGTTGGGTTGGCTATCCCATCCCATATAGGGTTCTTAATGACCCAAAGTCATGCTGAAGTGAGATGTTTCAGGCCAAAGGGAAGAGATATCACAACAATGCTGTAAACAATGACACAATGCATTCTATACTACGGACTATATCCTGTTAATCTGCATGAGTTTGAGAACACAGAAGATTAATAAGAATTCAGAATAACTACGCCAGTGTGTTGCTGGGCCCAAGAGAGGAGTAAAGAATAGCAACACTGTTTACCTTCCATGCATGTCATAAGAGGCGACTAAGGAGGTTATGGGATGGAGTTGGCTGTTCCATCCCATATAGGGTCAACATGATCACAAGCCGTGCTAAAGTCGGATGTGTCAGGCCGAAAGGCACAGATATCACAGCATTGCTGTTAACCATGACACAACGCATTCTGTTCTCTGGACTACATCCTGCTAATCTGGAGGAGTTTGAGAACGAATGAAGAAGAATAATAACTATAAGCAATTTGTTTTATTCTTTTGTGTTAGTTCTCAAACTCTGTGAATTCGCAGGATGTAGTCCAGAAAATGGAATGTGTTGTCATGGTTTACAGCTTTGATGTGATATTTGCTCACAATCTGACTTCCACTTATGGGTCACTTTGATCCTATATGAGATGGGATAGCCAGCTTCACCCCAAAACCTCCTTAGCCGCCTCTTATGACAGGCTTGGAAGGTAAACAGTGTTGCTATTCTTTGCTTCTCTTTTTTAAGCCCTAGCAACACACAGGCGGTCTAGAAAACAGAATAAGTCTTATGAAAGCAACACAGAAAACAATAGACACCTACCCAGAACAATGGATTCATGTCTATACTGATGGGTCTGCCTTCAAAGCCATCATCAAAGCAGGTTATGGTGTCTATATAGAATATCCAGACAAAACATCTGATGAGTTGTTTGATGCCTGTGGGGAGATATGTTCTAACTATGAAGCTGAAATAACAGCACTAGAAATTGCCTTGTACCACCTGAAGACCATATTTGATGCCTTCCCATCAAAAGTCCAAAACATTGTTATTTTTACAGACTCTATGTCTGCGCTCCAAGCATTGGAATGTGATGGACATTCTAAACCCGAGCTAGCTGAAATATACCACCATGCAAACCAGCTGCTCACATCTTATGATGTCAACATTGTTATGCAGTGGATTCCTGGCCACTCAAACACACCTGGTAATGATAAGGCAGACAGACTAGCAAAGAGGGGAGCACAACAAGAACAGCCTTATACAGAAACAGCAATGCACACAGTTAAAATGATTCTGAAATCTGTGAACAAAGAAAATTGGATGAACAGATGGGCCATGGGAAACACTGGGAGGGAAATCTATAAATATATGACCAGCCCAAATCCTAAAGACAATATCAACCTCCTGGAAAGAAAAGACCAGAGTATCATATTCCGACTGCGCACACAACATGTACAGCTTAACAATCACCTGAACAGAATACAACCACAACACACTCCAGGGTGCCGGCTGTGCACTCATCCATATGAAACTGTTGACCACCACCTTTTTGAATGTCCAGCGCTGGATGACATCAGGAAAATGCTTCTCCCTCCAGGGCCAGATTAATGGAACACATTATATGGAACAAAACAACAACTCACAAACACATGCATATATCACACAATGGCATTGGGTCAAAGGGCATGAGCCCATGGAACGCTGGATCAGCAACCAACCAACCAACCAACCAACCAACCAGAAAACAGAATTTATTATATGATAGTTTATCATGATTGCAACATATGCACCTTTCAATTGACACATCTTCATGCCATTGTAGATCACTTTTACCGTGTTTGACCGTGCAAGTGTTCACTATTTATGCCCTGTTCCAGGTGCATGTCTTCTTCAACTGTATGTGTCTATATAGAAGGTGTGTCTGTATAGGAGAGTGGGACAGAGTCCATCCCCATTGGTCAGGGATGGTTAACCTTTTTGGGTTCTTGGTCCAGTTTCAGCATTCTTCATGTGGGATGGAGACAACATGATGCCAACTCCCCATAACCTCCTTAGGTACCTATTACAGCATGCATGGAAGATTGACATGCTATTGTTCTTCTGTGTTAGTTATCACACTTATGCAGATTTGCATGATATAATCCAGCAACCAGAATGTGTTGTGTCATAATTTACATCACAGCTAAGTTTTATGAAAGCAACAGAGAAAATCCACTCAGAACAATGGATTCATGCCTATACGTATGGGTCTGCTTTAAAAGCCATCATTCAAGAAGGTAATGGTGTCTATATAGAATTTAAAACATCTGATGCCTGTGGTGAGATATGCTCTAACTATGAAGTTGAATAGCAGCACAAGATGTTGCCTTGTACCACCTAAGACAATATTTGATGCCTTTCCATCAATAGCCCAAAACATATTTTTGCAGACTATATCCGATCTTCAAGCACTAGAATGTGATGAACAATGTAAGTCTGAGCTAGTTCAGATATCTCACCATGTCAACCAGATGCTTACATCTCATGAAGTCAATATTTTTATGCAGTGGATTCCTGGCCATTCAAACGCACCTGGCAATGACAAAGCAGGCAGACTAACAATGAAGTCGCCTTATACACAAAGAATCATACACACAGTTAAAATGATGTTAAAATCTGTCAACAAAGACACTGAACAGATGGGCCATGACAACACAGAGAGGGAAATCTATAAATATATGCTTAGCCCAAATCCCAATGACATGAACCTCTTGGAAAGGAAAGACTAGAGTATCATCTTTTAACTTTGCACACAGCATGTACAGTTTAATCACCTGAACAGAATACAACTACAACTCTCCACGGTTCCGGCTGTGCACTCATCCCTACGAAACTATTGACAGTCACCTTTTTTACTGTCCAGCGCCGGATAAGTAATGTCAGAAAATGTTGCTCCCTCCGAGACCAGATAAACACAACACAAGCTCACAAACACATGCATACTGCATTGGTTCAAATGGTATGAGCTCATGGACCACTTTATCAGCTACCAACCGACATTCTAATTGAATCTTTCAACCTGACACATCTTACTTCAGCATAGTACCGGGATCACTGTGGCCCTATATGGGATTGGACAACCAAAACCACCTTAGTTGTTTTCTGTGATCCCCTTTTGGGACCCATAAGACACAGGTGAAAATGCTATTCTTTATTCCCTAATCAGGTCCGGCAACACATGGGTGAGACAGCTTGTTTTTTTTTCAATGTTTCTGTTTAGATTAGGGATTAGTCCTGATGGTAACTTCAGTAAAATGATCTCACTTACTTATCCTATTCCCTGGGTTATAAACTTTCACTCTATTTTCCCTGTGTCAGAGATGGTAGTTTCCAGCCTTGCTGCAATATCTGCTTTTTTGACCTGACATCAGATTTCATGGTAATAATTATTTTCCCAGATCTTGTAGACACACAAATATCTTCGCGATAACTTATTACCACTAATAAGTGAACTAATAAGTGTTCGGCCGTACCTTACAGTGACAGAATACAACCACCACCCATTACACCAACATCTAGATGAGCCAGAGGGAAAACAAATCAAGTGTGTCAGATCATGGATGGCAGAGGCTGAAGACACACTGCGACGAGTATGTGAATTGGAAGAAATAGCAAAGAGCAGTGAATGGGTGGAGGTAGAGACTGAGAAGAAATCACTGACTAAAGTAATAATACAACTAGATAAAGCGTGTCAAAAATGGATGAGTGTCAGGGCCCTGGTTACAGTGGATGAACTCACTCAGCTACATTCGAAACCACAAGACATAATTATATACACAGATGGCTCCATTAACAGAAACAAATAAAAGCAGTTGGGGTTTTGTTGCCTACAGATACAGCGTGAAGTTAGTTGAGAAATCTTCAGCATATCCCACTGTCACATCGAGCATGAGGATGGAAATAGAGGGAGTTACAGCAGCACTTAATTGGTTGATAACTGATACATCAACACACTCGGTAATACTCACAGACTCTCAAAGCATGCTGCGCAAGATAGAAAAGTATGTGCTGAGAAAATAATGGTGGGACTTATTGAATAACTCAATTGTCCAAGGCATTACATGGATATACTGCCCTGGTCATGCCGAGGTCAGGGAAAACAAGAAAGTCGACTTATTGGCAGGCAATGCGGCAATAGATGGCACAATGTTGAGAAGAGATCAAGCAGACTTGATCAAGGCAATTATACATTCATTTCAAGATGAAGACGATGTCAATGAGACTGAGAACGTACACATACAGAGAATGTTAGAAAAGGGAGTATCTAGAGGGGAAGGAAGGAAAAGTAATTCTTTTGGAAGGTCCCGAAGATCATGTAATCAACACCTGACTGGACTCTGAGTATACATACACTGGGATGGTTGCTGGAACGGAGCACTTATGGGAATGCCCCACGTGCTGTGAAACTAGTTTCTAATCAAGAATAAAGTGAACTGCTGCATTGTTTTTTCTAGAAGCCTACCTTTGTTTGATGACTGCACTGAAACCTTTATGACCGCCCAGGTACTCTGTGATGCCTACTTCAGCTTCTGTTAAAGGTGACAGTTTCTCTGCACTACCAGATTGATCTCTCTTGTTTACTGCATTGTCACTAGATTTGCATTCATTGATACTCATAGTAAGGGCATCAACTGGAATCTCACAATCACTTTTAGAGCTAGTATCTTGCTTGGTAGGATTATTGGTGTCATTATCCAAAGAAAAGTGAGATACTGACAAATTGTTGCAGGAAGTATTTCTGACTGGTTCATTTGATTCTAACTTTGTTTTCTTGCAAGCCACTTCATTACTTTGGATAGCTGCTCTTTTCACAGTGTTCTTTATTGTGCAGACATTCTCCCTAATTGTTTCTTCTATCGGACTCCTGACAGCTGTTACAGAATCTATTATTACTGAACAAGCACTCTCATCAGCCACTGGTCCATCTGTCTTTATTTTTTCTGAATATTTACTTTCATCACAAACTGTGTCAAAATTGTTCTTTTCATTTACAGTCTTCATAGTGTTCATTGCATCTATGTCTTTACTTTCATCAGGTATTGTTTGACTACTTTCAGGAGCTACTGTTTCCAATGTGTTAATTATTACAGTACTATTACTATCATTTAGTGCTGTTTCAATATCTGTTGTGCTGTTATTTGCATCAATTACTGTTTCCATTGTTACTAAGCTATTCTTATCATCAGCTACTGTTTCCATTGTTACTAAGTTATTCTTATCATCAGCTACTGTTTCCATTGTTACTAAACTGTTCCTATCATCAGCTACTGTTTCCATTGTTACTAAACTGTTCCTATCATCAGCTACTGTTTCCATTGTTACTAAACTGTTCTTATCATCAGCTACTGTTTCCATTGTTACTAAACTGTTCCTATCATCAGCTACTGTTTCCATTGTTACTAAACTGTTCCTATCATCAACTACTGTTTCCATTGTTACTAAGATGTTCTTATCATCAGTTACTGTTTCCATTGTAACTAAGCTATTCTTATCATCAGCTACCGTTTCCATTGTTACTAAGCTGTTCTTATCAGCTACTGTTTCCATTGTTACTATGATGTCATCAACTACTGTTTCCATTGTTACTAAACTGTTTCTGTCATCAGCTACTGTTTCCATTGTTACTAAACTGTTTCTGTCATCAGCTACTGTTTCCATTATTACCAAGCTGTTCTTATTATTGCTTCTGTTTCCAATGTAACTGTGCTGTCCATGAAAAAGTTGCTCACACAGGAAATTATTTTCTAATTCTCCACAGAGCACACCTGGAACTTTACTCTCACTGAAGATTCTGATAATTCACATCAAAACTGTATGTAGAAAATAAAAAAATAGGTAATTAAAAAAAACACTTTTAACAACGCTAATTCTTTCTATACCAACCGATATGTAATATGATATTTATTATTATTACTATACCATTATTTTCCTAGGAAGTCTGTGGATTTTCTACCCACCCAAAAAAAAGCTGTCACACCACTTGAAAGATAGGTGTCATCATCTTATATGGAACAAAACAACAGCTCACATGCACTATCATACAATGGCATTCTGTCAAAGGGAGTAGCCCATGGGCAGCTAGATCAACAACCAACCATCAACTATTCACTTCTGAAGTTGTAGGCCTAATCACTATTTTCAGTTAGATGTACATAACTAATGTACATATATATGAGACATATGCACACATCCTTCAATGTCTCTGTTCCATCGTATTCTTAGTCTTCCTCTTCTTCTCTCGCCTGGCACTCTGCCCTCTAGAATCAGCCTTTCGATATCATCATTTCGCTTAAAGTGTCCAAAATACTTTACCTTCCTTCTTATCATGGTACTTAGAAGCCACCCTTCATTTAGTTTCAGTAATTTCAAAACCTCAATGTTCTTATTTTTCTCTGTCCATCTTCTTCTTCTTCTGCGTTCATTCTCAAACTCCTGCAGATTAGCAGGATGTAGTCCGGAGAACGGAATGCATTGTACCATGGTTTACATTGCTGCGATATCTGCGCCTTTCGGCCTGACACATCTGACTTCAGCATGGCTTTGGGTCACTGACCCTATATGGGATGGGACAGCCAACTCCATCCCATAACCTCCTTAATCGCCTTTTACAACATGCGTGGAAGTGTTGCTATTCTTTACTCCCCTTTCGGGCCCCGGCAACACACGGGCATCTCTGTCCATGACATTCGTAGGAGCTTTCTGTAGCACTCCATTTCAAATGAATTTATTCTTCAATATAAAATATACTATATGTACCTTTTTTTTTTTTTTTTGCTCATCAATACATTTCAATATGTGTGTGCAAGATAAAATGTCAGCAATAATGGTATTTGCTGAAATTTAACATCAAATTACCTTTAAAAGAAAATGGGAAAAAAGGTAGGTGCTAAATACCGGTACTGACTTTTTTATTGAAATACAGAAATAAATTGTTAAAAATACAGATTTATGAAAAAATAAGTAAATAATTATTTGTTTATTTTGGGTCCGAAATCTGTATCAACACATAAAATCTGTACTAGTTGACACCTATGTGTTTATACATTTTTAACTCAGGTTGTCAATTCTTAGCAAAGTCTTCTGCTATACACCAAACATATTCTACTATTTTAACCGCAATGTATCTCTGTGGACAGTCTCCAGAAAGTATTCATAATATTTTGCAGAACTGTCCACACCACCGGAAGAAAACTATGGCCATTGGAAACAGCTCTGATGAACAAACTGAATATATATGTATGCACCCTCTATGGTTGGGAAGGAGCCAGAGATGTACTGTGCAGCACTGGGGAGTAGGAAACTGACAGCACTGTTTTTTCCTATGGCTGAGACCCATCATAGAGGCACAGTGACTGAGGACGTGACAATCCTTTTGACGTGAACATTTGGGTGCATGCCTAGAGCAATAGAGAAGTTCAGCCTAACCAGTAGTCAATTGGTGGCGGGGAATGAGCACAGTGAACCCTATCTTGGCTACAGTGGCTAGGAGCAGTGCATAGGTTGAAACCTACCTTCCTGGAAGTGTGATAGTTATTCTCTGACTCTGTCCCAGGGTGGGCCGAAAATCCACAGACTTCCCAGCAATATAATGCCATTTAATGGCATGAGCCCATGGACCGCTGGATCAGCAACCAACCAACCAACCAACCAACAAGCTAAAGGCCATAATTCGGGGCAGGTGACAATAGTACTGTTCATTTATGAAATTTAAATCCATATCAGCATCTAACTTCAGCCGGAGAACGAGGAAGAATCTTGGAATATGGTAGATGAACAACAATATAGTAGACCAGAGGATGTCAGTAACCTCCTATGTCCCACTCTACTGAAGTTTTTTATTTCAAAGATCATCCTCACCGAATTCCAAACCATAATAACTCAATCTCCTCAAAATATCTCTCAGCATGAAGTGAATAACAACACCTACTCATAACTCCATGTTGCTTTACGAGTATAAAATAACCCAAATATCGGAGGATGTCCGACAAAATGGAAGTGTCGCAGTAACCAGACAGAGGTAAATACAAATAAGATAGACAGGTTACTGAAGAAAACTGTCAATATAAAATAATGGTAAAACTAAGGATCAACTCTTCACTGTGCTATAAATAGCACACAATGTTTACATTTTTAACTAAATGACAAATTGGATTTCCGTGTAACACCAATGAAATAAATGGATGCTGTATAAAATTAATGACTAATGTGACATCTCCCGACGCAAACGATATCAACATTTTTAATTATAACTTTTATATAACTAATTCATTTTTTAATTTATAACTGATCCTAATCCTTACCCCCCTCCCTAATCTAAATGCTAATGCCAAATTAATATTCCATTTCAAATAACATACTTTAATTTTAATTACAACTTCTGCAATTAGACTGCAAAGGTTAGGTTATACCTCGAAACTAGAACAAAGATCACAGTGAACAGTTGATCCTTAGTTGCGCCAAAATAATAAAATATAGAAAATAACAATAAAACATAGAACAAATACAACTGTCCAAAATTGACAATTGTATTTGTTCTTTGTTTTATTGTTATTTTCTATATTTTATTATTTTATATTGACAGTTTTCTTCAGTAACCTGTCTACCTTATTTGTATTATTTACCTTGCTTTACTAGTCTCTGATTACCAGTCTATAATGAATAATGAATAATGCTATTGTGATTGTTTGGCCACATCCTTGATATATTCTTGTCTGTTCAAGGTTACAGATTCCCCAAATATTTCTACTCATTATGATACTGAGGTATGCTGCCTAATTTGGAAATGACAATATGAATATTGCCTAGTAAAGTTAAAGTATAGGTCTAATTTAAATTGAAAATCTAGTAGTATCATTCATCAATGCCATTGTCCTGCTACAAGAAAGACCCAGTGGCTAAGTGGAAGTTTCTTCTTCTTCTTCGTTCGTTCTCAAACTCCTGCAGATTAGCAGGATGTAGTCCGGAGAATGGAATGCGTTGTGTCATGGTTTACAGCATTGCTGCGATATCTGCGCCTTTCGACCTGACACATCTGACTTCAGCATGGCTTTGGGTCACTGATCCTATATGGGATGGGACAGCCAACTCCATCCCATAACCTCCTTAGTCGCCTTTTACGACGTGTGGAAGGTAAACAGTGTTGCTATTCTTTGCTCCCCTTTTGGTCCCGGCAACACACGGGCGGAGTGGAAGTTTGAGAATGAACGCCGAAGATGTGATATCATTGCAGATCTGATATTGATATCGTGGGCCTAACTGTACTCAAATTGACTGTAGCCTACAGTAGAGTACGTACAGTGAGTGTAGTAGGTAGGTGTGGTGTGTATCTTGTAAAAATGCAGCACTATGCAGTAGCAGAACATCATAGTAATTTTTTTAGGACTACAACTCCCTGATGTGCCATTCTGAGCATTCACCAACTGAAAGAAATCTGCTAGGACAAAGTAAGTAGTAAGCATGCCTAGAAAATATTGGAGAGTACACAAATGACCGAATACTGCGAATACAACCAACCTAGTAGACTCTAATTTTGATCATGTAAATAATCTCTGAAAGTGAACTGAAAAATCTGCTGGACTCCATCATGATCAATCATTACAGATAGAAACTTCAGAAATTAATTGACTTGTCTAGTATTTAATTGAGTTTTTCCCTACGACAGATAAAAGTGAATGACAAAAATAATATTTTATCTATATCTAATTGTTTTAAATCTAAACAATATGGATTTCTTACGAGCTATGGGTGTTGGGTGCATAATACACAATGCAAAACCAATTCATATAAAAAAGATGAACAAAATTACAAACAATAACTTTCGTTTCTAGCACGCGTTCACCTGAACTCTTCACAAGAAAAGTCTATTATAGTCTTGATTGCCGCAATTTGAAACTGTTTATGGTTAAATTTTAACTAGAAAATAACCAAAACTCCGTTTGTGTATAAACTACTAAAAACATGCGCTTGCAGTTGCGTCTGTGGGCCTCACGATGGCCCACAAGACAAACCACCCATGCAACAGAAAAACATCGTAGATAACGTGCCGTTATAGTGAGGCTCTCTTATGGAAGCATTGTAGCATGCCATCTATACAATTATAGACCACCTCTGAGTAGAAGGCTCCTTCAATAGGCATTGTACTAAGTCGAAAGCTGAAGTCTCCTGGTTATGAAAGAAAGCTCAGAATAACCATCCCACTACACATATGAAGTAAGAGCTAATCGCTCGCAATTCCTGGGGTACTCAAATAAACAAACTAAAAGAACATGCTTCTTCTTATTCTTCAGCGTTCGTTCTCATATAACCACAACGAATATTTCGTGTGATTTCCGCCGGGGAGCGTGAATTACGTTGTGCTGCAAGTTCCACAGTAGAACTGTGATTATTTGCACCCGGTTGGCCACTTGTGGTCAGGACGTCCGAGGTCCAGCACATCCGTTTTCGTCATGCCTTTAATTCGGGTATGCTTCCCTAGTCTGTGACAGCCTGTCTATCTGTCGCCGGGCACGCTGGTGTGTAGTGCCCTTCGCCAAGACGCTTGTCGAGCGCGTCTATCTGGTACGAGGTGTTCCACTGTCTATGAACCAATCTCGTGCAATTGGACGTACTCTGCCTGTGTCCATCGGGTACTGAACCGATTCTCATCCGCGAGCCTGATGAAAGAACATACTAAAACCAGCTTACATTCAGATGAATTAAATTGAAAGCAATTTTACTCTACCTTCATATTAAGTATTTCTTTTACCAAAATTCCCCAATGCAAAATATATTTTCAACTATTGCCATTGACTGTCGCAGCTAGGTTGAATATGATTTGGAAAAGTAAGATCAGTTTTACAGTAAAGATAAGTCTATTCAGATCGCTAGTGCTAAGTAGGCCTATACTTTTATACCGATGTCTTCTTCTTCTGCGTTCGTTCTCAAATTCTTGCAGATTAGCAGGATGTAGTCAGAAGAACGGAATGCGTTATGTCATGGTTTACAGCATTGCTGCGATATCTGCGCCTTTCGGCCTGACACAATCGACTTCAGCATGACTTTGGGTTACTGACCCTATATGGGATGGGATAGCCAGCTTCATCCCATAACCTCCTTAGTCGTCTCGTACGACATGCATGGAAGGTAAACAGTGTTGCTTTTCTTTGCTCCACTTTCGGGCCCCGGCAACACGGGCGTGGTTTCCATTGAAGGACAATATCGGATGATTGTTTGTATATGTCTTAGCTCATGTCTGATGTTGTGCAGAAGGCTTTAATTTCTGTTGTTCTGGACTGATTCCAGTAGGGAATCGTGCAGTGATATATCAGATTGTTTAAACATGTCTCTAGCTGCGGCAGGTCAACTCACCCAGAATCACGAAGTGTTCAGAGAATCCATAAGTAAGACCACATTCTGGAAAGAATATGTTACATGATGATAAGGGATTTTTAATCTGGTAATATATATATATTTTTTTTTTAAATCTTGGCAGTCCTTGTTTGGTGAAGATTTTCAATGCTTGATAGAGTGCAACTACTTCTGTTCTAAAGTTGGAGGAGTATTTTTCGGTTGGAAAAGCTTTAGATATTGTCTTCCCGTCTTTGAGTCTTATAAGAGTTTAACCTCCTCGATTAATTACTGTTCCCTCTCCCGATCTACGTGTGCATTCCTTGGAATTGTATTTTTAAAAATTCATCTCTAGTGTTAATGCTTTTCGTTGCGGTGGAGTCTGATATTCATTTTTTAATTATTCCAGGAACCTCTGTTATGATGGACACTATTTTCTGGCTCTTCAAAATCCGTTAGTGTTTCTTCTTCTTCTTCTTCTTCAACATTCATTCTCAAACTCCCGCTAGATCTCTCTTATAGCAGGACCATGGCCATACTAGATTTCCAGTAAGATGCAGTCCAGATAATGGAAATGAGTTGTGTCGCCGTTTTATTTGCGTCAATGGCCCGACACATCGATCTTCGGTAGACGTTAGTGTTTCAATTTCAGTTGGGAGGTTTGTAAGGATATCTTTGTGTTGTTGGTGTAGATGTGACAGAACCTGGTTCTTTTGAATTTACTTGTATAAGATATTATTTGAAGCAACATTGTTCTGTCTCTATGTTATTTATGTTTACAAGAAGGCCTTTAGATCCTTGCAGTACGAATATGAATGTTTTATATTTGTGTTCCTGTGGATGTTTAAATACTTGTACTCGATGTTCGTTGTTGTTGTAATAGTCCTTGTCCCGATTAGTCCGTTCTCGGTGACTTGAGTAAACAGGTTGAATGTTGTGACGAGATTATATCTTTTTTTTGTGTGGATGTGATTGGTCAAACACGGAAAACTTTTTTGCTTGAGTTGTAAGGCGATGTAAGAATTTTTAAGTTAGTTAATTTCCTATCCACGACACAGCAGGCAATTTAGGAACTGGCTATCGCTTTCCAGAAATGACCTGTTGCGTTATCCTAACCCGGAGGTCTATCTTATTCTACTTTCAAACTTCCATTTTAATTTATATTCCTCCGTATCACGCGATAACCATTTACTACACAACTCATTCTCAAATGGTTGAAACATTTCTAGATAGATCGAAAAACTAGATATGAGATTTTTCACTCTACGAATTCTTGCCCTAGTCCATGTGTTTTGTCATAAACATGAACGTCAATTTCTCATCAAAGACTTACTAGTTCGAGTGACCTGTAATTAGAGTACTCCTTGGGCAGTCTTACAATGTCCCTGCTACCTAGCAATTCCCTCTTTAATGCGCCTGTTCCGTCCCATGGAAATTCTCTCTATCTCTCTAACTTTATTCTCTGGCGATACCCAAACTATATGTCTACTATATTTCTAATTCATGTCCTTCCATGAATGGTTAGTTGGTTGCTGATCCAGCGGTTCATGGGCTCATGCCCTTGACCGAACTCCATTAAATAGCATTATATTGCTGGCAAGTCTGTGGATCTTCGGCCCACCCCGGGATAACTATCACACCTCCAGGAAGGTAGGTTTCAACCTATGCACAGCTACTATCCACTGTAAGCCAAGATAGGATTCACTGTGCTCATTCCCCGCCACCATTTGACTACTGGTTATGCCGAACTTCTCTATTGCTCCAGACACGCAACCAAATGTTCACGTCAAAAGGATTGTCACGTCCTCAGTCACTGTGCCTCTATGATGGGTCTCAGCCATAGGAAACATCAGTGCTGTCAATTTCCTTCTCCCCAGTGCTGCACAGTACATTTCTGGTCCCCTCCTAACCACAGAGAGTGCATACATATATATTCAAGTTCACATGAAACACATTTCAACAACAAAATAACAGCATAATTGTATAGATGAAGTGAGGCCTCTATAAGAAGATAACCTCAATATAACGGCATGTCATCCATTAAGATTTTCTGTTGCATGGGTGCTTTGCCTAGTGGGCCATTGGTGAGACCCACAGACGCAACCACTTGCGTCCTTCCATGTAATAAAATTATATAATTCAACGTTCCCGGTGGCTCCCTTCAATACCAATTCACTTAATCTTATTGTTCTCAAACTCTTGCAGATAAGCAGGATTTAGTCAGGAGAACAACTGTCGAACCTTTTCGAGACCCCCACGATCCCATTTATTTTAAGTAATTTATTGATATCCGGTATAATCTAACAAACACGACCTTAGGCGACGGTTAAAAATGGCCAAATTTGAGAAATTTGAAACTGAAATCGCCAACATGGCAATTCTAACTGTCGTGTAAGTCGAATCTTCGTGTGCAAAACCGATGAAACGAACAACAACAATACGTATTGCCAGTTAGCCTTGCAGAGCAGAGTAATTATTACGAACACACCAATCAAGTGCTATGCCAAGTGGCATAGACGATCATGTTTCTCCACATATTTATCTTTTGTTATTAGGTTCAGTTGGTGACACTCTTTTATAGTCACAACCCATCAAGCAACTTCGTTCCTCGTCTCTTCTCCCCTTGATCTTTCCAGTGGTTACTAAATCATTAAATTTTGCCCTTGACTCCTGTGCCATAGAAATAGAATGAATGCTAATTTGTTTTCTATAATTTGTACTGTACTCCAGCATCTTTGAGAACTACAACATGTTTTCTTAGCTGTCCTTGGAATTGTCATCATTACACTAAAAAAAACCACACTGCAATAGTATTCAGCTCAATTTGAGCATTTTTGTTTGTAGTACATATGGTCTACTTTCTGGTAACGTGTTAAAAATAACGTATATCTATTGTCTTTTCTCTGTTTATGCTGTGGGACGTCGTATAATTGAATAACTCATTTTATTTTCCATGTTCTTGCACTCCTGGCAGCTTGATATGTAGTAATACTGTGCCTTGTCAGAATGGTGGTAACTCCTTTAATCCACCTTCTCTTGGTCTTTCTCTGTATTTTGCTCTTTCTATTTTCATATTTTATGCTCTTGCCGCTGGTCAATAAGGGTTCATTCTCATTATGTGGCCGAACCATTTCAATCTCTGTTATTCAATATATTTGACTACTGATGTTGTTCCAACAGTTCTTTTAGTCTCCTCATTTCTCACATGATCTCTTCTCGTTCTGTTTTGTGCTTTTCTTATAAATCTCATTTCACACGTAGTAAGCTTTCTCTCTTGTTCTTTAGTTAGAGTCCATATCTGAGATTGAAAACATAATGTTTGAATTGTTCATGCATTTTTTCATTTCGCTTCGCAACTTTTGCTTTTCTACCTAGGTATATTCTTTCGTTTAACACTGGATTAATACGTCTGATGAGCTTGTTTCATTTCGCTTACATATTTGTAATGTTTTAGTGTTGTTTCTTAATCAATACATTTTTAGCCGAAAGGTCGAAGTTGTCTTTGTTAATAAATATTATGTAAAACTATTACAGGTGAAGCTGTGTAATTTTCTATTTTTATGAATTACGAAGCTCTTGCTTCAAACGGGTTTCTTGGACATCTGGTATCATTAGTGCACCAACATGATTACCTAAATGTCTACATCTCATAGCCTTTAATGCTATCATACGCGCCTCATATAACCAAAGCAGACATCTGCGTATAGTTTAAAATAGTGTGTATAACCAAATAAGCTTTAACTCGTTATCAACAAAGTTGTATAACCATTTTTATTATGTGCCACCATTGTTTCGAGAACATAATTCCCGTTTATTGCCGGAGTTGAAAGCGAAACATGAATAATAACACTATATATTCCATGCATGGCGCAAGAGACAATTAATGTGGGTTGTGGATACAGTTGGCTACCTTGCTTATAGAAAGTCAAATTGACCCAACGATGCTATGCTGAATTATGTTTTCCCGGTGAAGGCGCAAAATAAATCGCTTCCTTGTTGTAAACCATAATGTATTCCGTTCTCAAGACTACTTCTAATTGACAGAAGTTTGAGAACACACACAGAAGAATCAAGACGCATCTCAGAAAGTATTGCTGCAGATTAAAAGGGTTTTTGTTGTTGTTTAACAATACATCACCATTCATGATCTCATTTATTTCGTTGTTAACCTTCAGCAAATCAATCATCGGCAGAGAAACCAATCGACACGTCTTTGATATATTAGAAATGAAAAATATTAATAATAATAAAACCAATAACAGGTCATGGTCGTAGATGTGTCACATTGAGACATTTGGTAGAGAAATCAACCGTGCCTTGATGGGGTCCGAGAAGGGAGCAAAGAACAACAACATCGTTTACCTTCCATGCATGTCGTAAGAGGCGACTAAGGAGATTATTTGGGATGGAGAATTGGCTGTTCCATTCGATATGAGGTAAAAATGACCCAAAGTCATGCTGAAGTCGGGCCGAAAGAGGCAGATATCACATCAATTCTATAAACAATGACATAACGCATTCCGTTCTCCGGACTATATCCTTCTAATATGCAGGAATATGAGAACGAACGCAGAAGAAGGTAAAGAAAGATGTCAACACATCTCTATCCTCTACCATCCTGATGAATTTGAAAACTTTAGACCATGTTCAGTCCTTGATATTATCCAGCCGTATCTTCTTCTCGCCACCTCGTCTTCTTTACATGATTATTAACAGTGGTTCTTGAAGACCCCGTTAATACATTATATCATGCACATACACACTGATCTTATGCTCTAGGTAAACAGATAGCTATTGCACGTCTGTTGCATTTGTTTTCAAACGTCTGAATTCTTCTCGCTAAGTATTATGTAAAATAAAATAACAACAATATTATATAAATTTTACCCAAAAAAATAAGATAGATAAGCTATTTTTGTCACATAAATTATTAGGATACTTTACTTAAAGTCATTGTGAAAATGAAGATAGATTAGCGGGAAGAAGACAGCGATATAAGTTTGTAACCCCCAAGAGTTTGATAGATTACCAAAGTGTACGATGGTTCATTGCAAACAACCTCAATGTTATAAAATTTAACCCGAGAAATTCATGATTATCTGGACACAGGTGGTCGTAAAAATAATATTTGAACCGTGTGCAAAGTATGCAACTGAAATCAAGCGTGGTGGTGAGGGTGGTATAGAATTTAGAAGAGAAAGCTGTGATCACTGTGAGAGCTGTGGTACGTACATTTGTTCGTCTACTTCGTATTTTATATTACTTTGGAGATATCATCCTCGTTAGGAAGCATTATATTGTAGCAACAATAGCGAGATAAATTAGTGTTGTTCGCCATCTGGTATAAGATTCCCGTCAAGGGCCTATCGAAATTATAACTTGTCTGGTTGATGTTCTCTATCTTTATAATTTTAATTATAATATATATACTGATTATCGATCATGTCGCTATCATCTCACGTATGATTATGGAAATAAAAAAAATATAGTTGGGCCAACACATTTTTAGTGATACGTGTACTCAACTGTACTGAATTTAGTTATTGGTAATGCTGATGGTCTAATTTAGTCTAGGATAGAGAAATGACGTCTGAATCATAATTTAGCAGTTTTGTAGTACTACAGTAGTAGTCTTAGACTTATTCGTTAGCCAAAACTTTAAAAATATTAGGCTACAAGCTTAGATATAGTGGATTAGCTATCATTACGAAGTAACTATCTGAACAGCATTTACTTTTTTTCCCCATTTGTGTGCCTTAGTAGTAGTATTCAAGTCCCAAGAACCAATGTAATGTAAGGCAAATATAAAATGTAGACTGATTTGATAGTGGACGTTGAAAGAAAAAAAGCACATGGTCGGTCATTTTCTGGATTTTGCCTTGTTTTGGAACCTGGTGACAGTACCTTTGCCAGTTGATCATGTTAACTTTCTCATTCCCATCTGAAACCGAATGAACAGTGATGCAATTTGGCGCAGTCCTACATTAACTAAAGATAGTGATATACTACTTAGGCATTAGGTATGGCCTAGGCATTTAGCACAAAATTTTCAAAATGGGTGTACAGCATTATAAACACCACAGTTAGATAGCACTTGAAAATTGCAATTCAATGATACCTCAACCAAGTCTGTACGTCAATTCTGAAAAATAAGTATGAATTTTTTTGAATTAATTTTTCATAATTTTTTACATAGAACATATAAAGAAATATAAGCTGATTAGTGCACAAAGTTGTGATCAATATTTGTAGTCGAGCCAATAATTCATGACATCAGAGTTACTAATGAAAAAAAACAACAAACTATACATTTTTGTTTGGGAAGAAAAGACGAACCTGGGGACATTTTGCTAATTTTCAAATTCAATCAAAGCTAATTAATATTCAAAAATGGCGCTTAATTTACATAATTAAAATTGAATTGAATAGCCTAATTATTAAACATTTCTATTATTTATGATAAAATATGTTACAAACTATACATTTCTGTGTTCGGGAAGACAAGACGAATCTGCGGATCACATTGACATAATTTTCATACGCAGCCAAAGATTAATATTCAAAATGGCAGCTTATTTGCATAATTAAAATAATGGTAGATCTTGCTTTCTGGCATCTAGTGGAATTAAGTGTGCTATAAATAGCACAATGTTTATGTTCCAGACTACTTGACATCATGGATTTTCGCTCACTGCCAATGAAATTAATGGATGCTGTGACGTCGCAGTGCGGAAGCAAAAAGTTTTTGCATTCGACGTGGCTTTGTGAATGGCTGATCATTTCATTCGCTTTGCGCGGAATATGGTGAAATCCATAGTCGGTTAGTTCAAAATGTAAACATTGTTCAAAATATTAATTAAATACGTACCTCATTCAGCTTGGTGGATAAACCGAGCTTTATTTCACACAAGAACTCCTAGAAAATATCTGCCGATTTCCGCTCCACCTTGTAAAACCAACCAATCCGAGTGAGGCGTGTCGTGACGTCACAAACCCAACACAAACGAGAGTTTTGGCGTGTTGGTGACCGGAGCGGCTTTTTTACGTTTGGAGATCCATCACTTTTCACTTTGATTAAATTCACAAGGGAAACGGGTAGAAACCACAAAATCCAGTCGGCTAGTTAAAAAAAGTAAACAATGTTAATTAAACAACACCAAAAACACGAACCTAATTCCCTCCTGGCGTGGCGGATAAACTTGCATGGCTTGGCTTTGGGTACTGACCCTATATGGGGTGGGACAGCCAACTCCATTCCCATAACCTCCTTAGTCGCCTTTTACGACATGCATGGAAGGTAAACAGTGTTCTTTGGCGTCCACATGGTCATCCGTCCTGATTTGGTGGATAAACCTCTCTGATTCCGGAGAGAAATCTTTGAAAAATACCGTTGCCTTCTCCGGAATATTTTTTTCGCCACATGTATTCAGAGAGGTAGGAGGGAAATTGCCCTTCACACATCCTACCCTGGTTGCAGAAATTTCTTTTAACAAGGCCCCACAAACCTTTGATTGTGTTGTGGGCCCCGTTTCAGTATTTCTGAATTCAATACTATGGTTCACTGTCAGGTGAATGCCTTCGTCGGCAAGGCAGGCGTATGCTTTCCAGCAGTCGGTTATTATTATGGTTGTGCCTGGCAGCACATGCTCCTTTATGATGTTTAGCAACACTTTAGTTCTTTCTGCAACCACTTTCATAATACAATTACTGGTGCCCCTTTAGACAATGCCAAACACCCAGGTTCCTTTCACGCTCTTCTCTCGGTTGTATTTGCGCTTGCCGAATAGACTTTCATCTATTTCTACCACAATTCCTTCCCCTCCAACTTTCACTGTCTCCTTAATGCAAAACTCGACACAGATCTCTCTAAAAAACTTCCAATCAGCGACTGATTTGGCCCCTTCCTTAACTTCGATTATAAAACCGCTCCTAGCTTTTTTAACCCAGAGATACGTAAGTAGGAGTATGTCAGCCATACTCAAATGACTTTCGGAGAACCATGAATTATTCCTAACACTTCTACTAATTTTATGGCGATTAATTCCAAATTGCTGGCACACCCAAATATATCCATCCAATTTTCGCGTTTGTTTTACCAATTTCATGTTTGCCCCACAAGTAGGACACACATAATGATTATTAATTAAACCTTGCTCCATGCACCACTCCAAAACACATTTACTATCACTATCACGTAGCTTAACGAAAAAAGAAAAATCGCACTCCATAGCTCCGGTCATTTTCACAAATGTCAGAATAATGAAACTGACCACGCGCACCAAAAGTTACCACCGGAACTTCCTTTTTTTCACCCCTCCCCCCTTTTTTTGCCCGTTTTTTTTTAATGCTAAAAGATCAGAAGTAATGAAATTAATAATTTCGATAACCTGTTTTATTTTTTATAATTTTTATTTTAACCACCACCCCCTTTCTTAAAACATCTTATTCCACACTCCAAAACGCGCCTTTTTCCGACCCTCAATTACCGGCGCAAACTTTTTTCCTCGTCAGGCGCGCCGTATATTCGTGTGAACCGTGACGCCAGAACCTCTTGCAGAACTTTCGCGAACAGCAGGTTAGCGTAACTGAAGGTTTGGGGAACACCTCAAAATTAGGTCAAACTTCGCAGTTGACGACAGTTGTCATGACAACACACAACCTTTTGTAAGGCTTGTAAGCAGGCAAAATAACGCCCATTCATATGCTTTGGCGTAGTTTTGTAAAGATATGAACAATTTTGTAAATACATAAACACACAGAATATTTAATGTTTTAAAAAGATGGCAATTGTATTTCTTGTTAACCAAGATTATGTCTGAAAAACAAGATGGCGGACAAGCAGCATGGACATGGTGAACATTATTAAAACATTGGATGAGACAGAGTGCTCCTCATGTCTTTCATACTTGGTATACAACTATAAATGGCTGATAAAATTTAGACAGGAAATAAAGTTGAAGGCAATAGTAGATTAAAAATGGATAATGAAAATACACAATAAGTGACAATACCTAGTGTTAAAATACAAGTTACTCAAACAATATGCAGAGGGCCGCATTGAAAATTGTAAAGATATTGGAGGGCCGCATATATTATTATGTATATTTGGCTATATATATATATATGGTATATTTTTCGTATCTACGGTCACAGCGCTATAAATAGCACTGTTTTCATTTTAAATCAAGCGGCGTCATGGAGTTCCGCTAGAAAATCCGGCAACCAATCAAATCCCATGCGCGATGACGTCACACACACAACGAACGCCAAGCAATTTTGTGCGTGTTGGACATTTTAAAAAAAAGATTTGATCGATTTGAGCAGAGATTTCACTAGCGGAAATCTGCAGTCGTCTAATTAAAAATGTAAACAGTGTGAAATGGGTAAAATGAAGCACTTACCGTATTCGTCGTTCCGTTGGGGATAAATTCTCTGCAAACCATGCATTAATTATAATATAAATCTCAAATCATAAGAATAACACAAAACCATGAGCACTGATACACTTTGTTGAAAATATGCGGGCTTTTGCTGGTTTCCGATCACGTCTCGCCCAGTGCTGCCAACTCATTTCATCATAAAGCACCAGATTTGAGTGCTTTCTTTCGAATATTTTTTTTTCAATAATTTTATAATTTGAAATAAAAACTGGACATTTAAATGTCATGAGGGGGAAGACCCCACCCCCCATCAACCCCCCTTTTTTAAAATTCAAATGTCATCAGGGGGGAGACCCCCCCTTTTTTAAACAATCAAATGTTATGAGGGGAAACCCCCTCACCCCCCCTTTTTTACATTCAAATGTCATGAGGGGGAGACCCCCCTTTTTTAACATTCAAATATCATGGGGGACCCCCCTCAACCCCACCTTTTTATGCCTCCCCCTGGGAGGTAACCCCCGAGGCCCCCCTTTTTAAACATTCACATACCATGTATTCCCTCTTTTTATACCACCCCTCCCTCTCCTTTTTTTAATTATTATCTCCTTTTCCCCTTAAAACCACACAACCTTAACTAACTAACCTCGTATCTCCAAAACGATTCCAGCGCGAACCTTGATATCATAACCTCCCGCAAGCCGTGGCACATTTCCGTGCGAACAGTGAATCAGTGCAACTTCATCTTTGGGGAATACCTCAAAACTAGGTCAAATTTCAGTGACCGTAGATATGACGAATGCGCCATATATATATATATTTAAATGATGTTGAATTGGGAAAAAATATTGTATATATAATATATAAGAAAGTCGAATTAAAATTCCAATGGATTTCTGTGTTTTATCAATGGGGAAAAAAAATCATTTTTGATGATCGTCCGTTTATTTAAAAATAAACAGTTTGCCCACCCCTGGCCTAGGCCTAGAATTATATGATTCTGACAATAGTTCACCAATAGGCATACAGTTTTGATTTGACAAGTAGGTAAAACTACGGATCAACTCTTCACTGTGCTATAAATAGCAGATGTTACAATTTTAACTAGTCACAGATTTCCGTGTAACACCATTGAAATTAATGGCTTCCGTGACATCACATCTCGACAATCACATTTTTGGATATCTAGTAACTCTAGACACAGACAAACTTATCATAATCTGTTTCTTTTCCAATTTACTAAATTTTCCTATGATTTGTACTGAGCGATCATTATTTCTGCACACTATACATGGAGCGAGGTGCGCACATTAGAAATATTATTTCGGTATGCCATTATTTCTAATCCTAACCGTACTCTTAAGTACTTAAGCTTCCCAAATCATACTGCAAAGGTTAGGTAATACCTCGAAACTAGAAAGGTCACAGTGAAGTGTTGATCCATTCCTTCTTTATGGATGCCAAGCATGGACAGTAAACAAAAGAGCTCACTCATGATTAGCAAAAATTGTAAGACACTGAAGCAGTCATGATTTTTATGGCATATGATATGAGAAAAGCATTAAGTAACTATGGGAAACATCAATGGGAGAAGAGACAGAAATATCTGAATGGGTTTTCACTGTAGCACTGGGCCTCAGATGCCAGGGTCACAAAGTGAGCCAGCTGAGGTGCAAATAACAACTCAACTATGGAACTAGAAGTACAGCATACTTCACGCTTCCCTGCGGAAATCAAACGATTTATTTATTGTGGTTATAAGAGAAACGGTTGACAGGATAATTCTATAATTATAAACGTTTATGGTTGGTTGTTTATCTAGCTGTCCACCATTCTGATATATGCTTGTTTGTGGAGCTGTTTTGTTCCATATAAGGAGTTCCATTGATCTCGCCTTGTTGGGAGAAGCATTTTCCTGACATCACCACAAGCAATTAAAAAAAACGGTGGTTGGAAGCGTAGGGATAAGTGCACATCTGGCACCTTGGAGTGTGTTGTAGTTGTATAAACTTCTAGAACTCTTGAATAGCTACACATATACTTTTGTGTTGCAGTCTCTTTATTGTACTTGCATTGCCAATACATTTCTGCTATATTGGAGATATGTACTGTGAATTTTTTCAATAAGCTGCTGTGATCCCTATCCTGGAAGCAAGACAGTAGAGCACACCTCTCACATCAGTTTACAATGACCTGATATTTTAGCGAAGTTTTGCCAATATAAAAATATCCCTAGCATTTTGCTTCCGGTGGTAGGTTATTTTATGATTGCACAAGTTTTAAAACATGTCATGAAATGTATATTTTGTTTTTGACAGGGCTGTCTATCATGAGTGGAGGAGATTGTTATAAATGTGGCAGGCCAGGCCATTTTGCAAGAGATTGCCGGTCTGGAGGCTCAGGTGGTGGGTTTAGTCGGGATAGACCCCAAGGACGCATGGATGTTCGCAACGGAAGAGGTGCAGGTGCAGGTGAGTCATCTAGCTCTTACAAAATAAGTTGTCACATATTGAATATTTGCTTTCAATCAGTAAAAATATTTAATAGCAGATGAAATATCAGCAGAAAGAATTGTGAACAGGAAAAATTCTGGTAGTATGCAGTTCAAGCTTAGTATGCTGCTCTATAATAATCTACAAGACCAGAACTAATATTTACAGAGGAATTATTGCATCATTAAGGAAAATTGGAAAGCAATTTGCGGTACAGAAGAAAAAATGTGTAGGTACGCCAATGTGTACTTGCAGCAGAAAAAGTGGGAAAAGTAATATGGCATTTGTAGTTTGGTTTATATCAGGTTTTCTTTTGGGAGAAGATTGTAGATGAGATTGGGAGAAAATCGTATAAATTAGACGTTCTGGCATGGTGCTGAGACCATATCCATATTAGATTTTGCAAGTAATGTGCATTTTATTGCTGTTTATTTCCTGGATGGAAGTCAAAGCACTTCATGTGCTCTTGCAATGGTGGTTCCTGGATGAGGTTGCCTCATATACAATCCTCATTAGTCACCTTTCATTTAGTTAGTGTGGGTCTTTATACTGGTTATTCTTTTTCAGAGAAATGCTATAAATGCAACAGACCAGGCCACTTTGCCAGAGAATGCAGGATGGACCAAGACCGTTGCTATAAATGCAACCAGTTGGGGCACATTGCAAAAGAATGTAATAAAGAAATTGATTCAGGTCAGCATGTAGGGGGCACATGTTTACATATATGATTGTTGGCACAGCATATGTTTGTGCCCTTTATTCCAGGCATCATCTGTGGCTTTAACTATTTTTGCCCACTTTCAAGTTTTTATAAGTTATGTTGCCACAAATGTGAAACTGTGGTGTTTGTTAGTCCTTGATCAAGTGTTTTGTCTGTTTTTTCCCCCTTATCTAGGATTATTCAAAAGAATGCTGTTGCTGAAGATGTGTTATCATTTTAAATTTTGCCATGTTATTTTTTCATTTGCATAATTAAAGTTTTCTTTCAATGTGAAATGCCATGTGGCAGATTTACAGAATCATACTCAAATAACATCCTTGTGTATGTTACTGCATTAGTTTTCTTGCACAGTGGGTCATAGTTTGATTCAGTGAGTTTCAAGCATTGACCCCAACCATAGGAAATTGCCATTGAAGCAAATCGTATTCCCCGTATTTTCACCACTTTGAAAATTAAAAAAAAAATGTGTGTACAATTGCAGTGCCATGTGTTTCTCTTTGTATGCTGATCCATCTATAAGCCATTTATGATTTGTCTATAAGTTGACATTTCCCAACCAAAAATGTGAGAAAAGATGAAAACCTGTGTATAATGCTAGGCATGGGAAAAAATCCAGTAATAATACTGTAGAATCACGTAATACTACTGACCAATTTCGACAGTCGTCAGATTTCCACTATAGAACCTTGGTGACCAATTTTGCAGATTGTCAAAGCTGCTGATAGATCAGAGATATGGATGTCTAGACTGCGATGTTGATGTATACAATTTTGCGTGCACCCTCTGTAATGATGGATAAATTAATCAGGATTATCTTCTGCGTTTGTTCTCAAAACTCCTGCAGATCAGCAGGATGTAGTCCGGAGAACGAATTGCGTTGTCATGGTTTGCATCATAACTGCTGCACTATCTGCGCCTTTCGGTCTGACACATCCGACTTCAGCATGGCTTTGCGGCACTGCTCCTGTATGGGATGGAGCAGCCAACTCCATCCCATAACCTCCTTAGTCGACTCGTATGACATGCATGGAAGGTAAACAGTGTTGCTATTCTTTGCTCCCCAATAACACGGGCAATTCTAGATTATTAAAACCGTTTTGTCACAAGTCGAAGCGAGACACTTTTTAAAACTTGTTTAACTAGGATTTATATATTTTAAGTCTGTCCAGGCTTACTTTAAAGCTGTCCTTTGTATAGTTCATGCTTCATGTTTGCTGTGTATGCACACTGACATAGCTGTAGTTATGATGGAAATATGCACAATGTATGTGATTTGCACACCGAATGTAATGTGGAAAGTGACATTAAAGTTACTTTGTTATATAGGCCTAGTATTTCGGACAAGGAAATTCTGTGTGGTATGCCTAATTGTGGCATCACAAATTTGCGTAACATGCTTTTTCCAATAGACCTTCTGATTTTGAAGGATTTGAATGACTTCATAGGCTTACTGGTACTGGTAATTTTTTCTGTTACTGGTATTTGACGTTATTCAACGTACTCGCTTTTTTCATGTTTCTGGCCAGTAATTTAAAAAAATGTATTATGCGTATCATCCTGTTTCTAAGCTGAGCCCTTTACTTTAAGCAAGGAAAAGCATAATAAAATCTGGACATTTATTGTCCTTACAGTCATTGATATTCAATTGTAATTCTTTTTTTATACCTGACAGTCAATTATCAGTTTTTGTGTTTATGTTCACAGGTGCTTGCTACAACTGCAAAAATCCTGGACATGTTCAGCGAGATTGCCCAGAGGTGAGCAGTCGACCATGCTACAGATGTGGTGAGAATGGTCACTTAGCCCGTGACTGTCCTGAGGACCGTGGTACAGACGAGCGCAAATGCTATGGATGTGGAGGTGTTGGACACATCTCAAGAGAGTGCCCAACTACGCACCGATCAACAGGAAAGGACTGTTACAGGTTATACAGAGTTCCATTGTTTTATTAGAGGTTAACCTTTAGCACGCTACATTAAAGATTCACATATTTCCCCATGCAGCGGCATTCTTTTTTTACTATTCGTATTTATGGATGGTATGGAAAACCACAATAACGTATTTTTTTGGAGGCTTTTTTGTATAATTTTTGTTTGAAAATAAGGGAATGGTTACCGAATGTAATAGTGTAAGTTTGTTGGTGTATGTATGTATGGTATGTTATGTGAGAAAAAGACAAAAAGATTGTTTCCTATTCTTGTTCCATATATTCAATCCCGGAAAATAATACTGCTAACTGCCTAAGGCATATGGTATTTATGTTCATATGTATTTCATAACGAAACTAACACGTTCATATATCGTCTGTGGTTGGTTGGTTGCCGATCTAGCGGTCCATGGGCTCATGCCCTTTGACTTAATGCCATTAGATGGCATATCGCTGCGAAGTCTGCATTTTCGGCCCACCCCGGGACAGCCAGAGAATAACTCTCACCCTCCAGGAAGGTAGGTTTCATCCTATGCACTGCACCTAGCCACTGTAGCCAAGATAGGGTTCACTATGCTCATTCCCTGCCACCAATTGACTACTGGTTATGCCGAACTTCTCTATAGCTCCAGGCATGCAACCAAATGTACAAGTCAAAAGGATCGTCACATCCTGAGTCACTGTGTCTCTGTGATAGGCCTCAGTCATAGGAAAAACAGTGATGTCAGTTTCCTCCTCCTCTGTGCTGCACAGTACATCTCTGGCTCCCTCCTAACCACAGAGGGTGCATACATATATATATTCAGGCAAACATGAAAAACATTTTACAACAAAACAAAATCATAACTGTATAGATGACATGCCATGAAGCTTCTATAAGAGGATAACCTCAATATAACGGACTGTTATCTACTAAGGTTTTCTGTTGCATGGATGTTATGTCTAGTGGGCCATTGGTGAGACCCACAGACGCAACCACATGCGTATATCGTCTGTGAAAATGTCATTCTAACTCATGTTATCACTGGGTTTCTGGAAACAAATAGATGTCATTTTATTGCCAAACTAATGTGTTCATGTATCAACCTTGAAAACAAATGAAATGTTGATCTAACATTATCGGCTACGCAAATAGAAATCAGAATACAAATTCTGTCTACCTTGATTTCCTCTGTTAGCCATATGAATTAAACTTACAATTGCGAGATCTTTGTTGAAAAAAGTGCTTACCAATGTGCAATTGTAGTCGCGAACAGCTGCCAAAAATTATTTTTATCTTACAATTAGTAGTCAATAGCGTGGTGAAGGTTAATAGCCTAGTTTCAATTCATAAATTGTTTTTTTGTGTATAATTTTACACAACCTTAACCTTTAGCACACTGTTTACAATTCGGGCAATACATTTTGCCAAAATTGTGTCATGCCTTGATTTCGCAAGACGAAATACGTCGTCTAGTGCGGTAAACCAGAATCCAAATGAAATAAACCAGACTGGTAATTTTTTGACATGTTTTGGCAACATAAAGTAGACATTCATCTAACTTCCTTTTCCTATTACAAAAATGACGATCTGACAACTTTTTTACCATTGATTCCCAGGTCGTAAATACAATTATCTCTTACTATATGAATTGGGATAGTTTCTCTAGACCTTCATTCTTTACACAGAAGACTCCCAGTGGTGTGCAGTAATCTGAGAATTTCTAATTAGTATCAGTGATTGTATTTTGATCCCCAGTTGTCTGTGTTGCAGGGGCCAGAGAGGAGAACAAAGAATAGCAACACTATTTACCTTCCATACATGTGGTGCGGGAGGCGACTAAATGAGGTTATGGAGTAGATTCGGCTATCCCATATAGGGTCAAGGTGACCTAAAACTCGTGCAGAAATGCTGTAAGACCATGCATTCTGTTATCTGGACTACATCCTGCAAATCTGCAGGAGATTGAGAATGAATAAGATCCAAAGACTCATTAGAATGATTAGAACTTTTATTTTACTTGTGGTGTGGGGTTGTTTTTGCAGTTATAACACTTAGCAGTGTACCACTTGGCCATCCCACCTAATAGTTGCTGCTGCTTAGTACATGAAGAGTTATATTTAACCCTGATGGCAGTTTGCTGCCTTGGGACATACCTTTACCTAATATAAATTTTTTTTTTAAAGCCCCTAGAATCAACACACCGTATGGCAGTAGTTATGAGACTTAATGGGATAGTAAAGGCATTGGGTGTGTTGCTGATCATCTGTTGCAAAAATGAGGGTCAAACACCATATTCCCTGGTATCCACTTGATACAAATAATGGAAACATTCCTTTTTAAAAACAATATTGTGTTACCCATGTTACATTTGCCTGAAAGGGGAGTAAAGAATAACTCCCAGTTCCATGCATGAAGTTAGAAGCGACTAAGGAGATTACAAGATGGAGTTAGCTTCTCATTCCATATAGTGTTCCATATATAGTAATGTGTGACCCAGATGCCAGGTTAAATCGGATGTCAGGCCGAGAGGCATAGGTACCACAACAAAGCTGTAAACCATGACACTTAGCAGACATTAGCAGGGTGGAATCCAGATCATGGGTTAAGTGCAATATCTGAAACTTACAGTTTGACATTTCTACATTGTTCTGAGTAACTTGCAACCTCTACAGGATAGAGATGAAAGTCAACACCTACCAAAACAGTCACTTATTATAGGGTAGTGTAGCGTTTCTTTGCTGCCCTTTTGGACTGTCGTGGGAGAGCTGCAGTAATGACCAACTAATTCATGTATGTTATACGAAATATATATTCCCTATATATTCCGTGTTACTGAGCAGAGCATAGCGACATACTCACCAGGCATGTTTTTTGGGGGGATGGAGTTGTCTTGTCACATACACCATAAAGGGACAGTGACATGCTATTAGACATGTATTGGGCTGAAAGGTGTAGGTATTGCAGCTAAGCTGTAAACTGACATAACATTCACATTCTCTCTGGACTACATTCTGCTAACCTGCAGGAGTTTAAGAATGTAAGCAGAAAATGTATATTATATTAAATTATATTAGTTTTAATATTACCTATTAAATTGTAATGTAAAATAATGTTCTCTGCATTTTCAGGTGTGGATCTTCTGATCACCTGGCACGAGACTGCCCTGATGGCGCCAGCAAAACGCAGTGCTATAACTGCAACCAATTGGGCCACATAGCCAGAGACTGCCCAATGGAATCCAATGACCTTGTAGCTGCAGCATGATCTGTTTTTGCGGGCATGATACATTCATACTATGTTCAGTTTCTTTTATTGGAATATTTTCTGGGGGGTACAGAAGCTTCTCAACTGCAACTAATTTTTTCTGGAATTTTTTATACCATAAAATGACATACTGGAAACATGTTAGAAAGTTCTGTCTACAATTTTAACACTTTCACTGCCATAAAATTGTTTCAATATGAGCTTTGTGAGTGATAATTCTAAGCATTCATTAAGAAATCTACCATTAATGCCAAGGCCTTGAAACTTTCAGACATTCAGTCAAGAATCATGAAATGTTGTGTGACTTTTCTTGTGGTCAGGAAGCACACCAGTGTATATTTCATATGCACTATTAGGCCCTTAAAATTTCACACAGATTTGCTAGCCCAGTAAGGTTTTAGAAAGTGCCATGCCATCTTGCACTAATTCCATCTCTCTTTAGAAGGAAATGATGCTAATATGCCTGAAAACAGAACCATAGGAGATGCCAGAAGATGGTCAAGATAACCGACTTATGGTCTCCTCTCTTGAATTTTTGTTGGTGTTTATGCCCTTGGTATGATGCACTCTTGCAAAGTTAGGCAGCGGGTTAAGTACGACAAAATTAAGAAATTGGGACAAGATATGCAGTGACAATTGTTTTTTCACTAATGACAAGTTGTCAGCATATCCTCCAATTATCCGTAGTTGCCTCCTTTGACATGTTTGGAAATAAAATGGAGTGGCCCTATTTGCAATCCAGTGCCACATCCAATAATAAGCTTACATCGCAGGCTTTCATCTAAATGGTTTAATTTTGTATCCGTATAATGGTTTAATATCATCAGATATTAGGTTATCTCCAATTATCAGCACTGAATCTGTCCAATAAAGAGTGCCACCATACTGAAATGACATGGCATATTTTCAGAAGTCATCAGCCACAGTGAAAGGGACTTGTACTTGACATTTGGCAGTGAAAGTGTTCAGTATTCTGAAAAAATTTGTAGATTAATAATATACAAAAAAGTTTTGAAGGTAAAGTTTATTAAAAAATTTTCCATGTTAAAATATTTTCATAGTTCATAAAATTTTTTCACTTATTATATTCTGTATCTAACATCTCCATTTGTAGGATTTCATATTCTAACAGTTTGATTATATTTGTTGAGATTTTTTAAATTTGTGTATTAATGTATTAAATTCTATTTTTCTTTTGATAGCTATTTTGTGTTGTGTTTTGAGCGCTGGCGTGGTGTGTTAATTGGGTGTGTACTTGACAAGTTGAAGTTAAAACTGACTAGTGGCTAGCTAATACTTGAGCTCTTCAAACACTTCACAAACCTACAGCATGAGTGCTACAGCATTAATGTGTAAAACATTTCAAGAATTGACTAAAGCTTTGTATTTTAATTATAATCTTCATTCAATGCTTATGTAAGTTTTGAATAATTTGTTTTCCCATCTTTGCGTTTCTCCCATGGTTATTGCAGTTCTGTACATGTAATTGCTATGATTTTGTGAGCAGTATATAAATGTTTAATTTACAATGTCCCCCTCATAAACATTGACAGTATACTCCTGACCTTTGCTTGTTTTCAATACTTATATGAATTATGTTAGCCGAATGTTTAATGGTCTGTTTCATGGCCCTGGGTAACTATATTGTACAGTGAGAAGTTATATAGTGCAGTGAAATTTATTCATAATTTCAACAATAATAGAGATTGTATATTTGGCATTTAATATTTGGTGAAATTTTCTAGCATATTATTCCCCACAAATAATTTTATTTGCCTATTTGTTTCAATTTACTATTATAGAACACTATATAAACACTAGCTTTATGGGAAAACTGGAACCGTACCTATATAGGTTGGCAACACAAATTTGACCATCTTGCTATTGAGAATATAAATATTACTATTTTTTGTTTTGCTTGTTCAAGATAAAAAATATCTTGAATGTAAATATGTATGGTCTATTTGTCATGTGAATTGTTTTTGTGCCTGAAAGTGAAACATACTTTATCTTATCGTGCAAGCAAATGTCACATTTGCCCTTTTAAAACGTGACCAGTTCTAGCATTATAACAAAAATAAGGTGATACACTGCAGAAAGGACATAATTTTAATATTTAAATGGTCCCTTGTTCATGGAAATAAGTTCATTACAATGCTCATTACAATGAAAATGAACAGAGGTGAGGATTGTGCATCAAGCAGAGGTGAGGTTCATAAAGGCAGCTGTTTATTGGCAAAGTCAAAACATACCATGTGTATTGGTCCTTGCTGAGGTGCAGCACAGTATTTATAAAAATATAATCTTATTTCCATATTTTAATATTCCTCAATATGGTATAGACAGGATCTACTGCATTAGCACATTACAAGTGTTATTTGTTTGCAGGATATTTATTTATTTGGAATTTTACTTTGTTCATCTTTTGTAGCTAATTTATGGATAGCAAATTGTACAGATCTGAAAAGAATTAAGTTATTAGAGCAACAAAAATTAAAAAAAAGCCTGCATTTTTATTTCTAGATTAGTACGATTTTTCATCTTTAAATCAAACTTTATTGTGAGCAGATGTTAAATTTCTAAAATTGCTGTGAACTTTTGCAGCAGGACTGTTGTAGGCTGGTACACTGAATGTTTGGCTTTCCAATCAAGTTAAGCAGAGGGGTGGGGGCTTGTAAATAAAAACTGTTAATACTGAAATTATGTCTTGAAGCCTTTGTTTGTGTGTGCATGCAGGTTGAATTTTGTACATCAGCAGGGTGTTGATATATTGAATGTCCTAGTAAACTTTAAGAATCTGTTAAAATATTTGTAGAAAGTGTCTTTTTTGGTAGCATATCATATTCAGGACAGCCATCAACCCAGAATTTTTTGGCTAGAGATTTTCTAGGCAATATAAATACAAAATTGTCCATTCATTCATCAAGTGACATTCTTTCCAGACCGTAGTCTTTCCTATGGATCTCTTGAATTCTCCACGGTCTTGAGCAAGGTGCCCTGCATCTTGCAGTCAACTTCTAGTCACAATGGCGAGTAAGAATGTATGTTTTTTCCTCTGTGTCAGTTTAAATCTGATGTTCCTGAAAGCAACGGCAAACTACAGGAGTATTGTGCCAAGAAATTTTCTGTGGATGTGAACAACAATTTATCAAGGACTCTTGCAAAAACTTGGACCTGTGCAAAGGAGGAAAAATGAAACATATGTTTCTCGCAGCAGATATCATAAATAACAAAACAAAAAACATTTATCCGAGTCATCAAAGACAAATCATGAAACACCCTTACAGAGCAATGTGATATTTTAGAAAGATGGAAAGAATAAATGTACTCAAGAGCCACTCTAAAATCACCCAGGGAGTCAAATAAACAGACAGAGATACACAAGAAGCAGAGCTTACAATAGATGAAATTAGATCAGCAATCTACGGCTTGAAGAGAGGAAAAGCAGCAAGTTGTGACGACATAACAGCTGAAATGATTCATGCGGGGGTGAAAGCAGCGTAAACATATTTTATCAACTATGCAATAAGATCTGGAGAACAGAAACTTGGTCATGGGACTGGAAACGTTCAATATACATACCAATACCCAAAAGCGGTGAAATAAACAGCGGCCAAGAGAATAACATTTGAATTAACGTGTTATAGAAGAGTTTTGAGAATACCATTACACAAATTCATACCCGTATATGGATGGATTTCTTCACTGAACTGCAATGCGGCCACCAAGCAGAAGACTTATTTCATTTTATGACAAGTTCATTTTATAACACCTCCACTGTCATACCTTTTTTGTCTCCCGCTGCCACAATATTAATTTAGGTATGAGATTTGCAACTGCTTTTAAAACATTGATATGCGACACACAGGAAATTAGAATACATGTCAAGATCTCATACCATGGTGGTTTTTAAAAATTCATTTTATGAATTATTTTGTCTAGCAATGGCTCAGTCATGCACCTGTTGTATCCACCACTAAGACCTTGACCTGTACTTATTGATTCCTGATCCATCATTGCTTGGATCTTAGTCCAATATTGGATCCATTTTATGACTTAAAAAAAAAGCATGAATCAGTCACTAGTGTATCATCAGCTATATGTTTTGAATTATCACTGCAATCAGATGTCTGGCCAATAGTGCAAATAAAAGTGCTGCATCACAATACTGTTCTCTGGAAATTTAGTCTACCATTGTTCTGCTACAAGAGATCCAGTTTAAGGATGAATAACATATTGGAATTACCTTTGCAATAAACCGCTAGACTTGCACTGAATTATACCAGTTTAGGAGTAGCAGAATTCTCTAAAAAGTCACAGCGGAGAAAATATGATTGGATATATACCATCTACCCTTATATGTAAATTATCACCGTGATCTGTGGGACTTGAAACAGTAACAAGTCAAACAGTTCAGGCATGGGTTGACCACTAGCTGATTATTGCTTTTCACATCTGAAATTACTCCATCTATGAGTATGTCAGCTTTGTTTGACAGCACAAACTTACAAAATATCATTAAAAGGAACAAAACATTTTATTGTAAAATAATACTTTATTCAATAAAGTAACACATTTTCTAATAAATTACATAAATTGAAACACATCCTGTAGCCTATAGAACTTTTCCTAATGTGAACTCTTCTAAAAGTTCACATTAACAAAGCATTTAGCCAAGAAAATACAGAGTAGTTGACTAGGACAATAGATTGACACCTGAAATCCCACCTTCAGGTAGCACCCAAAAAAAATTCAGGAATTCAGGATTGAACAATTATCCACTTTATAATACCAGTGGGCCTGGACCTCTTGTTCAGGATGTAAAGAATATGGCTGCTGTCTTCTTTCTAGGCATGCAACTTTTGTTTTCTTTTCTATCAAATGATCCCCAAGGATGACAGACATATGTAGGCCAATGGATTATGAACCTGTCTTTTTTATGACTTTAGGTATCAGGGAGTGCTAGATGTTCTAACTAAATTGGTCAACAGTTCTGATGGAAGAATGATGAACTAATCCCAGGGTAGTCCCAAACTGTAAAGTGTATAACTCACATGATTGAACCCCATAGGTTCATTATAGGGTCACAAGTTTGATAACACCACAGTTTTTATTGCATGGCACAGGATTTATGAGGGCAAGTCAAGTCACAAATAACTAAAAAGAAAACTTGGAAATCCATTATTTTTCAACCTACATTATCTCTTATTTTTCAACATAATTTCCACCAACATATCCCATTATTTTATCAGTATTTCCAAACCTGCTGCATAGTTTTCTAAACCACATTTTTACTTCACATTCAGCTTTTTCGTCAATTGCGAAATGTCTCCAGCCAAGGTGGGTTTTCAGTGGACCAAAAAGGTGGAAATTGCTAAGTCGGGCTTGTAAGATAGATGTTCCAAAAGTTCTCAACCTATATGGTTAATTCTCTCCTGCGTTCAACGAGCCGTATGGGGTCTGGATGTTTGGTCACATGATTCACATTGCCACCTTCTTGGAATTGGTTAGAAGCACTACTTGACAATCACAGAACACTGTCAGCATAACCTTCCCTGCAGATGGAGTAACTTTGAATTTCTAATCCTACTGGGCACAAGGCGAAGAAGAATGTTTCCATTGCATTGAAGTGCGCTATGATTCGAGTTGGTAGTTTGCACCCATGATTCATTCCTAGTAACCTGCCGTAGATGGATGTGTCGTGGCATTGGCGCAAATAAAACAGCGCATTTGCATTCTCTGGACTACATCCTGCTGGAATTCTAGTAGGATCATAGTCCTACTACAGGGGAGTTTAAGAATGATTGATGAAGAAGAATCCCCAGTAATATTCCTGTTCAGTATGTCTTCTTCATCTGCATAGCGACAGGGATTCTGCAAGGACATGTCTAATCGGATTGTCCGTCGGTTATCTCTGTACCCACTTTGAGCATACTTTCAATTGATCATGCATTATGCTGTATGTTGAACCATGTGAGCAATCTATTACAGCTGCAACAGTCTATTATTAATCGTCTATCACCTCTAATCATCTCCACCCGCTGCATGGATGCTTCTGTACAATGTGAACAGGATGATCAGATCGAACCAACAATTTTAGAGTGTCCTTGAAAATATTTTTCTATCCGGTGTATGCACCGCTTTACGAATCAAACATGCCAGCATAAATAGGAAGCAATTCTTTATGAATGTTCTTTGCAAGAAGTCCTTTTGCCCTCAAAAAACGCACAACAGCAAGCAGTTCTTTGATTGCACACTCCATATATAGTCACCATTTTGTTTATATATTGTGCATGCGCCGCCTAACGAATGGGAACATAAAGTTTGATACTGCTGTTACCTAATGTAACCTTTAGAACCACCTACTACATTTGCCTGCCATTCCACAGAACTTTGTGACTTATTGACTTGCCCTCATATAACAGTTCTGGAAAGAATAGTGTATGATATGATAAATAACAACTGTACTTCTGTGTCGTTAAATTCCGTGTATAACCCGATAATTTTTGGACAATAAACAGAGATGTCTTCATACTCTTCGTCTTATAATCGAGTAACATCAAATTAAAAAAAAAAATTACGTCCAAATCACAGTAAAAAAGGAGAAAAACACTTAAAAAAATGCCAGTGACAACTCACATGTCCCGATATATTAAGCCAGGATAAAATGACTAGGGCTCTCCAACAATCTAGAGCGTACTACCATACTGCTAAGCATCTAATTACATTAATTTATATATATCATACAATATTTCCTTCGAAACCTCCGATATTTCTTGATAAAACTCACTTACTAGGTCTATATCGTTATTTCCGACATGCCATGCCCGCCATTTTTACTGAGCTTAATTTCCCCGGAAATGCTATTTTTAGCAATGGGTATTACCGTTTTTTATATATTGACCAAAATACGGTAATGGTCTGTGAAAAAACGAAATATGGTAGCCTAAGCTGATCTACCAGTAACACATGTTTATCATCAAGGCCCAGTCTTGTTTGTGTAGGGAAACACCGACTACCAGTAGTCTAAACACTGTCACACACTTTCATTTTGGGTAAAGCAAATGTTACAACAGTTACTGACCGTCTACTAGGCTATAAGACCTGTGTACAGAAAATGTAAAAACACATCAAAGGCAGATTTTGAGTATTTCCGTGCATGTGTTGGTCGGCCTTGCCAATTTTTAACATGCGACTCCAAGTATATAAATAGGGACCAAGACAATAATCAGAAACATAAAGAATGAAGTCCTAATTAATTCTGTACAGAGGTCTTTTTCTACATTCAACGGTCTTGCACAAACACGGTCTTGCACAAACATGTAACTGACATCCAAAACTTTGCTACTTAGGCAGTGTTGGGGGGATGGCGGAGAGAAATAAATAGTGAAACTCGTCTGAGCTGTGCCTCATGTTTATATTACTGTATAAGGTAAACATACAGGTCACACAAAGTTCAAACTCGTTGTTAAGTTCAAACTGTTGATTCTGTATCTTTTAAAAACAAAGCCGGGGAATGACTGTCTGCAATATTTTTGTGAGAACTCGGTGGCAAATACCGGTAGTTACATACTGGTACTCTGTATATTCTGTTAATTAGTCCAGCCCACTGAGGCTGAAGATGGACTACTGGCCCTACCCATTTCAATCGGCTCAACCAATCCACGTTTCCCTCACATTATGTGATGCCATTCAGATAAGTGACTAAAATGTAATCTTTCTTTATAGAAGATTTGAAACGGGTTCCAAATCACAACACATCATAGGCATTTTGTAGTAAAATTGCACCGTAATTGATTCCCTCCCCCAACCACTGTACATTTAGTGGAAGAAGAGATCAATTTCACAATCCTCTGTTATGTTTATTTTATTACCATATTCTCCCCACATGGTAAACATAACCAGGAACAAAGTTCAAACTCTTCTGTATCTTATAAAAACAAACGTGATCTTGCTGTCTTGCCTTTCATCATTTCCCACTTAAACGTCACTGTCAGAAGCCAGTGACATAATAGTTATGTAGTAATTACTATTCACTAGCGCTGTTCCGCGTCATAACGTTCAGACACCCAACACAGACAATTCATTCAGGAAAAACTTTGTTCCCCAAAGTCTCGCCACCTCATAAACCGTCTATAGTCATGGATAGGGAAGTCAGCCTACCGGGTATTCATTATTTTGGGTATTCATTATTTTCGGATATATTGATCCAGAATACAGTAGCCACCCGGGTTTCATTCCTTGATTCATTCAAGTTACTTGAGTGAAGCAAATGAAAGGAATGCTATTTTCTTAGAGTTGCAAAAGTTTGTGTTAATTTCCATTTAGCATGTCGGTTCTTTCTTATGATGATGAAGTTCATTATTGCCGGCTTTGTTAAGTTGGGGATGTCTGTCTATAGTCGGACTATCGACTTTCTCCACTTTTGGGAAGGGATAGTTAGGTTATCGGCCTACAATCGGATGGGTTTATATTCAGAATTTAACGGTATATTCTCAATCTCCTGCAGATTAGCAGGATGTAGTCCGGAGAATGGAATGCGTTGTGTCAGGGTTTACAGCTTGGTTGCAATATCTGCATAATTTGGCCTGGCACATCAGACTTCAACATGGTTTTGGGTTACTGACCCTATATGGAATGGAAGAGCCAACTGCATCGAGTAGTATGGTCATATGATTGATAACAAACCCAGCAAGTCAGTGTATGATCACAAATATTTATAGGAGCATGAGAGTTGTTTATGGTCATCATTTATAACAATCCCCAGCGAGTTCATGGTCACGTTTTTCTATCATGAAAATAGTAACTTAAGAACTGCAGTTATTTTATCACAATTGGATTTTCTGTTATTTACTTAGTGACAAGATGCCTAGCCTCTGCAGAAATATTCTCCACAAAATAACAAAATTACCCAAGCTTGAAACGGGATCACCTGAAAAGTAAAAAAATAGTATAGAAAAAAACCAGATCAAAATAAAGAGTACAAGTATTTCACAATATGTATATCTATAAACAAACATCACTAGAAGACCTCGATTTTGCAGACGATCTTGCATTAATTAGTGAAAACCATCAAGATGCACAAACAAAAACTGATAGATTAAAATTAATCGCAGGACAGATGGATCTTCAAATCAATCCATCTAAAACATAAATTATGGACTTTACTGGTTCAGTCAGTCAGTTCCTCTTTTGTCAAGTTTGGCACCTAGGGCGGATGTCATAGTTCTTCATGCCTGTCGATCCGTTGCCAAGGATTGCAGGTCTTGTGCATTTATGTTTGTGATTATTGGTCTGTTCAAAAGTACGTTAAAGTATTCAGCCCACCTTAATTTTTGTTCTGCTTCTGAGATCAGTGTTTTGCCGTGTTTGTCTTTTACAGGAATGTTTGTTCTTGATGCGTTGTAACCTAATTGTTTTATGATATTACATAGTGTTCTGCTGTCGCCTATTTTTGATGCGTTTTCCGCTTCATTTGTTAGATTTTCGATGTGGTGTTTGTCATTTTTAATGCTTGACTTTAGTTCTTTTTCTAGGTTGTATTGTTGTTTGCTGAGTTCTTGAGTGGTGGTTCATGTTGCTGCTAGTAGGTTCATTTTAGCTTGTTTCCTTTCTTGAATTTTGGACCATGTGCTATTACTAATCCAAGGCTTCTTTTTCTTTTGTATAAACCCTACAGTATTTGTTGCTGACAAATGAAAGGAATGACTATAAATATTACGGTTGCTAAAGTTTGCGTTAATTTCCATTTAGCATATCCACTCATTCTTATGATCAGGAGATTCCACAGTATTATTACGTTATTTCTATGTCAGTCTATAAAAGGAATTTGTGCACTTTTGGGATCCCAAAATCATCTCCTCAACTTATTATTGGATGGGCTTATATACAATAATGTATGGTAAGCAAAAGTGTTAAAACACATAAAAACTACCTGTTTGAGTTTGAATGAGAGCCCAGATTGCTAAAATTCCAATTAAGAAGTGGCTGAATCTTGGATGTAGGAAATAATTTAACTTCATCACAATGATCTCATACAACCATTTAAGGACTGAATGGACTGTTGACAAATCTGAAAATATACAAAAGAACATTTTTAGTATTGTAACTGTTTTAGTTCTTTTTTGATCCCTGCATTACCATAGCTAACAGGTAATAATTTAGTTCCTGGTTAATATAAGTTAAGATTGACTACCAAGTGTAAGGTCATATGATATTGTAAAATTTTTAATCACACCCAAGCAGAAGTGCTAGTGCTGTGACTTCTTCAGGTGACATTCTTTCCAGAACAAAGTCTTCTTTATGGGTCTTCTGAAATCTTCAAAATTCTGGGCGAGATGACCTGCCGCAGAGAGGGGCATGCTTAAACAATCTGAGATATCTTATCCATCGCCTTCTTGGACGGCCTTTACCTCTGCTGCCAGCAATCAAACCTATTATTAATTCTTCCATGCTATTATGTCTCTTTATATGGCCAAAAAAATAACATCTTTTTTATTATAATGTTTAAGAGCCTCTCTTCAATGCTTAATGTTATCACTTCTTAATTTGGCTTTAATTTACTTTTTCACTTTAAGACTACCATGTTAAAAAAGTAAACTCAATCTACTGTGCTGATCATTTTAATTATTTATGTTTTTCTCACTTTAATACATAAACAATTTTTATAAATCTATCCCCACCCCCTTACAAACAATTACCCGTATATGAGTGTATGCATTCGGTTCTTCCATTGGTTATTGGTAAGTGTTGCTTGATCAATAGGATATTCATTGTTCAACAAGACATTTGGCTTTGACACTCTGTAGTTACTGAAGTTCTGAATGTAATAAGAGTATGCTATTGTGTTAGCAGTACACAAATGAATTGTTTACTATTTCCCTATAACAGCTTAGTTAGTTATTCATAAGACGGCACATGAGGCGGGTATTATAGATTTCCAAGTCTCTCGTTTCATTGCAATTTACTTTAGATCTTCATTGTTTCTGATACTGATGGTGAAACGCTCTCTTGTAATAGTTCTACGTAAAGTTTCTTTTGGTCTTCATCGTTTTCTCTTGCCCTTTGGTGACCACATCAAAGCTTGACAGGGAAGTCTTTCGGTATCCATTCGCAGAGCGTGTCCGATGTAATTCCAACGGCGCTAATATAGATGGATAATATAGGTGGATACATATTCTTGTTTTGATTCTTGTCTGACAACTGTGTTGGCCAGGCTTACTCCTAGCTTATAAAAGAAACATCATGTATTAGGTTCATCTTTCTTTCATGTGAAGTGTGTCTATATCTGTAATTTTTTCTCCTGAATAAACTTCACTGGTGGTAGCTCATACAGAAATCTATAAATCTGTGATTCTAGTGTTGCCTCTGTGAGCCAGTATATTTGTCTCAGCACATCATATTTAGGACATTCTTGAAGTATATGTTTTGTAGTCTGTGGTGTCTGTCCACATGGCTGTTTTATCAATTTTGTGTACATGTGACTGTGGAGTTGGTTGTGTCCTGTTCTAAGGCATAGAATTATAACTTGTTCTGATCTGTTCATAATTTGATAGCCATCTTGTGTTCATGTTTCTGGATTTTAACTCTTTGTCTCAGTAACCTGCCTTAAAGTTTTCCTGTTATGCCGGAGCACATTTTAGTCATTTATGGTAGTATTTGAATTTTTACAATTTCACTATTCTCTACGATTCATCCTAATGGTACAAATTAGTTATTTACCGTAAATGCTTGTATGCTGCCAGTTCTGAAAGGGGAGCAGAGAATAGCTACAGTGTTACCTGCCAGGCATGTCATAATAGGTGACTAAGGAGGTTTAAGAGATAGAGTTAGCTATCTGATCTCAAAGAGGGTCAAAGTGACCCATAAGCCATTCTGAAGTTGGATGTGTCAGAATGAAAGGCGCAAATATCAAGCTGTAAAACATGATGCAACTCATTGCATTCTCTGAACTACATCTTGTTAATCTGTTTGTTTGTTTGCTATAGATTTTTAAAGCTATATTGTTGCAGGTACTGTAGGTTAAGGGAGATGTTGATAATATCTGTTGTTTGTTTGAGAACCTCAGGAATTACGAGCGATTAGCTCTTACTTCCTATGTGCAGTGGGGAGGTTTATGAGCTTTCTTTCATACCCAGAAGGCTTCACCTTTTGGCTTGGTGAAATACCTATTGGAGGAGCCTTCTACTGGGGAGGGGGGTTGGTACATGAGAGAGATGAGACTCTGCGGAGCTCATACTGTGCTAGGGTCACCCATTGTCTGTCTATCCTCTGACGAGGCGCTTCGCAGCCAGCAAACTGTTCCTCGTGTAGGAAGACCATTTCATTACCACCCTTTGCGTCCCTATCCCAGACCTAATTTCTCCATATGAACCGTGTTGGGTAACGGCGACGGTCGAATTAGACTTAGGGTTGATACACCTTCCTAGACGAGGCTCTGCTTTGCTAAACAAGTCAGGTCTGGGGTTTGACCAGTGCATTTCTCAAGGACTCGCCTCATCTGCTTGAGAAGACCTTCCAGTCCACTGTCAGATAGGGTCGTGTATTTTGACTCTTTGCCATTGCGTATATTACCCAAAGAGGTAGGTAAAATACGAATCTCAGGCGAGGAGCTTTGCAGTGGGCCCTTGGGTACTGAACCCAATTCTCTCTGTATGGCCAGTGTTGGGCAACTGCTTTGATCAGAAATTTGAACAATGTGCTCTCCGACATTTGCTCAGTGCTTGTCCTGTGTGCAATTGGGGGGGGGGGGGCTGTATTCAAAGCTTTCTTCCATACCCAGGAGTGCGTGTTCATGTTGGCGTTCCAATACTTGAGTCATGACTCCTACTTTGAATGAGGTCAATTGTGATGGGACATGTTGGCTTTTGTGTGTTCTCGAGCATGAACAGCACTTACACCAGTCAGTCTAGTGCTGGGACGTTGTAGCTCTGCTCTGCAGCATGTGTTAACATTTACATGTGGTGTATACTCAACAAATCACTGTATGTTAGGAACATTGACATTGGCCACCCCTCCAATGTTTTTGCTGTTTAAGCTAGCCAGGTCAGAAAGCACAGATGCCATGCATATGTTGGATGTGATGGTGTAGAGGTTTTGGAGATGTCTCTCTGCAGGCAGTTCTCATTCCATCTATAGAATCCACGGAGACGAGCCTAAAAGCGTTAGCCAGGAATACAGCAAGAGCAGCTGTATTTCTGGTTTCAGGGTGCACCATGAGAAGGTGCTTTTAGATCTTGGTTATCTGCTAACCCTAGGTCTGCACGAGATCAATGCAAGACCCTTTGCACCCCCCTGCTAATCTGCAGAAGTTATTTAATATGTGTCAAATGTAATTTGTAACATACCACTTGATTTCTGCTGCATTTCTGAATCTGTCTCATCATTATTACTGATTTCACTATTATCAGCAGTTTTGCTCGTTGTATTTGTTGGATCTACACCTTTAACATGTCTGAGATGAGTACTATCACCTAAGCATGTATTGGTTAAGTTATCTGGAAGTGCTGAGCAGTCTGTATCATTTGTCATACATTTGGACTCCTCATACCCTCTTGTCTGGAAAAAAAATGAATTAAAATATTAAAATACTCTGAACAAAATCTCTATACATCCCCCACCCCATGTTTTTTTTTTCTTACATGATATATTTATATACTTCCCTGTGTTATTTTAATCTATCTTTTGTGTATATGTGTGACACATGTGAAAGTATGACTAGACCAATCTGTCTAAAGCTAATACTAGCATTCTACTGTTCATTCAGATAAGTCTGGATTTGTATTCACACAAAAAAAAGTAGATTCTTCTTCTGCAATAGTTCTCATACCATGTTAACCAACCAGAGTGTATCCAACACTCTGGTTGGTTAACAGGGTGTAGTCCAGAGAATGGAATGTGTTCCATTATGGTTTATCCATGATATCTTTTATTTTTGACTGGACACATCTAAAGTCAACATTTTTAGGTCACTTTTTAAAACTTTCTAAAGGGAGAGGTAGACACATCATGTATCAAATATGTATTGGAAATAAACAGCTGTGATGAGAGTTAACAACACTATAGGAATATTTCAAAAGATAGAAATGGGTGTCAGGCAAGGTTGTGTCTCTGGATCTTTTCTCCCTGTATACAGAATATATTATGCAAAATATAGAATATATACCAGGAATAATGGTGGGATGATGCAATATAAATAACTTGAGATATGCTGATGACACAGTACTGATCGCAGGAATTAACAGGAACTACAAACCTTGTTAGATAAAGTAGTGAACGAAAGTGAAAATAAAGGCCTCGGTTTAAACAAGAAGAAAACAGAAATAATGTTTGTCTCAAAGAGACATACACCACCAAGATGCAACATAATGACTAATGACACAAAATAACAGGTTGGAAAAGTGAAATATCTTGGCACACTGCCAACATCAGAAGGTAGATGCTCATATGAGATAAAGAGCAGTACAGCACAAGCCAAATCAGCATTCCAAAAAATGAGATTAATTTTGTGTAATCAATGCAGACCTGAATTCGAGTGCTGGGATATTATATATTTCACTAATTCTTTTTTATGGATGTGAAACATTGACTGTAAACAAAAACATTCAAAATGAACTAGAGGCCACAGAGATGTGGTTTCTGAGAAGAATGATGAAAATACCATGGACAGCTAAAAAAGCTAATGCAGATGTTTTCAGTGATGCTGGCATAAAAAGAAAAATCATAGTAAATATTAGGGGCAGACTCAAGGTTTCTAGGGCATGTGCTGAAAAGAACACAGCCTGAACACTTAATAACCACTGGAAAGATCAAGGGGAGAAGAGACGGGATGACAAAGAGAGAAGTTGCTGAATGGACTAGTATTATGGCACAAGAGAAGGTCACTAACCAAGCTTATTGTGATGTTCCTTCTTCACAAGCGAAGATGAGCATGGCATGAAAAACAATAAATCAAAATTTGGGATATGACCATACATTTTTTCTTTTTTGTGGAGATACAAACTATTCAACATATATTTACGTTGCACTGCAAAGAAGACCTGTGAAAGATGAAGTAAGGCTGCCCTCTCAGTCTGTGTAAGAGAATCACAGTTCTCAGCTATTTCTTTGAGAAGGCCATATGAACCAGTAGGACAAAGTATGTGGTAAGCATATGTCCGTACGACCTGGAACAGAAATCAGAAAAAACATTTTAATTAATTAACCATTAATTTTTAATTAATGGTTGTGAAACAAAAAATCAGATAGCTGATTGTGTAGTGTACAAATTTAACACATAAACACTCTTTAAGATGTGCAAAATGACATGTAGGGAAAATGATAGTGTTTTACTGCACAGATAGTGAGAGTTTTGATTAGGTAAAGGTAAGCAGTTGTGAACCAGCATCATAGCCCACCGTTTTCCATAAGTCCACAACTGCCTAACCAGTGATTAAACAGAAGCCGCCACACTAGTATCGCCTACAGCACTTGCTCAGTAGCATGGCACCATTTCTTGACCTTCCCACAGCAAAAGCCCTGATACCCTACTTCCTGTTGGCTGGGTGAACCATGGGAATAATTTTCATTTCAAACCACGAATGAGTGGACTCGAAACCATGTCTGCTGGTAGGCAGGTGAATGACTTAGCATTACACTTCTGCTGTATTATGAACACGACAACAGATTGAGTCACATGCACAGACAGCTTAAAATTGGTTAGACAGATTTATATATGCTGTGGAATAAACTTAAAAACTATACAACATATCCTTCATTCATGTAAGCTCTAGAGAGAAGGGTGTAAGGAGACATTATGGTCTACCAAGACATACTAATTTCAAATATGAGATGCTCTATGGATGACTTGAAGTAAATCATGCAGTCTACAGAAGCTATTGGTGCTGTGATAATCATCTTAATATAATTTTCATTCATTCTAAAAATCCGGCCATTCAGCTGAATGTAGTCCGGAGAGCACAAGGGGTGTATCATGATTTACTGATTGCATGTGATATTTGCACCTTTGGGATCTATAAGAGGTAAATACTGCATGAAACAGAACAACAAAACACCTACAACCGTCACTTTAGCTTGATATTTTTTAAGTCACTTTGATATACATGATGTAGTAGGAAAAGTACTCCGACCATCTCAACACAGCGGCATGTTGCCTACCGAGAGTACCACTCTGAGCACAAACTTTGTAGCTTCAAGTGACAATCCCCAGGGATCTAAAAAATTCACTTTATTAACAAGACTACCAAGTAGATTTAAACCCGTGACCTTTTGAGCACAAAGCCAATAGCTCAACCATTATGGCAAGGAGATGTCTAAGCCAAACCGTAATTGCCTGGAAGGTTACAGTGTTACTATTCTTTACTTCCCATTTAGGTTTTAACAACATACGGCAGTACTGTAATCTGGCGTTTTACACTTCTGACCAGCATGACTTTTGGATAATTTTGACATATGGGATGTGAGTCTACACCTAAACCTTCATAGTTGCTCCTTGCAACATGTTATGGCAGAGTTGATATGGACAGTCTACTGTACCCCTAAACCTTGTTAGTTGCTCCTTCAGATATTTTACGGTAGAATTGCCACTCTTTGCTCCCCTTTCATGCCTGGAAACACATCGGTGAGCATACATTTAGATAGTAGCACACAAAAGTACCTTACTGTACTGTTTCCGTTTCTGATTGCTGGGGTTCTTAAGCCACATCTCCACAATTTTGTGGCAGGCCAAGTATTCCTTAACTTGAGCATGCAAAAGTGTGCTGAAATTTAAAAAAAACCATAGTCTTTATTACAGGTCAAATAAAATCACACAAATTCAGTTATAAATTATAAACAACTGTTGAAATTAACACAGCATAATTCTAAAGTCTCAGTGTACATCAAAAACGTAAACAAAACTTTAATCCAGCAGAGAGCAGATAGATGACAGTAAATGTGAAATAATTTCCATGTTTATTAACCATTAGTTGAACATGGAATGTTGGGTTGAGAGAGAAATGGATATGACCACACGGACAATAGTAGCTATATCCTAGTGGATAGTCAGTATCCTATTGTTGTCACATCTCTTTAACTAGTTCATGCATGTCTTGATAGAACTGTCTATATATGTGAACTGGCCACACTCCAGTCAAGTCTTGGTTGAAATGTCCATCCCAAGTACACAAAAACTGAAATGGTGAATGAGGAAGATGAATCTAGACTAGATCAATGGCTTATGAAGCAAAGCAGAAAAGTGTGTCCCTGACACCTATGAATGAAATATCTCCTTGTATATGCCACCTGCTGCCTTGCAGGAAGGCTGAGGACTGCCAAAGACTAGGGAAAGCACACATCATAAAAATATTTTAAAGTCAGATGTGCAAGATTGAAAGATAGAGATATCACAGCAAAATTATAAATTATGGTAAAGTGTAACAATTGCTACAAAACTATTAAAAAAAATTTATGTGGCATTCTTCTGAGGAGTTCCATCACATAAATAGAAAGCTGGGTCCCATAACTCAAAGAGGACCTACTTTGACTGCTGGAGGTCACCCTGCTTTGTTCAGTATGCCAGTTGTGGGGAAACTCTGGTAAATTCTACTGACCAAAATAGTGACATAAGATGAAATGCTTAAGGAAGGCTGCAGGGGTCACCAGGCTTGATAGATTACGAAATAAAGACATCAGGTAAAGAATAGGTATAATACCTTGCATAGAATACACTGACATGCAGAAGATTAAGTGGTTTGGCCACATTATGAGAATGCATCACAAGTTACCAATGAAGGCACATAACCAAATGAGATCATGGTACATCTTAAACAAACACGTTCATAGCATAGCCGAGGCGACACATCTAGCCTTGGGTCACAAGCTTGAGCTTCCATCACCCCTATGCTTAACAGCAAGCATGGATAACAAGCCACCTGGAGAATAGGCAATAGATAATTGACCAAAATGTCAATCCAAAAACATCTTACAGTGGAATGTAGATGGAGTCATGAACAAAAAATAAACGCTCATAGTTGAACATTATGGCACTTTCTTAATTGTTTTGAGTGAGTATTGGAACACAAGGATGCATTTTTCATTCTTGATACAATTTTAGCTTGTTTGGTTGATTTTGCAAATTATACTTTCTTCTACTTTTATATATCCTTGACACATCATCATCATCAAGTGCCGTCTCCGCAACGAAGGTTGGCTGCAACGTATCTCCAACATCTCCTGTCTCTTGTCTTGGTGGTGCACTCTGCTAGACTGTAACCTGTCCAGCGTGTAATGTTACTCTCCCACTTGTATCTCTGCCTACCTCTTGCTCGCTTCCCTTTGACTTTACCCTCAAGTAAGGTCTTCAATAGGGTGTCATGTCTATAATTGTGTCCAAAGTATTTTATTTGCCTGATCTTTATTTCTCTTAGTAGTTCTTTCTTCATATTAAGTGTCTTTAGCACCTCTTTATTTGTTTTCTTCTCTTTCCATGATGTTCTCCCTATTCTTCTATATACCCACATCTCAAAGGCATCAATTTTGTCTTCTAATTTTGTCATCCTTGACACATGGCACAGTAAATTTCCTTCACCCAGATCTATCCTGGGCAAATCAAATCAGTGAATTCTAGACTGATCTTGTTTCCATCCTTTCCTTGACTACGGTTCTTCATTATGTCTTCCATTTTCCTCTCTTTCCCGCCTATATTCCACTTCAGTATCAAATATGTGTGCCAGATACTATGCCTTCTTTATTAATTATTATTCCAGCCATCTTCATCTGCTTGTTGCACTCGAATTCAGGTCTGCATTGATAGTCTTCCATTGCACAAAATGGTTCTCATTTTTTGGAATGCTGATTTGGCTTGTGCTGTTTGGCTCTTTATCTCACTTGAGCTTTTACCTTCTGATACGCCAGTGTGTTGCCGGGGCCCGAAAGGGGAGTAAAGAATAGCAACACTGTTTACCTTCCATGCATGTCGTAAAAGGAGGTTATGGGATAGAGTTGGCTGTCCCATCCCATATAGGGTCAATGACCCAAAGCCATGCTGAAGTCGGATGTGTCAGGCCGAAAGGCGCAGATATCGCAGCAATGCTGTAAACCATGACACAACACATTCTGTTCTCTGGACTACATCCTGCTATTGAGAACAAACGCGGAAGAAGAAGAAGACCTTCTGATATTAACAGGGTGCCAAAATATTTCACTTTTTCACCTTGTGCTAATTTTGTGTCATTAATTATTATGTTGCATCTTGGTGGTGTATGTCTCTTCAAGACAACCATTATTTCTGTTTTCTTCTTGTTTAAACTGAGGCCTTTATTTTCATTTTTAGTCATTACTTTATTTAACAGGGTTTGTAGTTCCTGTCCACTTCCTGCAATCAGTACTGTATCGTCAGCATATCTCAAGTTGTTCATATTGACTTTGGAATGCCTTGTTATAATGTTAGGGTATTTCCTGCGATTTTCCTACTTTTTAAAAATCGTCAACAATGTTGGTTGTTGTGTTTCTCTCATCTATAAGTTATGTTTTTAATTACATTTGGTTATTTAATGTGACATAACTTATGGGAAAGGTGAACATTAAAACATGATGAACGTCTCCTTGTATAAATGTGTTGCTACAGTGTTGTTTCTTGTATAAATTGAATTGTGTTTGTCATTTCCTGTTATGTACCATAGAATTTAACATTTATAGGTCTATCAGAAGGCCAGTATATGCACCATAATGTGCCATAGTTTGTACAATCGTGAAGGATATACTCTTCAATTTAGTTGGCTTACTATATGCACACTGTGCTGAAGTGTCAATGTTGTGTACAAATGGCTGCTTAGTCTATTGTGTGGGGTGCAAATGGTTCTGCATTACTCTCGTGCGGACTCAGGATTAGCAGATAACCAAGATCCTAAAAACACTTCCTTGTGGTGCACCCCAGAAACAGACTGCTTCGAGTCTTCGAGGCTAACGCTTTATGGATTGTGTTTGGATAGTGTAGATTGAGAAGGAAGAAGATTTGTTTGCACAGGACAAACAAGATCTCCGGCAAAAAATCTTCAGCCTCTCAGCAAAAATACTGTTGCAGCAAAGTAACACAGCATCTGGTCTAAACTGCTTGGCTGTCATGTCCCAAGTTCGCAAACATTGAGAATAATAAACTGCTGGGCTGTCATGTCCCAAGCTCGCAAACATGGAAAATCATGAGCAAATCTCAGGAGAAGTAAGACTAACATACTGAGTACAATGAGAGGGCAGCACAGCTGTAGAGGGCAGTGCCATGTTCAAATAAAATGAAGGAAAAGCTATATGGAAATTGTAAATAAAGCAATGTTCAGCTCGAGAACAAGTTTCTAGTTACCTCCAAGAAGAATGTCACGTTGAAAAGAAGATGCTCCAAATGTTTCTTGGTACTCTTAAATATAAGAGTATTTAATGTAAAGTTTAAGGACACAGTGGGTGATAAATTGTCAGAGTGTCGAGTCAATACAGATCTGCCACCCGGTGACATATAGGAAAGCTGTCACAGGCTGGGGAAGCTCACCCGAATTAAAAGCATGCTGAAATCTGATGTGCTAGGCCTACATGGCACAAATTTAAAGATAGCACAATATAATTCATTCTTCTTGGTGGAAATCACATGAGATTTGCGATTATTTTCATGATGAATTGAGAGCAAACGCAGAAGAAGAAGGTCTATTGTGTCCAGTTCTGAGTCTAAATATGTGATGAACATCTACATTCAATGATGCAATATGTATTTGAAAATGCAACACTCACCAAAGCTGGATAATACTAGGTGGGCACAAGTCTACACTACCATACACATCAGTAATAAAAACCACCACACAATACCATGTGTCGGTCTCTGCTAGGGCCTGAATGCCAAGTGCTGTTGCTGCTTCTATAAGTTTATGGTTCCTGGGGAAACAGTGTACATGCAGTCTGGGATAAATTTATTAAATAATCACTCCTGTTATCATTATACAATGGAATCCCATTATAACAACTTGTTCTGGACCTGCAAAATATGTATCTACCAGGTAATAACAGAAATTTGCCATATACAGTACATACAGTATAGAAAAAATATGATTTGGGATTTTGAAAAGAGTTTTTATATAGTTTTGTTATAAAAGAATTTGTTATAGAGGGCTTCCATTGTAATTTTTTCTGCACTCAAATATGAGAACCATGGAGTCTGACTTTTACAAGTACAGTGTACCGGTATATGCACATAGTGTAGTTTTTAAAATACACAATTTATTTATCATCAGTGTGGCCGCAGAGTTGATAGTGAGCTCACCTTGCAAACCCAACTTGTTGCACTAGGTGGTTTGAATGCTGAACATCCACATTGTACTGGTGATACATTGGGTGTATTAGTGATGCCTCAGAAGAAGACATGCACTTACCACCATGTGGCACAGGGAAGAAAGATTGAAATCTCACAACCCTGGCACAACGAATCAGTGCCTGCATCAGGATACTGTCAATGCTGGGGTACCAGATCTGTCAAGGACAGTGGTATCTCGGATCTTGTCATCTGATGTTAATAACTTTTTTTGAGACAAGTTGTGTGAAAGTGATTGAGTTTCCTCGCATGATGTCTATACACAGTCCATGTTTCACTAGCGTATAATTGTATAATTGCACTAGAAGTACCATTACTCTGTAAACTTTCAGCTTAGTCTGTAGGTTAATGTCATTTCTATGACACACATGTGTACAATCTGTCAAAAGTGCTGCTTGACCTGGAGATCCTGGTATACACTTCATCATCTACGGTGGCATTTTGTGATTGTGTACTCCCTAGGTATGTGAATCTATTCACAACTTTCAGGGCTACGCCATTTACCTTTATGCAGGGCTTGTGATAGATTTTGCCAGGTGCTGGTTGTATTTTACTCTGTATTAATAGTAAGCATTATCAAAATCACCTTATATTGATTGTCTGTATTAATAGCAAACCCAAAGTTGATACTGGCTTTGGAGAATGGTATATTAATTTGTAGATCAGCATCAGAGTTGACATATAGGGCACATTCATCAGCAAATAGGAGATCCCTGATTATGTGTGATTTGACTTTGGTTTTGATTGAAGCCACCAAAGGTTGAACAATTTTCCATCAATGCTATATCTGATGACTGCTCCAAAGTCCAGATCTCTGAAAGCATAATCAAACATAGCAGAGAACATGAAGCTAAACAGAGTAGGTGCTAATACAGATACATGTTTAGCTCCATTTGAGACAGGAAAAAGGTGCAGATAACTCTCCATTATCCTGAACTCTAGCTTTAATTTCATCATACAATTGCTGCACCATTGTGAAACATTTCTGTGGGCAACCATGTTTTACCACAATCTTCCACAGACTTCCTCTACTTTCTGTTTTTGTTATGTTTATGAATGCTGTGTACAGGTCACAGTGTTGTTATTTACACTTTTCTTGAACTTGTCTTTCAGCAAAGATCACATCTGTTGTTCCATGCTCTTTTCTAAAACCACATTGGCTTTCAGGTAAATTTTCGTGGATGTAAAAATGACTTGCATTGGGGACTTTAATTTAAGCAAGGAAGAGTTGTGCAAAGTGGTGAACTCATTCTCTTGTCGGACATCATTTTAAACCAGTGGCAAGATTAATCTAGGTGACCAGTAATGAAATTCGATGCAGTAGATGACCATAATTTTCTATGTGTCTCAGCATGCTCATACAGTCCACACCGTGTGCTGATGGAATTTGGTTTGATATTCGGTGGGCCGATAAATTATCATGCTTCATAACCATAAATTAGTTGAAAATCAGACTTTATGTGTAATGATTAACAAGACTGCTGTGCTTTTAGAGATACAATCTCAACAGGACATCACCAACTTTATGACAGAGGACCGGAAATTGTTTGATGGATTTTTGATGCCGGACGTTGTTGCAAGAAAGTACAAATGAAAACTACAAATGTTCCAAATATCTAAGTAAATGATTCCTAGCACAAAGTACACATTCAGAGAGAAGGGCTTCATCAGTGTAATTGATAAATGCTGAGAGCAACCATCACATAAAGTGAACCACTTCTAAAAATCTGAGAATATGTTCCTAATCTGGAATACTAAAGATATAAGTGCAGAATCCAAGGGTGACATGTTGCAATGTATGATCCATCCTGTCCTTCAAAATAGAAGGATTCTATAAAAAGTATTGCTGACTTTTCAAGTGTTGGCATCTCCTGGGTACAAAAGAAGACTGAAGAAAATGTCAATAGTACTTTACATAAAACACAAGGTCGATCAGTTTTACAATGAATAAACAGACTATCAAACTATAGGGTGTAGAGAAAATGTCTAGTCACTGAAAATGTTCAGCTGAATTGATTCATAAGATCGTCTTTCATATCAGATAAATAACATCTCAGAGGGTGCAAGCTGTCAGTTTTAAAAAAATTACTGAGGAGATATTCATTATCTGGATTTACTCTTCCTGAGAAAGGAAATGGCTCAGTATCTCTGGTATATGATGGAGTTGTAGACCATTTCAGTGCATAGTCAATGCATAGGTGATGCAATGTATACTTATTAAACTTGGTCATGCCAGAAAAAAGCTAAAAGAAGCAGCATGCAGAAATTGGATATGTTGGACAAATCGGTGCAAATGATGCACAATGTGTAAGTATTTATACTGAAATCATATAAGAAATCTATGTGACTATACAGAGTGAATGCAAATAACAATGAAAACTTCTTGCTATGTATTTACAAAGAATGATGAAAATTTAATGGACAGTCAAGAAAACTAATGTAGAAGTTCTTAGAGATTCTAGAGTAAAACAATAAATTATAGCAAAAATTAGAAACAGACAATCAAGATTTTTATGTGCTGAGAAAAGTAAAACTTGAACATTTAGTAACCATCAGAAAGATCAAGGGGAGAAGACAAATAAAGATCTGGATGTGTTGTCACTGGCACAAAAATAAGTCACTAACTGAACTTATTAAAAACACGAGACAGAGTTGTGGAGAAGCATGATTGTCTACATCACTCAGCAAGACACTTGATTGATTGCTGCATTTACCTGGACAACATTAATCAAATATCTGTCTACAACTGGCTTATGTGAGCAGAAATTCTTGTTCACAGCTAAAACTCTAAAGATTCTTCTTCTGTCTGTCCTCATGTACCTTTCGGTGTTGAGGGGAGAGTGAGTGTATGGTCTTTTGCCCTTCTATTTGCCTCTTCTGCCGTTATATTTCAGAGTGTCTCTAATACACTATCTATCTACCTTTTACGAGGGCGTCCAATAGGTCGACTGTTTTCGTATCGTTCGTTAAATGTTTTTTGGATAATACTTTGCTCTTTCTGTCTGGTTATGTGGCCGTACCATTTAACTTGTTGTTTCTGGATGTATTCTATTGTTGACTTGATCCCTAATTGTTTCCTTAGTGCTTCATTCCTGATTTTGTCTCTCAAGCAAACTCCAATCATGCGTCTCACACATTTCATTTCAGTGGTGTTAATCTTATGTATTGTTCTAGAATCTAATGTCCAAATTTGACACTGATAACACAATGTTGGTAAGAAAATGGTGTTGAAAAGCGCTTTCTTTATTTCTAGTTTAATATCTTTGTTTCTTAGTAAATTGACCAATGACCTGACAGGCCTTATTACATCTTGCGTTTATTTCTGCTTCTTGTTTATTGTCATATCTCAATGTGCTGCCCAGATATTTGAATTCATCTACTTGTTTTAGTTATTTATTGTTTATCTGTATGTTGATGTTCTCCTTTTCTCTTGCAATATTCATTACTTCTGTTTTGTCTATGTTGATTTTCATTCCAAATTGCTTGCCTGCTGTGTCTATTATGCTTAGGTGGTCTTGCAGGTTTTTAATGCTGTTGTGGAATAAAACCTGGTCATCTGCAAAAAGCAGTTCATTTGCTTCATTAGAATTTGCTGTTTTGTTAATATGGTCCATGTATGTAATAAAAAGTAGTGGGGATAATACACATCCCTGTTTTACTCCTGTGCTAATCACAAAGTCCTCTGTGTAGCCTGCTGCTGTTCTTACAGTGCAACTGCTGTTGTTATAGAGACTTCTACAAATGTTAATTAAATGTTGGCATACTCCATAAATTTTTAATGTTTCCCATAGTTTTTCTCTGTTTACTCGGTCAAATGCTTTCTCTTGATCTATGAAGGATATGTATAAGTTTTGGTTGTATTATATTGACTTCTCTGCCAACTGTTTCAGAATAAATATTGCATCAGTATATCCTCTGTTTCTTCTAAAACCCATTTGTGTATTGCTAAGTTGTTCTATTACAGGTCTCAGTCTTTTCTCTACTATTTTTGCATATAGTTTTCCTGCATGCTCAACAAGGAAATTCGCCTGTACTGGTTACAGTCTCTTTTGCTGCCTTTCCTTTTCCATATTGGCACTATGATAGCTTTTCTCCAGTCTGTTGGTGTCTTCTGTTGCCTCCACGCTGTGTTAAAACTCTAAAGATTAAATGTGTAAACTTGTTGAACACAATAATAATACATTATAGATAACCATTAGGAAGCATATCCTAGATAGGATATAGCAATCATCACAGCCTTTTGAAACTTCTGTCAATCTTGAGCTAATCTTCCTGCTTCTGCGAGTGTCATGTTCAGATGATCTTTGATATCTTGCATACATCTTCACAGTCTATCCTATTCATTACCCTGGTATATTTCCCTTCATTATGGTGTTTTCTAGGTTCTGTGTGATTTGATATGACCAAATACTGCAATTTTTGTGTGGAGAGAACTTGTTTAATCAGTTTTTGTTTCTCCCAGAAAGTCCCTATTGATGATCTTTTTAGTTCATGGTATTCTGAGAATCCTTCTGTAACATTATGTTTCAAATGATGCTGCAATTCTGTTTTCCACCAAGATTCATACCTATGTATTGTAACTGGGAATATGTAGGCTCTAATATAGGTGTCAACTTATTTTTTCATAAATCTGTTATTTTAAACAATTTGTTTCCGTATTTCAATAAATATGTCCATATTTAGCACAAAAAGGATCCCAAAAATAAAAAAGCCCCCCATTCCCCCTTTTAAATATGATCGTAAAACATCTGCAACAGTAATAATTACTAAGAAATATAACATCAAGTGATATTTTTAAAAAAAATACATTTTAAAAGAAATTTTCTTATTGGCCCGAAATCCGTATTAATACGGAAAATCCGTACTAATTGACACCTATGCTGTAAGAAAAGCTAATCTTGTTATTTTGATGTAGATGTTTTCAATTGTATAAGTCTATTTGATGCAATGATGAACTCTAGCTGGATTCTTCATAGCAATCCCCGTTGCTCCTTATAAGAGAACCAAGGTATTAAAAACTGGTAACTTTTAATATTGTTTAGAAACATACAGGTATTTTGTTTTTCACCATGTTTTTAATGGAATTTATGAGGTGTTCTAGACATTTTTGTGTGCTTTGGACAGTAGTGTAATAAATTATTACATAAACTAATTTAAAATACCTTTCATGTTCTGGTTCACACTGTGCTGCCTTTATGATTTCTTTGCACTCATTGAAGCATTGGTCAAACTTTGTCATTATAAACATATTTACTGCTTCTGTCAGATTTAATGCACTCATTTTTCTTCAGAGATTTGGTGGATTTTCTGGGATGTTCACTGTTAATTTGTTATACAAGTAAGTTTAATGTATGTACAGTTATGTTTTATGTCACATTATGAGACAACTTCTGCTGTAAAGTTATTAACCACATAATTATAATGACTGGGAATGTGTACAAGGATGTTTATATTGATTTTAGTTAATTAAGTATCAGCCGAAGACAGTTTATTTGGCCATTGGCACAAATAGAATGGTGACACAATACATTTCCATTCTCTGGACTACAACCTGCTGGAAATCTAGTAGAACCATTATCCTGCTACAAGAGAGATCCAGCGGGAGTGTGAGTGTGACCATGTTCTCAAGATGTCATAGGTTTGAATCCAGTTCATGATGTATTGTTTGCAAAGATGATATTTTCAGAGATCACTGAGGACTATGCTTTTAGTTATAGAGCTATGTAAGATGAGTGGCAATCTCAGCAAGTGTTGTAGGAAACTCAGTGAAACCAGAGTACAATGAAGTCATTCTTATACGTCTGTTTGAGCCCTTTCTTCCACCATGAGAGACCATACATATAGCAAGCACCCTTGAAGTATTGGTCACATGGGTAAGTACTGACAGCTATGACTACACATTACTGATCCATAAGTGACAGTACCTATAGCATTTTGTGCAAACACACTGGATTTCTACCGCATACTTTCTTCTGCTTCACTTTTCAGTGAACCACTGTCTTTTCCTCTCAAAAGCAACAATGCTACCCTGCAGATAATGTGTCTTCAGGTACCTCGCACCTGCTTCCAATTTATTGGCTAAAATATCAGTACCTTCATGTCCCTCTTGCCTACGACTGTGAAGCGGAGTGAAGTGCAAAATTTCTAGCCCTGGTGGTCAGTTCTCCATTTAGAATATACTTTGACAGCTTATCCTTCTCCATACATAGGACAAGTCTAACACAATATTAACTCAAAAGAGAGTACAAACCGGTACTTGATAGATTTGTGTGTTGCAGAATCTTGCTGTGTTTGCCAGAACTTTAAGGATGAGTCAACACCGTAAATGAAAGAATTTAGTTAGTGATCAGATCATCATCATGGCATTCTTGGCTTGTCCTTACGTGCTCAGATGTTCTATTATGTTTGTTCTTCAGCACATGGTAACTGATTGCTCTCATTCTGTGTTGGTTGATAACACTTCTCTTAATTCCTGCAAACAGCTTATTTCCAATAACTTCATACATCCCTCCCAGATCCTGTATTCTGGTCACAGACACACAAGAAGAAACATACCCTGTACCTTCCAATTGGCCTAACTCCTTGACTGTATGCAAAATATACTTTAAAAAAATATAGGGCCCTATATAGTAACATTCCCTCTGGCCAAAGCCTGCACCTCATGCTCCACAGCAGTGGGACACCATTCTCTGCATTCCCCGCTAAAGCAATATGATTGTTTATACTGCTGTTATTAATAGTAATCTAAATATTACTAAATAAAGAAATCAATTAAAGAAGTTTAAAACAAAAACTTTAAACTAGCTTAAAATTACTGTTTTGTGCAAATAATAGGAGCCTACAATTTTATGATAAAAATGAAATGTAGGCATAGGCCTACACATTGCTATTTCTGCATGTAGCTTTCAGCAATATTAACAATCAAGTCAACTTTTATTAAAAATAATATTTATTTTTGTTTATATCTAACAAATAAAGTAAATAAATAATAATTACAGTATTAATTACAGTCACTACTTAACTTGTAATAATAAATAGTAACTGTGTGTGTACTGTACAGTACTGAGTACAGGATTAACAGACCAATCTATTCTATACTACTGTTAATTAAGCATCCCATAAGAAAACAATAACTATTTTAATATCAACATAAATTATGTTAATATCAAATAGCACAACCACAAACCCGGAACCAAATAAAATCAGTCAAATAAACTTTAGGCAGTAAACTAGTACGAATTTTGAAGAAACGTTTCAGTGCAAAGTGCAGACGATTTATCAGGTCAACTAAGGGAGTTAATTTCAATAATCAAACGAGGAACAGAAAAACATGTTTATATAATCACTGGGAATGTAAATATTCAGATAATTTTTACTTTTGTGGTAAATGCGTTTGTCATGGCCCATTTTGGTAAGGATATACACGATTTTAAGGGCTCAAGATATGTTCATATAAGATCTGCAGAACAAACAGAACATTTTACAGTGAGTACTCATGTAATGTAATTAGACAACCAGGGTTCGCTCCCAAAGAATTATTCCAGAAAAATCAGAAACAGTAGTGCGCCATTGTTTAATATAACCAGTTTGATATAAACACTACATACGTATTATCGTATACTACATACATATTACTGAGGACTATATTATATAATTAAGAGAATCCAATGCACAGCTAAAAATGCAAGGAATAGAGCCTAGACTAATTTATGTCAATTAGGCCTAATGATGACACTTAGTTTTTCACTCACTCCATGACCATCGAGTAGGCTTCCAAATTAAATGATTTTAATGATTATGAAGTAAATTGTACTTGATACCACTACTTGTGACATTGGAGACATTGTTTTGAGGAAAATCCCACGTATGGAAGGGAAACTTGTTACATAGGTGGCTTTTGATTTACGAAAAATTAGGCCTAGGGGCCTATACTAGTGGAGAACCCATTCGTGTCATTAGAGAGGGGAGAAAGTTGTGATGAGTCATTATCACATGTGCCATTCAACACAACAGCTGGTACTCATAATATAAACACAGAATGGATCAATATAAAACAAAACTACTGTATTATCAGTAGGCCCTATTTATAATTCTATGATGAATAATCACAATTAGAACATAATAAAGTAAAAGAGCAGAACAACACATAATTCATGGCAGATTGTGATTGTGCAAACAATTTGAATCTATGTTAATGCATTTATATACACTTTAACTCCCTAGGAAGCATACAACCTCATAAGACATCTTCCGTTATGTGTGTTTATTTCAGCACTTTCCATAGTTACCGGTATTTAGTAGCTAATTATTCCTCAGATCATTATCAATGCACTCCGGACATGTTACTACTTTGATTGTATCCATTATTACATGACTGATAGTTCCAGTTTTCTGCTAGTTGATGAATATTCTTCTATGCTCACAGTAGTACTTCTGGTGATGGGGCATTTCAAGCCTAATTTCTTTTTCTGGACATGGAAAAGAAATCATCAATCTTATTGCTTTCATTTGCTCATGCTGTTTCTCATAAGCAGTTAAATAAATATATTTGTAACACAGGTTATCAATCAAGTGCCATGCCGAGTGGCGTAGGTGATCATGCTTCTCCAAAACTCTGTCTCTTGTGTTATTAAGAAGTTGGTGACTACTTTTTGTGCTACAGTGATAACCCATCCAGACCTTTCTCTCTTTGTCTTCCTCTGTCTCATCTTCCCTTGATCTTACCAGTGGTTACTCAATGTTAAAATGTTCTTTTCCTAATCGCATGCCTTAAAAATCTTGATTGTTTGCTTATTATTTTTGCTATAATTCGTTATTTGCTCAAGCATCTCTGAGAACTTCCACATTAGTATTCTTGGTTGTCCATCGAATTTTCATCATTCATCTTAAAAACTTATAACATGATACTATAGCATAGCAATAATGCCATTCATCAGCATATTCCTGCATGGATTGTGTCTGTGGGTCTCACTAATGACACACTAGACAAACCACCAATGCAACAGAAAACCTTAGTTGATGACATGCTGTTTATATTGAGGTTCTCTTCTTATAACAGCTTCATGGCACGTCATCTATACAATTATGCATCTCATGCTTTTATTTTGTTGTTGCAATGTGTTTAAGCTTTGTTATTTTTATATATGATGTACTCTCTGTGGTTGGTTGGGAGGGAGCCAGAGATGTACCGCACATCACTGGGGAGGAGGAAACTAATAGCACTGTTTTTTCTTATGGCTGAGGCCCATCATAGAGCACAGTGACTCAGGACATGACAATCCTTTTGATTTGAACATTTGGTTGCATGCTTGAAGAAATAGAGAAGTCTGGCATAACCAGTAGTCAATTAGTAGTGGGGAAAGAGCATTGTGAACTCTATCTTGGCTGCAGTGCATCGGTAGAAACCTGTCGTCCTGGTGGTGTGATAGTTTCTGGCCAGGCCGAAAATTCACAGACTTCCTAGCAATAAAATGCCAGTACAACAAATATTATTTGGAAACGAGATCGGATGGTGCATCGGTTATCAAGGCCCATAGCAGGCAGTGGGTAACCAGGCTGCTCTGGCAGAGAAATTAACTACTGGAGTGCATCAAAAACAACAACACAAACACAGACATAAACAACACAACAACAATGTCAATATCTGTGCAAGCACCAAAACATTAAACAAAGAAAACCTTGGAAAGAGAACCAGCAGCGCCAAGATTGCCATAAAACAAAGTCTTTGCTTAACATCCTACAACTGAATATCTGTGGTATAAGAAACCAAAAATAAGAGCTTGCTAATTTACTACGCACTCACAAGATACATGTGGTCCTCTTACAGGAGACTATACACAAAGACACTGACCCATATCTGTCAGGATATACCAGTTATGCCTGTAAATGTACCAACTGCTGTGGCATAATTACTTGTATCAGGAATGGCATTCAGGGACATGTCACCCAGCTACCAGCCCATCTCACAGACATGCAGAAGATGACCATCTGGCACACTGGAGGAAAATACACAATCTACAACATATACAGCCCACCTCAGGCAACATGCAATTTACCGGAAATCCATACAACACAATTTCTCAAAACAATACTTGTTGGTGACATTAATGGCCACTAACCCCATTGGGCATACCAGAACCACAATAAGACAGGAAGATATATAGAGGAGCTCTGTGAAACAGCAAACCTGTCAGTCCTTCAAGATGCAAAATCTGTACCAACACTTTTGCATAGTAGCCATCTATATCTCAGTCGACCTTCTTCTTCTGCGTTCGTTCTGAAACTCCTGCAGATTACCAGGATGTAGTCCAGAGAACGGAATGTGTGTCATGGTTTACAGCATTGCTGTGATATCTGCGCCTTTCGGCCTGACACATCTGACTTCAGCATGGCTTTGGGTCACTGACCCTATATGGGATGGGACAGCCAACTCCATCATATAACCTCCTTAGTCGCCTCTTACGACATGCATGGAAGGTAAACATTGTTGCTATTCTATGCTCCCCTTTCGGGCCCGGCAACACACACAGGCGTCAGTCGACCTGACTTGACTATCTGTTCATCTTCTTCTTCTTCAGCATTCATTCTCAAACTCCTGCTGAATTCTCTTGTAGCAGGACCATTGTCCTACTAGATTTCCAGCAGGATGTAGTCCATAGAATGGAAATGCGTTGTGTCACCGTTTTATTTGCGCCAATGGCCCGACACATCCATCTTCAGTGGAAATCTGTTCATCTAATATAATAGACTCTTGCTCTCTAGAAATCGTTGATGACATTTGAAGTGACCATAGACCAATCCTCACCACCATAACTATCCCAAACAAAGCATATTTGAAACAGAATACTTGCTGGAATTTTGACAAAGCAGATTGAAAACTATTCCAAGAAACATCTGATTTCCTGCTATGTAATATCAACAACAATGACATAGAAATAGTTACTGCTGAGGTGACAAAAGCTATCCTCAATTCAGCATCACAAAGCATCCCAAGGGGCAGTAGAAGATCTTACAAACTGTTCTATAATAAAGAAATGCAATCTGGAATACTTGAGAGGAAAAACGTAAAAGAAGCCCTTGAGATCGCACCTTCACAAGAAGCACAATTCTTTTACAATAAAACGGCTAAAGTAAAACTAATAGTGAAGAAGGCCAAACATGATAAATGGGCAAAAATATGCGCTAATTTAGATCTAAGGAAATATGGTAGAAAACGTGGGTGCTGATCAACAATTTGTCTGGGAAAAGAAGAACAAACAATAAACCTGTGATAGATGGAAACAGAACAATCACCACAGATCAGAAAAAGGCAGAACATTTTAACCACTTTTTTTGCCAGTTTGAACAGAGTATGGAAGTTGTCAGAGGCTGGCAAGAAGCGTATGTACCTATTGAAGCAGCAAGTAAAAATTGAAAGCTCTAGCTCATCTGTATTTGAAGATGACTTCAATATGCAGGAACTCCAACAAGGGCTGAAGAAACTAAAGCCAAGAAAGTCTCCTGGACCAGATAAAATTTATAATGAAATGTTAACACACATCAGAGAAAGAGATAACACTAATAAATATGACCTGGAGAAATGGAGAACTGCCTAAACACTGGAGAAATGCTCACATCTGTCCCATCCTGAAAAGTAACAAACCTCCAGATGAACCCAAAAGTTACTTCTACATATCCCTAACATATATGGGTCTTGAGAAATTGGCAGAAAGAATGGTTAACATACGACTTTACTGATTCCCCGAGAGCTCAAACATCCCCATGAACAGACTGACTTCAGAAAAGGCAGTTGCACAGATGACCAACTATTTAGGTTGATACAGAAAATCCATGATGGATTCCAGGAGAACAAACACACTGTAGCCATCTTCTTTGACTTTACAACAGGCTTATGATCGAGTATGGAGAAAGGGTCTTGTGATGAAGATGATTGAGATGGGAATTAGTGGAAAATATATAACTGGATAAAATACTTCCTCATTGACAGAATAATTCAGACAAAGATAAATGATGCAATCTTATCTAAAGAAGTTCGAGGAAGATTTTGAGCTGCACCCTCTTTTTCATTTACATTAATGACCTTGCCAAACATATCAAAGCTGAAAAATCCCTCAGTACTGATGCCCTAGCAATGTTGAACTAGAGCCATGAGAATGTTGAAAGTGCAGTCAAAAGACTAAATGGATATTTAAGAAGACTACACAAGTACTGTCAAACATGGAAGCTGAAAATAAACTGTGAGAAAACTGTCTATACCATCTTTACCAAGAGTCATAAAGTAGCCAAAGAAAATATCAGTCTGTGGTTGGATACACAGAAATTGCCAAGAGAAGAACATGCCACATATCTCGGAGTCATGCTTGATCTGCAGCTCACCCTCAAGAAGCATGTAAAAAATATCAAAAATAAAGCACTTAAACGGTTACAACTACTGAAAAGACTCACTGGCACATCTTGGGGATCAGACAAGGATACCCTTAGAGGACTATACCTTGGTTATGTACGTTCTGCTTTAGAATACAACAGTGCACTCCTGACAACATGTTCCAAGACAAATGTAGAATCTCTAAACAGAGTGCAGAACAATGCCTTATGCCGTATTAGTGGAACAACGAGATCTGCACCAATGGCTGCATGTGAAATACATACAAATATAGAATCCCTTGAAATATGGAGAGACATGGCTGCAATGGAGGCTTATGAAAGAAGCAAAATAATGAACAGAAACAAAATGTTACAGAAACATCCTCAGAATACCATGGACCAAAAAATCACCAATAGAGTCATCCTGAGAAAAATGAATGTAGAAGAAAACTGGCTAAACAGCATGGTTCTTTCCAGAAAACTACAATATTTTGAGCATAACAAACGCCATGACCACCTGACCATAATGGAGGGGATGAAGCCAGGAAGATCAACATGAGGCAGACCAAGAAGAAGATGGATGCAAGATATCAAAGAGCATCTGAACATGACAGTTACAGAAGCAGGAATACTGGTTCAAGATCAACAGGATTTTTGAAAGACTGTGATGACTGCTACATCCTGTTCAGGATATACTACCTGATAATGATGATGATGACTTAGTTATAGGTGTACCTGACATTCTGGGAATTTGATCTCCTACAAGTAATCTTGAACCCAGGCCATTTGATTGTGGTAGTCCATAACTGCAAATGATAATCCCAGGGTTCCCCCAAAACGTTCAGTTTATAAAAAAGACAGCTTTATGGCTATGTCTTGGTGCTGGTGACCCCAGTGCAGTTCATTGATTCATTGATGATATTCCTATCAGTGTCTGATTTCAACTGGAGACAAAGAAGAAAAGTTACAAGTGGGGCTTGGACCCATGACCTCTTGAGCACAAAGCGAACAGTTTAACCACTATGCCAAGATCTTCTACTGTTCATTGTTTTATTGGATGGGGTACATTTTTGTTGACACAATTAAGAATGGTGTTTTCTGAATCCTTGACAAAGTTTAGACAGTTGTTGAGTGGTGTTTTTTTAATATTTTTTTTGGGGGGAGGGGGGGGAGAAGGTATAAAAAAATGGACCAAAATATGTTGGCTCAAAAATACAAATTTATGGATAGCGCCCCCCCCCCCAAGGATGGTGTTAATTTCTCAGCATATTTGAAAAGGAACTTACTTCTCTGTATTCAAGTCATTAATGCTTTATATAGTTTTATTTTTGTGCATTTCAGGTTTACATTATAACTGTAACAGTAGGATCATACATATGGACTGTCAAGCATCGCTATAGTGAATTTTATGATCTCCATGAAAAGGTAATCAACCACATTGGCATTTGTAAATATATTATTCACAGAAAAAATTAAAAAAATAGAGCTTCTCATTTGCACCTGAAAGAAACAGTCCACAAATTTGGGGCACATCATGAGAATAGGAAAGATGGAACACGCTATGTAAACAGGTGGAGAAATTGGGACAGGGGAAGACCAAGAGAGAAGGTGCTTGGCATTGTGGCATGGGAAACTATCTGTATTGGAAATGATTGATAGAACATGAAACAGAAAGCTGTGGAAAGATATGATAACCAAAGTCAAATGGCATGAACCATAACAAGAAAATGATTCACAGTAGAGTTGTCTTAGTTTGTAGTGGTTTCATCACATTTATAGAGAGGACTGTTGTGGTCATTTCTGTAGAGTGAGGTAGACTGATCAAAGCTGCAAACACTAATGGCAGGAGTCAGGGAAATTTAAAACGTATGATCCCTTAGTAACCTTCACACATTGGAAAGATACTATGGGACAGTATTTGAAGGACTGGTGAGAGACTTAACTCAGACTAGGAAAGAGGTGGCTAGAGTTGAAATAATTTCTCTGTATAGCCTCTTTTCCAGAATAGAGAAGGAACATCCAAGCAAGTTCATTTATAGAGCTGACCTATCAACTCTCCAGGGCAACTCATAACTATTGGGTCTAATCCTATACATGTTGAATAGCAGGCATGTGAATGGTTTTTGTTGCTTACTAGTACACACTCTTTATTAAACATTATTCTGTACTCATCATCATCAGGTGCCATGCTGGCTCGTGTAGGCGATCATGGCTCTCCACAGCTCTCTATCTAGCATTATGTACCAAGATCATTGTTGTTTTCCTGCTGAGCCAGGTTGTCAAACTGTTTAATATTTTCTCATGCCCTCTGTCTCTGTTGCCTTCAATCTTGCCTGTGTTGTGACTGTGTTCTCCAAACCTCCCTATCTCAAGAAGTGGCCAAAAAATGAAGATTGTCTTTTTCTTATATTATTGATTAAGGTCTGTTTCGCATTTGACTCTTTCAAAACTTCCACATTGGTTTTTCTGGCAGTCCATGATATTCTTAACATTCTTCTAGGAACCACATCTCTATTGCTTTTAATTTCCCACTTTCCAGTTTGTTTATTGTCCAAGACTCGCACCAATATGTTAGTATAGGTGTTATATAACACTGCAAAACTCTCTTCCTCACTTCTAATGACAAGGTCATATTACACAATATATTTTTCATTTTTCTGAATGTTGTTTTTGCCTGCCCTATTCTCCTTCTTATTTCTGTTGAACTTCTTTCATTTGCTGTAATGGTTGTACCTAAATATTTGAATTGGTGGACCTCTTTTAATACTATATCATTCACTTTGATCTTGCAAGTTGTGGTATTTTGTTTATTTGAAATAAACATTGCTTCTGTTTTATTTATATTTATGAAAAGGCCTTTCTCTTTCTGTGACTACTACATTAAATAAATCTTGAAGAACTTTCTCACTTTTTGCAATCAGAACATCTCATCCGCATATCTCAAATTATTTATGTCCTCCCACTGATATTCCTGGGATATCAACTATTGCATGCATTATGTTTTCACGGTATATAGAGAACGTCTGGTGAAAGTACACATCCCTGTCTAACTCCTTGTTTTATTTGTTGAAAAGGGCCAAGTTGATTTCCTACTTTTATTGCTGCTGTTTGTTGCTATTACATGTTCTTGATGATACTTAAGTCCTTACTATCAATGTTCAAATTCTCTAACATGTGTATAACTTGATTATATTTAACTTTATCAAATGTTTTTGGGTAGTCTATAAAACAGAGGTACTGGTCTGTTTTTACCTCTATAGACCTCTCTATTAGTGTTATCAATATATATATATATATATATATATATATATATATATATATATATATATATATATATATATATATATATATATATATATATATATATATATATATATATATATATATATATATATATATATATATATATATATATATATATATATATATATATATATATATATATATATATATATATATATATATATATATATATATATATATATATATATATATATATAAATAATATATTTGATACCTATGCCTTCTTTGAAACCCAATTGTTCTTGACTGTTTTCTGTTTTTATTTTGTTTCTCACTCTCTTCATGATGTTTCTGAGAAGTATTTTTGTTATTTGGCTCATGAGGCTGATTGTACGGTGTTCTTCACATTCGGTGGTCCCTGGTTTCTTTTGTAAGACTATAAATATGGATCTGATCAAGTCATTGGGTATGTGTCCGCTATTATATATAACATTCAGCAATTTTGTGAATATTTACACTCCAAAGTCTTCTAAAGCTAATAATTCTTCTAATGTGATATTGTCTGGTCCTGGGGCTGTGCCATATTTCATGTGTCTTAGAGCCTCCCTTACTTCTGCTGCAAGTTTTTATGGATGCTTCCCATTATCTTGTATGTTTATCTCGGGACTATTGTCATGATAAAGTTCTTTGATATATTCTGACCATCTCTGTACTATATGATCTTTTCCATTAATACCTGCCCTGTCTTAGATTTTAGACACCCTGTAACTGTTTGCGTTCTTTTCCCTGTTATCACATCAATTTGCTTATGTAGTAATGTTGTGTCTTGGTTGTAATGTGATTCTATTTCGATTCATTTCTTGTTCAGCCAGCTTTCTTTTGCTACTTTGCATTTCTCTCTTATCTCATGTATTTTCTGATATTCCTCTATGTTGTGTTTATTTTTTATTCTGGTGCTCATCAATTCTAATATTTCTTCAGTCATCCATTTTTGTTTTGATGTATGTTTTACTTTTGGTATTATCTCTATAGATGTATGGTTTATCGAATGTTTTAGCATGTTCCATTGATCTTCAATACTCAGAATCTTTGCAATAGCATTGTATCTATTCTGTACAATTATGTATCTTTCTTTAATGTCAGCATCTGGTTTCAATGATACTAAATCTAATTTCATATTTCTTGGTGATCTCTTGATCTTCTTTAATCTTATACAAAATTTACCCACCTGTAGCATATGATCACTGTTGAAGTCAGCACCTGCTTTGTTTTCATAGATCTAATGCTGTTTCTATGTCTTTTAGAGACTAAAATGTAATCAATTTCTTCTTCTTTTTCTTCTTTAGCGTTCCTTCTCAAACTCCCGCTGGATCTCTCGTGTAGCAGGACCATGGTCCTACTAGATTTCCAGCAGGATGTAATCCAGAGAATGGAAATGCGTTGTGTCGCCTTTTTATTTGCACCAATGGCCCGACAAATCCGTCTTCGGCAGATAATCAATTTGATTCTGTGTATTATCTCCAGGGCTAATCCATGTACACAGCCTTCTTGGATGTTGTGTGAACTATGTATTCCCTATTATTAAATTATGTGCTTGTGCCCACTCTATCAATAAGTCACCTCTTTTGTTAACCCTAAACCAAATCTTCCAGTCACATCCTTTATTTTTGTATCACCTACTTTTGTGTTAAAATCCCCATCACTATAGTTACTTCATGATTTTTACACTTTCATTACAATTTCTAGCTCTCCATAGAAACTTTCGATGTCCTCCTCTGAACTGCTTGATGTGGGTGCATAAACTTGTACAATGTTAATATCCAATGATTTTCCTGTTAGTTTCACTAATATTACCGGTCTGATATTGCCATGAAACCCTTCACCATTTTTTTCTTGTTTCTGTCAAACCTACACCTCTTTTGTGTTTTTGTCCACCTGAGTATATGACTTTAAATTTAGATTATTGTATCTCTCCTGCCCTAGTCCATTTCATTTCACTCATTCTTAAGATATTTACATTCATTCTTTCTATTTCTTGTTTGATGTTGTCTAATTTACCATTATGTGCTAATGATTTGATGTTCGATGTTGCAATATTAACATTAAGTACTGTAGGACTACTTCTGTGTCACCATGATTTTCTTTTTGGGAGAATAATGTGGTAGTTTCCCATTGCTGTCCAAAAGCATATGGAGGATATCCATTTATATCTTCTACCTTTGACAATACTTTATGTCGCATCCTGCCCAGTTGCGGAGTTACCATTTATACCGGTGGCAATCAGTCACTTCATTTTTCACGCCTAGTGAACATCATGATGGCAACAATGATTGCTAAACATCGACTCCCCTCCCATGCCAGGAGTCCTGGAATCGAATCAACCCTTTCATCAGCAGTATTCCTCAATGTTGCAAGAAAATTATGACAAAGCTCCCTGTGGAGTAGGAATCTGCTAAACTTGTAGCATTGCACCCTACAACCACAATGAGTCAAGCAGTACTCTGAAATTGGACGATGATTTATATTAAGTAGTCCTTTGACTTTGAGAAGGTAGCTCTTGACAGGTCATGGCCTTTCTGTCAAAAGCCAGATCCTCCTCGGGATGTAGATTGTATTGTGAGTGATTGGTAGTGATGGATGTAGGTTTCATCGACTGTCAACAAGTCTTGAATATTGAAACAGTATATGCTTGATTGTTTCTTCATACTGAGATTGGAAAGACAACCCGGGAAACCTATCATAGCAGGAAATGTTGCCAGGAGCGTCATCAAATTGAATTTTTAAGTCAATTGTTATCCATAACAGGTAAAAAGAGAGCACATCTCATACTTCCTCTGAGATTGAAATTAACAATTTCTAAGTGAATTATTCAATATCTTTTATAATGAGATCATTCTTTATTCTGTCTCTTGGTTGCTAGTTGACTGTTAGCCACAAACTGGACAAAACATTACTACCGCCAAAGAAGATTTTTGGGAACCAGACAGAGTCTTTCATTAAGAAGCGTCAGAAGGAACTGGAGATTTATTTGCAGAATGTCATCATATTCTTAGCGCAGCATATTCCATCATGTCTTGCATACTTCCTTGATTTTGACAAATATGTAAGTAGAACTTTGTGAGCACTATGAGAAATTTGAATTGGTGTAGGTTATAAATGCTATAGTTGGTAAATAACTACCGGGGTAGTAGATTATAACAATTTACTGTATAAATGATGTAATTGGTAAATAACTACCGGTAGTAGATTATAACAATTTACTGTATAAATGATGTAATTGGTAAATAACTACCGGTAGTAGATTATAACAATTTACTGTATAAATGATATAATTGGCAAATAACTAGTGTATTATAACAATTTACTGTATAAATGATATAATTTGCAAATAATTAGTAGATTAAAACAATTTACTGTAGGCCTATAAATGATATAATTGACAAATAACTAGTAGATTAGAACAATTTACTGTATATATGCTATAATTGGTAAATAACTAGTATAGTAGATTATAACAATTTACTGTATAAATGCTATCTTTGATAAATAACTAGTGGATTATAACAGTTTACTGTATAAATGCTATAATTGACAAATAACTAGTAGATTACAACAATTTTCTGTATAAATGCTATAATTGGCAAATAACTTGTAGATTATAACAATTCTGTATAAATATATACAAAATTGAGACTTTTTTCTCATTTGTTCACAAACTCCCACAGGATCTTTCTTGTAGCAGGACAATGGTCGTACTTAATTTCCAGCAGAATGCAGTCCAGGAGATGTAGAACAGAGATATGCTGTGCAACTGCTTTTGTTTGCACCAATGGCCAGACACATCTGTCTTCTAGTAGGATCATAGTCCCACTACACGAGAGATCGATTAGGAGTTTGAGAAAATGAATGCTGAAGAAATAGAAAAAAGAATATCTTGTTTGCTTATTCTTGACTCACAGCAAGTAATATTCAAGTTTATGAATTTAATGGAAACTTCTAGTATTCAGTTAAAGTCCCTACAAAAAAATTCTTTTAATGTAAAGGAATTTAACAATTAGTCCGATCTGGGTGAATTTTACGAGTCGAAAAGTCAAATTCATGATCAGACAATTGAAACATATTATTGTGTCACCCATGTGTTGCCAGGGCCCGAAAGGGGAGCAAAGAAAAGCAACACTGTTTACCTTTCATGCATGTCGTAAGAGGCGACTAAGGAGGTTATGGGATGGAGTTGGCTGTCCCATCCCATATAGGGTCAGTGACCTAAAGCCATGCTGAAGCCGGATGTGTCAGGCCGAAACCTATGCCCAACCCAATGCCAGTCTCTCTCTCTCTCTCTCTCTCTCTCTCTCACACATGATAGTTATTTGTATATACATGCACATATTCTTCTTTCAGTTTGTATATATATAATTATATATATATATATATATATTCGTGTGAAATTCTTGCTAATTAATTATTTTATTTGGTCAGGAAATTCATGGAATCACTCAGGCTATGGCAGAAGATCTTTATAGTAGGGGTGAGGCAATTAGTTTACATATTATTTGTGTGTGTGAACATGTCTCTGTGTGTGTGTATATGTATCAAGTGACAAATTCTTTATTCTTTCCAGAATATTGTCTTCATCATGGAAACTCTGAATGCCTCTGTCCCGAGCAAGCAGGCCTGCATTGGTCAGAGCTGTGCATACATTCTTTGATGTTGCTGGTCCATCGTCTTCTTGGTTTTACTTTTCTTCTCTCATCTGGCACTCTGTCCTCAGAATCAGCCTTTCGATACCATGTTGCTTTGAATGTCAAAAATACTGCAGCTTCCTTTATATAATGGTATTTAGAAGCCACCCTTCATTTAGTTTCAGTAATTTCAAAATTTCAATATTTCAATATTCTTCTTTTTCTCTTTCCATGATATTCTGTAGGACTTCATTTCAAATGAATTGATTATTTTGGATATTGTCTTGTTTAAAGTCCACATCCATAAGTAGCTTCTGGGAAAACACATATCTATTGTCATTATTATTACTTTTTTTCATTTGTGTAAATTTAATTTGAGTGTTGCAATTGCAGTCTTCTTCGAATCTAGAATCTCCAGAACTGTTTATACTTGCTCCCAAATATTCAAATTTGTTTGCATATTCTTGTCTATGTATATATGTATGAATGTATTGCATTGTCAAAGTTAAAAATTTTCTTGATTGAACAATGTACAAATGTCAAATTCTGTGTTTTGCTTGAGAAGTCACCCTCAGAGATGACAAAACGTCAGTCCTCTGAATGGAAAGCTTCTGTAGCTCCTTGGATAGAAAAGTTTTGTGTAGACAGGAGCAAAGCAAAAGTTACCGGGTATGTTGGAATTTTTAAAAATTCCGAGGGTATATTCTACCATGATTTAATTCCGGAAGGCTGAAGGTTAACTAAGAAATGTACATTGATATCATCTGCTGTTTAAGAGATGCAATCAGAAGAAAATAACCAGAAAAATGGTGAACAAACAGTTGGATTATGTTGCATGACAATGTGCTGACACATCAATCCTTATTGGTAAAGCAGTACCACGCAAAGCACAATGTGATTACCTTGGAACAGCCTACATATTCTCCTGACCTTGAACCGGCTGACATTTTTCTTGTTCCTTCGAAATTTGCACTGAAAGAACAGCGATTCAAGGATGCAAATGATGTTATCACCAATGTGATAAAACAGCTGAAAGAGGTGTAAAATATTAAGAATGGGTTCCATGAATGTTTCCATCAGCTGTATGCATGTTGGCAAAAGTGTGTAGTGTTACTTATTTCTATATAATCTACTAATTCCTGGAACTTTTTGATGTTACCTCATACATAAACTCAAAGAAACAAACATAATCTTTCTTTGTGACTGCATGTCATCTTTCCAGACTATACAAATATATTTTATGACAAAAACTAAATTAGAACATTTAAATCAGTTTTCTATTATAAGTCCCAGGAAGGAGAACAGGAGGTCACCCAATACATCAATGAACACAAGATATCAATGCCGTATGAATATGACATTGGAAGATGTAGGACTGCTTGCTCAGAACTGAGAGGAGTAGAGAGTGGTAGTGAGGACAATGTTCTGTGAAGACATTATAAGTCTATTAACAACAAAGTGTTGTTCATCCATCTTAGTCGACAATTACCACTTTGGCTCAACTAGAATGAAGATGATAACGACTATAGTGTTTCTGACTGTGGCTAACAAATCTTATGTGGGCCTGTAATTTCCTTCCACAATGAACATATCTGGTAAGAGTCTGTGGGACATTGAGCAGCTCATTCTTCCTGGTGGAAATAACAAAAACAAAATATGATTGCTACTTGAGAATGAATACAATCAAAGAAGACAATTACATTTAACTGCTTAAGATAATTGTATTTAGTGTGGGCACCATAAATTCAGTGACAAAAATTCAAGTGTATGTTAATCTTTCTGGCATGAATAATTATGTCATATTTATTTTTACATCTCAATTGCAGGAGAGATGTTGTTGCAGTCTCGGGAGAAATATGAAGTGAGCACACTGCAGCTTTACTCACTTACAGAAAGACTGAAGCTTCCAGAACCTACTTGTGGTATGTAGTCTAGAATTTGTTATAGCTGAATATTACATAGTTATCAACTTTGCATATTTTAAAAATTGGTTTATCTATGTAAATCATGGACAAAATGTAAACAAACAAAACTAGAGGCTACAGAAATGTGGCTCCTCAGAATTCAGAGAATCACATGGATAGCTAGAGGTACTGAGCGAGATTAACACCATTTAGTAGCAGACGAGGTCAATTTCAAAATCCTCTCTCACATTTATTACAGAATTAATACAAAATTGATTTATGCCTATGGTTCAAGTAATGACATCGTTCATAGATGATTCACTGAGATTGATATAAGATAGTTCCTTGGGTCCAGGAGCGTGCGTGGGAAATGATCTCAAAAACAGAAGTGTAGCACTGCCATTCATCACCCATAAAAATCATCATACCCACAAAATATGTCAGTGAATTGACTAAAAAATAGTGTGGTTGCTACCGTTTGTTATAGGACATAGACTATATAATTGATAATTCATATTTAATAATTTCACCAACAACATACTTTCTAATGTTGACTGGTACTGTACAACTTTCAAGGAGATTTTAGGTCTACTTTTAGGTCTACTATCAATTCAGTATAAAGAGCAGGATTGAAGCCAATATCTTCTAGGGTATAACTATCATCTTAATCCATTGCAATTGACATACGCTTGAATGGTTTGTTTCCTTAACACAAGCCAACTTCATTTTTATGTTTGCGAATTATTTTCCTTTTCCATCAGTATTTTCTGTAGAAAAGGTTGATTTTTTTCACATTTTAATTATATATTGTCTTTGGTCACAAGATCACAGTTAAGAATGGTGGGTGTGTAACCCATCCTTAAACTATAACAAGACATAGTACTAGAACCTCTTCCACACAGAATGACCGGTACTCCCTCCGATTGATCTTTCTTGAATGGTCAGAGAAATTTAGGCATAAAGTTGCTGAAAGTAATTTTTTATATTTGTTTTTTTGCTTGCTTACAGGCTTTTAGTGATTTTTACAGGTTTGTTCTTGTTTGTGGTACAGATATTTGTCACAATAGGTTGACAGATATGGGGTTGTGGATAAGACTTGGGGTGGGGGGAAAATACCCTAAAAAAATATTGTTTTGTGACCATTGTGTATCCATACTTACTTCTTGTTGTTTAGTGCAAAATGTCATGCTATTTTTTTCTGGAAAGAGAATAGGTACAATCATAACACAAAAAATTTACAGAATCTGGCACATGTTACTATAACCTGACACATTCTTCTTCTGCGTTAATTTTCAAACTCCCACTGGATCTAGCAGGATCATGGTCCTGCTAGATTTCCAGCAGGATGTAGTCCAGAAAATGGAAATGCGTTGTGTCGCCATTTTATTTGCGCTAATGGCCCGACACATTTGTCTTCAGCGGGAACCTGACACATAATGCAGTATATTTATGTCTGTACATGTACATATTTGTAAGTTATTTTCAAATCTTACATCACTTTAGTACAGAACAGGCATAAATTGTTTTCAGGGCTACCACCAGACCTTTTTCAGTAGTAAGCACCATTAGACAAGATAAATACCAAAGTAGACTACACTGAATGAACAATCACTGCTGCATTAACACAATGTATCTCTTGACACAGTAATTGCAATGGGCATTAACAATTAAAACTAGTCACAGACCATACAGTCATAAGTCACCATTCTCTGATACAACCATTAGAGACTCAGGTTCTTGGTTGAAAGAGTATGTCTTGGCTCAACTCAGGTCCTTGGTTGAAAGAGTATGTCTTGGCTCAACTCAGGTCCTTGGTTGAAAGAGTATGTCTTGGCTCAACTCAGGTCCTTGGTTGAAAGAGTATGTCTTGGCTCAACTCAGGTCCTTGGTTGAAAGAGTATGTCTTGGCTCAACTCAGGTCCTTGGTTGAAAGAGTATGTCTTGGCTCAAAGAGACTAATTCCAAACTCAACAAGCAAACAAAACCTGCAATAGTAGACTTCCATGTCTGATATTTTGGCCAAGTTAAGTCAGTCTGACACTCAGCTGGAAGAAAGAAGACTTTTGAGGTTGTGTTCACCCATGTGCTGCCAGTGCCTAAAAGGAGAGCAAAGAGTAATAACACTGTGACCTGCCATAAAAGGCCACCAAAGAGATCTTGGGATAGTCTCCCATCTCAGGTAATAGTGACCCAAAAGTCATGCTGAAATCAGATATGTCAGGCTGAAAGGTGCAGAAAACCTAGCAAAAGATGTACAAAGTGATGCTACAAATTTATTTTACAAACTACGTCCTATTAATCTGCAGGAGTTTCAGAATGAACGCAGAAGAAGAAGAACACGCTGAATATGAGAATCTATGGATGTGTCAGGGGTGCCATGATGATGATCTGACATCTTACTAACTAATTGGCAAGGTATTTTTTAAATTTCACAGATAGTGGAGATATTAAGAAAGATCTAGGGCACATCCTGGACTACATAACCAGAGCCAAACATTTGAAGGTAACATGTTTATACTTACACTAATAATTCTTCCATTTTCTATCCTGGGATTTTAAAACTGACCAGTTGGAATGCCACATATTTTCCTTCAAAATATATATAGCATTGTTCTCTCTCAAAGGACATTGGTGCCTTTTTTTAATCGATATTATATTCAATTGGTTACTGAATTTTGTGTTTAGGGAACAAGATGGTGACATTTATATTCAACAGCTATATGTTCAACCTGACGAGACGAAGAGCCACAACCAAGACAGTGTAGATGCTAATCAGAGAACTACAATTTATGAATGATTCTGCTTTTGTGACACATAATGAGGTCACCTTGCAGTCCCTGGTCATCGACCTATTAAGAGCTTGTAATATATTCTCACGATAAATGTGGAAAAGACAGTTTTACTCATACAAGGTGCTGCCTCACCGACAGGAGCAGCTACATTAAAAGATGCTCCACTCAACACAGTGTAAAACTTCAATTATCTTTGATCCACAGTAACATACACACTATCACTCAATGAGGAGTTCAACATACTTATAGGAAAACCATCTACAACTCTACTGATGGAGAGGGAATGGAAAAACTCAAAATTAACATTGAAGACCAAAACAATGATTTATCGGTCCTGCATGTTCAGCATATTGTTGTATGGGTAAGAAACATGGATATCTTACTCAATTTACGAAAAGAGGCAATACATGTTTCATATACTGTATCTCAGAAAAATATTGAATGACAGGTGGCAAGGCAAAGCTACTAACATGCATGTTTGCAGTGAGCTAATAGACTTTCATAGACATTTAAGGTGGCTTGGCCATGTATAAAGAATGTCATATGGTCTCCTTTCCAAAGAAATTATCTTTGGTGAACTCTCATGTGGTGGACAAAAAGAGCAGACCAAAACTGAGATATAAGGACATCTGCAAAACTGAGATATAAGGACATCTGCAAAACTGAGATATAAGGACATCTGCAAAACTGAGATATAAGGACATCTACAAAACTGAGATATAAGGAAATCTACAAAACTGAGATATAAGGACATCTACAAAACTGAGATATAAGGACATGTCAAAACTGAGATATAAGGACATCTGCAAAACTGAGATATAAGGACATCTGCAAAACTGAGATATAAGGACATGTCAAAACTGAGATATAAGGACATGTCAAAACTGAGATATAAGGACATGTCAAAACTGAGATATAAGGACATGTCAAAACTGAGATATAAGGACATCTGCAAAACTGAGATATAAGGACATGTCAAAACTGAGATATAAGGACATGTCAAAACTGAGATATAAGGACATCTGCAAAACTGAGATATAAGGACATCTGCAAAACTGAGATATAAGGACATCTACAATACTGAGATATAAGGACATCTACAAAACTGAGATATAAGGACATCTACAAAACTGAGATATAAGGACATCTACAAAACTGAGATATAAGGACATGTCAAAACTGAGATATAAGGACATCTGCAAAACTGAGATATAAGGACATCTGCAAAACTGAGATATAAGGACATCTGCAAAACTGAGATATAAGGACATCTACAAAACTGAGATATAAGGACATGTCAAAACTGAGATATAAGGACATCTGCACAACTGAGATATAAGGACATCTGCACAACTGCCATGAACTATTTTTTTATTTTCATGATTTTCAACCGAAAATCTTAAGAAGAACTGGCTGTTGATCGTGCAGCATTGAGTACTGCTCTGCACCGCTTCATCTAATTGTCTTATAGGCCCAGAGGAAGAAGATAAGTTTCACAGATGATAGGTACATACATCCTTAAACACAGATTTATTATGCATTTTATATTTTTGTCCCTGCTAATCGAAAATCAACAAAATTAGCCATGAGAGAGGCTGCAATTTGAGGGTTTCATAGTCCACTTGCAATTTTTACACTGGCTTGCATTATGACCATCTGTACAGATGCAAAAGACCACCATCATTCAATGAGTCTATATTTAACTTGGTGAGACTCAGAGCTGAATCCTAAACAAAAAGTTATCTTCATGGCTATTATTTACAGGTTCTAGATGTCCCGTTTTTGATGTAAAAATCAATTTTCAACATAGTTCATTGAAAGACATTGAAATGACATTTCGTCTGGACTAAATGTCAATAGCAGCATATTCATTGATACCTGAGCAAGATACCTGTACAAAATACAGAAAATGTATAATTGTTGAGAAGTGTAAAGGACTAAAATCTAAAAAAGGATTTGTTCTTGACTTTATATGTTTGTTTTCTGCAAAAGTCAGCTGTCGAATCATTGGCACAAATAAAACTGTGATACAACACATCTTTGTTCTCTGGAATACATGCTGTTGGAAATCTAGTAGGACAATTGTTCTTCTATAAGAAAAATCCAGCTGGAGTTTGAGAAGGAAAGCTAATTAACAAACATATGTTTGTAAATTATTGTTACTTTAATATATTGTTTATTAAAATAAGAGAGGTAATTCTAACTGCTGTTTTGTATTTATCCTGTAATGTTTTTGATTGATTCTTCTATACAGATTACCTGCAGCAAAGAACCAGTTGACTCCAGCAATATCATGATGAACAAACTCCCATTTGATTTGACACTCTTTAAATCACTGCAAAGTTTAGAGGTAACTTTTGTTGTTAGGGAGAAATAATTTTCATAATGCTGAACAAGTTTTTGTTGTTACGGAGGAATACTGCTATTTTCATAATGTAAAAGCAGTTCTTGTTAAAGAATACAATGGTAATAAAAAAAGTGTAGTTTTATCAATTTCTTCTTTTCCATTTGTTCTCAGGCTTCTGCTGGTTAGCAGGATGTAATCCATATGTAACCCAGGAAACAATGCATTGTCATAGTTACAGCCTGGATTTGATATCTGTGTCTTTTGGCCAGAAACATATTCTTTCAGCATGGCATTGCAGCTAATGCAATACATTGCTTCCAAAGACATCAACAAACCACATTATTTTGCATTTGAACAGACCACTGCAGCGTGCTAGGCCACCTCTATGGACTAATGATGAATGTCCATGTGGATTCAGAATCAAAACCCCTGAACAAATATTTAAGAACTATCCAACATACAAAGAGCACAGATGGCAGGTCCGCCTAGAGGATACAGATTTAAGACAAAAGGTATGAGGCAGCAGCTCTGATTTGGAGAAGACAGTAGACTTCGCCTTTGTGGCAGGTTTCACCAGGTTTCTCACAAGATTCAGCGATTATGTTTTCTCTTTCCAGCTGCTGTACCTGGCTTGTAGCTTCTCTCTCTGAAATTTGGTCTTAGCTTGTTGATATTTATTGTGGACCTCTTGGCATGGTCTTGTCTCTGACTGCTGTCAAGTTGTTTCCACATAATTTTAAAGTATTTCAAGATCACTACTCCAATAAGGTTTGTAATGTTTATGGGCTCCTCTAGGGATGGTTTGACAAGCAGCCTGTAGTACACATCTACAGAATTCATTGACTACCTTATTGATATCTTTTTCTGTAGTTAGATCTCTGGCTAGTACACTGGTGTAGTGTCTGTGCATTGTCCAGTTTGCCTTCTTGTAGTTCCACCTAGAGAGAGTGCTGCTATCTTTAATATATTCACTATCTATAGTCAGTAAGACTGTGGCCGCTGTCTTCCAAAAACACAATTGATGTTCCACTCCAAACCTGGTGAGTGGAATGCCAAGTCTGGTGTAGAGGCGGTATGCATGATCTGGAGTAGAAGGTTTTTCAGGATAAGTTCATGTTCATCCAGCTAGTTTTCTAGTTCCTCACTTCTCCTGTCCATGTCATCATAACCCTAACTCTGCAAGTGGCTATTGAAGTCTCCACACACTTCAAAGTACAAAGTTTTCCTTGCACTGAGATTGTGTTTAGTGCTATTGGGCAGTCATTCGGACAGTAGTAGTTGAGAAGGTGAAATTCTGTACTTTCTGTCCTGAGGTGGAGTATCTGATATTTCGCTCCTTCCATATATGTTTCTAACTGGCATGCACTGAGATTGGTCTTAACAAGGGTCAGTACTCTACCTTTATGCCTGTCTTTTCGGTCTGATCAATAGCAGTGATAGCCTTATTTTTAAAGCTACATCCTGGTTAGCTACGCAGACGACATAGTGCTTCTTTCAAATGATATAAAGGGATTGGAACAACTAATCAAGGACACAAAGAAATATTGCGAATCACAAAATTTGTATTTAAACACGCAAAAAAACAAAAATCATGTCAACAGATATAACAACACAACAACCAAAAATCAGAATAGATAATACCGAGATAGAATGTGTGGATATATTTGAATACATAGAAGCAAACATCAGCGGTGCAGGAGACTGCATGGCAGAAATAAGAAAGAGATTGGCAATGGCATATTGTAAAATGACACGGTTGAAAAACATATGGAAAAAACAACAAAATAGAAACAAAATTGCTAATGTTACGAACTTTTATTTTTCCGGTTGCAACATACGGCTGTGAAACATGGACCCTAAGTAAAACAGCGGCGAAGACTAGCACCTTTGAGATGAAATGCTACAGGAAAATACTTAGAATATCATGGAAGGAAAAAAAACAGAGAAACTCAGACATAAACTCATTGAAGATTCCAGAGTGTTAGTTACTAAACACAATAACAAAAAGAAAACTACACCTGTTTGGACACAACTGTTTAGAAAGAAAAATAATGGAGGGCAGAGTACCTGGGAAGAGGGGAAAGGGCAGACCAAGAAGACGATGGACTGATGATATTAAAGATAACATGAATACATCGTTGGAAAATGCAACCCACATCGCCCAAGACAGAGAGGGGTTCAGAGAGTTCATTGGGAAGACAACGTTCTGGAAAGAATACATCACATGACACACATCCTGGTTAAGAAAGGTTTCTTGCAAGCAGCATACACTTACTAGCTCTTCATTTAAGATGTATTCGAGTTCCACTTTTTTGTTGTTGATGCCTTCAGCATTCAAATGCATTATTTTTAATGGTCTTGTTTTTTGTCCAGTTGCTCTATTCAGTGGTTGACGAAAAATTGCATGAATAGTGTCACCTATAGCATGTATTCTGTAGTGATTGAACATTCCTCTACCTTTGTACATTGTGAACCCTGCTGCCAATTTACCATGGTTAGATTGACCACAATTTTCTTTTTGCAAACCTTAAATGCCTCTATCATATTTTGTGTATTGTTTATTCTTCATTGCCTTGTACTTAACAGCTATATATTTTCTGTGGCTGCAACTTGTACTTAACAGCTATATATTTTCTGTGGCTGCAACTTGTACTTAACAGCTATATATTTTCTGTGGCTGCAACTTGTACTTAACAGCTATATATTTTCTGAGACAAACAGGAATTGAACCAGTCTGTTCAATAGCACCAAATCGCATAGAAACTCTTGTATACGGTTTTTTCCCATACTTGACTAACCACATCTAAAATAAAAATGTGATTTTGTCAAGACATTCAAACTGTGCACTCAAGTCACTGAGAATGGACCAATCGAGATTAGGACTATTACAACAACAACGAATATCTTGCACAGGGATTGAAGTATCCTCAGTAACAACAAACATATAACATCCATATTAGTTCTATGTATATATTCTGTGGCTGCAACTTGTACTTAACAGCTATATATTTTCTGTGGCTGCAACTTGTACTTAACAGCAATGTATTTTCTTGCATATTAGATCTGTGGCTGCAACTTCAGGTTAGTTCTTGGTCTTGAAATTGTCAAGCAAACTGTGATAAAATTTGAAGTTCATGAGACATCATCTTCTATGAAGGTTTGTATAAATATTGATGATGATGTTGAAGTAATCTCTTTAACTGTTATAAGGTAGCTCTTGTCAGCCCATAACCTTTCTGACAAAAACACAGGTCTTCAATGAGTAACCGAGATGTCACCCAAACTCATATAAGGTTCATTATCTCAGAGGCATAGTTGTGTTAGATGGGTTTATGAATGCATTTTTATTTCCTGAAAGTAAGCATTCCAGTGCATCAGTATCCCAGGATCTTCAGGTCCTGCCTTGAGCATAGCATACATCTCTGGGCCATCCAGTTCATCATTCTTCTGTCAGATCTGTTGATCCATCTGCAGTGATGGCCCACCTAACATTCTCTGCAACCTAGAAGTGTGCCCCCCCAAAAAAAACAGTGGTGCAATGTTCACAGGCTTACATCCCTTTTATTATTCATGGGGACCATTTGACAGAAGACAAAAATAACAAATTTAGCAAAGACATGCAGTGATAATGAGGACTATTTTGAAAGGTGATAGGTTGTCAGCTTCTCCCCCAACGTTTTTTGTCACCTGCAACATACCTGGAAAGAAGACAGTGGTCCTCTTCTTTGAACCTGAAAAGAATTCCAGGTCCAGGTTGCCACATAGCCATTGTATATATATACTTAAAAAAATAAACTGTCAATACTGCATTTTTTTCGTTAGGTGGTTGCAGGAAGGCTGTCACATGTCATGTTCAGGATGAGTTTTAAATTTACACCATATAACTTCTAAATATTAAATGTGTTAATGTAATTAGGACAATAAACTGAGAAAAAAATATTAGATAGTCTGACACAGTGACTTGGCAAAGAGCTAATAATAATCCTGATAAGAGATACTGGAAATGACTTGTTAAGATTTATGATCACATATGCCAGTCGACATGGCACCTTATCTGAATGATGATGACCTTTTGAATGAGACAGTCAATTCCACTCCAAATCCTTCAGTTGCCTCTTATAACTATTGATCCTTGATCTCTCTTACCTTCAATCTTACTCATTGTAACTATATTCTCCAAACCTCCCTGTCTCATAACATGTCCAAAAAAAACAAAGAGTGTCTCTTTTTGATATTATTAAATAACTCTGTTTAGCATTTGACTCTTTCAGCACCTTGTTAGTTTTTCTAGCTGTCCATGGTACTTTCAGCATTTTTCTGTAGAACTACATATCTGTTGCTTATAATTTTCCACTATCCTGTTTATTTATTGTTGAAGACTCACATCGCTATGTTGGTTGGTTGGTTGGTTGGTTGCTGATCCAGTGGTCCATGGGCTCATGCCCTTTGACCCAATGCCATTGTGTGATATATGCATGTGTTTGTGAGTTGTTGTTTTGTTCTATATAATGTGTTCCATTTATCTGGCCCTGGAGGGAGAAGCATTTTCCTGATGTCATCCAGCGCTGGACATTCAAAAAGGTGGTGGTCACCAGCCGGCACCCTGGAGTGTGTTGTGGTTGTATTCTGTTCAGGTGATTGTTAAGCTGTACATGTTGTGTGTGCAGTCGGAATATGATACTCTGGTCTTTTCTTTCCAGGAGGTTGATATTGTCTTTAGGATTTGGGCTGGTCATATATTTATAGATTTCCCTCCCAGTTTTTCCCCATGGCCCATCTGTTCATCCAATTTTCTTTGTTCAAAGATTTCAGAATCATTTTAACTGTGTGCATTGTTGTTTCTGTATAAGGCTGTTCTTGTTGTGCTCCCCTCTTTGCTAGTCTGTCTGCCTTATCATTACCAGGTGTGTTTGAGTGGCCAGGAATCCACTGCATAACAATGTTGACATCATAAGATGTGAGCAGCTGGTTTGCATGGTGGTATATTTCAGCTAGCTCGGGTTTACAATGTCCATCACATTCCAATGCTTGGAGAGCAGACAGAGTCTGTAAAAATAACAATGTTTTGGACTTTTGATGGGAAGGCATCAAATATGGTCTTCAGGTGGTACAAGGCAATTTCTAGTGCTATTATTTCAGCTTCATAGTTAGAACATAACATCCCTATGTTAGAATCAATATTATGTAGCTTTTAAGAACTCTCTTCCTCACCTCTAATGACAGGGACATATTACATCATTGACTCAATAACCATGTCAGACCAAAAGGTGCAGATAGCACAGTCTTTCTATATACCATAATACAGCACATTCTTCCATTCTCTGGAGTACATCCTGTTAATCAGCAGGAGTTTGAGAAGGAATACAGAAAATTATTTTATTTGTCATTGTCTATTTTTGATATTAATAACACAATGTTGTTAGGAAGATAGTGTTGAAAAGTGCTTGTTTCTAGTGACACATACTATAATATTAATATTGAACACAAACTTAATATTGTAACATCTGACTTGTGGTCTATCTGCTCCATTTCATCTATATTTGATCTTGTTAATTCTGTCATATAATGAAATCAAGCTCATTAATTAGATGAATTCTTATGTTTTCTTCGAAGGTTGTTTTCCTATGTGTGTCTTTGCTTGTACTTTGTTCTTGCAATTATTATGACCTTTTTTTCTATGTTATTTTTATTTAATTCATTGTTCAAATTATTTAACTGTATCTGTAAGTCTACTTTGTTTCATTATTGAGTTGTCAAGTGTCAATTTTACATGCCTCTCTCAACAGTACTGTTATATTCCAAAAGTAGGAACTCCCTGATGTAGTAGTTAGACCATTCACTTTGTGCTCAAGCGGTTGTGGATTTGAATCCCGCTCGCTGTACTGTTTTTCTGGATTTGTGGGCAAATTGTGGAAAACTAAAGTGGATTCTTTTGCAGATCCCTGGGCGTTATTGATTGAAGCTACAATTACATGCTATGAGTGTACTCTTAGCAAACGCTATGAGTGTACTCTTAGCAAACGGCATGCCGCTTTGCTGATAGGGATGGAGTACACACAGGGTAACACAAGTATATGGAAGTCAATCCTCTATGCCTTTTGAGCCCTTTTTTAGGTGGGAACTGGTGACACATTTGAAACAGTGGGATCTGAAATTACATGAAATAAAGTGTAATTGGAATTTTTATCAGAACAATAAAGTTACAACTATTAAGAAGCTATATTTTTTTTTCAGTGGCAACAGATAGTTGTGAGACTTGGACAATGACATCTGCTATGGAAAAGAAAATATAAGCATTTGAAATGAAATATTACAAACAGGTCCTAAGAATATCATAGACATATAGAAAGATGATCCAACATAGATGTCCATAAAGACCTGCACATAGAAGATCATTGGCTCCTCAACACTATCCAAAAGTACAAGCTAGAATATTTTGGACATATAAAAAGACACAATGGGTTAGAAATATTAATCATGGAGGGTAAGATTCTATGAAAGAGAACAAGAAGCAGACCAGGACTATGATGGACAAAAGATATCAAAAACATTCTGAGTATAACACTGAAAGAGGCCGGACAGTTTGCACAGAACCAGGAGGCTACCAGAGTGGCAGTGAGGACGAAATTTGGAAAAGGAAATGTCACATAGAAGATCAGAGCAATGCATATTGCTTTTGGAAATCAACACTACAGCACCAACTTTCTGTCTACTGATGAGGACTAGATGACATCAGATCGGTCCCACAGATAACCATGTTAGCTTTCCACCTGCTGAGCCACTCTCCTTGCATGAGACCGACTTTTATCAAGACAAAGTCAAGCTACAATTTTACTTTTAGACTGAGCAACCACTATAATATGCATACCATGCAAACACAGTTAAACACAGTCACCTCTTTTTGCTGGGAAACTGGCTAGTCTGTTAAGAAGAACGATTTGTCCAGCTCAGTCACTGGAGAATGTAGACACTCTACTTATCAATTTTTCAACTACTTTATTTAATTACCTATATAACTATTACTTCACTTCCATACATTTTTAATTCTAAATGAATTTATTTCACCATCGGCATAATTTTGTTACTTATATAAATTTATTCACAGAAAATCAATTTATAAAAATCAAATTTTCCAGAAACCAGACATTTTATTCACACAAAATGTATCTTATTGTTTTTCAGGAAATGTTACTACAGGATGCTCCACATTGGAGAGCAGAAGATGGTTCAGTTATTGTTGATTTCTGGAAACTTGTCACTGATTTAGACCTCAGTAGGAATTCATTCACAGAAATTCATGAGAGCATAGTAAGTTTCCTTCTCTACCAATCTTCTTTTTTTCTTCATGTCTTTGTGTTCTAAGCTAATCCTCTTTTTTTTATTCATGTCTATGAGTTTTTAAAGTTTTAATCTCTCTTTCAATCTCTTTTGGTGTGAAGTCCATCAAACTAGAACCACAACACACTTGCACTCAAATGGCTCACATCATGTTCTGATACAAAAAGTGAATACAGAACAAGAAGAGGATTAACCTCCCATTTGTACACACTGACATCATAATATATACATACATTTTTTAAAATTATTTAAATAATCCCGTTCTAAATCATTTATTTGCTTTTTATGTTGTGAATAAAATGGATGTACATTTGGTTGGTTGGTTGGTTGGTTGGTTGCTGATCAAGCGGTCCATGGGCTCATGCCCTTTGACCTAATGCCATTAGATGGCATTATATTGCTGGGAAGTCTGTGAATTTTCGGCCCACCCCGGGACAGAGCCAGAGAATAACTATCACACCTCCAGGAAGGTAGGTTTAAACCTATGCACTGCTCCTAGCCAAGATAGGGTTCACTGTGCTCATTCTCCGCCACCAGTTGACTACTGGTTATGCTGAACTTCTCTATTGCTCCAGGCATGCAACCAAATGTTCAAGTCAAAAGGATTGTCACGTCCTGAGTCACTGTGCCTCTATGATGGGCCTCAGCCATAGGAAAAACAGTGATGTCAGTTTCCTCCTCCTCAGTGCTGCACAGTACATCTCTGGCTCCCTCCCAACCACAGAGGGTGCATACATATATATTCAGGCAAACATGTAAAATATTTCAACAAAAAAACAAAATCATAATTGTATAGATGACGTGCAATGAAGCTTCTATAAGAAGATAACCTCAATATAACGGCATGTCATCCACTAAGGTTTTCTGTTGCGTGGTGGTATGTCTAGTGGGCCATTGGTGAGACCCACAGACGCAACCACATGCGTGGATGTACATTTCTTCTTCTTACATTTCAGTTGAGATGGGTTTAGAGGTGGACATGTTTTTTTGGGTCTGTTGGTCAAATTTAAGGTAGTCAGGTTATGATGCTACCTGGAGGCTGGAATATTCCAGGAAAATTTTCTTTAGTCTTGTGATTAAAAGGATTGACCCAAGATCAAAGTTTGTTATCTTGTCATCTTTATATCAATCTTTAAAAGGTACCTTCTTCTTCTTCAGCGTTCATTCTCAAACTCCCACTGGATATCTCTTGTATCAAGACCATGGTCTTATAAGATTTCCAGAAGGATGTAGTCCAGAGAATGGAAATGCATTGTGTCGCCGTTTTATTTGCGCCAATGGCCCGACACATCCGTCTTCGGCAGGTTAAAGGTACCAAAAGACACTCTCTCTCAAAGTCTCTTTTATAGTTCTAATCACATGTGGCACTCTTAAATATACAGATTTATGTAATAATTTCCTTTGTATTGCTATTCAGCATCAGGGTTAGCAACTAGTGCTCGATGAAATTCTTGTTGGTCGATTTTATATTTTGTTTATATTAGTTTATTTATGTTCTGTTTGCAGCAACTAGTGCCAAATGTTGAGAAACTGAATCTCAGTCTCAATATGATTGAAAGTATCCAGAACCTTCATTGGCTGAGTCAGCTGACATATCTGGACCTTAGTTACAACCATATTCACAAGGTGGACTCACTCCATACAAAAATGGGCAACATCAAATGTTTGAAGCTAGTGCACAACAAACTGGAAAGTTTGCATGGTAAGTTGAGTGTAAATTATATCCAGTATTAGAAATTACATTTGATATAAGTTGGTTTTGATATATCAGAATTTTGAAGCACAAATGTGGCATAATTGTTATCATTTTATTTATTTATGGTTTTTGTTTTGCCTTCGTTCTTAAACTCCCACCAGATCTCGCATAGCAGGACAATGGCTCTAGTAGATTTCCAACAAGATGTAGTTTAGAGAACTAAAAAAGTGTGCTGTCGCCATTTTATGTGCACCAGACACATCTAACTTCTGCGTTGGTAACTAAGATGTTCAGTGTTTTTAACCACTTTGACTGAATTGTCTATGTCTGTAACCATATTGCTAGTTAGTAAACAGACGTACAAGAGAACTGGTTCTTGTACTTACACCAAGCTCAAAGATAACCATGTTCATGCATACTTGACCCTTTTTTCCGCTGCTTTGTGTCGCAATAGTCAATCAAAGACACCCACTTTTTCTATAATATGCTAGATATCTATGCTAGATATCTGTCCGGCTCTGTGGCGAAGTGGTACAGAGCGCGTCTGTGACGGCAAAGGTACCAAGTTCGATCCTCACCACAGGCAATTGTGCATCCGGACCGTTCAGAAAGCAATGGCAACCTACTGAACGTATTTATATTTCCTAGAAAATCACCACAGCCAACAAATGCTTGGTTGATAGTTTCGTCCTGGATAGGATATGCTACCAATTTTATTTTTTTTAATGCTAGATTCTAGACTTAGTCACCAATGTGTATGATTCAGTTTCTTGTTAGGTAAATTTCTGACCAGTCTATTTTTCAGTTCACAGGCTGAAAATCTACGAGAGCTGTTCACTAAGTTCCAGGACATTAGTTCCTCTCATCCTGAAAACAACAATACATTGTTATTTACCATATGCGTGTGGTGACCATGTGCCAATATATATATTAAACTGGAAGTTGGTAACAATGCATACCCTTTGTGGAATCCTTAAGTGAACATTATCTGTTTGTCTCATTGCATTTAAAAAGTGGAATTTAACCTTCAACAACATGTGGGCATACATGTCTTCTTTTGGTTTGGAAAAACTTGTTCAGGAACGTTTAAAATGCTATCAGCTTCCAGAGAGTTCTGTCTAATTAGATCAACAACATAAGGGATATTTCTGATTGAAGAGTGGATGCAAATTGTTTGAAAATGACCAAGCCCCCCACCCCCCGTTAAGGCAGAAACCAATACTGATGAGAATATGGCACTTGTGCATGAAATCATATTCTCTGACAGACATCTGGTTACCAGAGAGGTTGCTGAGGATATTGAAATATCAGTTGGTATTTGCCATAGATCGTAGCTGAATATTTGCACTGTTGTGTGCAGACATCAACTTGAGAAGTGACACACAAACAATTGAATTATGCATCATAACAACAATGTCCTTGCACACAGTTATGATTCTACAAACACATTTTTGACAAAGCACAACATTTCATTGCTCTCACAACCAACTGTCATAATCATCTATTATTAAGAGGTTTGACTTTTTCTTGTTTCTGCAACTTAAGAGAACAATAAAAGATTACATATTTATTGACATTGAGGAGATACAAGACAACATGATAAGAAAAATAAGGACTTTTCTGAATATTTCATATCAGGGGTGCTTTCTTCAGTAGCAGGAGCGCTGGAATAGCTGTATACAAGAGGATTACTTTGAAGGATAAAGAAAAATTTAATTAATTAAAAAAAGTATGTAAAGCATAATTGTATAGATGATGTGCCACAAAACTTTCATAAGAGAGCATCATTAAACATGCATGTCATCTGCTAAAGTTTTCTGTTGCATGGGTGGTTTGTCTAGTGGGCCATTGGTGTAACCCACAGACATTCCACATGCAGACCCTATCGTTAAAGCGCCTCACTAAAATAAGACTTTAATCTGTAAACTTCTTTCTCTTTCAAGAGATAGGGAATGATTTGGTATAGTGTTCAGGCATGAAAATAGTATATGTTGAAGATCCCTTACAACCTGTGCATGTGGAGATGGTACTTAATCTGAACTGACACCAGTACCACAAGCCTGTACCTGTACCACATTAAAATAAGCTGTGTAACATATTGTATAACTACATGTTTATCCTTGGATTTAGCAAACATTTCTTTATTAGTGATGAGAGATTGGTAGTGTTGACAAATTGGTTAGTGATTCTTTTTCATTTCTTATCAGGTTTTGCTAAACTGTTCTCACTACGGACCCTGGATGTCTCACACAATAAGATTGTATCAGTATGTATCAGTAAATTTTGTATTTTGTATGTTTGTGATTGCAGAAATCAGGAAATAATATAGTTTTACAGATCACCAAAAAAACCACATATTTAATCAACTCTTTATTCAACCATAAAGCCTTTATTAAACAAGAACACAAGACATATGGCTGACAATAAAATGTGAAATATACAAGAATGTAGATATTGTATATTATACAAATGTTTATAGAAGACAGACTCACACTTGTTGTCTTTGTGAACTTCATAGTTTTTAATTGTTTAATGTCTGCTTATTTGTATATTTGTTTGTACATCTTCACCTGTGCCCACATCTTTGTTTGTGACATCCCCTACATATGATAATTCTTTTATAATAATTCAATTTTCTTCAATGCCTTTCCTCTCAGCTTAATTGTGTACATGTCACTGGTCATAATTAACCACAGAAGATGGATGTGTTGGGCTATTGCCGCACATAAAACGGCAACACAACTCATTTCTATTCTCTGGACTACTTTAAACTGTAAATCTTTTGGGACATTTGTCCTGTTACAAGAGAAATCCAGCGGGGGTTTGAGAATGAACGCTGAAGAAGAAGAAGGCTGGTCATATTTCAGTTTATTAAATTTATTTTTCCTGATAGTTTTCTTTCATTATTGATTATGTGTAGACAACTGAATTCTTCATTTCTAGATTGAGGAGTTGAGATATGTAAGCCAGTTACCATGTATAGAAGAGCTGACCCTTGAAGGTAATCCTGTAATGTCCTCACTGGACTACCGTATGAAAACATTGCAGCTGTTTGGGGACAGAGTTGGAGAAGTAAGTATATAGAGGATAAATTGGAAGCTGGTGAGAGTATAACAGAGTCATCTTTGTTATACTCTGACCAGCTTCCAATTAATCAGTTGGAAGTCAATGGTTTATAATGTAGATGATCAATTGGAAGTTGATGGTGTATAACACTGGTTGGCAACTTACAGCCCCCAGGCCCAGAATACCCGTCTTGCTGGCCCTTAAAGAAGAATGTAACTACTCAATCTAATTGCTTATTTTGAGCTTGGTCTAGAACCACATGACTTTAATAAATTTTACAGGTAAATCCAGGAATAGGGTAATAAAGTTTTGCTAAGAATTAGAGACACACATAATAACACACATAAATCGATGTTTTGACCAAAAGGCCTTTATCAAGACAAAAATGTTGATTTGTGTGTGTTATTATGTGTGTCTCTATTTATTAGCAAAACTTTATTACCCTATTCCTGGATTTACCTGTTGGATTTCAGTTTTGCTCAGTAAGTACAAATTTAATAAATTGTATAAGTTTGTCTGCATCTAAATTTGTAAATGTATATTAGTTGATGTTTGATGACAGTTGATGATCAGCTGGAAGTTGATGGTTTGAAATAGTTGATTATCAGTTAGAATGTTATGGTATATAAAGTAGATGGTCTGTTTCAGTTGGAAGTTGATGGTTATAAAGTAAATGATCACTTGAATGTTGATGGTTTCTAAGTAGATGATCACTTGAATGTTGATGATTTCTAAAGTAGATGATAATTTGGAAGTTGATAGTGTATAATGGAGATCAGTTGGCAGTTGATAGTTTATAATGGAGATGATCAGTTGGCAGTTGATAGTTTATAATGGAGATGATGACAGTTGGCATTTGATGAAGTTATAATGGAGATGAAAGTTGGAAGTTGATAGTTTATAATGAAGATGATCAGTTGAAAGTTAATGAGGTTACAATGCAGATGATCAGCTGGCAGTTGATTAAGTTATAATGTAGATCAAAAGTTCTCATATCTTTCTGTGACATACATCACCCACATGTAATACTGAGTGCAAACACCATACCATAAAATAGTGAAAGTAGAATGTGATTGTGAAAACTGGCCATAGAACCATATTTATTGCACTGTACGCACCCCTTCCAAGTTCCTTTCTCCCATGGTAGTGAATAGTAACACTATTTATTTTGGTTTGTATAACAAACATTGATTTGTAAAGGGAACTCATGATCATTAATGCTAGCAAACACTTTTTAGCTCACATTTCCCGAGCATCACATAATGTTTATGAGAACATCATGATGCTTGCAATCACTGGTTTGAGAATGCCTGATGTAGATGATCAGTTTAAAGTTGATAAGGTTATAACATAAACGAGGATCCTTTTAACAGATAAACTAATGAGTTATACAACAAGGATGCATTCTATAAACAGATTTGTTTGCTATGTACAATTTAATAATATTGCAAGAAATGGTAATATTTCTGGAACATTAGCTGGTATACGCAGGTGACACTGTTATGATTGCCAGAAGTTAGAAATATCTGCCAGAGTTTATCAACATATACTACTATAACAGAAAGTAAGGTAAAAGGTCTTACTTTAAAATAACAGGAATTCAGAAGTGATGGTTATTTGTAAGAAACAAAATTCCCTAACATGTAAGATCAAGTAAATTATTCAGTGCTAAAGAAGGTCCATGAATTCAAGTATATAAGAAGAACAATAACATCAGATGAAAGAAGTTCAACAAAAATAAAAAGTAGAATAGCACAGGAAAGGCAGTGTTCCATAAAATGAAGAACATACCATGTAATATGTCCCTGTTTACCCTTGTGTCTGAAAGGGAAGTAAACAATAGTGATACTGTTACTTGCTATACATGTCATAAGAGGCAACTAAGTAGGTTTTGTGGGTAGAGTTGGCAGCTCCATATAAAAATAATAAAAGATAAAAATGATCCGGAAGCCATGCTAAAGTCTGATGTGTCAGGCCGAAAGGTGCAGATATCATAGTAAACCATGACACAACATATTCCATGCTCCGGACAATATCCTGTGCTAATCTTATTACATTTCAGAATGAATGCAGAAGAAGAGGATGTCCTTATCATTACAGATGAGGAAGAGAGTTCCTCAGTAATTGTATTTCTCATTTCATTGGTTAGATGAATATCTTTTGTCTTCATGTTATGAATCAGGTTATTCTGGACAACCTAGCTCCAAATCAAAAAGAATTGGACACTGTGGCAGTGCTGCAAGCTTTGAGGAAAGCCAAAGATACAAAAGTCTCCAAGAAAGTGCAGCCAAAAAAGGTTGGATCATTTGTTTTAAAGTATTTAAATTACCAATATATTCAAACCATATTTATTTCACCTTAGAACAGGCCACTGCAGACTGTTGGGTCACTTTTACAGACTGAGGATCTCATACACAGATGAATGTCCATGTGGATCTGGAACACATACTTCAGGACTGCCCAACATAAAAAGAGCAGAGACAGCGTGCCTAGCCAGAGGATACAGATTTGAGGCATTAACTATGGGACAGCTGCTCGGACCTGAAGAAGACAGTGACTTTGCCCTGACGACACGCCTGACAATATAACATGGCCGCAGATTTTGAACGCAGAAGAAGACTAATATATTCAATGAGTTTGATCAATGAGTTTTCCTGCAGTCATAAAGTTTTATTATAGAAATAAAAGGATTAATTATGTTTCTTCTTCATTTATGAGTCATTGACCACAACAACCCTTGTGGCACTCTGCATCTTGATCCCCAGCATTTTATTCTGACCTTTATCAGGTGACTTGTATCAGTTTTCATTCATGAAAGCATTTTTCAATTCTCTTTAGGATTATTGCTACTCTTTTATAGTATTGATCATCTTCTAATTCCGAGTATAAAGTTCTTCCTCATTTATTGTAGAAATTGTTCCAGTTCCTTACCATCAAAGTGATACCAAAAAGGGATAAATAATAAAATATTAATTTTTGTAAATATCTAATAAATAAATAAGTACATATAGGCCTAGTGATAGATATAAGTGATAAACAACACAGATTTTTTGGACAGTTCTGCCAATTAGTCTTTGTCAGTAAATATTAACACATAACAGTTTGGACATGGCAATCTAGCAGAAAATTAAACAGCGGACAGACTTGAAAAAAAATAGGTGCCTCAAAACAACAAAAGGAAGGATTCTGCAGTATGAGAACAGTTAAACATATTCTCAGAAAAAACATAAAGGAAATCTTGCTTAACAGATGTGCAAATAGGCTGACTTGTCAGGATTATCAGAATATTATCATTTCATGGCTAAATTTTACGTTTGATAATGTTTATTAAATGTGACTGGCCATAGAATTTATATTTTAGTCATATTTATATTATTTCTAAATTTAACCTGTAGCAATCTGAAGTCAACAAATTTAGACAATTGTAATTCAGCGTTTGAAGCTCACTGTCAACAAATGTCTACATCGAGGTAGCCATTTGTAGTCATGCACAACAATCGTCCATATTTATTTCTCATCATGCTCTTATAGTAAGTGTGTGCTAGAGTGATTGTTCCTTAGTTTTCCGTGTGATATAAATACGCAACCGTAATTTATTTGACCTCTCACGTTTGCAAGCCGAACTGCGTAGGCGTAACTTCAGTGCCACAATTTTTCGCTAATTCTTCACAGATTATGATTCAGAAAAGGATGAATTTTAAAGTTTTAGTGTTGCAGGTACTGTAGATAAATGTATGCTGTTTGAGAGAGATGTTTATAATATTTAATTGGGAATTAATTGATGTCATTTACAATGAGGAATTTGAGGAGCTGTGTTTTCTTCAGCTAGGCTTATGCATGATCTTGACACTGTAAGTTCTTTGTGTGCGTTTGTCCACATTCTTGAATTTTGGTTGTACACAACATAACACTGACACACACAAGCAAATAACATCTCCAAATCATATCCAGCATCCTTTTATCTTTATTTTCTCCAAATTTAAAATCAATAAATAAAAATGTTATTCCCAAAAAGCAAACACATACAGAAAAACCAGAAGTCATAAACATGGCTTGGTGTCAGGAAGTATGCATTATTTTTAGCTGCCCATTAAATTATTTTTAGCTGGGCTGCTACAGGTTAAAAATGTATTAAAATATGTTATTTTTGCACCTATTTTGGCTATATTTTATCAGAAATTTTTACTTCCCAGCAATATAATGCCATTTAATGGCATTGGGTCAAAGGGCATGAGCCCATAGACTGCTGGATCAGCAACCAACCAACCAACCATTTGAAATTTTAATATATTCAATTTCAACCATCTGGCATTCCTGTGAGTGGGCGAAATGTATTTAAAGAAATGACACGACACTACCAAAAGACAATGAAAACATAAACTCTGCAGGAGAAATCAATCTCATATCTTAGAGTATTAAATCTGACATGCTAGAGTCAATAGCTATTGTCAGCAAACTACCCAAGTGTAAACACTGCTCTTATCTCAACAACTAAACATCTCCTTATTTACTGCCCTTCTGTCTTAACTGCATAAGCAAAAAAATATTTACAGACACACTTAACAGTCTCTAACTCACTGTATGGATTGTAAAGTCATCTTCATAAAACCTGCACTGTTTTAAGAATAGTATTTTGATGCCAAGAGGAACACTACCAGCAGCAATTGGATATTGATGACACAATAATAAATGGGAAGGAAGTTGAAGGAAAACATTAAGAAAAATGTAAATGATTAGAGTGCACACGTTTGTTGGCTACTTATTCCTCAGTTTTATTAGGGATTATTAGTACATTTCAAAATAACAGAAGGAATCTCCATAGAGTTTCAGCATAAATATAATAGTATAACACTGAAGTCAGATGTGTTGGGCAATTTGCACAAATAAAACGGTGTCACAACGCATTTCCATTCTCTGGACTAGACCTACTGTAAATCTTTTAGGACCATTGTCCTGTTATAATGGGACCCAACTATGCCTGCTTGTTTATGAGCCACCTTGAGCACCTAGTATGGGAATCCTGTGGTGGGCCCTTCTCATTGGTGTTCCATAGATAAATCAATGACGAGATTGGCATCGTGGACATGACTGAGGCTGATCTGTCACACTTTTTATACGCTTCATCGACCACTTTCACCTGAACATCAAGTTCACATCCGAGATCTCTACCTCCCATGTGAACTTCTTGACATATACATCACCATCCAACCCTCCTGTCTTAGCACATCGGTACACTACCAACCGATTGATGTCCATAGCTTTCTCCTCTATACCTCTTCTCATCTCTCTGCCTCTTTCAATTCTCTTCCATTCTCCCATCTTCTTCTGCGTGCGACGTCTGTGTAGTGAAGAGAATTTTCTTGAGAAAGCCCATTAAATGATGGGTTTCCTATTTATTCTTCTGTCGCCTATACTCTGACAGGGTTCTCAGATCGACTTTGTTTTGAGTGTGCAGCCTTTTCCACCAGGACACCCTCAAGAACACTCAGAGGTCTTCTTTCATGGTCAGGGTGAAACTTGTTCTCAGCTTCCACACCCATAGTTCTGCTGTCCATCATGTTCTGTTTCAACACCTTCCTCTTCTTCAGTGAATCTCAAAAAGTGTGATGTGTTCTGGGATTTCCACATCACTAATGCCTCTAATTTCCCACTTTCTTGTTTGTTTATTGTCCAAGACTCACATCCATATGTTAGTATAGGAGTTATATAGCGCCGCAGAACTCTCTTCCTTTAAATTTCATTATTTCATTGTAATTGTTATCCAAATAAAATGTATATTTCTTTAAAATGCCTAATCACATTCTAATTTTTTTCTTAGAATGCATCATTCATTAGCCTCTCAGATGTGTACAGCCAGTCTCCTTCTGGTTCTTTGTCTGATCAACCAGAAGGAATGAGCAGTCAAACATCCTCACCAGCACATGGTTAGCTATTGTGTTAACATTTCTGACTATATTAAATTACACCATCATGTACTAAACTGAATTGTTAATTTTATACACATGCTTGTTGAAAATCTAATAATTCTAAGCTTATCCAAAATTTTCATTTTGTGAGTCAACTAAACGTGAGTCATGAATATTTTATCAATTAATCAGTGTTCGACTCTGGCAGCATAATACAGAGCTTGACTATGATATGGAGTTCAAAACCCACATCAGGAAATTGTGCATTCGGACCATTCAGAAAGCAATGACAGACTACTAAACGTAAACACTGCCAAGAAAATCGCTAAAAAAGAAAAAGTCAAAAATGCTGTGTTGATGGCTAAATCCTTATAGGATATGCTACAAATTTTTTAAATCAGTGCTATGCAGAGGGGCATAGTTGGTCAGGTTTTTCCACAAAATCCTGTCTCTTTCATTGTTAATAAATGCCTCTCTGTGTCCTCCTCTGTTTGTTCTCCCTTTGATCTTTCCAGTGGTTACTAAATGTACAAGTTTTGCTTTTATCATTCCCATGCCCTAAAAATCTTTACTGTCTGTTTTTAATATTTGCTATTCTTATTTATTCTATATTATTTTAATATTCAGTCTCTCATTCTACTAGTGTTTAAATAAGCTCATCTTCCTATTTGCACATATATATTGAATTAAAAAAAATAAAGTATAGGTTAAATAGCAGTTTTACGTTTAGCAATGCACAGAAGAATTTACGTTTCGACGAAAAGGGCTTTATGGTTGGTTGGTTGCTGATCCAGCGGTCCATGGGCTCATGCTCTTTGACCCAATGCCATTGTGTGATATATGCATGTGTTTGTAAGTTGTTGTTTTGTTCCATATAATGTGTTCCATTTATCTGGCCCTGGAGGGAGAATCATTTTCCTGATGTCATCCAGCGCTGGACATTCAAAAAGGTGGTGGTCAACAGTTTCATATGGATGAGTGCACAGCCGGCACCCTGGAGTGTGTTGTGGTTGTATTCTGTTCAGGTGATTGTTAAGCTGTACATGTTGTGTGCGCAGTCGGAATATGATACTCTGGTCTTTTCTTTCCAGGAGGTTGATATTGTCTTTAGGATTTGGGCTGGTCATATATTTATAGATTTCCCTCCCAGTGTTTCCCATGGCCCATCTGTTCATCCAATTTTCTTTGTTCACAGATTTCAGAATCATTTTAACTGTGTGCATTGTTGTTTCTGTATAAGGCTGTTCTTGTTGTGCTCCCCTCTTTGCTAGTCTGTCTGCCTTATCATTACCAGGTGTGTTTGAGTGGCCAGGAATCCACTGCATAACAATGTTGACATTATAAGATGTGAGCAGCTGGTTTGCATGGTGGTATATTTCAGCTAGCTCGGGTTTACAATGTCCATCACATTCCAATGCTTGGAGAGCAGACAGAGTCTGTAAAAATAACAATGTTTTGGACTTTTGATGGGAAGGCATCAAATATGGTCTTCAGGTGGTACAAGGAAATTTCTAGTGCTATTATTTCAGCTTCATAGTTAGAACATATCTCCCCACAGGCATCAAACAACTCATCAGATGTAAAAGGGCTTTATAAAAAAAAAGGAATGAACAAACACTGAATGGAATCACAAAATATAACAGAGATTACATGCAACACTAAAAAATAAAACTTTTATGTAACACTTTTAAAATATATTTTTCCTTCCAATATTTACTTACCATAAGGTTCACAGTTTTACTTCAGTTTCCCAATTATTCCATTTGTACATAGGAAACATAGGAGTTTTGTTGCTTTTATATCATAGAGATTGAAACAACCCCAAAAAAATCCTTTTCTTATACTGTTTCTTATTTATTTTGCTGTACAGGTGCATTTAGTGGGTCTGCTCCACCTAATCTGCTAGACTGGAACAGGAAGGACAGTGCCAGTAACAATAATTTATGCTCATTTAACCAGGTCTGATTTCAATTAATTTATGAATGTTGTAAACATTTAGTCTTGCAATGTTTCCAGTCAATACGTCATTGAGGTTGGTCTGTTTATGCTTCAATGTCTGTTTTATACCAAATTTGTGTATTCTAGTCAGACCACAGCAGTGTCAGAGCCTTGTGACTTAGTGACTTGATAAGGTGACCTTAAGGTCTAATCTTCATAAAGTGGTGGTCTAGTAAGATATCCACACATTTTGAGTCCATTAACCTCTTACTTCATGTTGTAACCAACTCTTACAATATACTTTGATAACAGAAAATGGAAGATGTATTAAATAAGTCTGATATATAAAGCTCAGACAAAGACAACATTTCACAAGATGAAAAAAATTCTTATAAAGTTATATAGAATACATTCTGATGTATGGAAGTGAATCTTGGACAATCAGCAGAATAGTAAGAAAATATGTAGAGGCAGTAAGAGATGTGGTTTTATAGAAGAAAGTTGAGAGTTCCTTATACCACATGCATCCATGCATTTCCATTTCCAGAGATACTACAGTGTGAAAGAACCCACTGAAGTACAATTCTCCTTTATCTGGTTGGCATAATGTTTAATCTGTTTCTCAGGTGAACTATTTTACTACCCCTGAGAGCCTGCAGAACAGATGGTGCATGTAATAGATACTAATTGATGGATCATAATTTATAGATAAAATAATTTTATAAATTGTTGATTGAAGTATCAAATACTGGGTAAATTATCCCCTTTATTGCAACACAAAATTCTACCAATGTCAACTTCTTCTTCTTCTTTCGTTCACTTGAAACATGTCTATATCTGTAATTCTGTCTCCTTAATAAAACTCACTGTCTTGTGTAGTTCATACAGTGTCCCATAGAGCTTTGATTCCAGTGTTGTTTCCTCTGGCCAATATGTCTGCCTGAGCGTTTCATGCTCAGAACACTCTTGAAGTATATGTTTGGTACTCTGTGCTGCCTGTCCACATGTACACATGGCCGTGTTGCCAATCTTGAACTTTGTGTACATGTGACTGCGGAGTCGATTGTGTCCTGTTCTGAGACGTAGAATTATAACTTGTTCTGATCTGTTTATAATGTGATAGTCATCTTGTGTTGGTGTTTGCGGCTTTCTTATTGACTTGATCATCTGTTTTTTCTGATGGTAGGTGATTGGTATATCTGGTTGGTCTTCGGCAGCGCCTTCCTTAGCCAGTTGGTCTGCTTTTTCATTTACCAATGTCAACAAAAAACATCTTATCCAAAGTATCTTCATTCCAACCCTGTGCTACCAATGTCAAACATTGTCCTTAACAACAAAACATAAGAGACAACTGGTTACAACAGAGATGAGATGTCTGAGAAAAGCCACAGGAGTGACCAGAAGACACAGAATTAGAAACGATGTCATAAGAGAAAGAGTGAGTGTCATATCAATTCTACAATACATACAAAACCAACAGATACAATGGTTTGGTCATCTGGAAAGAATGTGTGTGATTCATTAGTTTATAAAGCATATATGAAGAGAGGAGAAGCAGAAAGAAGATCCAAGGATAGACCTAGAGTACGCTGGATCGACAACATCAAAGAGATATTACACGAACACCAAATAACATTATCTGAAGCTGCCAGAAAAGCGAGAACAAGAACATTGTATCTCCCTCGACACCCATAAAGGGTAAAAGAGGAAGGAAAGAAGAAGAAGTTGACTGAAGTAGACAGATTTTGTTAATACTCACATACTTCAAACAATACAAAACAATGAGAAAGCATGAAGAATTTATATAGAATATCTATTACTTTTCTTTTCTTCTCTCATAGAAAGCAAGAGTCTATGCACACAATAATAATTATGTCTTAGAATTGTAGCATCTATATCCTAAAAATAGTAAAATCTATATCCTGACAGCAGAAATGCTATTCTTTATATGACTGTACAAAACCAAAAGAGAGATGAATGGCAACTTGCCTGAGAAATCTGGAGAATGAGTACTGGAGTGAGCTTCTTCTCTTTCTTCATTGGTTTCTGTTAGTCATAAGACCAGTGTCAATTGGGTCAATTGGTTCAATTGGGTCTTAAAAGTAGGTTAACACTAGAGCCATTTTTGGTGAAAAAAGCTCCCTGAAATGAGCCATTTTTTTCTGCTTCCCTGTGAAATTATTGCAATGTCTTCCTGTTCAAAATTTGTATTTCCATTCTGTGTTTGCATTCTTGTTACTATTATACAATATCAAATAATATTATATACAGTGAATTATGTATGCTTGTATCTGATTTAGATTTGTAAAAATTATTTACTTAAATTAACCATTTTTAATAAGTAAAATGTGTACAATATTTTTCATTGATGATTGCTTTAATTTTCTTTCACAGAATGTTTTCTCATATAACAGCATAGATGAAGGAGAAGATGAAACATTTGTCGTGTCTGAAGCCTACAGTTATGATAGTAACATCAGTAGCAATTGCAGAAATTTGGAAAATGCAGGTAGTGGATATGAGAATAAAAATATATATCCACGTGATCAGGTACCAGAAGCACACCCATTTGACCTCACCATAGAAAATTCAGTATCTGTTTCACCCAGTTCTGATGTAGTGTACTCTCAGAGATGTATAGATACTGGACAAGTATCACAGCTTTGTCATGCTTCCAAATCTCATTCATTGTTCCCAGCAAAGACTACTATGTGTGTTTCTCCAATATCTCAATCTTTGACTTCTGCAGTCAGTACCATAAATCCACAAATTCAGTCGGCAAATAACATGCTGAATGAAGGATCACAAATTAAGGTGGCAAGTAACATGCTGAATGAAGGATCACAAATTCAGTCAGCAAGTAATATGCTGAATGAAGGATCACAAATTCAGTCTGCAAGCAACATGCTGAATGAAGGATCACAAATTCAGTCTGCAATTAACATGCTGAATGAAGAATCACAAATTCAGTTGACAAGCAACATGCTGAATGAAGGATCACAAATTCAGTCTGCAAGTAACATGCTGAATGAAGAATCACAAATTCAGTCGGTAAGTAACATGCTGAATGAAGGATCACAAATTCAGTCAGCAAGTAATATGCTGAATGAAGAATCACAAATTCAGTCAGCAAGTAATATGCTGAATGAAGAATCACAAATTCAGTCTGCAAGCAACATGCTGAATGAAGGATCACAAATTCAGTCTGCAATTAACATGCTGAATGAAGAATCACAAATTCAGTTGACAAGCAACATGCTGAATGAAGGATCACAAATTCAGTCTGCAAGTAACATGCTGAATGAAGAATCACAAATTCAGTCGGTAAGTAACATGCTGAATGAAGAATCACAAATTCAGTCGGTAAGTAACATGCTGAATGAAGAATCACACATTCAGTCATCTGTAACAAATGCAGTTCTTTCATCAACCTTAGCAATGATTACATTGCAGTCATCAACTCCTTCAGATAGCTTAGTACACTTGTCATCCCCTACAATTAACACTATGGATGAAACAACAAAAGCTGAGTTATCATCTCCTACAATAAACATGGTGCACTCATTGCCACCTGCAGAGGATCCTGTGCAGTCATCATCTACAATAGACACCTTACAGTTATCACTGCCTGCAGTGGACTTCATACAATCATTGGCAGCAATGAATAGTGTGCAGTCATTACCTGCCTTGAACAGTACACAGTTATTGTACAGTACAATTGATACCACACAGTCATCATTGCTTGTAATCAATAATGAGGAGTCATCTGTGAGGGACAAAATAGTGTCATCATCACATACTATAGATACTGTGGTATCATCATCAGTGATGGACACTGTGCAGTCATCATCATCTGCAATAGAAACAGTGCAGTCATTGTCTAAAATAAACACCATGAAATCATTGTTAACAGTAGATGCTGTGCAATCTTCATCAGCAGAAGACACTTTGCAATCATCACCTGTAGTAGACATTGTACAGTCATCATCAGCTGCAATAAATACTGTGCAATCATCATTGCCAGCAATGGAAACCATTAAGTCATCATCTCCAACAATGTACACCATGAATGAAAAGAAAGTGCAAATGTCAACATATGCTGTATCATCCATTCCAGCAACAGTGATCACTGGTGTAACAAATGATGTGACATGTTCTACATTACATGACACTTTATCTATCCAGATAACCCGTGTTATAGAAAAGGTATTGATAAACAGTGTTGTAACCTTTATGTTATTGTATATTTACTCTTTGTTGTTGGTTTTATGAAGTGTCTTCTCAATTGTTTTGTGCTTTTGAGCTTAATTCATGCTTTCTGTTGTGTTGTATGGTTGTGAGAGTTGGACACTCACTGCGGACATGGAGAGAAGATTACAGGCTTTCGAGTATAAATGCTACAGAAGAATTCTACGAATTTCCTATAGGGAACATAAGACCAATGTGTACGTAAGAAATAAAGTAGAGATGTGTGCAGGTGTCCAGGAGCCATTGCTTTCAATAGTGAAACGACGAAAACTAGCATGGTTCCTTGTCAAAAACAATACTGCAGGGAACTGTCGAGGGTGGAAGAAGCAGAGGAGGACAAATAAAGACATGGACAGACAACATCAAGGAATGGACAGGGCAAGATATTTCCACACTCATCCGCATCGCTGAGGATAGAATTCGCTGGAGGACTCTGTGTGCTGAAGCATCCAATGTGGTACCCCTACGACCCTGAAGGGTTATGGGTTTATTGATTGATTATTTATAATTACTATCACTAGCCTTAGAGCTTCCCTGGAAGTCTTGTTATCCTGATTTATACATGCTTGATTTTATATATATATATATATATATATATATATATATATATATATATATATATATATATATATATGCACTTTTCATGTTACAGCGCTTGTACTGCAAAGCGTTGTGGGGAGTCGAAGTGTATGTCATCATGTGACATGTTCTTTCCAGAACTTGGTCTTCCTTATGGATTCCCTGAACACTCAGTGATTTTGGGCGAGTCGACCTGCTGCAGCTAAAGACATGTTTAAACAATCTTATATATTACTGCAGAATTGCTGTCTTGGGTGCCCTCTTCCCCTTCTGTCATTAATTCTGCCTTCAGTTATTAATCTTTCCATGCTGTAATGTGTTCAGAAAATCCAAAATAGAATTACTAGGCACATAGAAGTCTATGTTCTATTGCCAAATATATTGCTGTTGTTGTAATCCCATGGCGTTTTAGAATGTCTCTGATACAGTTGATCCATTTATCTTGGTCTTCTTTTAAATATATGCACTATATATACATTTGGTTGGTTGCTGGTTAGTTAGTTGGTTGGTTGCTGATCGAGCGGTCCATTATTCATGCCCTTTGACCTAATGCCATTAAATAGCATTATATTGCTGGGAAGTCTGTGGATTTTCGGCCCACCCCAGAACAGAGCCAGAGAATAACTATCATACCTCCAGGAAGCTAGGTTTCAACCTATGCACTGTTCCTAGCCACTGTAGCCAAGATAGGGTTCACTGTGTTCATTCCCCGCCACCAAATGACTACTGGTTATGCCGAACTTCTCTATTGCTCCAGGCATGCAACCAAATGTTCAAGTCAAAAGGATTGTCACGTCCTGAGTCACTGTGCCTCTATGATGGGTTTCGTCCATAGGAAAAAACAGTGCTGTCAGTTTCCTCCTCCCCAGTGCTGCACAGTACATCTCTGGCTCACTCCCAACCACAGAGGTGCATACATATATATTCAGGTAAACATGAAACACATTTCAACAACAAAATAAAAGCATGCGAAGCATAATTGTATAGATGATGTGCCATGAAGCTTCTCTAAGAAGATAACCTCAATATAACGGCATGTCATCCACTAAGGTTTTCTGTTACATGGGTGGTATGTCTAGTGGGCCATTGGTGAGACCCACACATGCAACCACATGTGTTGGTTGGGTGCTGATCCAGCTGTTCATGGGCTCATGCCCTTTGACCCAATGCCATTGTGTGATATATGCATGTGTTTGTGAGCTGTTGTTTTGTTCCATACAATGAGTTCCAGTTATCTTGCCCTAGAAGGAGGAGCAGCATTTTCCTGATTTTATTAGGTGCTGGACATTAAAAAAGGTGGTGGTCAACAGTTTCATAGGGATGAGTGCACAGGTGGCATCCTTCAGTGTGTTGTGGTTGTATTCTGTTCAGGTGATTGTTAAGCTGTACATGTTGTGTGTGTATTTGGAACATGATACTCTGGTCTTTACTTCCCAGGAGGTTGATGTTGTCTTTAGGATTTGGGCTGGTCATATATTTATAGATTTCCCTCCCAGTGTTTCTCATGACCCATCTGTTCATCCAATTTTCTTTGTTCACAGATTTTAACATCATTGTAACTGTGTGCAAGGTTGTGTATATGGCTGTTCTTGTTGTGCTCCCTTCTTTGCTAGCCTGTCTGCCTTGTCATTGCCAGGTGTGTTTGAGTAGCCAGGAATCCGCTGGATAAGAATGCTGACTTCATAAGATGTAAGCAGCTGGTTGGCATGGTGATATATTTCAACTAGCTCAGGTTTACAATGTCCATCACATTATAGTGCTTGAAGAGCAGACATAGAATCTGTAAAAATCACAATATTTTGGACTCTTGATAGGAAGGCATCAAATGTGGTCTTCAGGTGGTACAAGGCAACTTCTGTATCTAGTTAGAACTAGAACTTAAACTGATTAAAGTTGCTAGATTCATCTATTTGATGCCAACAACATAACAGCAGAGTACAGCATTGAAGCTCACAACAAATTCAAAATACTTTTGCAGTATAGGAAGAACTAATACCTGACTAACTAGCCAACTATTCAAGAGATACTTTTGTTACTACTGAGTAAAAAATGTTACATCTCAGAAAAAAACTCAAGTTAAGTGGATAAAGAAGACAAATGAAACCAACAAAACACTTTGCAAATGACAATAAATATAAAGAAATTTTGATCACCCAAATTGCCGGGTCTGAGAGGGGAGCAAAGAATAGTAACACTGTTTACCTTCAATGCATGTTGTAAGAGGCGACTAAGGAGGTTACGGGGTGGAGTTGGCTGTCCCATCCCATATAGGGTCAAAGTGACCCAAAGCTATGCTGAAGTCGGATGTGGCAGGCTGAAAGACGCAGATATCGCAGCATTGCTGTAAATAATGACACATCATAGATAAATGTATAGAATTTAACATTGATATATGTATATTAATTATCGTAAGGCCTTTGATTTTGTACAACACCATAAGCTTTGGAACAATATGAGAGACATATGTTTCCCTCTACAATTAATTCACTTCATTAAATTGTTGGACCAAGATCAACAGTACTTATGTAGAAAACAAGTTTTTTGAAGCTTTACAATCACCAACAGACTATCTGAATATGAAACATATAGACAAAATCATACAAATAACAAAATACAAGACATTTTCAATGTTTCAACCCGTCTTCTTTAAAAATATACAGAACAAACAATAGAAACATTCAAAACAATGGTACTTAACACAGAGGCACTGAAACTCAGACAGAATACAATACGATGTCCAAGGGACAAAGCTTGAAACATTGAAAATGTCTTGTAGTTTGTTATTTGTTTTATTTCATCTATATGTCTCATAGTTGGATAGTCTGTTGGTGATAATAAAACTTGAAAAACGTGTGTTCTATGTAAGTGCTATTTATATACAGTTTTACAGCAGTCTTGCCAATTAACAATTACCAAGATCTACAAACAGCCAGAAGAGTAGATGGTGAAATATCTAATTGGTTCAGTGTAGAAAAAAGAGTCAGACAAGGATGTGTCCTATCACCTTCAATGTGCAATATGCCATTGCCAATCTCTTCCTTATTTCTGCCTTGCAGTCTCCTGCACCGTTGATGTTTGCTCCTAGGTATTCAAATTTATCCACACATTCTATCTCGGTATTACCGGTATCTATTCTGATTTTTGGTTGTTGTGTTGTTATATCAAAGTACTGTACAATTCTTAAATTGTGTCCTATATATTCTGTTTTGGGGTGGGGTATCATTAGCCACAATTCTTGATATATATCTTTCTAGTGTGAATGAATAATAAGAATAAAACACCCCGTGTATCTTTTTTATATATATATTAAAAGAGTGGAAAAATTGTATGTAAGACAGATGAATTAGTGAAATACTGACAATATCAAAAGCTTTTCCAACCGGGAAATACTCCTCTAATTTTAGAGCAGAAGCAGTTGCACTCCATCAAGCACTGAAAGCCTTCACTGAACAAGGACTGCCAAGACCAAAGAAGATAGCCATATTCACAGATTGCAGATCCCTACTGGAATCAATCCAGAGCAACAGAAATGAAAGCCTTCTGCACAACATCAGACAAGAGCTAAGACAGATCCAAAAATCAACAGCTATTGCCCTTCAGTGGATACCATCACACTGTGGAATCATGGGAAATGAGAAAGCGGATGCTCTGTCAAAGGCAGGAAGCGAAATGGAGCAACACAGACACCCACTGTCTTACGGAGAAGTAAAAACAATAATCCGTAACACATACACAGCAAAGTGGAAGAAAGAAATGGAAGGGGAATACGAACATGATGCAATACATCTCCTCCAGAGATATCAACAGACCACAATATTTCGCCTCAGAACAGGCCACTGCAGACTGTTGGGTCAACTTTATCGATTAAGGATCTCATACACAGATGAATGTCCATGTGGATCCGGAACCCAGACTCCAGAACACATACTTCAGGACTGCCCAACATACAAAGAGCAGAGACAGCAGACCCGGCCAGAGGATACAGACTTGAGGCAAAAGCTATGGGGCAGCCGCTCTGACCTGGAGAAGACAGTGGACTTCGTCTTGACGACAGGTCTGATGGTATAGCATGACCACATGCTGAACGCAGAAGAAGAAGTGAAATACCACAGTTAATTAAAATTATGTTCATGATTAGGGAACATAGGCGAGTTAAGTATGCTACTTATTTAAATGAGTAATTATCTTGTTTTTTTTGCATTGATATTTTATATTTTTTAAATTGTAGCTGTGTCTTACTCTGTATTTGTTACATATTCATTAGGAGGACAGTGCTGGCGTACACTGTAGCTGATCTTCTAGATCAACCTAGAGACAAGATTCTGCGAGATGGAATCCTGCCTTCACACAACACATTCATTGGGTGATAAACTAGATTAAAAAGCAGTGTTATGCATTTACAAGTAACATTTACAGAAACAAGCATGTGTCTGCTCTACTCTGTGACAAACAAAAAAGCTAAAAAATCCCCTTTTTGACAGTATAACTAAAAAAAAAACCTTGAGTTCTAAAAATAAGGTGATGGGAAGTGAAGACCTTTTAAATTTTAGGGGGAACATCACCCCCCCCCCTTTAGTATGTATTAAATTGCTCTAAAATGACATGGGTAGTGGCTGTTATCTCAGTTCCTCATATTTGTTGTACATTTTGCAGCAGATGCTCTGTAGTTATTAAATCTGTGTTAGCACTCATCACAAGTGTTTTATCTGTTGTTGGTGAAACAAATGACACCTCAGCATATTGTGTGAATTGTGATATTCTTTTAGCTACCAGAATGCTATATTTTAACTTCTTTATCTCTGTGTTATTCTGACATGGGACCTCTGTGAAGTAGTTATGCCATTTGCTTGTTGTTAACTGCTTGTTGAGTCTGAAGGTTCCTAGTCAGGCAGTTGTTTTCCCCTGTGTTGTTTTCTTTACAGGTACAATTGTTCTGAGTTTCCTTGGATGTTCTTGAATGTTAGTTTTGGCGGAAGATGAATGCTCTGTTGCGAGGAGCAGAATATTTATGGGGAAACCTGACTACAATGACAGAAATGCCCTTTTTTTAAATTTCTGGCAAACACCTGCCTTATCAAACATGGATTCACTGCAACCAAAGCACGCATCTTGTCTTGGAACGACAATTGAGACTCCACTCCCTCCCTACAATTCACAACAGGTGTGGATACTATCAACCATCATTCATCTGGGGAAAGACAATAGACAATGTTTATATCACATTGGGATAGTTCCCTACTGCTTTACCAATATATCAGCATACTTCATTGCCAGGGACATTGCACTGAAATGGAATTGACTGCATCACAACTTTGACACAGCATATAATGTGTGATTCATGTCTGACTGATAGAAGAGGGTTGAGAATATCAATGCTTTTTAGCAATTGGTGCCTTGTCTTCATTCTCTCAATGAACAAGGACAGTTTATTTATTACTATATTTTCTTTCCTGGTATCTAATTTAATGTGTCAAGTCTTCCATCTCTGCAAATATGATCCATCATATATGAAAGCTGAGACCATTTAAGCATGACATTACAAATAGGAATTTGGCAAACTGGCCTTCTGATCTATTTATTATTTTCTTATTGTTGTGCTACTCTTTGTATTGTATCTCTCCGTTACAAGATAAGCTTGTGTGTTTGTGTGCTTTCAAAGCATGTCAAACTGCCTGGAGCCAAAATTCTCCTTAAACAAGTACATAGTTTTTTTTCATCACCCCGTTGATATTATGTTTGGCCTAGGACAAAATGTATTAGGTATTAGTTTATTGATTATCCTCGTTGCACACCGGACATGTCCATAGGTGCTTGGATCTCCACTTCAGTAAATCTCTCAGGGTATAATGGCTGATGGTTCTGGTTCTATGTTGGTTCACTGTTCTTTTTGAAATCTTTGTCATGTGTTCTCTATTGACCACAAAATGTATTAGGATAAACATCATATCAAGTTGATATTATAAAATTCTCACATTTGTTCATGTGTACTCTATAGAGTCTATTAAGTTCTTGTGTGTCACAGAGGAGTAACATTGATATAACATATGAAATCTCACATACCGTTAAATTCCGTGTATAACCCGAGAATTTTTGGACAATAAACAGAGATTTGTTCATACTCTTCGTCTTATAATCGAGTAACATCAAATTTAAAAAAAAAATTACGTCCAAATCACAGTAAAAAAGGAGAAAAACACTTAAAAAAAAATGCCAGTGACAACTCACATGTCCCGATATATTTAGCCAGGATAAAATGACTAGGGCTCTCCAACAATCTAGAGCGTACTACCATACTGCTAAGCCTCTAATTACATTAATTTCTATATATCATACAATATTTCCTTCGAAACCTCCGATATTTCTTGATAAAACTCACTTACTAGGTCTATATTGTTATTTCCGACATGCCATGCCCGCCATTTTTACTGAGCTTAATTTCCCCGGAAATGCTATTTTTAGCAATGGGTATTACCGTTTTTTATATATTGACCAAAATACGGTAATGGTCTGTGAAAAAACGAAATATGGTAGCCTAAGCTGATCTACCAGTAACACATGTTTATCATCAAGGCCCAGTCTTGTTTGTGTAGGGAAACACCGACTACCAGTAGTCTAAACACTGTCACACACTTTCATTTTGGGTAAAGCAAATGTTACAACAGTTACTGACCGTCTACTAGGCTATAAGACCTGTGTACAGAAAATGTAAAAACACATCAAAGGCAGATTTTGAGTATTTCCGTGCATGTGCTGGTCGGCCTTGCCAATTTTTAACATGCGACTCCAAGTATATAAATAGGGACCAAGACAATAATCAGAAACATAAAGAATGAAGTCCTAATTAATTCTGTACAGAGGTCTTTTTCTACATTCAACGGTCTTGCACAAACACGGTCTTGCACAAACATGTAACTGACATCCAAAACTTTGCTACTTAAGCAGTGTTGGGGGGATGGCGGAGAGAAATAAATAGTGAAACTCGTCTGAGCTGTGCCTCATGTTTATATTACTGTATAAGGTAAACATACAGGTCACACAAAGTTCAAACTCGTTGTTAAGTTCAAACTGTTGATTCTGTATCTTTTAAAAACAAAGCCGGGGAATGACTGTCTGCAATATTTTTGTGAGAACTCGGTGGCAAATACTGGTAGTTACATACTGGTACTCTGTATATTCTGTTAATTAGTCCAGCCCACTGAGGCTGAAGATGGACTACTGGCCCTACCCATTTCAATCGGCTCAACCAATCCACGTTTCCCTCACATTATGTGATGCCATTCAGATAAGTGACTAAAATGTAATCTTTCTTTATAGAAGATTTGAAACGGGTTCCAAATCACAACACATCATAGGCATTATGTAGTAAAATTGCACCGTAATTGATTCCCTCCCCCAACCACTGTACATTTAGTGGAAGAAGAGATCAATTTCACAATCCTCTGTTATGTTTATTTTATTACCGTATTCTCCCCACATGGTAAACATAACCAGGAACAAAGTTCAAACTCTTCTGTATCTTATAAAAACAAACGTGATCTTGCTGTCTTGCCTTTCATCATTTCCCACTTAAACGTCACTGTCAGAAGCCAGTGACATAATAGTTACGTAGTAATTACTATTCACTAGCGCTGTGCGTCATAACGTCCAGACACCCAACACAGACAATTCATTCAGGAAAAACTTTGTTCCCCAAAGTCTTGCCACCTCATAAACCGTCTATAGTCATGGATAGGGAAGTCAGCCTACGGGGTATTCATTTTTTTCGGATATATTGATCCAGAATACAGTAGCCACCGGGGTTTCATTCCTTGATTCATTCAAGTTACGTGAGTGAAGCAAATGAAAGGAATGCTATTTTCTTAGAGTTGCAAAAGTTTGTGTTAATTTCCATTTAGCGTGTTGGTTCTTTCTTATGATGATGAAGTTCATTATTGCCGGCTTTGTTAAGTTGGGGATGTCGGACTTTCGACTTTCTCCACTTTTGGGAAGGGATAGTTAGGTTATCGGCCTACAATCGGATGGGTTTATATTCAGAATTTAACGGTAGTTTAAACATTGGTTGTATTGCATAGTTTCAGCATGTATTTGTGATCTGATGTTTTATTTTTTAATTAAAATTAATCTCAAATGATCTCCACTTTGATTTTTTAGCAAAGATGACTATGAAATAAGAACGGTGTCAAGGATATGTTACTCTGTCGGGATTTAAATAACAGAAAACCACTAATCCTGTCAAACAGATTGGCAAAGTGAATAAACAAGGGTTGTTGTTGAGAGTATGAACCTAAAGATGTTAATGAGCCTCATTAAGGCCAGTATTTTGTTATGGAGATTAGGTTTAACTACCACTGCAGACTGTTGGGTCACCTTTACTGATTGAGGATCTCATACACAGATGAAGGTCCATGTGGATCTGGAACCCAGACTCCGGAACTTCACACTTCAGGACTGCTCAACATGCAAAGAACAGAGACAGCAGATCTAGCCAGAGGATACAGACTTGAGGCAAAAGTTATGGGGCAGCCGATCTGATATGGAGAAGATGGTGGACTACGTCTTGACGACGGACCTGACAATATAGCATGACCAGAGTTGCTGAACGCAGAGAAGAAGAAGGTTTAACTAAAAAAATAAGGGTAGCTCATCTTATTCAGAATGTAGCCATCTACCCAGCATTTTTTGGCTGTAGCAATTTTTTCTAGGCAACATATATACATTCATAGTTTGCCATTGCTTTCTGAATGGTCTGGATGCACAGTTACCTGTGACGAGATTCAAACCCTGGTACTTTGGCCATCATAGAAATGCTCTGTAGCACACCGGACACTTAAGAGCTGGAGGTTTAACTAGTGGCTGAAAAAGTCCAAGATTTTGAAGGTGTTACATGAGACTGGGACAGCTGGCATTGCACTGAGTCAGAAAGATCCGACTGCTTACCATGAGACATTGTTACATTAGTTTCAGTGTGATGGGAGAAAAGTGTGGAAATATTGAAAGATGAATGTCTCTATGACTCCAGTCATGTTACCAAATGGTCACGTCCAAAGTCTTGTCACATCCTGTAATCTTAAAGATCATTTGAAATGTTTTATCTTTACTTAGATAAATGATAGCTAAGTAAAGTGGCCACATGCTACACAACTTTCAACAGATATAATCTCAAGCTATAGTTTTACCCCTCAGTTTTCTGACTGGTGGGTTGTGTGTGATGTGATATTTTTGTGTGATATCTTCTTCTTCTTCTGCGTTCGTTCTCAAACCCCTGCAGATCAACAGGATGTAGTCAGGAGAACGGAATGCATTGTATCATAGTTTACAGCATTGCTGCGATATCTGCGCCTTTCGGCCTGACACATCCGACTTCAGCATGGCTTTGGGTCTCTGACCCTATATGGGATGGGACAGCCAACTCCATCCCATAACCCCCTTAGTCACATGCATGGAAGGTAAACAGTGTTGTTATTCTTTGCTCCCCTTTCGGGTACCGACAACACACAGTTGTTTGTGTGATATGAAATTAGTCTGTACAAATTTTCTGTCATCCCCTATCCCTTCATCCATTATTGCGGCCAGTTATCACAATGTGTTCCAATTGCTTTTTCTTCACAACTTGCATAAAAATGATGTTTGTCTTTCTATGTTGTTGACAATATTCTACCCTTTTTCTGTATTGCTACAATGATACATAACTTTGCTCCTCTTTTGGACCCTGGCAACACATAGACCAACTCGTAACTAATTATTTTCTTGTTTGTTTGCATTCACTCTATGCTGCTGGCCTACGGCAGAGCTGTGTTATTTGTGCCTTCCAGCCCAGCACATCTGATTTTGGCATATTTATCAAGCAGAAAGTCACCTCCAATATTGTCATAAATCTCTTATTTTTTCAAAATTGGAGCATAGTTATAATGTACAGAGATAATTGTTGCATTTGTTTACAATTGTATAATTTGTTTCTGAAATAGAAAGTTGCATAAAGATTATGTTGTACTAAGTCAGGGGTTCTCAACCTTTTTTGGACAGGGAGCACTGCACACATGTAATTATTTATGCTCATGAGCACTTTTGAACTCTCATGGCACAAGAATGTGTCCTTATGAGAGCGTCAGGTTGAGAATGCCTGTATTAAGTTGACAATTTTTTGTTGCGACTTTTATATGTGTGCATGTGAAAGTGTCAAGAGAGAAATAGAGAGAAAACATGTTATAAAGAAATATGTGATTATTTATGGAACAGTATTGTTCAAGTATGTACATTCTGTAACAAATAACACTTATGATTTTATGTATATTAATAATACAAATAATACATTCATAGAGGAAAGGTTCATGGGTAAATCAGTTAATCCAGACCTGGATAATTATGAGATGAATATGTGAATGTTTGTTTTTATTTTATTATTTAGTTTATTGCATCATTGTGTTATGTTTGATAATATTGTGCCAGTAAACTTGATCAGATGACCCGTAAGTTTTTATTTAAAATATTTTGCAAGGAACAATTGAGGTTGGAAGAAGAAGTAGGAAAGAAAATATTAGATTTACATCAAGAAATGGCCTGGACATTATTTTTGTGCACTTATCTGAATGGCAGAGGTCAGAAGTGTTTATAGGGTTTTTTTTGTGTTGATATTACCAATGTAGCACTCATACAACCTTGCTGAGTTATGTGTCTTATTGCTCTTTTCATCAGCTAACAAATATGTCCATCTGAAGTACAAACAGGAATAGTAGATATCAGAATAAAAAATACTGATTTAATCATTAGCAATATCGTAAGAATAGCAACCACAAACATGAGAAACAGGTATGTCTAAACACTTAGAATATATGTACATCACACCAGATTTTAAAAAAAAAAGACAACTTTTAAATAAACACAATTCCTTCAGGTATCAGGTTTACTTCTGTGCAAAAGGATGCATATTTGAGAATTTGACAAAATGAGTCCCAACGAATATTTGATTCTAATCAAAGTAATACCGGGTAGTTCAGCTAGTAAATAAAATGACTGTCAGATTGATGAAATATGTCATATATCAATGTAACTAATTAGAGCAGCTATGCAGTTATGGATGATCTATAAAGGGATGTATATGAAACTGAGAGAAAATGTTTGTATTTAGAGGGTGGGACCTATGGAGGGACTATGTAAATGTGTGGGACCAATGAAGAGTGAATAAAGTGCCTCCTCTCTGGAATTATATAAAGAACTCACAACCAACAACTGACTAGTACACTGAGCTGATACTTATACACCCTTAGATGATTGATGTCAGTCGAAGACGGATGTGTCGGGCTATAGGTGTAAATAAAGCAGCGACTAATGCATTTCCATTCTCTGGATTACATCCTGCTGAAAATCTCGCAGGACAATGGTCCTGCAACAAGAGAGACCTAACGGAAGTTCTCTATGAATGCTGAAGAAAAAGAAAGATGGTGGATGAATCGTTAAGCTGAGCATTTATAGGCGTGTCCTCATTGATGCTAGTTCATAATCAAGAATAATGAACCCCAGTATGCAAATCTGAAGATAGTATTTTGGTCCAAAAATTCCTGCTTTGAAAAGAAATTGTATGATGGACTGAAACAAGAAATATACTGTAGAGACTATATCTGAGAATTAAGAGGCATTGTCTACATAAGAGATGATTACTGAACAAATAGGTGCTAATCTGTACTAAAGATTCTCAAAATTGAAAAGAAAGCCAAAACTGAAGAAATCTTGCAAGAATGAATGAATTTAATTATAATCATGCATTATATGAAGCACAAATCAGTAGTTAAAAATATCATTACAATTTATTAAGATAAACCCGCCGAAGATGGATGTGTCTGGCCATTGGCGCAAATAAAACGACGACAACGCATTTCCATTCTCTGGACTACATCCTGCTGGAAATATAGTAGGACCATTGTCCTGTTACAAGAGATATCCAGCAGGAGATTGAGAATGAATGCTGAAGAAGAAGAAGAAGAATCCAAATTCTTAATACTCTTGTTGTAAACAAAAGGTGTAAATGAAGAGAAGAATACAGGCTTTTGAAAATATTACACATCAATTATACAAAACATAAAACCAACGTATATGTAAGAAACAAACATATGTGCTCTTGCGGGGCAGCAAGAACATCTAACAGTGTTGAAACATCACATTCTTGTGTGTTTTGAGCATGATTTATTTTCCAAGACTGTCCTGCAGGGGCAGTTAAGAATGGAAAAAATGATAACAAAGGAATTAATGAATTGATATAAAAGACTGGACAGATATACATTTCTCCACACTTAAATAGGACATTGAGAACAGAGAGGGATGGCAGGACTTTTGTATTGATGTTTCTAAAGTGGCACCTCTGTGATTCTGAAGGTTTGAGGATGACGTAGAACCTTCCTTAGAGTGAATATGCAGCTGCAGTAAATTGAAGAAACTTTGCAGAGGATGGGTTAAGTTTTTTTTCAAAAGTGCCAATAATGAGCTCACATGAATATTGCAGAAAAGTTATGAATAAAGGTTATCATCAGTTCATGTTGGATAAGTTAATTGGATAAGTAAATAGAAGTACAGTGGAATCCCTTTATTGAACATTCTTTAATAAAAAGAATTTCCATGTTTAGCAACACTTTTCAAAATTCCTAATTATATTTATTCTTTATTGTTTATACTGTATATAGCAGATTTTCTATTACATACATATTTTGTCGGTCAGGACCATGTTGTTATAATGGGATTCCACTTTATATTTAACAAATATTGTGATTTCTATTTCACAACCTCGACAACCTTTTATTATCTTGATTGATTGTGTTTGTATTCATTCCAGATATTGATTCAGCTATGTTAGAACTAGAAGTATATGAGTGTGTTATTTCAGCTGTGGAGAGCTGGCTTAGTGCCAATGATATTGAATTGGATTTATACACCAAAAGATGCTGTTTATACCCGGTACAATAGCTTCTCCATTCACCCAGCTAAAAATAAAAAAATTGGTACTATAACTTTTGTTGAGTTAGGGACAAAGTCATAACAAGTAATTGCCACATTGTGTAAGATTGTGCAAATACTCTGCTGTGGATATTTTCAGAACAGAAAATTACTGAGCTCCTATGAGGTGCACTGAGTCTGTAAGTTTAGGTTATATCATTCACACACATATTATCTCCCCTCAGTGTAGGAAATTTCTTGTAAAAGCATTGCAGATATGAAGTAAATCTCTAGAGAAACTCCCACATATATATATATATATATATATATATATATATATATATATATATATATATATATATATATATATATATATATATATATATATATATATATATATATATATATATATATATATATAACATTGAAAGTAAGAACTAATAGCTTGTAATTCCTGAGGATGGAAACAACAGTAATAATACTATCCACATAATATTACCTATTGTTCATATAAACATGAACCAACTTTTGTCACATATTACACATATACATTTTTTATATTTATATAGTATCATTTACATAAGATTAATTTATCGACAACAATTTATATGCATCTTAGTCCTATGTAAGTGCTAAATGAAAGTTGTGTAATTTTATTTGTCAGGCACATTTACAAGTTCTTGTTTACATTATGGTGCGTAGACATTGATGAACTTTTTTAAAGGTATGCTCATCTTCGCTTAGAAGGGGTAACATCATCTTGCTCACTATGAATGCTTGTCACAGTTTTCTGTTTTTATCTATAATTCACTATTCACACAGGGTTGAATCATACAATGTGTATCCTTTATCTTGTCAGCAGTGGATATCCCTCCGACTACGGCAAGGCGGGCAAAGTATGACCATCCAATTTTTTTTTGGTCGACCAGGCTAATATAAAAGTACTATATGCACTGTTCTCAGAGCTCAGAAAACACTACTTGGGAGCTCCAAGGGATTGAAAAAAAGGGTTTTTAGACCCATACTACATAAAAAAAAGCTAAATCTGGCCATTGATTCAGAAAAGGTTGCTAACATCTGAACTAAGATTTTATATTTTTGTCATTGGAATATTTTATATGCCATACATGCCAAACTAGCAGAGAGTTGATTGGATAGATTTGTATACCATACAGCCAAACTAGCAGAGAGTTGATTGGATAGATTTGTATACCATACAGCCAAACTAGCATAGAGTTGATTGGATAGATTTGTATACCATACAGCCAAACTAGCATAGAGTTGATTGGATAGATTTGTATACAAACAGGCCAAACTAGCAGAGAGTTGATTGGATAGATTTGTATACCATACAGCCAAACTAGCAGAGTGTTGATTGGATAGATTTGTATACCATACAGCCAAACTAGCAGAGAGTTGATTGGATAGATTTGTATACCATACAGCCAAACTAGCAGAGAGTTGATTGGATAGATTTGTATACCATACAGCCAAACTAGCAGAGTGTTGATTGGATAGATTTGTATACAAACAGGCCAGACAAGCAGAGTGTTGATTGGATAGATTTGTATACCATACAGCCAAACTAGCAGAGTGTTGATTGGATAGATTTGTATACCATACAGCCAAACTAGCAGAGTGTTGATTGGATAGATTTGTATACCATACAGCCAAACTAGCAGAGAGTTGATTGGATAGATTTGTATACAAACAGGCCAGACAAGCAGAGTGTTGATTGGATAGATTTGTATACCATACAGCCAAACTAGCAGAGTGTTGATTGGATAGATTTGTATATCTTGTTTAGAATATTCCCCTTTTTTTACCCTGTTCCTGAGATTTACTCAATCCAGATTTTTTAGCTATTCTTTCTGATTGGGTAGTTTTATAGGATTTTCTTTAAAATTCAAGACTTAATATGTGTACAATGGCATGGACTGGACAATCCTTTACTTCTGATCTTGGAATCTTGCATACATGCAGAAGACAAAAGAGTTAATTCTCTCTTGAGAAATAGCATGTTTTCAAATCAGTGGGCTTGAAATCTTAGTGGTTCTTGATTACATTTTTACATTCCTTACTAATCTTCATGATTTAGGACTTGATCACAGAGTGGTTGCAAAATTCACTCCTAATAGATGGTCATTTGGTGCAGATCACATGATTCCTTGTGCAGATGTGGTTGTCATATGATTAGCTAGTAGATGATTCATTGTGTAGATATATTTGTCATATAGACAACAAGTAGAGGATTCATTGTGTAGATATATTTGTCATATAGACAACAAGTTGAGGATTCATTGTGTAGATATATTTGTCATATAGACAACAAGTTGAGGATTCATTGTGTAGATATATTTGTCATATAGACAACAAGTTGAGGATTCATTGTGTAGATATATTTGTCATATAGACAAGTAGAGGATTCATTGTGTAGATATATTTGTCATATAAATTTAACTAGTAGAAGATGAATTGTGCATAATTTATATTTATCATTTCATGTTGTCAGAATATCTAGACAATGTGTGTGTAATCAATGAGCACAACCTGACCTATGTCAACATTTTATCAGGTTCTCACTAGACATGAAAAACATAAGGAAGTTGGATGCTGTTTTTTTTAAAGTTTTAGCTTCATGACAACAGTATGATGTAGAGCAGTGAATCTCAGCTTGGGCCATATGGTCAACCTCTAATAGACTTTTCTTGGGGCTATGAAGAAAAGGTGACAGTTCGGAGGTACAGACTCATTTGAGGGGGCACATTATGAACAGATCAGAACAAGTTGTAATTCTAATATTCTCTATGCCTCAGAACAGGACAGAACTGACTCCCCAGCCACATGCACACAAAGTTCAAGATTGGCAACATGGCCATGTGTACTTGTGGACTGGCAGCACAGAGTGCCAAACATATACTTCAAGAGTGTTCTAAGTATGAAACACTGAGGCAGACATATTGGCCAGAGGAAACAACACTGGAATCAAAGCTCTATAGGCCAGTATGAACTACAAAAGATAGTGAGTTTTATTCAAGAGACTGAACTACAGATATAGACATGTTTCAAGTGAACGAAAGAAGAAGAATTTAAGAGGGCACAGAAATTATAACTGTCTGAAATTATTTGGATAAATTAAATAATAAAATCCTCAAACAAAGCTGTAGAATTCGGAAACAATTTACACCTAAAGTGGGCCATGGTTAAAAATAAGTGATAGAAAATTGAATATAAAACTGTATTTGATAAATATGATATGAAAATTATTAATTGTTTGATGAGTGTATAAATTGAATTCACCTTATACAGTACACCATCTATATGAGGCAATAATGTTGTGTTCTACACTTATATGAGGCAACAATGTTGTGTTCTACACTTATATGAGGCAACAATGTTGTTTTCTACACTTATATGAGGCAACAATGTTGTTTTCTACACTTATATGAGGCAACAATGTTGTTTTCTACACTTATATGAGGCAACAATGTTGTTTTCTACACTTATATGAGGCAACAATGTTGTTTTCTACACTTATATGAGGCAACAATGTTGTTTTCTACACTTATATGAGGCAACAATGTTGTTTTCTACACTTATATGAGGCAACAATGCTGTGTGTTTTGCACTTATATTACCATCTGAATAGCATCCATTATTGCACATATTTTTATTGTTTTGCACAGAGCAAATGTAGCACAACTGTTGGTCCATTGACCCTGTGGTTCAGGGAATAATATTCTGTTGAGCTGGATTTTTTTTTCAACTAGAAAGGGCTTTCAGGTTGACTCAGCCAAAAACAATGGGAACCAGAATAAATATGGAAAAAAGACAGGCGGTCATTGGTCACAGAAGAATATTGGTCTACTATAGTATTCCAAATACACATCAAAGATATGAAAAAGGAGATGAATTTTGTTACTTATTTTGGTACAATACAAGAATCAGTGAACAAATCATGTGACAACATACCAACTTTTTAATTTCATATGCTTTTGCACTATATCTAAAAAGTTGTAACTTAAAATACCGATCTAGCTATTTGCGCACAATGAACTGGGCATCCACCACCCACTCAGTGTTCAGCGCACATGCTGAGTGGTCAGGAGTTCTCATCGCGCAGCGTGTCGAATATTGCAAGCGTCATTATATGCGTCTTTATCAGAATATCGTTCCGTTTAATTATGGTAGCTATTTGTTCCATAGAAACCTGTCCACTGATTCCTGTATTGTACCCTTATGTTTTACAGAACTAGTACGCTGCATTCCTGTTATTTTTTTAAGTATTTGAATAGCAATGTATTTCAATATTTTCTGTTTTATTTTCCAATATTTATTTCTTTGGCAATAGACAATGTATCGGCCACAGGTAGAATGGCTAGTTGGCTCATCTTACAGGCACATCTCAGTTGTAATTTCTTTTAGTTTGAAGAGGGATAATCCACATTATTCATCTGATGTGGCTGGATGCATTAGTGGTGCCTAAAAATTCAATAATAGTTGAAAAGCTATGCCCTATATAGGATATGCTACATCTATTATTATCTATTTAAACATGCAGAAATCGGATGTGCTGGGTAGAAAGCACAAATAACACAGTTCTGCTGTAGAACAAACAGAACAATGTATATCCCACTGTTTGACTTCAAATGACAAGAAATCTTGTGCTGCTTATTTGAGAGCGAACTCAGAAGAAGAAGAATCTATTTAAATAGAGCCCACACATACTCTCTCTTTCATTAGATAGTAAAATATGTATGTGTGTGTACTGTGGAGAGGTTCAGGGTGGCAAACATACTGGTAACCATCTGTAGCTATGAATCAGAAGTTCATTTATCTCTGCCAACTAGATACTGAGGAATTAGATACTGAGGAGCTGCAGAAAAATGTTTGTTTTTTTTGGTTCTTCCATCACAAATTATGATAACCATTTGTCAAATCCACTTTTGAAATCCATTTAGAATGATGTTCTTGACTATGAGTTTGTAGATGGCTAATAAGCCCTATTCTAGTCGTAAATGTCCTTGGACAGTTTGGGCATGAGATGACCACTGTAGATGGTTTTTGATATCACTTTGACTTTCTGGATACTTTCCATTGTTGGTTGGTTGGTTGCTGATCCAGCGGTCCAAAATTTTCATTGTAGCTTCTGCATTTCTCATCTGTTCACAAGATGCTGTGCCGTTTTTGACTGTCGATCACCATATAGCTCTAACTTGTTTAAATTCTTCCCATGTATCGTGGTCTATTTCAAAGACGTTCAGTAAGGTCCTTAATGAGTTTGTGCAGTGCTTCTATTGGCTACTTTGAGAAAGTATGCCCTCCTACAACTCACCATAGAGAGGTATCTTTAGTAGGCGATAATCTAGCATACGTACTACATAACCTGCCAGACGAATCTGTGCCTGAAACAGAATAGTATCAATGCTAGGAATATCAGAACTGTCAAGGACAGTGGTATCTAGGAAGCTCAATAGTCAGGCCGAAAGGTGCTGATAGCACAGCTAAACTGTAAACTTTGACACAACACATTCCACTCTCTAGATAACATTCTGCTAATCTGCAGGAGTTTGAAAATGAACACAGAAGAAGAATTATACATATGACAGCTGAGTCAATAGTACTTTTCTCTGAGGTGTATAATAACAATTTATCCTGCTCTGTTCACATTTTAGTAGTCATCTTTGCAGTTGTTGATGGCTTTCTGAATGGTTTAATCATAGTTTTCTTCTGATTGTATATAAATTTCTGATTGTTGACTCCAGAAAATACTGTTTGCCTGCTCATCATTGGTTTTCTGCAATGAAATGGTGCCCATAGCATGAACAATTTTATCTGGCTGCACAGTTCTGTCCAAAAAACTTGAGGTCTGGCATTTTTCTGGTACTAATGTTGTCTAGCAGCTCACATCAACAAAGAGAATAACATTGCAAATAAATCTGATGAGGAATTTAATAATGACATCAACAAACTACTATTTGCCGACGATCAAAGTCTGATATACGAAATGAAGAAAATGTGAAAAACCACATTAATGCATTGATATTAGCATGTAAAACATACATGAAAATTAATGTAAAATAAAAATGTGATAAACATTAGCAAGTCTGCAACACCAATGGATATAAATATAGATAACCAAAGTGAAACAAGCTAAAGAATTTAAATATCTAGGCATAATTTTTTCCGAAAATGGAAGACTAGACAGAGAAATAGAAACAGGGTGTCAGAAAGCAAACACAGTGACTTACCAACTTTCACCATTTCTTCTCCACCCAAAGATCAAGATAGAAATCAAAAGACAGATAACATCTACAATTTTTATACCAACACTCTGCTATGAATGTCAAACATGGTCTTTAACCTTCACCACGCTCTGGTCAAGTGTGATTGACAAAAAAAAAGAATGCGGCTGTTTACTGTTGTCAAGTGCACTCGCTCAATGAGACATCGTGCGAAATAGGCCTACCACAGCCTAATCACAGCTTGTATATAGTTCTGGTCATGCGCAATCGAGGCCGGGACATTCCCACTTCCTAAATGATTGTTGTAAAGATGTCAAGGTGGAAGATACGCGTGTTATAACAATTAATCTGACCACATCTGCATACCGGTACTATGCCATGATGGTTGACCGTTTTTATAGACCTTTCTTTCATCGTATTTAGAATAAAATAACATTGAATCGTGGCTTGAATCATGAATTATTTAGTTATTTAGTTTCATAGCAGTGAATATACAGAATGTTGTGGTGGTTTGGCGACTTGTAAAGGTTTGATATCGAATATGTTGAAGTGGCACCAAAAAATGACTTTAGACCTAAGATCAAAGAACGATTTTACTGCATTTCTACATGTTTTGTACAGTTTCCCCCGGCAATATTTTGATAATTTCGCAATGAAAGAACATAAATACAACAGATTTGCATGTGATTTATTGTACAGTGTTGCCAAGGAATTCGATAAGTAAGGTAAGTTATTTTTTAATAATTTTTTTTCTCTTTATTTGTTATAAAATATATGTTATTTAGTGAAAAGCGGCTTTACCACTTTCTCATACGTCTGGTATCACACACACACGCACATAAATTACACCAATATATGCAGAATTCAATTCTTTATTTATATGTGCAAATATTATTTAAATATCTTTAACAACCAAAAAATTATCACATTTTCAAAACAGTCACCATCTATAACGCAAATTCTCAAAAAAAGAATCCGGTGGCAGGGAGACGTTACATAATTTTTAATCTGGCTTGCTAAAGGTTCCTTTAACAGTCTCACATCAAATGAAAATAATTAAAATTGAAATTAAGAATCTGAGAAAAGCTTCATTTGTTACTTAACTAGATAAACTAAGAAATTAAGAAGAAAGGAGTAGGTATAATGTCATGTATTGAACATATCGAAAATGGACACGTAAAATGATTCGGTCATCTTGAGAATGAACCCAAACCAAATACCAATAAGAGCATATAACACAAGGAATTTTCAGATATAGAGCCAAAGGTAGACCAAGACAACAGTGGTTTGTAAGATTGGTTTATAGCTCATTGACAAGCATGATGTTAACATCCACATCACCATGGTGTATCACTTACTAGAGGATGAGATGACACTGGACAAAGCAGTGGTACAGATACTAAAGGAAATTTGGGGATCAAGCATGGGACAAGCAGAGAAGGGCGAGAGAGGAACCGAATTAGGTGCTTGAAAAATCAGTGTGAGTTGGTACCGATAAGCATACATTTCACCATCTATTAAAAGATACTGATCATCTGTGGGTCTGCCCGGAGTGCAATTACATCAGTTCTTAAATACTTAAAATATTTTTAAAATACTTGAATTACATCTACTTGAAATATGTCTTAAATACTTGACATACTTCTAAATACTTGAAATATTTCTTAAATACTTTTTTAAATACCGGTTCTTTAAATACTTATAAATACTTGAAATATTTTTTAGATACTTAAAGATTACTTAAAGGTTTAAGAATCCTAAAAGCCAGGCTAAGAATGGCAGGAGAAAACAGAAACATTATTATATATCTTTAAAAGGTAAAGGTGGGTCCCATGGCAGCAACATGCTGTGTGGGATGAAGATAACTCTTCATATACTTAGTCACTGCAACTGTTAGATGGGATGACCAGTTACCTTCCTTGCTGTCTTTACCTCCCCTAACTCATGCGTCAGGTACCCATTTACAGCTGAGTCGACTGGAGGAATGGTCATGTCAAGCGAGAAATCACGATCCGGACAATTGCTTTTTTGTTAGTACGTGGTTTCGAACTAGGCTACCGGCAATCCTCATTTGTCGTAACTAATACATACACAAATATCCTGCACATATTTTTGAACATGTTTTTTATAAGTGGTGAACTGTCTTGTTGATTATTTATATGATGTCATTATGTTCTACCACAGAAAATACAAGTATATGTTTGAGATGATAAATTATCACTGGTTGCTTTGTTGTTTTATCTGTGTGGTCTTGTTAGATACAAATCAACATGAGTAACTCTCACTTTTAAGAACATTAACTGTGCAAGAAGGTTGGCTGCTGCAACAACATTATACAGCCAAATTCCATTATAACTAAATGGTCTGGATCGATGACATATTCATGTAATAACAAAATGGTCTGGATCTATGAAATATTCATGTAATAATAAATCCCATTATGACTAAATGTCCAGAATGATGAAATACTCATGTAATAAGAAATCCCATTTCAACAAAATGGTCCAGACTGATTAAATATTCATGTAATAAAAAATCTCATTATAAGAAAATGGTCAGGAACAATGAAATATTCATATAATAACAAATTCCATTACAACAAAATGGTCTGGACCAATGAAATATTTATGTAATAACAGAATTTTTGCTATATACAGTACTATAAGCAATATCCAGAATTGCCTGGGTGAGAAAAGGAAAAAAAAATGAATAAAGTATAGATTTAATAGATTAGTAAAGAGAAAACACATTGTCCAATAACACGAAAGCACCATCTAAAGTATTTACATTAAATAGCAATATTTTCTGTTGATAATGTAACATTGAGTAGAACGAACATAACCGTTGCCGTTAGGAAATGCGTAATTAAAATTTCGGAAATATTTTTACCACAAATGTTTAAAGTAGCCACATAAAAAAAAATAGACGTGAATTATTCTTTAAATGCCCCAAAAACTTTCAACTACATTTACAAATTGAAGTAAAAAAAATAATTGACCACTGACTTTGGGATCAAACATGAAATGACAAACAATTGCTATAAAAAACTCTAAACCATACGACAGCGGAACCACTTCCTATAGATGTAAAATTTTTTATATAAATATATATTGTGGTCATAATTTTGATGCAGCTGTTATTGTGAAAGAAGATCGATTTATAAGTCTATTTGATGTAATAATTTAAAAAAAAATAGCACAATAGCAAGGACAAAGAATACCAAACCTGTTACAACAGCACAAACATCGATGGATACACAAATATAATACATATACATGTATTATTATAATTAGTAGTTTAACCTTTGAGAAGTGGCCAGAAGTAAAAGGTTAACCAATTGTATTATTGGTCAGCTTTTGCAGGACAAGTGGACAGTAATTAGATATTCTTCTAGCCACAGTGCTGTCTATTTGAACTGTTATAACGGCAAATTTCATTCCTGTATGTCATACATTGAACATTTCTACAGCGATAAATAAAGATTCAGAGCTACGGAGATAGCCACTTTATATATATATATATATATATATATATATATATATATATATATATATATATATATATATATATATATATAGATAGATAAACAATAAATATAATTAAGAATTTAGAAAAGCTGTTAAATAGGAAAATTTGTTATCAACTCATGCATTATAGATGGATTCCACTGTAAGAGGAAAGCTGAGGTTTTAATGGCCACATAAAGATGCTTAACAGAATGGAAAAAATATAGTAATGGAAGGAATGTTTGCTAGTAATAAGGGAAAGGGCCGACCAAGACATTGGACACGAGATATTTCAGAGTGTTTAACGTATATATTGACTCCATAAGGAAGGAAGAAATATATATTGTGGAAAAAGTATGTCATTTGAAAATATATAACTCACTGAAGCACCTTCACACATATTCTTTATCTTATTTTTTGTTCTCAGATGTGAACTCAGAATTTGACAAAGGAAGCAATCATTTCTAGGTTCTCAACATCGTATAGGTTTTATTTGGTTAAAAGACATGACATGTGGTTGAGGACATTTTGTTGTTGTTAAAGAACGATATGTGGTTCTGGACATGGTTTTTCCTTAATGGACATGACATGTGGTTGAGTACATTTTTATTGGTTAAAGGACATGTGTTTGAGTACATTGTTTTTTGTTAAAGGACATGACATGTGGTTGAGTACATTATTTTTTGTTAAAGGACATGACATGTGTTTGAGTACATTGTTTTTTGTTAAAGGACATGACATATGATTGAGTATATTGTCTTTTGTTAAAGGACATGACATATGGTTCTGGACATTGTTTTTTGTTAAATCACATGGCATATGTTTCAGAGTATGAATTGCAAGTTAGAATGGTATTTTTGAATAGTTATTAAATTATAGTAAAGAATTGTTATTAGTTATAACTGATGTCATTACATTCTGTGCAAATCCATAGTACTCATTCATCCCAGATATTACTGGGAAAGCATACTGATGGTTCCTGTAGCTCACTCATTAAATGCACTTATCCGTCGAAGTCATATGTGTCAGGTCATGGAGCAAATAAAACGGTGCCACAACACATTTCCATTCTGTGGACTATATCCTGCTGGAAATCTAGTACCATTGTCCTGCTACAAGAGAGATCCAGCAGTTTGAGAATGAACACAGTAGAAGAAATATAAATTTGGGTAGCAATGTCACAATTTGGATAAATTGTTCTACATGTTATAGATTTCCCTAAACAAAATCTCTTGTACATATTCTTTGTAGTAATCCCACTCATCTCCAATTTTATATGTTTGCAACAAGTAGACTATCACCTACAATACCACACAAAATTTAGTCTTTTTTCTTGCTTTTTGCATATTTCCATGGATTCCATCTTGCTTGTTTTGAATGGCAGTAACTACTGATTCATGGCCCTTTTCTTTCGCTATATCATATGCTGTCTTTCCTGAGAGATTTAAATTGAAAAAAAAATTACCACAACCCTTAAACATCTTAATGTTAACAATATGTGAAAATTTTTTAACAAGAGGTAAAAATTGGAAATATGGGTTGATGAAGTATTGCTAATCACTGGTAACACACAGGAAACACAAATCAATGTTTTTATCACAATTACGTTATCATGAACGTAACATAGCACATGGTAATAACATGCCTGAAGTCAGGAAAAGGATGAATTGGTTTGGTTATGAACCGATATCATTGCACTCTGGACATAGGTGCCCAGTCTTTCATAACAGCTGACTATGCATACTGATGGTTCCCCTAGCTCGCGGATTGACCACTCAGGCATCCATTTCTACTGGTATCACATTTAATACAGAATTGTCCGTATCTCCATCTAGATGTTTCATAATTCACATCTTCATTCAGCAGGTTCCCTTCCCTTATCCAATTTCCCCATCTATTGGTACTTTGGATACAATCTGTCTGCTCTCTCAGTATGGCAAATACCATCAATGTTTTGTAACTTTAATTTTTGATTCATGATTAGGAACCTGTGTCATCCCACATGGAACATAAATACGCTGCTTACCATGTCTGTCAGCCATCATAGGACATATAAGCTCAGTGCCCCAGTCAGTTCATCATTCATATTAAGATATGCTTCTCTAACAACCGGACCCATCTCGCGCTTGAGAACCGCTACATAGGATTTGGCACTCTTAAAACTTTAAAGATCAACGAACGCCAGACATATGAATGCTATCAACTTGTTCCGTCATTTCTCTTTCTCGTTTTCACATTTATTTGGGTACGTTTTTGTATATTTCCTTTTTTTTTTACATTTTCTGTTTGTGTCACATCAGACCTAATTTCTATCCTTCCGGCCACCTTCGCATCTCGCTAGACATGTGAACGTCAGTTGTGTCGTCGCTGCTCTTTAATTTTGATGTATACGTGTATGCAACCTTGATAAAGGCCTTTTGATCGAAAAGTCGATTTGTGTGGGTGATTATGTGTGTTTCTAGCTATTAGCAAAACTTCATTACCCGGTTTCAAGCTTTACCTCTTCATCATTGCGCTGTGTATCCGTGACTGTCCAAATTAACTCAGCCCTGTCTCTCTAATAGCTTTGTCATCCACTATAGCTTTACCCACCAATGAATCAGCTCTTTCACTGTCTTCCACTCCTACATGACATGTACAGTAGATTCATGTTATGCGTTGGGCATTATTTAAAAACGTAACCTACTCCTTCTATATCATGCACGTTTCTATCTTTCGCAGCATACCCTGCCATGAGAATACACCATTAAATCGAGAGATAGATGATGTTGGAGATCCGTTGCAGCCAACCTTCAATGTGAAGACGACACCTGATGATGATAATACAAATTAATCTGGTAACTGGTTACCAGAGATTTCATCATCATCAGGTGCCATGCCGGTTGGCGTAGGCTCTCCACAGCTCTCTGTCTCCAGTATTATGTATCACGTTCGTTGTTATTTCCCTGCCCTGTCAAGTAGTCAAACTGTCAAATATTTTCCTACGTTATCGCCCCCTGTCTCTGTTGCCTTCAATCTTTCCTGTTGTGACTTGTTTCCCAAACCTCCCTGTCTCATGAAGTGGCCAAAAAATGAAGATTTTCTTTTTCTTATATTATTGATTAAGATCCCTATAGCATTCGACTATTTCAACACTTCCACATTAGTTTTTCTGGCAGTCCATGGTATTCTCAGCATTCTTTTATAGAACCACACCTCTATTGCCTCTAATTTCTCATTTTCCAGTTTGTTTATTGTCCAAGACTCACATCCATATGTGAGTATAGGAGTTATATAGTTAGAATAGGAGTTAGTAAAGACTGCGAGGGAGAGGAGATGGCTACCGCCCTCATTTGCAGAGCCTCTGAAATGTGAGATCGCTAACATCTCACACCCCTACGGCATTAATAAATGCTATGGGTTACTTTACTTTTTAGTACATATAGTACTGCATTTAGAGTTACTTAGAGTATTTAGAGTTATATAGTACTGCGGAGCTGTTTCTCACTTCTAATGACAAGGTCGTATAACACAATATATTTTTCATTTTTCTGAATTGTTTTTGCCTGCCCTATTCTGCTTCTTATACATGACCAGAGCCGTACGTGGTTCTAAATGTCAATTGCAGCGATTTGTTGGAGATAAAGAGTGAAGTAAATTGAGATATTAAATATTATTGTGTACCCTTTTTATTCTTGGCTGTGTAGTCAATATGATTGTCCAGCAAAAGTGTAGCCGTGTCACCATAATTGTTTTCAGCGCAAAGGTGTAATGCTGTGTTACCTGTCTGAGAAAAGAAAAATCAAATCTGGACATATCTACGGTTGATACTATAATTTCAAATGTAGATGGCACCAAAATCATAAACGAACGCAGAGTAATTAGAACATCATAAATATAAAGTCGTCTTGGTGGTAGAATGAACCCGTCAAACACACAGCTCGGTCGAATTTAATGTGAAAGCTGCCAATTCACATTGTATTGGTGATAAAATTGGAGAGTGTCTACAAATGAAACAGACTAAGTAGAAAGTCTACAGAGCAGTGATACTTCCAGTGACGTTATATGCCGGTGAAACATGGACTATGTATAGACTATATGTCCAAAAGCTTAATCACTTTCACACAACTTGTCTCAGAAAAGTTATGAACATCAGATGGCTTGACAATATTCCGGATATCACTGCCATGATAGTTCGGTATCCCTAACTATTCTGATACAGAAACAGAGTCGTTGGGCAAGTCATGTGGTACCTATGCCAGATCATCGATTGCCAGAGATACTGCTCTATGGTGAGTTGCATAAGGGCAAACGTTTTCAAGGTGGTCACAAGAAGAGCTACATGATGTGTTAAAGACCCCACTGAAAGCCTTTGAAATATACCAAGATAATGGAAAGATCTTGCATAAATGAGTTACATGACACTCTACAGCCACTAAAAGGCACAGCATCTTGTGAAAAGAGAAGAAATGCAGCTGCTCAAGAGTAGTTAGAAAGTCACGGGTAGACCAAAAACGATCTACAATAATCATCTCATGCCGGAATCATCTAAGGATGTTTGCGGTGTTAGAATACAGCTTACTAGATATCTAAGAACTCAGGCAAAAATAATTCGAACTGAATTTTAAAAATGAATGTAAGAAATGCCCATATTCACTTGTGATGGACGAACAACAACATATAGAAGAATAGGAGAACATGAAGAACATGAGAATATGAAAAGGGAAGAAAACATAGAGGTTGTGGAGATGCTATGTATGAGAAAAGAACTATTAATGGAAATGAAAATGAAAGAAATGTTTTATGCGTATAAGTGAACAAGAGGTAGGCAGATACACTAATGGTTTTAAAACAGTAGATGGACAAGGTATAGTCAGTCTGTCAGAGTGAACCACCGAAGCGACATGATGTTGAATTCCCGTAACAGCCAACATTTGACACGAAGACGGTACTTCATAATAACACAGGTTATACTTTAACTAATATGTTGTAAATATGTCACTAGAGGAATCACAACCAACGTTTCCATATTGGGCAATTCACTTTACTGGCAAAATTTCTCAAATTTTGTCAGTTATAAAGCTACTGGTCGCCACGAAATTTATTTGAAAATATATACTTTCCCGTTTTTTTAATAAGAAATTTTGGCTAAAATTGTGTGGTAGGTTAATTTGTGGTTATTAACCAGTTTATAAACAATGTATATTCCACTCATGAAGACATGGGGAATGAAGAGTGCATGTTGCAAACAGGTATTTGATCTGATAACACATTTCTCCGGATGTCTAAGTGGAAGCTTTGTTACTATACCGAGACCCGATACAGCAACCAATAAGAAGATACATTTTTGCGGCAGCAGAAAGTTACGGTATATAATAGCTGGGGCAGCGAGTTAAACAAGATGATGATGTCTACGGTATGCCTGACTGTGACTAATGAGTCGTATGCTTGCTTCGAATTATCTAACACACTCTGGGTATGTGTAGGAGGAGTCTATGGGAGATTGAGCAGCTCTTGTCTTTCTTCTAGCTCGTTTTTGTTGCGCAGCTTGTTGTCTGAGATTCTCTGCAGCTGATGCACTACGCTTGATTTTGCGACGACAGTCAGATTTGTCTTATGCACTATTCTCTCATGAATTTGTGTCTATTTTGAAGTGGGTCAGTGATGTTTTAAGAGTGTCTTTAAAACGCTTCTGCTGTCCTCCTGCCTTGGAGGAGCCAGCCTGGAGTTCTCCATATAATAACTTCTTTGGTAGACGATGTGCGGACCATGTGTCCTGCCCAGCCTGTCCGCGCCTTCATCAACGTTGCATGTATGCTTACCGACTTAGATTTCATCAGTACTTCACTATTTGTTACTTTATCCCACCAATAGCTGATGAGCATCTTGCGAAGGCAGCTTAAGTGGATGTGGTTGAGTCTTCCAGCGAATCTGGCATATACTGTCCATGCTTTACAGGTATAAAGGAGTGATGATATTAATGCTGCATGGTAAACTATGAGTTTGGTGGTAGTTGTTATTCACCTTCTTTCCCTATCTTTTTTTCGCAGACTTCCAAATGTGGCACTAGCTTTCGCTATTCTGTTGTTTACCTCAGTGTCGATGTTTACATCTTGTGAGAGATGAGCCCTGCTGGGCAACGGCGGAAGTCGAATTAGATTCAGGGTTGATACACCTTCCTAGGCGGAGTGCTGCTTTGCCAAAAACGTCCGGGAGTCTTGGATTTACTTGCGCATTTCTCACGCACTTGCCTAGTTCGCTTGAGATGACCTTCCACTCCATTGCCAGGCGACGCCTGTGTTTTGACTCTTCGTCATTGCGTTTATCACACAAAGAAGTAGGTAGATTATCAATATCAATATCAATAAAACCCATAACCCTTCAGGGTCGTAGGGGTACCACATTGGAAGCTTCAGCACACAGAGTCCTCCAGCGAATTCTATCCTCAGAGATGCGGATGAGTGTAGAAATATCTAGCCCTCTCCATTCCTTGATGTTGTCTGTCCATGTCTTTATTTGTCCTCCTTTGCTTCTTCCATCCTCGACAGTTCCCTGCAGTATTGTTTTTGACAAGGAATCGTGCCTGCATACATATCCGAACCATGCTAGTTTTCGTCGTTTCACTATTGAAAGCAATGGCTCTTGGACACCTGCACACATCTCTACTTTATTTCTTACGTACACATTGGTCTTATGTTCCCTATAGGAAATTCGTAGAATTCTTCTGTAGCATTTATACTCGAAAGCCTGTAATCTTCTCTCCATGTCCGCAGTGAGTGTCCAACTCTCACAACCATACAACACAACGGAAAGCACCAGCGACCTATACAGTTTGATTTTCACTCCAACACTGATGTTGCTTTTCCAAATCACAGTTAGCCTTGACAAGGACGCTAAAGCCATCTCCAGCCTTATTTTTAGTTCTGCTTTGCATTTACCATCACTGCATATACTGGATTCGAGGTATTTGAAGGTATTCACCTCTTCAAGCTTATGTCCATTCATCATGATATTAGTCTGGTTTTCTGTGTCTCTGCTGTTTACCAAGATTTTGCTCTTATTAGTGGAGTTGATTTCCATTCCGTACTTGCTGGTAACTTTTTCTAACTTTGATGTAAATTCTTGCAATGATTGTTTTGACCCAGCTATAAGATCAATATCATCAGCGAAACGCAAGTTGCAAATAGGGCGACCTCCGATCGATATAGACGTGTTGTAGTCATGCAATGTCTCTTGTATGATGTGCTCTAAGTATATGTTAAAAAGTACTGGGGACATTATGCATCCCTGTCGAACTCCCACAGTTGTTTTGAAGAACTAGGTAGATTATGCCTATCTCGGACGAGGAGCTTCGCAGTCGGTGACCAAAACTCGTGTTAGAAAGACATCATTGTCTCTGTGAACTTGGGTACTGGGCCAAATTCTTTCTGTATGAACCGGGTTGGGCAACGGCGACAGTCGACTTATACTAGGTTTACTATGTTCGCGAAGACAAATACTTGCTTCCCTTTTACGTTGCCCACAGCTTCCAGAGCCCGAGTCTCAACACTGCTTCGTTCATGAACTTGAACAATATGCTTTCCCCTTGTGCAATGGAAAGCTGTCTTCAAAGATTTTTTTCCCCATACCCATGAGTACATGCTCAGGTTAGCGTTTTCAATACCTGAGGTATGACTCATACTTTTAACGGAGTCAGTTGTAGTGGTAGATGTTGGCTTCTGTGTGTTCTCGAGCATGAAAAGCACTTCCACCAACTGGTCTCGTGGATGATTGTGAATTCTTACCCCCACATTAATCATTTTACGTGCCCTCTAGCGTGTTACCTTTACAGATTCAATATGTACTCTAATAATCGCCATATCGTACGGAACTTCTATTCATAACGGGACATCGATATTGGCCGCCCCTCCAATGTTTCTGCATTTCGGCTGTCCGAGCCGCAATGCACAGATGCGTCGCGTCACTGTGTCTCGACAGTGCTGATAGAAGTGTTGACGCATAGGTGTTGGAGATATTGCTTGTCTTTTTGCAGGAAGCTCCCATTCCATCTACAGTCTCCATATCCACGGACACGATCCCCAAAAGTATGGGCCAGGACCACAGCACGAGCCGCTGTATTTCTGTTTCCTGGGTGCACCACGAGGAGATACTTTTAGGATCTTGAGTATCTGCTAACCCTGAGTCCGCACTAGAGCAATTACACATGTACGCAGACATGATTTCTTGTCAAAAACAATATTACAGGGAACAGTCGGAAGAGACAGGAAGAAGGAGAGGAGGAGAGGATGACAAAGACAATTATGGTCAGACAATATAAAAAGGTCAGGAAACTGTTTCCCGCAGTCATCCAAATCTTTGAAGATAGAAAGCGATGGAGGACTATGTTTGTTGATACATCTAATGGGATGCCCCAACCACCGTGACGGGTTATGGGCGTATGGATATGGACTCAAGACTGAGTACACAAACTCGATCTATCTGAATCTTCGTCTGCGTTATTATGTCTTTCCACTCTTTTTACAGTCAATCATTTAATCAAGTGCCATGCCGAGTTGCGTAGACGATCATGTTTCCCCACGACTCTCTGTCTCTTATGTTGTCAATAAGATCGGACGGTGAACTTCTACCATGCCATAATACTAGTCCATCTAGAAACTTTTCTCTTTGTCGTCCCATATCTCTTCTCCCCCTGATATTTCCAGTGGTTATTACGTGTTCAAGCTGTGTTCTTCTCAGCACATACCCTAGAAACCTTGACTGTCTTCCCCTAATGTTTGCCATCATTGATTGTTTCTACCAAAAGTAATTGCGGCACTTCACGTTGTTTTTCTAATGTCTTGTGTATTAGTTATGATTAATGAACAATCCAGGATACACACATCTAACTAAATTATATTACATGCAAAGCATGAGAAACAGAATAGGAAATGTGTCCTGCATATTTGGAAAACATAAATAGAAAGAATAATGTGATGGAATGGTATCAAGCCCATTCGGTAAGGGAGGATGTTTATCTTTAAAAAGGTAATTCATTCGCTTTCGTGGGATTTTTGATGACCTTTTTTGGGGGTAAGCACTGCTGACGGTGGATGGTTTACTCCATTTTCTTCTTGTTTCCTAATCCTGAATGTCACGTTTAATGACTTTCTAAGTGGTAAAGGAAGCCGCGTTAGCACAGTGGTTAGAAATTAGTGTAAAACAAATGTTTTTCAGATCACAACGACTCCCGGGTCGACCCAAATGGGTACCGGTAAATCCGGGAAGTAAAGACTTCGAGGGAGAGAGATGGCTACCGCCCTCATTTGTAGAGTCTCTGAAATGTGGGATCGCTAACATCTCACACCCCTACGGCATTAAAAAATGCTATGGGTTACTTTACTTACTTACTTACTAAGTGGTAAATTGGGGTTTGAAATCCCCCCCCCCCCAAATCCTTATATTTGAGATTGAATGGTGTAAAATATTAACTAATGTTACCAAAGGATATACATTTTCAAAGGAGTTTTTTTGTTATCTACAGGAAGATCAGGAAGAAGATGAGACTTTAACCTTACTGAAGCTATTTGCACGTTGATCTCAGCACCTTCGACTAATAGCTTGTTGATCTTGCTATGTCTTCGAGTGGAATTCTCATTGAGAGTAGCTACGTGAATAGGATACAGACCATCCTGTTGAAGAAATGGTTAGGTCTACTTGATATTATGCATTTTCAATAAATGTATGTGTAAATATAATAGTTGAAACATATCCTTTATATATCTATGTTCCGTCAGCACCAAACACAGTACACAGGGCAGAAAACAATGTTCTCCAATTAGACCGATGTGTGTAATGTTTGCATCTTGTTGCAGTGTTCTCCAGTTACACCGATGTGTGTAATGTTTCCATCTCGTTGAGACCCATAGTAAAACCCTCTTTGATTGTTGTTTTGTGAAAAGGTTCTGTTCATCTTTCTCTTTTTCTTGTGTCATCTGACACACATTTTAATGCTTGTAGCGGCGGTGGCAGTCTGTTTTCATTCATTCTAAGTTCATGTCCGATGTAAGTCCATCTGTATATGACATTCATTCTAAGTACATGTTCAATATGTCCACCTGTATATGACATTATGATTTAACTGTTTATTATAATTAATTATTGAAATAATGTTAGACAACGCAAACACACCCAGTTGTGTTGGCAGTAGATGGGGATGATCCTTTTGAACCATGAGAAAATTTGACCGAATTATGTTTGCGAGGCGGGACACTAACTACTCTAACACCGAGCCGACAAATATAATTATTGTAGTAAATGAGGTGTCTAAGAAAAGCAGCAAACAGAACAAGAAGACATCCTTGCGAGGAATGAAGAGGTTACAAGAAATGTTGGAACAACGTTCGTGGACAATATTTAAAAAACAGAGACTGTAATTGTTCAGTCACTTAACAAGAATGAACCATTATTAGCCAGGAGCATGATGAAATTGAAACAGTAAGAGGCAGAAGGAGTCCATGAATAGAGGTCAAGATATATATATATAAATAATTAGTGACATGTGCACTTTATCTCTCAGATTAACTCATATATAAAGGACAACAAATAGTATATATTGGTAACGTACCGCGTTTGGGGCATTGTCTTTTTTATGAGATCTTGGTGTCTGAAATGAATATTATTATATGTATAATCACAGTTTAGAAAAATAAATACAACATAGTATTAACCGAATTAGATATAATATTATCGCAAATATCAGATTTGGGTATCATTTTTGAGTCGGTTGGTCAAATTAATGTTAGCATGGACGAGTAAGGACCACATTTAGCAGCTAGAATACCAGAAGAGCTTTCTAAAAATTCCTTAAAATCTTAAAAGTAAGCCTGGAGATAAAAGTAAAAATTTTGTCGCTCTCAGGTAGACCATTCAATCAATAAACCCGTAACTCTTCATGCTCGTAGGGTACTACAATGGATGCTTCAGCATACAGAGTTCTCCAGCGAGTTCTATCCTCAGCGATGCGGATGAGTGTGGAAATATCGTGCCCTGTTCATTCCTTGGTGTTGTCTGTCCATGTCTATATTTCCCTATTCTGTTACTTCCTCCTTCGACAGTTCTCTGCAGTATTTTTTTGGACAAGGAATCATGTCTCCATACATGTCCAAATCATGCTAGTTTTCGTCGTTTCACTATTGAAAGCAATTGTTTTTGTACACCTGCATACATCTCTACTTTATTTCTTACGTACACATTGGTCTTATGTTCCCTATAGGAAGGAATATTCGTAGAATTCGCTTGTAGCATTTGTACTCGAAAGCCTGTAATCGTCTCTCCATATCCGCAGTGAGTGTCCAACTCTCACAACCATACAGCAAAACAGAAAGCACCAGCGAATTATACAGTTGTAGACCATTAAAGGATGCCGAAGGATACTTCACCGGATATTGTTTTCGTTCGTTCTGAACAAATATGGATCTCGCAATATGACAGATTTTACTTAATTAATTTCTCTTTATCAATATTTAGCATTGTGGTTTACTTCTTGTCTGCAATACTAGATGATGTGAGATACTGGGTTAATGCAGATATAGGCTACATGTCAGGGTTGCCAGATGGTTAAAACTTTATGATCAAATTTGAGATGACATTGACGAGAAATGGCCAATGATGATATGTTCTTTATCTGCGCCTCTAAGATGAATTGTTAAACCTAAACAAACAAGCAGCCTCATAGCTTGTAAAATCAGTGCAGTTTACTAAATTAATATTATACGTCTGCAGCTCAGTCTTCACTGTAAATAATTTCTCATGTTACCGATGAACGATGAACCGATGATATAGAAAGTAAACATACAAATGCAGTTTTTATTTATTCCAGAGTTTTCAGCACAACATCTCATGACTACACATGCATTTTTGTGTATTGCAATGCCAATTGACTTACCAGTAATAAATATAAATATCTTGCCGTTATTATTTGCTTTCAAATGTGTTTGTGTATCTACATTCACAACGTTGATAATACCCTTTGTCCTATACTGTTTCATATTTTTTTAACAACATAACTTTATGCAGGATTTTCTCAGTGCATCAACAATTTCCTCAGCAGCGTTCACTGCAAAATCATAAATACACACTACTGCTATTTTATTGCAATTTTTGTAAAGCTATAATTAACCATACTGTCAGAGAATATCCGAGAACTTGGAGAGTGCCGCAGTAACAAAATCAATAATCGATAAAAACTAGGCCTATATTACTGTAATATTGTTGCTACATAATATGACTATCACATATTAAAAACAATGCAAAAGAGATATAACAAAGAACAACAACAAAGGAATAAGGTAGAAATCGTAATTGTTCCTTTTTTTTTTACATTGTGTTTAATATATGGTAGTGAGATTATCTAGTAACAATATTACATCATTATAGTGTGTTGTTCGTCCATCACAAGTGATGATGACCATTTGTTACATCCACTTTTGAAAATTTAATTTTAGTTATGTCCTTGATTATGAGTTCGTAGATGGCTAATGAGCCCTATTCGAGCTGTAAATGTCCTTGGACAGTTTGGACATGGAATAACGACTGTAGATGGATCTTGGTCTATCCGTGACTTTCTAGCTGCTCTCCGCTGTTGAGCTGCTGCATTTCTCTTCTTTTCACAAGATGATGCGCTCTTTTTTATTTTAGAACGCCATGTAGATCTATTTTGTGCAAGTTCTTCCCATGTATCGTGGTCTATTTCAAAGGCTTTCAGTGAGTTCTTTAACAAGTCCTTGTAGCGCTTCCGTTGGCCATTATAGTATTTGTGTAAGGTTAACTCTATATTCACAGAGTTCCTAGACACAAAAGCAAGTTGTTTTAAATCAGCCGATTTAGATTAATCTTTTTAAAAAGTAATTAAAAATAATAATAATATTTTACAATTTATGTTCACTGTACAGTGGTAGAATTTATATTTAAATTAAATTAAATATTTAAATATCTACATTACTATCTAATGATTTTTTGTAACAATGAAATTTCTGTTTACATTTTCTGCTAAACGTTTGTCCACAATAGTAATAAGGTTTTCACTTGGCGATTACCGAAAACTTGTTTGAAATTGAGACATACTCCACCAAGATGCAACATAATAATTAATGACACAAAATTAGCAAAAGTTGAAAAAGTGAAATATCTTGGCAGCCTGTTAACATGAGAAGGTAGATGCTCAAATGAGATTAAGAGCCGAAGAGCATTCCAAAAAATGAGAACCATTTTGTGCAACATAAGATTATCAATGCAGACCCGAATTCGAGTGCTGAGATGTTATATCGAACCAATTATTTTTTATGGATGTGAAGCATGGACTGTAAACAAATAAAATCAAATTAATTGGAGGGTACAGAAATGTGGTTTCTGAGAAGAATGATGAAAATACTATGGGCAGCTAAGAAAACTAATGCAGATGTTCTCATTGATGCTGGCGTAAAAAGATCAATCATATCAAACATTAGCGGCAGACAGTCAAGGTTTCTAGGGCATGTGCTGAGAAGAACACAGCTTGAACACTTAATAACCACTGGAAACACTGAAAAATCAAGGGGAGAAGAGATAGGGGACGACAAAGAGAAAAGTTACTAGATGGACGTGTATTGTGGCACGGTAGAAGCTCACCAACCGAGCTTATTGACAACACAAGAGACAGAGAGTCGTGGAGAAACATGATCGCTTACGCCATTCGGCATGACACGTGATTGATTGTTTGAAATTCACAATTTCCTTCTACATGTATACATGAAGAGAAGAGGCAATACCAATAATTCAATTATCTATGAAAAAGCACCAACATACACAATTTTGCTACATTTATGCAAATGTTTATGCGAAAGAAGTAACATTTTCAAAAATATATAGGCCCTAATTGTCTAATAGGTCCTAATAGGACATAGTAATCAACAACGCATTTTAGCTGTAATTTTCCAGGCAAGTTTTACGTTCAGAATATTGTTAATCATTTCTGAAGTGTTAAAATGACTAACTTTATGCTGGTGACATCGAATTAGATACCTTTAACACTTAAGTACTCCCACTATCTCTCAGCCACAGATCCGAAAAATGGCAGGTAACAATTTACTATTCTTTGTCACCTTTCCGAGTACCGGTAACAGACAAACGTCGAAAGATGTTTATACTAATATAGCAGTTTAAGGAAGGCAGTGTAGATGATTATTGACACGGACAAAGTTAATCAATGAAATCACACGCCATGTCTCATAATTCGTGTACTAGTATTACTGTAATACAAAACTGCCACTGAACATTGTTCAAATGCTAATATTTAACCCTCTTATAATTTAGATATTTTGGTTTCGTATCGTTTCCGAAAATTTGCTTTGACATTATTTAAACCATTTAGTTTGGTGAATGGCCGTGAGGTTAGATCTTTGGTCTCACATCCGGGAGGTTTAGAAAAGTCATTCTGAACACGGCAGTGCGACAGCAAGGGAATGCGGCTTTTATCACACGCGCAACTCGAAACCTCCGTAACAGGAAAAATGTAGTATTGACAGTTTTTGACAGAAATTATGCAGTGATATGGACTATATGATCAAATGTGGCCGACATTGGCACCACCAAATGGCTGTAGGCGTTTATGTGATAGGATGTCTGTATAGGAAATGGTGTAAAGTAGTGCCTACATACATACATATATGGAGGAGGAGAACTGTACTTAGAGAAACTGTACTTGAAGAACAATACTTATAGAAAGTAAAACAATCAATATTCATACTATTCAAGATCTGCACTGAATAGCTTTGAACAGACAGAATTGGAGAGATCTGACCTCTGCCCTATGCGCTAACTTCAGCGCAAAAGGAAAATAAATGAATATATGAATGAACTGTACTTAAATTACGTCAACAATTGAAAACATTGTGGGGGGGGGGGTCTTAAAAAGTATGACAGTTGTTGACAAAAGGGAGGGGAGGTGTTTGACATATGCTGACGTCAACAAAACAGTTTTTACATACAATTAAATTTTGATTTAAACATTTTTCTTGGAGTGCAAGGGGGAAGCCAGTTAATTTTTTTGTCATATTTTTTTTTTTTGGCGTGGATAGTTCATGACAAGGGGTAAATGTAAGGTTGATCTCATGGCAGCAACTTGACGTGGAGATGAAGATAACTCTTCATGTACTAATCCGTAAAAACTATTAGGTGGGGTGGCCTTTACCTTCCTTAACTCATGCGTCAGGTACCCATTTACAGCCGGGTCGACTGGATGAGCGGTCATATCAGAAAAGAAATCATATCCGGTTCTTTCTTTTGACAAGGGGGCGGAGGGGTAAAAAATTGGCCTAAAATTGTTGAACAGCCTCGATATATCATATATGATTCTTATCAAAGTATCATGCGGCATTGATCACACATCTACAAATCCCTCCCTGCAACTTTCTAACAGGAAACATACACTATTTGACAGTTTTTTTTATCAAAGCATTGCTGAAAGGTGAAATATTCTGGCTATGAAAAGTTATGGCGGAAACTATTTTTTAATTTAATAAAATAAACTACACATGACATACAAATACATTTTTAGTAAATCAAGAAACTAAAGCAAACTGAATGAAATGTCTGCCGAAGACGGATATGTCAGGCTATTAGCGCCAATAAAGCGATGACATAACGCATTCCATTTGGAAATCTGGCCATTGTCCTGTTGCAAGAGAGAACCAGCGGGAGTTTTAAGAATGTACACAAAAGACGAAGAAGTATGAAATGTGAACAGCTCAAATATGAAAATGAAAAAAACAAAAAAAAACAACAACTCACTTTCTGTTTGAGAATTTTTACAATGTCCTTGTAGCCATTCTCTTCAGCAAGAGTAAAAGCATCTTTGCCATCCTGTCAACAAATGTCAGTAATTCAAGAATTAACACATCAACGTTTTGAATTTATTTGTACGTTAACCTCACAACAGCCATTTTGTGTTTCAGTACTTTTTAAAAATCAGAGCACAAGGACTACTCGTTTGGTGTACACGTAATGACAAATAGTGCATCATGCATATAAACATATACAAGCCCGTAGATTAGGGGGATTATGTCGTTCAAACCACACCCCCCCCCACTTAGAAAATGAGAACATGACGTTCAGTACTAGAAATGTATACAAATGCCGTTAACCCCCCCCCCACCCCACATCCTCGGTAACGATTTTCCAAAATGGTCACCAAAATCGCATGAAAATGAATTAATTACAGAAAATGGGTGAATGGCCTTTATTTTAGGTGTAGCCCCCTCACCCTTATTGAGAACATATCTACGGCCCTGGACATATATAACACATGATAATGACTTTAACGAGATACATGATGGATGACAGATGGGGAGAAGATGATTGTCGATGTAAATCATAGATGACAGATGGGGAGAAGATGATTGTCGATGTAAATCATAGATGACAGATGAGGAGACATTGATTTTCGAGGTATATCATGGATGACAGATGGGGAGAAGATAGTTGTTGAGGTAAATTATGGATGACAGATGGGGAGAAGATGGTTGTCGAGGTATATCATGGATGACAGATGGGGAGAAGATAATTGTCGAGGTAAATCATGGATGACAGATATGGAGAAGATGGTTGTTGAGGTAAATTATGGATGACAGATATGGAGAAGATGGTTGTTGAGGTAAATTATGGATGACAGATGGGGAGAAGATAATTGTTGAGGTAAATTATGGATGACAGATGGGGAGAAGATGCTTGTCGAGGTAAATCATGGATGACAGATGGGGAGAAGATGGTTGTTGAGGTAAATTATGGATGACAGATATGGAGAAGATGGTTGTTGAGGTAAATTATGGATGACAGATGGGGAGAAGATAATTGTTGAGGTAAATTATGGATGACAGATGGGGAGAAGATGCTTGTCGAGGTAAATCATGGATGACAGATGGGGAGAAGATGGTTGTTGAGGTAAATTATGGATGACAGATGGGGAGAAGATGGTTGTTGAGGTAAATTATGGATGACAGATGGGGAGAAGATAGTTGTTGAGGTAAATCATAGATGACAGATGGGGAGACATTGATTTTCGAAGTATATCATGGATGACAGATGGGGAGAAGATGGTTGTCGAGGTACATCATGGAATGATAGGTGGGGAGATCTTGTATCTTTGGCATTCTCACTGACCAAAGCCTGGACCTCCATAAATGATTATTTATTTATACAGATCGCATGTGACGAATAAAATACGACTTACAACTTGTCAATTTTTAATGCCGATAATACGAATGTTTATCGTCCTAACATTCGAAGTGTATGTATGGGTGTACTCAGTGATATTCGTATATATCCATTCATATAATAATTTATCCGTATACATCCAAATCAAGAGCTAAAACCTACCTAGCTATCTGTCTACTTTACTACTTATTTTCTATCTACCCCCTTACCCCGCTCATCCATCCATCTATCTATTCACCAATTTGTCCATTGACCTATTGTGTTTTCAATACGTTCACAGCCAGTCCATCCATACTATATATTTATCTGTAGGCTTATATCCGATTTACTCAATTGCTCTACATACAGGACTAGTGACAAGTGGTGTTGCATATTTTCTTGTGATCTCTAAGCAAGTCTTATACTTCTACATGTCAGGTTAAAAAATTGCATTTACATCATTGCTGTGAGAATCGTTCTAGAACTGATAGCATTCACATCATTGCTGTGAGAATAGTTCTAGAACTTATGTCACACAATAAAATAGAAACTCAGTAAAAATGTCACTTACCCAGTTCCGAATATTTGACCTGGCGCCAGCATCAACCAGCAGCTGCACACATTTGGTCATCTGACCACTTTCTCTCAATCTCGGACTTTTTATGACTAGATTTAGAGCGGTGTCGTCCTCCTGTGTTGTATACAAAAATATCTGTTCTGTAACTGTCGTTTAGAATATCATTGAGAAAAACCTGACTTCCAATGGCATCCTAAATCTCTTAGTCATGCAAGAAAGTCGAGACTCAAACGTACAGTCTGAGAGAAAAATGAAGTGATGAAACAGTTGAAAGACAGTGCCATTGGCTATTTTGACTATCTAACCATGTAGCGTTTAATGAAAGCTATAAGTAATAATGGGAATGAATTATACATATAGGAGCTTCTAGAAAATAAGGATATCGTTGGTTAAGTTAGTAAATGGTCTTTCACTGCTAGCGGTGTTGCTAAAGTTGACTACCAGGGTTCCATGCAGTCTCTGTTACAATAAAAAGAACTTACTACCTTTAAGTTCTTTATATTGTAAGCTATGCTATACTTTTTTTCACTGATCTGTCTAGAATAATATACGAATAATTTAAAAACAGATTCAGTTATTAGTATGTGAAACAACGTCTAAAGACCACGAAGAGACCAATATGCCCATCAAAGCGTCTTCAGCAGATATGCATGGTAATGGTTAGTTGCAGAGGTCGGCTGGATAAGCACACTCGATTAAACCTCGAAGTGCCTAGTACTATTTGTGACATGTTAATATCTAATTCCTTGAATCATGGCATATATGAGTTGCCAACTGCAGAGAAGAACGCCCAGATGGTGAAACATCGTCTAAATGTAGTCCATATACATCAACAAATTCTTCGACTAGAGATACCTTGGATGCAAGACTATGATTTCTCATTACCACGATGTCTAGAGAAATATATCCAAGTGAAACATAATAATTTACAAAACATGAAATAAGCTTGTAACTTGGCTGCTACTGCCTAGTAGATAAAGTCTCAGGGAGATAGTGAAGGGTGAAAACTAAACATGTAACATGACTGCTACTACCTAGTAGATAAAGTCTCAGGGAGATAGTGAAGGGTGAAAACTTAAAATTACATCCCAACATTAGAAGTATTTTTCTTATATGTCCTGATTCGCCCAACAACGATATGTCACTTGCATTGGAAATGAAACCTCAGCCAGTTTGCTCATAACAACGCACAGAAACATCATCATCAAGTGCCGTCTTCACAACGAAGGTTGGCTGCAAAGGACCTCCAACATAACCTATCACTTGCTTTGGTGGTACACTCTGCAAGAATGTAACATGTCCATCTTGTATTGTTTCTCTCCTACTTGTACTTCTGCTACCTCTTGCTCGCCTCCCCTCGACTCTACCCTCAAGTAAGGTCTTGAACAAGGTGTCATGTATTTTAATATGTCTAAAATACTTTATTTGTTTAATCTTCATTTCTTAAAAGTTATTTTACACGGACTCATAAGGGAAACTAAATGACATCGTAATATCCAGTATTACCAGAAACAAGACAATTTCAACCCATTCTTGTCGCTTTGTACTGCTGCTTCCTGACATATTGTCAATAAGTCTTACTGAAGTATTTACATGTCACCTTTGATTATTTTGTTCTTATGAATCTCTCAGAGAAAAATATTCGGAGTATCATGGCTAACCCAATAAATTGGTCATTTCGGAAATGCTCTATATTCACTAAATTCATCAGTTAAATTCACAATCACAAGTTTTAAAGTCATCGTTGCCTGCTACGGAATATTGTCAATAAAATATTATGTTAATATTATTATTTATACAGATAATACTTTTGTTTTGGAACACTTGTATAATTATAATCACTTCCCATTTCAAACACTCAAACAGGCTACGCTCTAACAAAGCTAGTGTGTATGTAATGGGGGGGGGGGGGAGGTGAAAATAAGAAGCTTTGATTTTGAATCGGATCGGAACTTTAACCAAAGAGGGAAAAAATCCTACTTATTCACATCTTGCAATTAGCTTAAGGGATGGGGGCCCATTCCTGGTTGAACAATATAAAATGTGGCCGGCGAGTGGAAAAGAATTGTCCACTCCTGATCTTACCTCATCTTTCAAGTTAGGATCAGCCCCAGCCTTCATCAGTTTGTCAAGAGTGTTGTAGACTGGCAAGCTACTGTGAGTGACAGCGTAATGAATGGCCCCAGCTCTGTACTGAAATCAAGTATTGTTTTCGATATATATAAGTTATCTCCATTATTTCCAAGATAATATCTGTACGTCCAGCTCTAATAACAATACAACCACCACAATAACCACTACCAGCACTAGCAAGACTATGACCACCACAGCCACCACCAACACCGGAACCACTACGCTCACTACTATTAACAACAGCAGCACCATTGTTGATTAGCACCACAACCAACAGCACCACTACGACCATCAATATTACATCACCAGCACCACCATCAGCACAACAACAACTAAAACCAGCACCACTACCACTTCCAATGGCTCTACCACTAGCATCACCACTACAACCAACAACACCTCCATCACTACCACCACCACAATCACATATATCTCCATCACACTACAGCCTACACCACCACCTACTTCACCACTACCACTAGTACACCACCACAACTAGCACACCACCGCCAACACGACCACCACCACTACGATAACATCACCACACAGCTACAAGATCCTTCCCTGCATCTCCCTAACGTGAAACACGCAGTATTTGACAGTTCAATATTTGTCATCATCGTCTAGATGGACTGATCTTCATCATGGAGAGATTATGTTTTGTTGTTTGATATTGTTGGAGTCTTCAATTGTCCGCCAGTCCACAATTAAAAAACAGTTTTCGTGTAAACTGTAATACTGGGAATGTTGGACTCATCCTCATAAGATCAAACCATTTCATTCTTTTGTCTCTATAAATTTCATAACAGACTGCGTCTTCGTGAAACGTTAGATTGTTTCGTTTCTTGTTTCGTTTCTTATGCGATTTCTTGTTGTTTTATTTACTCCTTGTATTAGGCATCTCATTTTATACAAGACAATCTTTCTCTCGTATTCATTGATGTTATAATTCTACGATTTGACCTTTAATTTGGCGGTAACTTCCCAGCAACATTTTCTATTCAGATATAGTTCGAAACAGTAGGAAGTAGATAATCACAGCAAGATACAAAGAGTACAGTATGACTCAAATTCATCTTCGTTTCATATTGATAACTCTGACAGAGGCAGTAATCAACCCCAGACTCCGAGCAGTGAGTATTTTCAAATTAAAGGAGACAGGGCATGTTCATATGCTTCGCCGATGTTCATCTATCGTTGGGAGGTCTGCAACTAGTGTTCGGCAGCCACAAAGCCGGTGCTACATGTGCATACGTCTGTTGTGCCGAATTTTTGTATTTGTGATATAGGTTGTGGTTTGGTAGTGCTCTGTTATGCCCTGTTTGTAGTCGAAAAATGATAACATTGTCTAGTCTAGGGAGCTGACGGCAGGCATCCTGTTTTGACTTGACCTGGGTGACAGCATTACTACTTGATTTTATAGTGATAAAATTTCTATTTTTCACAGATTAATACATTTCCTTGGGTAATAAGTTGACTGTCCTATGCACCATGTGGAGCATATACATAGAATATGCGATCTTTCACATATTCCTACTACGTACAATTCTCCAATACCGCCTTCTCACCACACAATACCGCCTTCTCACCACACAATACCGCATTCTCACCACACAATACCGCCTTCTCACCACACAATACCGCATTCTCACCACACAATACCGCCTTCTCACCACACAATACCGCCTTCTCACCACACAATACCGCCTTCTCACCACACAATACCGCATTCTCACCACACAATACCGCCTTCTCACCACACAATACCGCATTCTCACCACACAATACCGGATTCTCACCACACAATACCGGATTCTCACCACACAATACCGGATTCTCACCACACAATACCGCATTCTCACCACACAATACCGCCTTCTCACCACACAATACCGCATTCTCACCACACAATACCGCATTATCACCACACAATACCGCATTATCACCACACAAGGCGCAAAACAAAAGCACCAGAATAACACACATCCAGCAAGGACAATGGAATGATATCACACGAGATAACCAGCATAATGATTGAAATTTAAATATAGTAAAGGTGTAAAAGTGTGACATGTTTGTTGTCTTACTTTATTGACAGTATTTGGATCACCTCCCAGCTCGATATATTTGTTGAGTCTCTCTCCCCGGCCTGCGAGCACAGACTCTATGATGAAAGGCTGGAATTGTTAGAAAACAATAAACTAGTTGGTCTCCATTCATCCGTCTGTCTCTCTGTTTGTTCGTAAATCTATCTCTCTATTTCATCTATAGTATTTTTTAAGGCTGGAATTGTTATAAAATAATAAACTAATTGGCATCCATTCATTTGTCTGTCTCTCTGTCTGTCTGTTAATATATCTATTTATTTCATCTATCTTAAATCTGTTATTTATCTGTCTCATTTCCTTGTATATTTGCATTCAAACATCAATCTCATTCCATTCCATCAGTACAATACATTCCATCCATTCACCAATCGTTCGGTGGTTCGCCCGTTAGTCTATGTACATGTTCATCGGATTGTATGCTTGTCTGACTTTTGTTCTATCTATGTTTCCATGTCCTTTTGTAATTTCCAGTATCTTTCTGTATGTCCCCGTATCTTTCTGTATGTTCCCGTATCTTTCTGTATGTTCCCGTATCTTTCTGTATGTCCCCGTATCTTTCTGTATGTTCCCGTATCTTTCTGTATGACCCCGTATCTTTCTGTATGTTCCCGTATCTTTCTGTATGTCCCCGTATCTTTCTGTATGTTCCCGTATCTTTCTGTATGTCCCCGTATCTTTCTGTATGTCTTCGTATCGTTCGGTATGTCCCCGCATCTTTCTGTATGTCTTCGGACATGTTTTAATATGCGTAAATTTATTGTTAAAGCTGGGATGTTTTTTACCTAAAAATTCGTGCACTCCATATTTCAAAATTAATCGCTAAATAATATTTTTTTAAAAATAAATCATGGTTGCCAGATGGTTGTAGTGTTTATGGCCAAATGTTAGGCAAAAGTGGCCAAAAATATCCAAACTCTCAAAGAAGAAAACATATATCTTGAATGCACTTGACTGAAACAAGAGTGTAACAGCGGAGAGTAGCAAGAAAGTCACGGGTAAATCAAACACCGTCTACTCCAGGTGTTCTTAACCCGGTACTCGCAAGCACATTGGTGCTCTTATAATGACATGTGGTATTCCAGCATGCGAGTTGAAAGCTGCTCGCAAGCACTAACTATATTTAATTCCCTTTACAATTCAAACTTTGTTGTACAAACTGAAATAAATAGTGCTACGATCCCAATTATTGGAGAAAGAAAGGGAGAGGTGTGTGTAAGGTGCAATGAAGAAACTTATATGGACAAAAATATAAATATATTTATTTCCTTATTATATGTTATTGTGCTAGCACACTCAACATTATGTGTGGGAGGTGCTTAACGTCTGTAAAGGTTGAGAACCCCTGATGTACACTGATTATCCAATGCCCAGATTATCCAATGACCTTTGAGGAGAGCATGTGGCTTTCTATCCATCCAGCCACGGACTTAATTCTTAACCGAACTTCATAAAGATAATGTAATAAGTGATCCTCATTACTTGTTATGGACCAACAACAGCAACTGAATTAAAACTCTATTATGTTTGCATTAGTTTTTTTACTTGTTAAAAAAAGTAATAAAAAACAAAAAACCAAACCACTTAATGAAGTCTAATAACTCCAATAAACTTCATTAAAATGCTTTGATTGCAATAACACATCTACGAGATTAACAATATAAGTACTCACTGCAGCAACACTGAAATCCAACATTCGAAACTTGGAAGAGGGTAATCAAGTTTTGGTAATCACTGGAAACACATAATAACACACACATATCGACGTGTCAACCAAATGCCTTTATAAAAAAGATAAGTTTCGCCTCTAGGAGATTAACCTGAATTTATGTTTCTTGTGCAACTATAGTATTTATTTTTACAGGTGTTACGAGAGAAAAACAATTTCAGTTCATTGGGTCGGTTCAACAAAATTATTTGCTTTTTAAATCAGACTTCATATATTCTAATGTTTAAACAAGATAATATGCGCCGCATACATTGACACATTTTTCATATTGATCACACATAAGATAGGTAAAAATAAATTTTATGAACGGTAGTTTTTAAATGATAGAATTGTACAATTTAGCCCTGAAATAATCCATATGGTAAAAGTGGTCAAAATACGATCCAAAAATTTCCAGCACAATATACATAGTCATGGAGTTTTATAATCAGGTCTTACTGGTAAGGCGAGCTTTGAAGAGGAGTTGGACGACACAAAGTCAAATTCTGCCAATTGAAATGCTACATTGAAGTATCCGCAGAAATAAATAATATTAGTAATATCTTTGGAGTGAACTGTGTTATTGGGAGGAATAGTCGAGGATGAAAGGAGAAAGGTGGTAAAAGAAAATATTGGATTGACATCAAGGAATGGTCTGGGCATGACTTTTCTACACTCGTCCGAATGCTTAAAGAGAGATGTATTGGGGGAGGGGGCTTTTAGTATTGATGTTTCTAATGTAACATCTCCACCACTCTGATTGGCTATAGGTCTTATTATTATTAATGTCAAATAAGTTACTGGTGTATTTGATGGTCGTCTTCAAGATAAAATAGACCACATACACAAACACATACATTAGTTTAACTGACATAATGTGGATAAATAGGGAACGTTTGAAGGCAACATGAGATAATTCTCCAAGAAAGAACTGATTGGAGAAGACATAAAGCCTACGCTGCAAGGTGAGAAATGCAGTTGGAAAAATTGAATGTATTATACTCACTCCATATCTGCGCCCTATATTTTTCTTGTATAATTCTAAGGCCATTTCTGGTGACAAAGACCCATCTAATGCCTTTGCTAGCTCATACTGACCAATGGCTATTGCACAATCATAGGGGGTACGAAGAGCCTGAAAGAACATAACAAGTTACTGGTATGATTAATGATTACATGTGTAGCCACGAATGATGTTTTGTTGCAAGATATGATCGGTTACATCAGACTAAGAACTAGGTCCGTATCAATGGTTTCCGTGTTAATGGCCTCAAAGTCTCGTAAAATATTTTAAACTGTTACTTAGTTGCACTAAGCATAATAAATTGCAAAACCGATATTTCAGCAAAAAGGTCTTTGTCAATCATAGGTAAAACCTACAACTGTCAAAACCATTGTACTAATTGGTAAGTATATATATGGAAAAAAAACCCACAGATAAGGTAAAATATAAATAAACAAACTGTAAGAGGATGTCAGACGCATTTTTGTCTGTTTTCCGTTTGTATTAGTTTCTTGAAAAATATCCCTGTTGGACCGCTACGCAGAAATAGCTATTATTCCATTGTTTATTGTTATTTATTTTTAATATTTGATAGAATCGCATCTATTTTCCGCATTGTTGGCGATAGAAATCGCTGGAGGACGCTGTGTGCTGAAGCATCCAATGTGGTATCCCTACGGTCCTGACGGGTTACGGGTTTATAGATAGAATATTCATTAGAATTATTACTTTAATATAATATTTATCTCAAATAAGGTCAAAGCGCATTAGTTGTAGTTGTAGATAATTTGTTTACCGTCTTAATCCATTTAACCTTACTTGTGTGATAATTTATTTACCGTCTTAATCCATTTAACCTTACTTGTGTGATAATTTATTTACCGTCTTAATCCATTTAACCTTACTTGTGTGATAATTTGTTTACCGACTTAATTCATTTAACCTTGTGTGATAATTTATTTACCGACTTAATCCATTTAACCTTACTTGTGTGATAATTTGTTTACCGACTTAATCCATTTAACCTTACTTGTGTGATAATTTATTTACCGTCTTAATCCATTTAACCTTACTTGTGTGATAATTTATTTACCGTCTTAATCCATTTAACCTTACTTGTGTGATAATTTATTTACCGTCTTAATCCATTTAACCTTACTTGTGTGATAATTTATTTACCGTCTTAATCCATTTAAATATATATTTTTGTAATTCCACATTGGTCCAGAACTTCGAGATTTTATTGTCTGCTGTTGTCTCTTCATATATACACATGGCGGACATGACGAACATATATGTACATGACTGACATAAAGCAAACCTTCACTGTACTGGGTCACAGTATACGCATACCATGTGATACTGTTATCGTAGACACAAACAAGGGTGATACTGTTATCGTAGGCACAAACAACGGTGATACTGTTATCGTAGACACAAACAAGGGTGATACTGTTATCGTAGGCACAAACAAGGGTGATACTAATATCGTAGACACAAACAACGGTGATACTGTTATCGTAGGCACAAACAAGGGTGATACTGTTATCCTAGGCACAAACAAGGGTGATACTGTTATCGTATGCACAAACAGTGGTGATACTGTTATCGTATACACAAACAAGGGTGATACTGTTATCGTAGATACAAACAAGGGTGATACTGTTATCGTAGACACAAACAATGATACTGCTATCGTATACACAAACAATGGTGATACTGTTATCGTATACACAAACAGTGGTGATACTGTTATCGTATACACAAACAGTGGTGATACTGTTATCGTATACAAAAACAGTGGTGATACTGTTATCGTATACACAAACAGTGGTGATACTGTTATCGTATACACAAACAGTGGTGATACTGTTATCGTATACACAAACAAGGGTGATACTGTTATCGTATACACAAACAGTGGTGATACTGTTATCGTATACACAAACAGTGGTGATACTGTTATCGTATACAAAAACAGTGGTGATACTGTTATCGTATACACAAATAGTAGTGATACTGTTATCGTATACACAAATAGTAGTGATACTGTTATAGTATACACAAATATAATTTCCTCGTGTACTGCCCGAGTTGAAGCATGATGTCTAGATATAAAATGCGACCCATTGCTGTCTTCAAGTGAGGTAATCCTGACAGATGTATCACGCAAAACAAGATAACTGTGATGTTGAAACAAGAGAACTGTGTTTCTGAAACAAGAGAACTGTGTTTCTGAAACAAGAGAACTGTGTTTCTAAAACAAGATAACTGTGATGTTGAAACAAGAGAACTGTGTTTCTGAAACAAGAGAACTGTGAAGTTGAAGAAGAACTGTGTTTTTGAGGAGAGCTGTGATGTTGAAACAGGAGAGCTGTGATGTTGAAACAGGAGAACTGTGATGATGAAACAAGAGAACTGTGGTGTTGAAGCAAGAGAACTGTGGTGTTGAAGAGAACTTTGATGTTGAAGATATATCATTGATTTTGTGATCTCACTGGCATAAGCCATTCATTATGTGCTCAAGAGGTTGCCTGTTATTCTTACGCATTCTTTCTGAAACTTCTATAGATTAGCAGGATGTAGTCCAGAGAAAGGAATGCGCCATGTCATGGTTTACAGTGTAGATGCGATATCTGCTCCTTTCGGCCTAAAACATCCAATCTTCAGAATGGCTTCTTGGTTACTCTATTGGGGAGGGGGCAGCCAATCCATCCCAAAACCTCCTTAATCGTCTGTTATGATATGCATGAAATATAAACAGTGTTGCTATTCTTTGTTTCCTTTCAAGCTCGGCAATACACTGGCGGTTATTCGAAATCACCGAGAGTTGTACTCTCGTAGCCGTGTGCCGTTTCTTTGAGAGGGACGGAGTAAATAGGACAACTCGAGTACAACTGATTTAGTCCTCTACGCATTTTTATATTTTTTCTTTTACAAAAAAAAAGAAGAAAAAAAGATGCAGTAATTAATTTTTTATGATGAGATGGCTGTTTGCGTGTAACAGTAATTAAACTTCAAAAACTAGAACTTCACAATAAGTAATAAATATAAAATATAGAAACACCTTATTTCTTATTGTCAAATCCACTTTCTTTTCAAGAAGAAATCGAATGAAAGAAACATTTTTATGAAACACCCCATACACAACAGCAAGATGAAGAGCTGTATTTCCGTCTGTTAGGGTTTGAGCGTTGATGTCAGCTCCTCTATCCAGAAGAACCTGAACCACCTCAGTCATATCTTCTCTGCCGCTAAGGACAGCAACGTGTATTGGGGTTTGTCCTTCCTGGTAACATAAACATACAATTAATTTGTATGGGATAGAATATATAGATTAGAAAGTGCTTATCAAATGATAAAAGGCTACCAAATAAAGATAGAAATACATTGATGATGAATTCCCCAAGCAAATAATTTTTTTGAGAGAGGTAAATAGATATCAATTTAGGCTCTAAAAATATAACTTGTTCTGCCTTGTTTCATTGTACGTGTCTCTCGTCAATTACAATCATGTAGACTAGTGGAGTATTATCCTTCTCGACGTTATTTGACGTTATTCGTGTTTTTCATTAACTGTCGTAAAAATTATACATAATGTGACCAATGAAAATCATGGGAAGCGTAAAATAACGTCGTCACTTTAGAAAAATTATTATCCATTAATCCACAGGACTGTAATTGATACGAGAGACACAGCTCATATCACCATGTTGATGTCTCTGATAAAGATGACGGTCTCAGGCTTGTCAAATCGTCATACAGTTTTTCAGTATGTCTGGCAGGTTTTCTCAGAAAGAATACAACAGTTTTTTTGGGAAATGTTTAGTGATTTGGAGTCTCACTTTCTTGTATCACAGTTACAACACACTTTTAAAAAATAAGTATACATTTCACTTTATAAGATATGCATTCTCTAGTATTTTTTCGTCCCCAGCCGCTTTAAAAGACAGCAAGTGTGTACGTGGAGAGGTGCAACTCAAATAGGATAATAATGTTTTTCTTTTCTGGAATACAGGAGTATTATTCTCTAGACAGGACATTGGTATTAAACTATTATTGAGACACCATTAATACATCCAATTATATTGCCAGTATAATGTGGGTGGTACGAGTTCGAACCAAGAACAAATTCAACGAGTTGGGTTTACGAGGTGGGCTCACTATTAACTCAGCTGACACTCTAGACACAGGTATAGATTTCTTCCTGTTAGGTGGATGCGGGACTTCCTCTTTGGTGGATGCAGGACTTCCTCTTTGGTGGATGCGGGACTTCCTCTTTGGTGGATGCGGGACTTCCTCTTTGGTGGATGCGGGACTTCCTCATTGGTGGATGCGGGACTTCCACTTTGGTGGATTAAACTTAGAAAATATTCATCGAAAAGGATCTGAACAAGTACCCATAAATTTCCGCGAGCAGATACATGTTATGATCTTGACATCGACCTACACAATTCCTCGAGTATGTGTCATATGACGTATTCTTTCCAGAACTTCCTTATGAGTTTCCTGAAATCTCCGCGGTTTGTGGATAGTTGTCCAGCCTCCTCTAGTGACATGTGTATGCATTTCTGAATATTTCTTGTCCCGCGACGTCTCGGTCGACTACTTTGCCTCTACTGCTTCTATCACCCCCTCCAACAATACTCTTTCCACCTCATCGTGTCTCTTCACAAGGCCGAAACAACATAACGTCCTTCTTAGTATGTGTTTAAAACTTAGCGTTCTTGAATTTTGATTTTGCTTAGCACGTCTTGGTTAGTCTTTCTTGCTGTCTATGGTACTCTCAGGATTCTTCTATATCACTTAATTTCGAAAGTCTCTTCGCTGTAGTTCTGTTTATTGTCTATGTTTCACAGCCGTAGGTCGCCACTGGAAGCACACATGCACGTAACAAACAAACCTTAGTTCTCGTGTTTGCACCGTGTCATAGTTTTTTCCCAGTTGTTTTAATTTGGACATCGCTATTGCTGTTCTTCTGATCTCTACTACACAGTCTCCGGCACTGTTTATGTTAGCTCCTAAATATTCGCAATGTGTCACTTCTAAACATTTATCAATATTATTTGTACATATTGTTTTCACTTTGTCGATTGTCATTACTTTTGTCCAATGTGCTATTGATCTCCACACAGTTCTGAACAAGATACGAGTGATAAGTTTGATTGATATCATTAAATCATCATTCCACTATGCAAGGTGTCCTATTCTACATATTTTCTTTCTCTCGCTCACAATGTCACTTACCGGCAGTACTTCCGCGTGTCCTAATGTACTTCAACTTTTGTTCTCTCACAATGTCACTTACCGGCAGTACGTCCGCGTGTCTTAATGCACTTCAACTGTTGTTCTCGCACTCAAAATAATGACGTAGTCGATTCAGATTTTTCTCACAATCATTGTTTGAACTGATCAGGGCTGTCCATAAATTATGTCAACAGTTTTGTACTTAATTATTTTAACCTCCCACCCGCCCCATCTACACGTACATTTTTTACAGTAAAAGTACGACACAAAAAAACATAATTTTGTCAAATTCTTAGAATTTATCCCCCTCAAATTCCAACAATGTAATTGCTGCAAACAAATAAACATTGTCCACGTCAACGTTTGTCAACTCCCCTCACCGTGTCAGTATGTCAGTAACTGTCAAATTTTGTTCTGACTCTCTTCCCCCCTCCCTCTTAATTATTTGTTGTAATTTATGAACATCCGATTTTCAGTGCATACTATTTTTAGACGCACATCATATTTCTAAAAATTCTCTGCTAAACCGCATCTCTGAGGCTCTAGGTAGAATCTTTTTCATACACACGTACGCGCATATCAGTATGTGTGATTTGTAAGCAAACAGTTGTTTGTATAAATTATATTTTCTCTACATGTAATCGTTCACATGAACGTCGTGCCCACCTCTCTTCGTCGTCTCTTTCATTGACTTCCTTACCCTGTAGTCTCCGCTTGATTTAGTGGTTCCATTCTGTCTTTGTTTTTCATATCTTGATAATGACCTGGTCGAAACGTCGATTCTGGGTATTGTTTCACGTAAAGCTGCTATTTAACCCTTTATGTATTTTTTATAATGTTCACTTACCAATTTGTATAAATCACAATTATATATTCCACAACTTACATGATACCACTGTCTCATGGACTTGACTGACTGAAGGCATCTGAGAACATCGCCAAGAGTTCCAGATTTGCAGGCTGCGTGAAGTTCGCTCTGTTAATAATGAAGAACAGCAAAAAATAGATGAAATGAATCCTCTCTCAGGGAACACAGTTGCTTTCTTTTCTCTCTGTGTATGTGATTCAGTTTAGATTTCTCTCTATGTATTTTCTATGTCTGTTTGTCCCTTCATTAATAATTAATTTATTTTTATGTATTTAATTCTATTAGTGAAAAATGCAATGTTATTTTTCTTTTCTGTTGCATATCTTGCCACTTAATGGAAACATAGGACACATCCTCTCCAAAATTAACCACCTTTAAAAACAAAACAAAGCATTCCCGTAACATTTTTATAGTATTTAGTTTATAGTGCAATAAAGCTAGAGGCAGACCATCTAAAGTATGGTTCACAGAAATAAAAGAAGCCACATGAACAAGCTTACAAATAGCACACAAGAAGGCCATATCCAGAGGAGTCTTCTATCCCTAACGCCGGAAGGCAAACAAGGGCTACAGAGTTTAGATTTAGCAACAGACAACAGAAAACGTCTTATTCACCCCACCTCTCATATAACCAATATTTGGTTCTTTATAGCCAACAATGTTTTAATAACATTTGAGACAAATCTAGACCAAAGTATTCAGAATGTATTTCATTTTATAACGTAGAAGATCGATCAATATAAACGCAATAAAGAGCAGTAATCAAGACATGATGAAATGATATTTTCACACACAATTTGGGTCTCACTGAAATATATCTTGCGTTGTCTTAAAACTTTCAATTTTATACACATAGTAGCGTAAATAGTTGCCACTATTCCATGTTTCAGACTTACTAGTGTAAATAGTTACCACTATTCCATGTTTCAGACTTACTAGTGTAAATAGTTGCTACTATTCCATGTTTCAGACTTACTAGCGTAAATAGTTGCAACTATTCCATGTTTCAGACTTACTAGCGTAAATAGTTGCTACTATTTTATGTTCCAGATTTACTTGTGTAAATAGTTGCTTTTATTTAATGTTCCAGACTTACAGACTTAAATAGTTACTGCTATTTCATATTTCACAGCTACTGGTGTAATTAGTTACTGAGGTCCATGTTTCACACCTACTAGTGTAAATAGTTACTGCTGTTCCATGTTTCACACCTACTAGTGTAAATAGTTTCTGCTATGTCTCCAACTCTCCATCTAATGCTAATTTTCTGATAGATGTCTTTATTCAAGACATAGCAACAAACACATTTCATTCGACTGTAGGAATTTTCTAGTCGTTATTTACGTTCAGTTATTTTTCATTGCTTTCTGAACGGTTTGATTGCTCAAAATTATTTTTGGTTAAATAACATGTATTTCATCTGGTCAGGTAACTAACTCCTTTTTATCGCGGACATTTTTGTTATTTCAAAGCATTTGGCCATACAAATAATGGAAGTTGCGTTTCTGGTAGTCCAGTCATCACAACCTCCGGAGATATATTTTCTCGTGCCTACAGTTTTGTGCCTACAGTTTTGTTGGTAACATTAAATATGCGTAACAAGTGGCCTCGTTCAGAAACATCATCGACGTTCTCGTTCCAGTTTTTAACCACGTGATCTAACATGAGAAATATGGATTAGTCTATTGTTGTACCATTTCCATCCACATATGTTCGTGAACGCTGATAATAAATAGTGGTGCTTACCCCAGCCTGATCACAATTATTAGAGCATTTTTTTCTTCAAAAGGGCTCTTTATTTACTGGCGACACACAGTATAAGGGCCAAAACAAAGTGATAAATGATAATTCATACTAGCTAAGTGTAGGTGTTTGGGATCAGCGCGTAGATAAATGATCATTCACATTCAGCAATTTATGTTCACATTCCAGTTATTTCTGTTCATAAACAGTCAACTTCTGTTCACATACCAGCTACGCCTATTCGCAAACTTAATGTAAATCCTGTGAACCCATAAGTCTGTCGACAAACCGCTTTTCAAGTTGTCTTTGATTCACAGGTTCGCGAGAATTAACTCTTTATATATACTTGGCACACACGTCATCTTATGTCTTCTATTGATTACATATTTCAACCAAAAGTAGCAACCATACGAACCTGGTCATCACTGAAACCTGAATCTCGTCCACTGTTCATGGTTACAAATCTCACTGACATGTCATTCACATCCTGAGGAATATTTGACATGACTTTTGTTTAACTCAATTATAAACTTGAGTTTGGCTTACAGAGCAGACAATTCGAAGGTATATAGAAACTATACAAGGGAAATAAAACATAATTTTGACTTTGGTATTTTAAAAATAAAAATACTGATATTTTTTCCAGAGATGTGGAGAAACAAAATGGGGGGGGGGGGGGAGGGGGTGAGATGGGGTCCTTGAGTACTATGATAGCCTCCGGAATAATTACCAGTTGGAATTTTTAATAGATTTAGGTAAGCTGAACAGACCTGTACCAGTTGGAGTTTTGATAGATTCAGGTAAGCTGAACAGATCTATAACAGTTGGAGTTTTGATAGATTCAGATAAACTGAACAGATCTGTCTGTATCTGTTGGAGTTTTGATAGATTCAGGTAAGCTGAACAGATCTGTACCAGTTGAAGTTTTGATAGATTCAGAAAAGTTGAAAAGATCTGTACCAGCTGGAGTTTTGATAGATTCAGGTAAGCTGAACAGATCTGTACCAGTTGGAGTTTTGATAGATTCAGGTAAGCTGAACAGATCTGTACCAGTTGGAGTTTTGATAGATTCAGGTAAGCTGAACAGATCTGTACCAGTTGAAGTTTTGATAGATTCAGGTAAGCTGAACAGATCTGTACGGAAAGGGGTCTGACTAAAGTGAGTACTCTGATTACCCACGTTGGAGAATGGAGTCTTGGAATGGCGACAATATCCTCATAATAAATGTACATCTCAGATAACAATTTTGAAATGTTAAGAATTATATTACAAGTTTCGAGATCGGAAGGAAGACAATAGATTACGATGTTGGAACAGCAAATGAAAGAGGTCATGATGAATGGAGGGGATTTGTACCTGCAGGAATAAAACATCATGTATTTCATCGATTTGATAGTGATGTATGATGGAAAAAAAGAACGATTCAGGAGGCGGGGCTTTAGATACTATTTAGAATTAAGAAGGAAGAAGGAGGGGGGGGGAGAGGTTTACTAAACAAGGATTGACACTTCCCATCTATAAAGCGATTAAAAATAATAGTCCTCACATTCCTTTTAATATCTCAATAACCAGTTAGCGGAGTTTAATGACATTTTGCATAGGAGTTTAAATATTGAACGAGAAAGAATTAATAAAATGTATTTTACCAGGTGTTGACATTTGCACGTTGCGGCATATTCCTTTGATGTTTGTGAATGCGTGACTACTATAGTGACAGAGAAACTAATTATACAGTAGTAATTTCTCAAAATATATTATGAGACTTATATGTGGCATAGGCGTAACGCACATTTTCTGAATTTGCTATAGAATTGTTTACAACTAAATAACTGTAATGGTAAATGTACGAGGAACTGATATTTGAAAATCAATTTTGTGCATGTTTCACAAAAGTGCTTACCTTTAATATACTTGATTCTTTATCAGAAACAAGCATTACGACACTGGGGGCATTCCCATAAATGCTCTGCTCTCCACCCCCTCTACCATCGCAAAGTGAATAAACTCAGTGTCCCAGTCAGCCGTTGGTTAGAAGTTGTTCGATCTCTTCCAGATAATTAGAAGAGTTTCCCCTCTCCCTTGCAATTATCAAACTATGTCCTTTATTTCTTGATTGCACCACCAGAAGACTGCCAGACGTTTTCATTTGTATGGTGTGCGTTGATCCATGTTTAATTAAAATACACAAGATCATAACCATCTGCACGCATTAGTCTGACTTCACGTAAATACTTGATTCTCAGGGCTACGATACGCGGTTGCTCACAAACCATGTTTCTAGCTCCTACATATTTATGGAAAGTGAGTCCTGCTTCTCTTACAGCTCTCCATAGTGTGGTTTTTGATACATCAATGCCGCTATTCTTTTTTGAGCAGCAACTTCAGCTTTTTAAATGTTACATTCACTTTCAAATCAAACATTCTGCAAATGACTCTTCTAATAAGATCATTGTCAAAATTGTCTAAGAAAATCCTCCTATCTGCCGTTCTTCCTTCACTTAAACATTGGTTCTCACTATCTGTGATTCATCTATTAAATGAAAGTTTATTTAAATTCAAAATGTTCAATACTGTACTTTCTTTCTCGGAGTATTAAAAAAGTAATACAGTTGTATGCGCTCAGACTCCCGACAGAAATATTTATAAACTTTCACAACAATATTCTGAAGTGATACGAATTGAATTTTCAAACTCATTTTCGATAAATATTACCTTTTACTTAGAGAACGTAATGTGTCTTTGCAAACAAAAAATACACAATCTTCAGTATCCAATGCACAACCTAGATCGTCGCATTTGACTCGTATTTAAGTTAAAAGCATGCGCAGCTTCCAAATCGAGACAGAGACATGTTTGCTTGTATTCCAAATTTAATTCCAAACGGTCATGTAACGGTTTGTTTGAGAACCCCAGGAATTACGAACGATTAATTCTTACTTCCTATGTGCAATGGGGAGGTTTCTGAGCTTTCTGTTATACCCAGAAAACTTCACCTTTTGTCTTGGTGAAATGCCTGTTTTAGACAAATTGCACATTTTCGGTTCAATTGTGATGAAAATATTTCTACATTATGTCGTTACTTTTTTTTAAAGACTTCTGAAAATTTCATGCATACCTGAAAAATAGTTGTTGAGTTGCACATTTGTAAACAGGTGCATGTATTTTTAAACGCACTATAGTGGAGTTTTTGAAGGTCTTTTTGGGGGGAAACCAAAAGAAACAAAATTGGGGGTGGGGGTGGGTGTGGTGTTACATGGTTTTATTTATTTAGCAGTTTTGTAGTGAAAAGTCTGGTATTTTTTTTAAACCACTGATGCTAGGTACGACGCATGCCTTAACTTGAAGCCAGTTCTGTGTAGGTAATATAAACTGCTTAGATAGACTACAGTTAGATCTTATAAAATGTATCAACAGTTGAATTTGTCAATAAAATGAGTGGTAAAACAGATATACCCATGATGGAAACGCTTCCATCCTACATCATCAACAGAGAGACTTTAATGATGTAACAACAATCAACAAATGTATGATCCGTCATATAACAACAATCAACATATGTATGATCCGTCATATAACAACAATCAACAAATGTATGATGGGTCATATAACTACAATCAACAAATGTATGATCCGTCATATAACAACAATCAACAAATGTATGATCCGTCATATAACTACAATCAACAAATGTATGATCCGTCATATAACTACAATCAACAAATGTATGATGGGTCATATAACTACAATCAACAAATGTATGATCCGGAGATCGTTGTGACAGGATTACCTGAACTTTTTCAATGTGTCCTTTTTCAATGTGTCCACACACGTATGCTGTGTTGTGCACTGTGTTGTGTTGTGCTGTGAGGAATGGTAGACTTATTATAAAAGTGTTATGATAAAATACACACAAATCACTTCTACTCAATTTACAATAAGAAATCACTTACTCAAAACAAGACAGCATTTACTCAAACCAAGAAAGCATTTACTGACGCCAAGATAACATATACTCATACTAAGACATCATTTACTCACACTAAAACATCATTTACTCACACTAAGACAGCATTTATTCATACTAAGACAACATTTAATCATACTAAGACAATATTTACTCACATAAGACAATATTTACTGAAGCAAGAAAAATGCTCGCTTATATACTTATATACTCGTCCATAACCTACGTCAACAATTTTAAATCATTTTTTACTCCCTCCCCCGTAAAAAATTATGGGACTTTTTTTACCGCTACTTATTATGTCCTTATTTTACAGTAACACCTCTCATAAACATAATTTGTGCAGGAATAGTGCTAAAAATGTTTTACAGTTTAAATTGTGTATATAAAAAATAGAACAATCTTTGAAGTCAACAACTGTCACATTTTTTTCAGATGCTGCCCTAATAGCTGACACACTTTATTGTCATCATTTATCTACTGCAATTTATCTACGTCTGTTTTTAAAGCGTTTATGAAAATATTTGGCAGTTACTGACAAGGAGGAAGGGAGTGTGTAACCAAGTTAACATGAACAATACTATTTCTTATACACCATTTAATTTGTTTGAATTTGACAGATTTTTACAAACATGAAACTATTTTGTAACTTTCGCACTTTTCTCCACAAGTGTTTTATGGAGTGGGGGAGAATACATATATGAAGCATAATTAAGCAGGTTGGGGTCTATGAGTAATTGTGACATTTGTTGCCAGGGACGGGGGGGGGGGGTGGGCAGAAAGGTAAAAAAGTTAACCAAAATTAATGACATTATTGATGGTAATCTCTAAATGGCTACCTCTTATATTCTCAAATACACAATTTAATTGAAATAAAAACAACTCAAATTTTAGCACGCCAGTTGATACAAGATGGGAAGTTTTTTAAAGTTCAGATTAATCTCTCCCATTAATTAGGGGAAATATAACATGAGGCCAGATGATGCAAGCTAAGGAGTTTTATAAAGTTCTGAAGTATATATATATAACATTACATTGGCCGATGTATAATAATATTTCACATGTCCACAAATTACGTAAACAATTGTTGTGTCAATGATTTACCCCCCCCCCAATTTTCAAAATATATCAAGAATTAAGGGACACCCGTGATTGATTATTTCAAGAATTAAGGGACACCATCGCTTCATTATTTCAAAAACATCATTTCCCCTTTTCAACCAAAAAAATAAAATAAATAAATATAAAAATAAAAGTAAAATAAATGTACCAGAAATGATACCCCCCAACCCCCACAAAAAAACCACACACACCAAACAACAACAATAAAACATGAAATATTTGACAGAAAAATGTTTCACATTCATACAATTTAAATGATGTATTAAAAAAAGCAACAGTGCCGTTGATGTTAAATTTTGTCAACAAACCCCCCCCCCTCCCCCTTTCCGCTCGTGTTACCAAAAGGTAAACTTTTTCAGACCTGTACAACACCTCAATTGTTGACATAATTTATGGACAGCCCCTATTGAGTCTATGTGATAAAATACGTTATAACGCACAATTTATACACACACAACATCCACTTACCTAAACTTTCACCAAAGTCTGTTTGCTGGTATCACAAAGTTGACAAACTGTTTATTTTAGTTGTGTCACAAAACATTCATTTCGCCGTAAAGTCTTGAGATCATTTGAAGTTGAGAATTGAGTTCAATCGATTAAGTAATATTTCGTTACGTGCACGCACCATAAGAAATGTGTTTAGTGTGTAAACTTTTAGACATGTTACAATAAAACATGAGAGTTTGAATACCACTTGAGTGCCGTTAGTTAGAACTTCCTAGGTCGGTGTGCAAGTACGAATGTTCTCTAAGAAAGCGTGATCGCTGCATTACTTTCTGGATTAAATCTGAACTAGGGATTCGAAAGTAATGTGTCAATCTGTTGTTGTGTTCTCGGAATATCTGGTAGTGGGCGAGAATTAAGGTGGTATGGATCGCTACACGACATACTGTGCTGTCTGACGTATATTATGTTTGTCTTGTAATGTACGTTATTATTTAGTTGTTAGAATCGAGACTGTCGAGCGGTAGTTCTTTTTTGAAAACAAAAAATAATTCCAACCTTGCTTTTTTAAGTTTCAAGATTTTGAAGTACACTTATGATCTGAACCACGTGGTCTCTGCGCAAACACAGTTATGCATATTTCACTCCTGATGATCTGTGTACGTAGATATAAGTAAATATAAGTAGGAAGCCAGAGGACAATTTTTAAAAATTCTTGAGATTAACGGGTATTGAACCAGTCCGTTCAACGGCACCAAATCGCCTAGCAACTATTGAACTTCCGTACTTGACTAACCGCATCTCCAAAAAAAAGATGCGATTTCATCAAGCTTTTCAAACCGTGCACACAAAGTCACCAGAACAGGCCGATCGAGACAAGGACTATTACAACAACAAACATCCCGTACAGGTATTGAAATACGCTCAGGAACAACAAACATATTACATAATATCCGTATTATTTATACAAGGGCCGATAGGTCTTCTTGTAAACATGGATAACATATATAGACAATACAATTTTGCTTCGAATAATTGTTTCTACAAGTAAATATAAGTAGAATATAAATAACCAAATGGTCGGAGGGTGTCAGACAAAGTGGATGGTGCCGCAGTAACCGAATGAACAAATAGTAAAACAAAGTTAATTAAACAGGTTACTAAAAACACTTACCTTGCCTATGAATAAAAAATATATTAAAAAAGTATATATAAAAAAACATACAATAAAACTAAACAGGACAATTCTCCACGTATCGGCTCAAATGGAACCTTTTTCAAGAGACAAACAACAGTAAACAAAATAATAAACAAAATAGATCACTTAGATTTCATAAAGCCACGTCTCCATGACGCAGGAATGAAAACGCATCCAGTAAAAGAGAAAATGCGTGCATTCATTATAAACAAACTGGAAATTGGGAAACTACAGCAGGCAATATAGAAGTGGTTGGGGTGTTTATAATGAATGCAAGAATAATATAAGAAAAAGATAAGAAAAAGACCCCTTTTGTCACTTTATCAGACAGGCAGGTTTTAAGAACATAGTCACAACAGACAAGACTGAAGGGAACAGAGACAGATGGGGACAACGTGAGAAAATATTAGTTTGACAACCTAGCTAGACATGGAAACAACAACGATCCTGATAACAATACTGTGGACAGAGAGTCATGGTCGCCTACGCCAACCAGAATGGCATATGATAATTATTGATGAGTAATGATGAGGTTGTGTGGTGGTGGGGTGAGTGGGTTTGGGGAAGGAAGGATACAAGAAGAATCATCATTTGATAACGCATGGAATGAATGTGAAACCAAATATAGACATAAACATATATATACAACCACACCTAAATATACATATAAATGTATACACACACCAAGAGTTAAGAAATAAATATATAACAAAATGGACACAGATGTGTGAAGGATACCCACACAAAATGCACAGGCATGTAAATGTATCCACACATAGGAAAGGGCTCACACCAGAATAGGCATACATATTGACACAGAATTAAAAAATAAATATAAGTAGGAAGCCAGAGGACAATTAAAAAAAATTCTTGAGACTAACGGGTATTGAACCAGTCCGTTCGTAGAAATCACACACCGCTTTATTATAACAATTTAGTTCTTACTCTTTTCACTCTTTTTGGCCAGCAGATTAGAGCGTTGGTCTCACACATGTGAGGTCCAGTGTTAGACTCCCGGTAAAAACCATAGCAGCTGCGACTGTGCACTGTCGTCTGTACTTCTAGCATATGACGAAGGGAACGGGAACTATGCACACAGATATAGGAGAAGAGGTAGAGGAAAGAAGAAACCTGAACGTAAGAGGCTGGCAGAACAGCAGAACAGAACTTGCTCAGCTTGAAACACCTGCGCGTCGGCTATTGGAATTGTCGAAGTACCAGGCAACGGTTACACATTATGTAGAAGTTGGTGTATGACATCCACGTTTTCATGGTCCGAGAAACAAACCTACGCAGAATGAGTAGCTACAGTGCCTAGGCTTCAATGCCACTCAAATCCTGGTCGACAAAGTGGCAATAGTGGGTTAGCTATGTATGTGGAAAATGGCAATAGTGGGTTAGTTATGTCTGTGGGAAATGGCAATAGTGGGTTAGTTATGTCTGTGGGAAATGGCAATAGTGGGTTAGCTATGTATGTGAGAAATGGCAATAGTGGGTTAGCTATGTATGTGGGAAATGAGAATAGTGGATTAGCTATGTATGTGAGAAATGGCAATAGTGGGTTAGCTATGTATGTGGGAAATGAGAATAGTGGATTAGCTATTATGTGAGAAATGGCAATAGTGGGTTAGCTATGTATGTGGGAAATGGCAATAGTGGGTTAGCTATGTATGTGGGAAATGAGAATAGTGGATTAGCTATGTGTGTGAGAAATGGCAATAGTGGGTTAGCTATGTATGTGGGAAATGGCAATAGTGGGTTAGCTATGTATGTGGGAAATGGCAATAGTGGGTTAGCTATGTATGTGGGAAATGGCAATAGTGGGTTAGTTATGTATGTGGGAAATGACAATAGTGGGTTAGCTATGTATGTGAGAAATGGCAATAGTGGGTTAGTTATGTCTGTGGGAAATGGCAATAGTGGGTTAGCTATGTATGTGGGAAATGGCAATAGTGGGTTAGCTATGTATGTGAGAAATGGCAATAGTGGGTTAGTTATGTCTGTGGGAAATGAGAATAGTGAATTAGCTATGTGTGAGAAATGGCAATAGTGGGTTAGTTATGTCTGTGGGAAATGGCAATAGTGGGTTAGCTATGTATGTGAGAAATGGCAATAGTGGGTTAGTTATGTCTGTGGGAAATGAGAATAGTGGATTAGCTATGTATGTGAGAAATGGCAATAGTGGGTTAGCTATGTATGTGGGAAATGAGAATAGTGGATTAGCTATGTATGTGAGAAATGTCTTCCGCACAACAATCTAGACATCGAGAAATTTGAACATGACGGATTGTAACTGCACGGGATACATGTTTTAATTTGTGACCAGGTATGGTACATATATATACTGCACGCTCATGTGAACAGACTTCCCAATTCAGACAGCTGGGATTTCATTAAGGAACTATCAGATGTTCATGGCACTAAGTGTATCAAGGTAGGTGGCTTCAACGTTCGTTCACAGAAATGGGGAGCCCCACAGAGAATAGACAAAGAATATTGAAGAAGCAGATACTACTAATCTCTGACTTGTCTATTGTAACTGTTGATCCATCAACAATATTATCATCCAGACCAGAGGACACAGATGGTGTTATTAATTTGTCACTCTGTACCTACTCGGAAGCTCCTTCCTCACGCAGGAACCCTGTGTTGTCCTGTTGGTCAAAGAAAATAACATTGTGACTTCGAAAACCTAAGCCTTCAATCCATTACACGATAAAATCTAGTATCCAGGCCAACCTGCTAAAATGTTGAAACAAAATTCCAGGCAGAGGACAGCGAGAACGCCGTTCTCGCAATCATGATGATGGAATCAAAGGTTAGGAAATGCTTGGCGAGCAAAAGTTTCGGCAACAACATCGTGGTATAATGCTAGAAAGAGAACGTTTGATTCTTCTTGATGATTAGAAAACTGGCCTCACAGCACGTGGGGCATTCCCATAAGTTCTCCGCCCTCTGTTCCAGCAGCCATTCGACTCGATGGTGTTTCGAGTCCAATGCCGCTGAAACTTACGTCGACATCAGGGCACAACTCTGGCCATTGCGACAGGATTCTTTGTTGTTCCGCCCACCCACGCCGTGCCCGTAACTAGTTCAAGCACAACGTCGGCCTGTCAGAACAACATGGTAACTGTTATCGAAGGTTACGACTACGCAAATTTAACAAGTTATTGGCAAAAAGTAGTGTCCAGAAAGATAATGCACTACCATGAACACATCATACCCAATACCATGATAGCTAAGATAACGCTAAGAAATGTTTGTGAGGTAGCTGAGAAGTCTGCTGCCAGAAACATCACTACCAATACATTTAAGAAGGAAGCCAATATAACAGAGCAAGGTATGGGAGACCTTCATTACTCAGGTTAGTGTATATCCGTCAATACAGAATGCCGGCAATTACACCAATGAATAAGAGGAACGCAAAACAGAACGTCTTCAAATTATGTGACACATCTGTTGCTGTTTTAAATCAAAATAAGAAATAGACAAGGAGTTTCTTCATCGATACCTGGCTCAGACAGACAGAGGCGTTAATGTGACGGCCTAAATATGTGCAAAGCTTCCCGCGATATCGCCAACAGCAATGGGGATTATATGTTGATAACCAAGGATGACGTAATGCATGCACTACAACCAGTTACAACACGACACCTGTCCCATATTGTGTCCAATATCTTCTCCTTCAGCAGCTTGATGAAGTGGGAATTAATGAGGCATCGTAGGCATTCAATCCTAGTATACATAATGCTACAGTACCAGAGGATTGGCTCCATAGCTAATTGGTATAACTCCACAAACATAAGAATTCCAGTCTTCTCAGCAGGTACCGTATCATCACCTCACAAAACAAATTTGACACGTTATTGGCAAAAAGTAGTGTCCAGAAAGATAATGCGCCACCATGAACACATCCTACCTAATACCATGGTAGCTACCGACAAGAAAATGTGACGTGATAACGCCGCTACGTTTAAGGATGAAAATTTTCGAAACTTAGATATGCATATAATGGGACTGTATTAACGCATATTCAGAAAAAAAGGAACGACGCAGAATTATTTCCCCTGTAAATTGTATTATTATGAAGGCATTCATGTGGTCATTATCCAAGAATCATCATATCGTGATCGTCCATGGAGTGTAACATATACTTTTTGACCAACTAGTTCATTTCCTTCTTCTGTCAAATCTGCTGCCCATCTGCAGTGACGACACATCTAGAATTCCCCGCTACCTTGGAGTCATCCACACAAAAAAAAGGAATCTGTAGAAAGGTACAATGTCCGCTGTCCCGCATCTCTTCGTTTTCCATGGGCACCATTTGACAGAAGAGAAAACTACGAAATCGAGGCAATACATGCAGTGACAATGATGACTTTTCACTAGTGGCAAGTGGTCAGCATATCCACCAACTCCCCGCAATCGTCCCCTACGACATGCCTGGAAAAAAGACAGTTTTCCTATTCTTTGCATCCTAAACTAGAAGTCCAGACCACGGTTGTCACATGGGCGGCGAAGTTGTCAGATTTTGAAGAGCATACTTACTGACACGTTCTGTTGTACACTGGTTAAATACATTTCTCACTCTACCTCATATAGTCTATGCTCATTCATACAATATTATGCCCATGTACGCTTACAGTGGTTCTCACATATTGTGAATGTTTGTAACACTTCCCATATGTCTATCACGCTATCAGACACACATGTACACAGAAGAAAGTTCATCAGTACTGTATACATCTTGAACTTATTGGGCATACCATGCTAATGTGACCTTGCAGTGTATATCATCGTTAATAATTGAGTTACACCTGCAGATAACCGTGCGCACACTGTGAGATAAAGTGATTACACTATTGCATTAATTAAAAGTTAGGGATGTTATACTGAAATGGTACAGTTGAATCTCATTATTACATATCGGTCCTGAGTGGCGAAATATGTAGGTCCCTATGTAATAACCAATATTCCATATCTATCTATATACATGGTATGTGATAAAAATAGAGTTCCAGATGACTGGAAAAACTAAATTATAGTTCCAATATGAAAAACAAAGGTAACAAAAGAGAATGTGAAACTTATCGTGACATCTCACTACTCAGCAACACTGAGAAAATATACGCTAAAATACTAAAACGAAGAACAAGACATCATAGAACAACAACTAAGTCCAGCTCAGTTGTGGTTTCAGAAGAGGAGCAGGATGCTCTATTTAACTTTAGACAAGGGGAAAAGTTATTGAATATGACAAAAAGCTAAACGTCATCTTAGTCGATTATTTAAAAAAAAAGCGTTCAACAGAGATACTATGGGAAATGCTAGATATATACGGAATCAAGGGACAACTACTACATAACATTAAAAAAAGCCAAAGCAAGGTGAGAACAACAGATGGAGTATCAGAATCAATCATAACAAATACAGGAGTCAGTCTGGGATGTGTGTTTTCGCCTATTCAAATCAACGTATACATAGATAGAATTATAAAAGAAACATAAACTTATATATATAACATAACAACAGAGAATGAACAACTCAACAACGAGCTCAATGAACTGGTTATCGCGGACGATCAAAGCAACATATATGATGAGGAAGAAAAACTGCAAACTCTCATCAACTCACCACCAAGAATATGCTATAAATACAACATACTTATTAACACAGAAAATACAGACACTATAAAAATAAGATATCAACAAAGCACTCAAATATCAAAATAGAGGACACAAAAATAAAACAAGTCAAAGAGTTGAAGTACCTAGGAAGTATCTTCACAGATGATGGACGACTCGACAGAACGATAGAAACAAGTCAAAAGGCAAATGCGGTGACATACCTGCTGTCACCTTTGCTATTGCACCCACAAATCAACATGGAAGTAAAGAAACAAATGATTAAGAGCAACTTTATACTGACACTTAGCTACCAACTCCAGACTTGGCAACTGACATCTACACATAAGAGAAAGATCGAAACTTTCGAAATGAAATGTCTATGAAGGCTATTGGAATCACCAGACTCGAAACAATGCGCATTAAGAACATCAAAAAGATAATAGGTATCACATCATGCATCGAATATATAGAGAAACAACAGATAAAATGGTTCGAACATCTTATGAAGATGAATGATAAACTTCCCATAAGAGCTTATAACAAGATGGAAATCATTATACAGAGTCAAGGGCAGACCTAGGAACAGGTGGATAGACAACATCAAGAATAATCATGACTATCCTCAAACAGAGCAACACACCTGGTTCTTGAACGCAGACTACATCTTCTTCACAAACTTCTACGCTCAATGGCAAATGTGCAAGCTACGACAACACCACCTGAGGATAGACAATCTATCTATAAACCCATAACCAGTAAGGGGTGTAGGAGTACCACATTAGATGCACCAACACATACACCCACAGGGACTTATCTATCTTATCTTATCACAGCGACTATCTTCAACTATGCGGACGGGTGAGGAAAAATCTTGTCTTGTCCAGTCCTTGATGTTGTCTGTAGAGGTCTCATGCTTTTGCCCCCCCCCCCCCCCCGCTTATTCCACTTTCGATGGTTCCCTGCAGCATTGTTTGTCTCACGGAATCATGTCGGTTTATATGTCCAAAACAAAGCAAGTTTTCGTCGTTTCACTATTGAAAGCATTGGTTCTTGTGGACCTGTATACATCTCTATTTTATTGCATACGTACACATCTGTCTTATGCTTGTTATAGGAGATACGTAGAATGCATTTGTAACATTTGTATTCGAAAGCCTGTAGTCGTCTCTCCATGTCCACAACAACCATACATCACAATAGAACGCACTAGTGGGTTATACAGTGATTTTTCCTTTTAACACTGATGTTACTTTTCAAATTAAGTGTAGCCTTGACATTGAAGCTAAAGTCATCTCCAGCCTTATCTTTAATTCTGTTTTGAGTTTTTCATAACTTCATATGCTAGATCCGAGGTAATTGAACGTATTCACTTACTCATAAACATACAGGTTTATAATTACGGAATAAACAAATTGCGACTCTGGAAGTGTGGCTAAATAGAAATTTTTATACAGAGGAATATAAATAGAAGGAATGCCACTGTACTTTAAAAAAAACGAATAATCAGGAAATACAATAATAAACATATTGTTTGCTGATCAAAATAACACGTCTAAACCTCTGTCTTATAATCCATGCTTATATCAGTTGCTTATCATGTTTACCCACAACCTTTCTTTCGTGTGATATCCAGTCAATAGACACTAAAATGTTTGGCGTGCCCTTCATTGTTAACAACTCGTAGGACAGACATTGCATCAGCAAGAAACTCCACCTGTTGACATTGACTTGTGTTTTTAATTGTTTCTGCAGTAAGCGCACACAAATGTACAGTTATTTAGTATAAACATTACATAAAGATACAAATTATTGACGCCAAAAAGTTTTAGTGTACATATCCCGTCAGATTGGAAACGTCCATTGGCTATTTAAGACCCAACCCGTGATCCTGAAATATTAATTGTTGAGAAGCCGGCTTCAAACCAACCATAAGTTGAGAAATAATTTATGATAATATTACTTCTCAGAAAACGGAAATTCCCTAATTCCTTTTATTCAAAAATGTTGAACATTTTCGCATAAAAGAACAGACGCGTGGATCTGCATTACAAGATTATATAGGTATATTTAAAAAATAACAACTAATTAATATTTTATATAGGGCCGGAAATACGTTTTTCTGGTGGAAAAAAGGGGGTGGGAGGAGCCATATACCTACTAAGAAACGGTTAAAACGTGACTCAGCGTCCCCACTCTAAAACTTCACGCTACGCCACTGCTATCAGTCATTCATTTCTGATGCCGATGTTCCCTTAAATGTCAAGCTGTCCAGCATCTTCTCTCTTGGTCTTAAACTTGCCTATTGTCACGATGTGCTCAATATTTTTCTTCTTCTCGTGTGTCCAAAGAATGTGGATTGTCTACTTCTGACGCGAGTGAACATATTTCTTCTATGAATTAGCGTCTTCATTATACTTTGCATCTGTCATGGTTATCTTAACATTCTTCCATAATACCCCCATCTTTACTGCCTATACATAACTTTTGACTAGTCTGACTGTTCAAGACTCACTTCAATAAAATATAATTGTTTCTATAAATCTTCTAAAAACTCTCTTCCTCGCCTCAATTGACAAAGATGTGTTGCATAATATATTTTTTATCTTGTTAAATCTCTACCTATCCCTTATATTGTGCTACTGCTGCTCATAACTTGTTGATATTTGAGAGATAAAGAGATAGGAATGACCTACCGGGTATTTCAAATTGTAAATACTACACGAAAGTAATTGTTTACAAAATAGATGATAACCATATCAATGACCTTTCAGATTAGATAAAGTAATCAGTATCCCTGTTATAACCAGCCATAACCGATTGAAACATGATCCATACTACAACTGTCACATAGGAGAAATACAGTTGCACGCACGTACGCTGAATCCATGATGACTACACATTTATTAGGGAAAATAAAAAAAAGCCAGTATCAGGCTGCGGTTTATATCGCCTTAGAAAAAAAATATGAACAGTGGAATCACTATTTAATAAATTGATCCGGATCATAGCCGTAGATACGATCTAAGTGAAAAAATGGTTTTTCTAAAGAAAAAAGAGCCTTCGTCCGATTTCGTGTGCAATTTCCCTTTTTTTGATGAAAAATATGACCTTTTTGGACGAACAATCAGTTGGAAATGTTGTACTCACCTTTTGGCTACTTTCCTAGTTCTAAAAGTATTTTCTGATTTGATTAGGCGAATTGAACTCCCCAAATCCCTCGCACCCAATCTATGTTTTTGGTCCGGAGTTTATTTATGTAGTAAGAACTGTTTACTATATACAATTATATCTATTGCTTTTTCTCTGCTTGTGCTATTAGGCACCGCAGGATTGAATGACGATCGGTGTTCGGGCTATGGCGAAGTTTGGAACATGGTAATGGAAGTTATTCTAACCACCGGAAATATAATAACACACACGAATATATACTTCGACGAAACGTCCTTTATCAAGACTACATTCACAACAAAAAACGTCGAATAAGAACGGCACTATTGACGTCCACATGGCAGAGATAAATTGCCGTTCTTACTCTATGTTTTTGTCTATGAATATCTTCTTAATAAAGGCATTATGCGTGTTTTCCAGTGATTGGTATAACTTCATTACCCTGTTTCAAGATTTTCCCCCTGTATTTCAGTTTTGCTGTTGTGAGTACATATTATCGATCTTTCGGGCTATAGTATGTATCCTATCTATATATTTTTCTACACGCTGTATCCCTTGTGGCTTCAAGGATGGAAGAGTTCCGTGGAGATGGCCTTGTGTGCTGTTTGTAAACTTCTTCCTGTAGCTTCTTTGATATCTGTGATTCATCTTTTACATAGTCTGCCTCTGGCGTTATAACCGTTATATCTATGTGTCATGGCCATATGTGGCATGCTGTCTTTTGGTAGTCTGCGCAGCGTCGTATTTAGACTTGATAATGCCCTAAGCTATTTGAGATATAGGGCCCTTTATAAGTTCAGATGTTATATGTCAGTGCCAATATGTTTTTTTGGGGGGCCCTAAGCTATAGCTTGTTTAGCTTATAGGTAAATCCTGCACTGATCTGGAAGCGTGTGAAAACCACTTGATCTGTTGTCTTTTGATGTTTTCCAATACTGGCATTTTTTTTATTTTTTTTCTGTCTGATGTTATCGTTTCTAATTCTATCTCTTAATGACACTCTCAGTATTCTTCGTAGACATGTTATTTCTGATGTCACTATTTTTCTTTTGTCTTGTGCTGTCATTGTCAATATTTAGCACTGGTAGCATAGTGATGGGATATTAATAGTCTTCTATATGAAACTTTAGTATCTATGTTTACATTTTTGTTCTTGAAAATACGTGTCATCTGTCCTAGAATTTGGTATGTTTTGTTGTATCTCTACTGTTTTTTCCTTCACTCGATATAATGCTTCCTAAGTAGGTGAACAATATGTTAAAAAACACATTGGCACTGACATATAACTTCTGGACTTATAAAGGGCCCTATATCTAAAAAAAAACACCCGTTTGTGTTTATTATCGATGGAAATAGTGATATTTCTTTGCTATTGCCATTATTTCAGTCTTTCAAATATTAATCTTAATGTTGAATTTTTGACATGTGTGGAGTCTCTTCATATGCTCTTGCAAGTTTTCTTCTGATGTCGCTATTAGTACTTGGTCGTCTGCAAAGAATAGTTCGTTTCATTTGTCTTTCATGTTAACTTCATTCGTACTCAAAAAGTATTGGAACACATCAAAAAACATCATGTGGTTTTCACACATTTCCAGACAATCAACAGACAGCATACCACAGATGGCCATGACACGTATACAGCACGGCTATAAAGCCAGAGGATCACCATGTAAAAGATCGAACACAGAAATCAAAGAAGCCACAAACTTACAAACAGCACACAAGAATGTCACCTCCAGAGAACTCTTCTACACCTGATGCCGCAAGGCAAACGAGGGCCACATCATATATACAGGAATGAAGGAAGAGTTGGGGACTTATGGGAATGTGCCGCATCCCATGATGCTGGTTTCTAATCAAGAAACTTGTAAGGATCTACCATCCTAGATACTAGCCATTATATAGGGGGAAGGGTTTGTGGCAACTCCTCTCTCGCTTTCAGAAAATGAGCATAACATTTAGAACTGAAATATGTACATTAAGACAGGGTAAATATCCTCCGTAACGATTTTACCCCCCCCCCAATAATTAAATTTAAAAAATCACCAGAAATCCTACAAAGCATAGCAATGATTTTGTTTGTACTTTTCTGGCAAAACTTTTCCCTTAATGAAGTGGTATATCTACGTCCCTGCCAAACATAAGCAGATATTTATGAAACTTGCTATATCTGATTTGTGGCATTGGTTATGCCAGCCAATAATGTGCGATTATGTTCAAAGTAAATTCACGTTTTTTAAAGATGCGGTTAGTCAAGTACGGAAAAACCTGTTTACCCAGGTTGCCAGGCGATTCGGTGCCGTTAGAACTGACTGGTTCAGTTCCCGTTAGTCTCAAGATTATTTTCCTCGTGCGACAATTGCAACACCGAGCTGCGTCTTCTCTCTTGGCATTCACAATGAAGTCTTGGTGTCAGGTAATATGTAAATGTTCCAATTTTCCAGTGAACGAGGATCCTGTAATTGATGACATATCCACACTACAACTGAAAAATCAAACATGGCACAAGTAGTACTAGGCATCTGATGGGAAGAGTGCGAAGTGCATTTAACTAGCATACAACAGGGACCATAATCATGCATACCCAGCGGTATCTGTTGGTAAAAGTAAGTCCCATGGCAGCAACCTGCCGTCGGGAATGAAGATAACTCTTCATGTACTGAGCCACAACACATATTAGGTGGGGTCACAAGTTCCCTTCCTTGCTAAGTTTACCATACCAAATGCATGCGACAGGTACCTATTTATAGCTGGGCAGACCGGAGGAGCAGTCGTATTAGGCAGGCAAGAAATCAAGAGCCGATGTAACCGTAAGCAAGCTCACTATCAACTAGTGTTCATTGCTAGTTTGTATTATTGACATATTGGTAACACATCTATTTCTGTTTTTTTTTATATTTGCCTTGTGTTACCCCATCCCTCCCATTTCCAGACACCTGACCTTTATCTCTGTCTACTGAGGTAGCACCTATAGTCTCCCCTGAGTGTTATAAAGTTTGTTATTCAACCAATAACCTCTCCGACATAAATAATATAATAAAAATAGCTATCTATGACCATGTCCGTAGCGCTATAGACAGCGATCAAAGGTCCAGCAAGTTTGACATTGGGTAAGTTTGATATTGGTGACCAGCATGCAGTGTAGGGGCACCATTTGCAATGTATGGCTGGTCTACTAGCAATATGGCTACAATATATGCACCATTCAGAGGAAGCGGTAAAATTCTGAACATATTAGGTTTACCAACACCAAAGACAGATGTGTCGGGCCATTGGTAAAAATAAAGCAACATGATGCATCTCCTTTCTCTGGACTACATCCCACTGGAAATCTAGTAGGACCATTGTTCTTATACAAGAGAATTTGTGGCAGCTTGAGAAGAAACGAAACAAAAATATTAAACCAAAAAAAATGTAACAACATAGTTGTTATTGATATGTACTTTTATCTAGGCTCAGGCATATAATCCTAGCAATTAAGTGCAACAATAGAAAAAAATAGCATATACAGAAATTTGTCTCAGAAAACAACTTTTACAAATGTCATTAAACAGTTTTACAAATGAATCTTAGAAAACAATTTGTGTAAAATGAATCTTTGAAAACAACTTATGCAAGAGTCTTAGAAAACAATTTGTGTAAATGAGTCTTAGAAAACAATTTGTGCAAATGAGTCTTAGAAAACAACTTGTATGAATGTCTTATTATCATAATTAGTCTGTTATACCTTGGTGCTAGGCAAGCAACAAAAGTGTACCATTCTTTAGTGTGTTTAATTATATTCTGTAGTAAGAAAGACCAGCTGTTTTGCCTTTCATTCAGTTATTACTCTACTCCTCTTCTTCATGTTTTCAATAATAATACAGTGGAATCCCGTTATAACAACTTGTCCCACCTTTTTTGTGTCTTGTTTTGTATTTACAAAATATGTATGTAATAGAAATTCACTATATACAGTACAAACTATACAGAATAAATATAAATGGGGGATTTTGAAAAGTGCTGTTAATATAGGGAAATTTGTTATAAATGTGCTATAGAGGGATACCACTGTATTTGAAGCTTGTGTTATGTACAGGACATTGTTTTTCCACTACTGTTGAATATTTAGGTGCAACAAATACATTCAACTGCATCGCCAGTACAATGTGATTTTTGAACCATGTGTTAATTCAAGTGGAAGGGAGACTGCATTAATACTGTGCACCAATTGGTACGTAAATTTAGGAAAACAAAATAAAATGGGTTAAATAACAATTTTACCTAGAACTGATTTGAATTGACTTTTCGACCAAAAATGTGTTTATAAATATAGGGACAAACACCGAAAGGGACCACACAATCAAGTGAAGACTACTGATTTTCCCCCTTGCTCTCACCTCTGCTATCAGTTTCCACATGGCTGACAATTAGTCTTTTCTTGGTTTGGTGGTTTAATTCCATGTATATTTGTCCCTATCTTGATGAAGTCCTCTGTGGTTGAAATATCCATTCTGTGTACTGTGCTAATTTGATAGTTGGGTTTGTGAGACTAACATTCTACCACTGAGCTACATGCAATTGTAATACAAAAAGAGATGTGCTTGTGAACTAGGTCCAAGAAAGTTTAGGTAATTTTGCCTTTTCCTCATATAAGTTAATGATGTGTTTAAACATTGTCTGTCACTGTGAGAAATCTGGCTGGGGTGTTATAGCTAGTATTAGTGGTAGAATCATTTCCAAGTGAGGCAGAGCAGATAGTAAACTGGATCCAATGATCGCAGAAGAAGAAGTAAACTGGATCCAGTATGACAATGGAGGTCGAGGTAATGGATGTTGAGAATTTTACTACAGTAATTCTGCTGTGTGTCTCTCAGTTCATAATTGAAAGGATTTAAAGCATGTGTTGATGTAACTGAATGAAATCTATAACTGCTTCATGCCTGCGCAGCATCCCATGGGTCTACTGCCATGGATGTGCTGGTGTTGTGGTAATGAGAGAGCAGACAGACTAGCATCCAATGCATCTATAGTCAGTGAATTGAAGATCAAATAGGGAATGTACTAAAGTTGAAGTTGCTTGGTAAATACCAGTTAGATTTGGATACCACAATAGATGTATGTTTACTGTAATTTGCAGAATTCAAGAGTGGTACAATCAGAACTGTGAAGTAGAAAAATGAGTAATCAGAAAGCTATTGGAAGCATCAGCATGCATAACCTTCAACATCTGCTAATGGCAACCAAACAACTATAGGTTTATCTGGGGTTCAAAGCCATCGGTTCATAATCAATAACATCCAGCTTATTCTTCTTCTGCGTTCGTTCTCAAACTCCTGCAGATTAGCAGGATGTAGTCCGGAGAACGGAATACATTGTGTCATGGTTTACAGCATTGCTGCGATATCTGCGCCTTTCGGCCTGACACATATGACTTCAGCATGGCTTTGGGTCACTGACCCTATATGGGATGAGACAGCCAACTACATCCCATAACCTCCGTAGTCGCCTTTTACGACATGCGTGGAAGGTAAACAGTATTGTTATTCTTTGCTCCCCTTTCAGGCCCCGGCAACACACGGGCGATTCAGCTTATAATTGTAGAACAAGGAATATTTGATGTTTGTTATTTGTGTAGCCCTTTCTACTTTTCTATATTTCCAGTATGTTTCAGCATCCCTAAAAAGAAGCAAAGAATAACAGCACTTTGACCTGCCATGCATATTGTAAAAATAAATGTAAAAAAATAGGTGTTTTAGCATGGGTTGGCTGTTCCACTGCACAGAGAGTCAACCTGTCTCACAAGCCATGCTGAAGTCAGATGAATGGTGCAAAGTGTATTGTCTTTTTATTTGCACTAATGGACTGACACATTTGACTTAGATTGTATAGTGAAATAAATCCTTCATGCCTTCAAATTAAATAACTTCACCTTATAGCAAAGATGTTATAAGACAAATGATTAAAAACAATTTCTAAATCACTCAAATTTCTAAACATTTTCACAAATAATTGTGAAAAATTGTTATCTATGTAAAAACAAAATCATTATACACACATAGCACACTATTATGGTTTGTGTGCTAGAAAGCTCACATTACAAACATTTTAACCTGCAGTGGTTAGGTCTTGAAATTAATATAAATTTCCTAACTCAGTGAACAAAAAAATCTCGCTAGTGTTGTCAGTTGAAATTGAAGTATTACAAGTGTTTTGCAATTACAAAATAAATAGTTCAGTCTATGGCTATGTTAGTGCCCTCAATGAGTAAACATATAAAATCTTTGTACAAAAAATATACTGTAAATAATAATGACAAATATATCCATGTCAAGCTCCCTGTAAAAAAAGAAGTTAGACTACACTAACACAGAATTAAGTGGAAATGAATTCTGCCAAAGGCAGATGTGTTGGGCCGTTGGTGCGCACAAAACTGTGACACAACACATTTCTATTCTCTGAACTACATCCAACTGGAAATCTTGTAGGACCATTGTTTGTTACAAGAAAAATTGAGTGGAGTTTGAGAATAAACGGTGAATACGAAATGGAATTGTGACATCTTTCTATTGCCAGTCTTTCATTCTGATCATCATGATTCTGTTTAAAAAATAATCAGGATACATTTTTAAAAATATGTTGTGTGACTGTGTCAGGCTATCCCAATCATAGAGCTTAGACTCATGGCAACTATGTACTTCAATAGCATGGACCATTTGGGTGTCCAATTCAAGTCACTGCTATTAGATTATGTACTACTAAAGATTAGACTGAGTTTCAATTTAAACTCAATACATAAGAATCCCTATATACCACATTGGTCCGGACAGACAAAATATTTATTCCATAACAAATTTTGCTATATACAATTATGTAGAAACTTGAAACAGGGTAATGAAGTTTTGTGTAATCACTGGTAACCATATGACAACACACATACCAGTGGTTACCAAAACTTCATTACCCTGTTCCAAGTTTCACATGTTGGGTTATATTTCTGTTGCATTTATTACCTATTATATACAATCATAAACAATAAACTACTTGGGAATGTTGAATAGTTAGTTAGTTAGTCGTCGAATCGTCATCACTGTAAACGTCCATAGTTGCTTCAATCACTCCCTGAGTGTATCCGCCATTACACTTCAGCTACGCCCTCCAAATAATTCACTTCTAGCGATACCGCATGAAATAATGTTAACAAATAGAGAACGTTGCTATATACAAATGCACTATAATGGAATTTCACTGTTTATGTGTACCTTCTTCTTCTTTAGTTCACTAATAATATCTATATCAACAGTGTTGTTTCTTGTATAAATTGGACAGTTTTCCATTTCTTGTTTTGTACCATAAAGTTTAACATTCATAGGTGTATCAGCAGTGGCGAAGAGAGAGGGGGGGCGGAGGTGCGGACCGCCCCGGGTGGCATCATCGGGAAGGCGGCAAATTTATTTTCGTCCAGGCTTTCACAATCACTGCCATATTCTGTTAATGTCACAAGGGACATTTTATGGACCTTATGATTCTGCCCCGGGCGCCATTGACCCACGCTATGCCACTGTGTATCAGAAGGCCGGTATGTGCATCTTAATGTGTCATAGTTTGCACATTCTTGAAGGATATGTTCTGAAGTCTGGTTGGCTTGCCCACATGTACACTTTGCTGTTGCACCAATTAAACATTTTGTATACATATGGTTGTTTAGTCTATTGTGTCCAGTTCTAAGTCGAAATATGATTTGATCCTAAGGGCACAAGAGTGATGAGTGCCATGTTATGGATGATGTAGCAAAAAAATATAAGTGAAGTTATGACCTTACCAAAAGAAGAAAGAACCCTGATTCATAGAACTATGACCAACTTTCATTTTTTTAAAACTACTTTGCAGAGAATGTATATATTATATGTGTCCGTTTGTATATATTAATTCTGTGTAAAATATGAGACATATGTCAGAAACCAGTATTGTCCGGTTCAAGCAATTTGATGTTGTTTTTTTAAGTTCTTGAACGTTATAAGACCCTTATTGTCATATCTTCTTTGATGACTTCTACATGGAGTTTCTCTTGATCTTCCTCTCTTTCTTCTGTCGTCTGGTCCCCATTTTAATGCATGTAGTGAGTTTTAAGTACACATATGTAGTATGTTCAAGTACACATCTCATAGTTCCATCGGAGTTCACAGATGAATGCGTATATTGTGTTGAGATATCTGGCTGGGATTTTAAAGCTATTGTTCCGTGTAGTTTCATTGCAGAGCATAACAAGATATACGAGATAGCTATTCCTAGTAGTAGGTCATTATTCTCTCTTCTCTTTCTGAAATGATTGCTTCATTGTACTTGGTTTTTTTTTCCCCACATGTAAACTACTTATATCAAAATATTATAAAGCTATCTGTCATGAATATTGCTCAGAGCATAGCTCCATAGCTCAAGCAATAATTCATAGGGAACTCATATTTGGAAACAAGAGTTGCCACCTGATGTTAAACGTGCAACTTCATGAAAACTTCAAAAGAGACCCCTCCACACAAAAATCATCCAGAAATTACAGACAAAGAAAACAGTAAAACGTAGCAAACACTAACGTGTCCAAAAAAAACTACCTGATAAATTTATAATTAATTAGAATGCAAAAATACTCCATTGAAAACACCTACAAAAATACCTAGAAGGTTATAAAGAAGAAAAAGTAAATGATATTTAAGGAATGATTTGGTCATATGTAATCTGTATATGTCAGTTATCTTTATATAAATTATAACAAATATATAATATCACAATTCAGTATTAATCTTAGCACCAGCATTAATAGAATGTCAGTCTAGCTTGTTTGTGACATTCAACATTAATCTTAGCACCATCATTAATAGAATGTCAGTCTAGCTTGTTTGTGACATTCAACATTAATCTTAGCACCAGCATTAATAGAATGTCAGTCTAGCTTGTTTGTGACATTCAACATTAATCTTAGCACCAGCATTAATAGAATGTCAGTCTAGCTTGTTTGTGACATTCAGTAAATGTCTAGGAATAATAAGAAAGTAGCTGATGAATTATGATAAAAATCGTTTTTTTGTGTGCACAGTGTTGCTGGTGTCTGAAAGGGAAGCAAACAGAATAGTGGCACTCTTTACTTTTCATGTATACCGTAAGAGACAGCAAAGGAAGTTATGGGGGAAAGCTTTCTGCCTCATCCCATATATGGTCAAAGTGATACAAGCTATGTTGAAATTGGATGTGTCATTGCAGAAAGTTGCAGATATTGCAGTAAAGCTGTAAAAGATGACACTGCATTTTGTTCTTCTGACTACATCCTGCTAGCCCGTAGCATTTTGAGAATGCAAGAAGAAGAATTTTTTTTTTTCCAGAGGAAAATCACAAGACTCGGTATGCAAGTGATTCATGGAAGATCCGGCTTGAGTCATGTTGAGACTACCACCTTCTGAGTTTAAGCAAAGGTGTAATTAACATAATTATAGAAAAGTTTGGCTAGACAGATAAAAAAAAAAAGAGTAATTATATTTACATACCAGCAGTCAATGTCATTTGTTTGGTTTGGCTAATGTCATAAACTAAGTAACAGTCTAATTCACATAACTGTTTGCAAATTTGGTTAGAAGTTTGATAAAGTAAAAGTTTGATAACTATTAATTAGAACTAAGTACAAATCTCAATGACACCATTATCAATAAGTGTGGCTAGATTGATAAACTAAGCAAACGTCGGTTCAATGACATCATTATCAATAAGTGTGGCTGTATTGATAAACTAAGCAAACGTCGGTTCAATCACATATCATGTGAATACTGTGTAGTTTTCAAGTAATCTGCGGTGATAATAATTTTTAAAGTAATTTATGACGTCACCATGCCGGTTCATTTCTATTAGCGAAATGGCTGTCGCATCGATGTTGAACTTGCCTTCGACTGATGATGCAATACTGAAGGAAATGGGAAATTACTCATGACCTACATAGCCTGACAATACAACCCTACCTCCGTAACCCCAGCTGGTTCCCACCCATTAACTCCCTGAACTCTTCTCTGTCTTGGGCCATGAGGCTTACATTTTCCAATAGTGTATTCATGTTACCTTTAATGTCGCCAGTCCATTTCTTCTTTGTCTCCTCTTTTTCCTCCACCCTCCATTATTTGTCCTTCTAAACAGTTGTCTCTTTATATGACCAAACAGGTGTAGTTTTCTTTTTGATATTGTGTTTAGTAACCATCTTTCTGTAGCATTTCATTTCAAAGGTGCTGATCTTCTTTGCCACTGTTTTACTTAAAGTCCATGTTTTACAACAGTATGTTGTAACTAGAAAAATAAAAAATTCTTAGCATTAGCAGTTTTGTTTCTATTTTGTTGTTTTTCCATATTTTTTTCAAACGTGCTATTTTACAATATGAATTGTGAAATATTGTTGTTCAATGTAAAATTGCTATTTAGCCCTTTTTATATATTTTTCAATATGTACTTACCCTATGATCAATTAAGTAAAAGTCTCATAGACACCATGAACATTAATATATTTAGCAGTCATAAAATATTTAAAACTTGAATAAGTAACACTTCTTTTGTACTAAATAAACAAAATGGACAGAACAAGAGAATAATCTGCGCATTATCTTGTAGTCAGAATTTGGTACACATGAATATTGACATGTATTGCAAACCCTTGGTTCCTTGTTACTCTGTTATTCTATGTTCTCTGACCAACTTGATTATCTCCTTATGGTAGTCCTAAAATGTGATAAACTATTCTAAAGATTGTCTTGTGAGTGTAGATCAGACAGCAATTTAGACAGACACAAAACTACGTGGATACATTACTCTTGAGGTTGTACTTGAAGATGTTCTTAAGGTCTGAAAGTTATGGATTTTGTGCGCAGAGTATTAAGTTAAGTGCATTGCACCTGACAATGTGCAGTTTGGAGGGAACATTGGTGCTAAGATTCTGTGATAATATGTAACAACTGCAACAAAAACTGTAATCTGACAGACAAAAATTAAAAACAGAGAATGAAGTATTGCTAATCACTGGAAACACAGGACAATACACAAATGAAAATTCTGACCAAAAGACCGTTATAAGAAACATTGTAAAAACACCTAACTATTTCTATCTATCTATTCGCTAAACCCTTTGTTGCCTTTCAGCATCAGGAGTAGAAGAGTTTTCTGGAGATGGCCCTCTTGTGTGCTGAGTATATTGTGGAGTTTGTCACCTCTGTTATTTCAGTGGTCCATCATTTTCATAGTTGGACTCTAGGTCTGCCTTCACTGTATCTGTGTAGCATAGCTTGCTGTGGTATGCTGTCTGATGGTAGTCTGCTGATGTGTGCAAACCATTTTATCTGTTGTCTCTAAATATATTCCGAGATTGGAGTGGTACCGGTTCTTTGTCTAATGTCTTCATTTTGTCACTCTGTCTCTTAGCGATATTCCTAGGATTCTCTAGTCGTCGTCTCCAGAATGCTCTTCATTTTACTACGAGTCATTGTGTTCTCACTGACGGTTTGCTAATCCTGTCTCAGTGTTGTATCAGGAAATTCACATGGCTACACAGCGACCTCTAACTATCACACACAGAAATAAACCACATATTCCATGCGAATAGTCCTGAAACACCGACCTGAACTACCATGTGTAGTAATAGAAATAACATAGCTGTTACTTTGCGCCATTTTACCGGAAGTTTTCTTGAATAATAATAAAACAAGTAAACTAGGACACTGTTCACAATCACATAACAAAGCTACCATAATTGGAATACATGTCAGAAGTCTGGAAGATTGTGAATGATAACTGAAAATGAAAAAAACTAGGACTGAGAAGACAGAAACTAAACAGAAATTGACAGAACATAAGATTACTACAAGAATGACGGATAATGATAACAAAAGGCTGTTGTGTACCAAATTTGTGGATATACTAGTTTTATTCAAGTTTGGTCATACAGAAGAATGATTTAATGTTAAATCACCTGGACACATTTGGGGTGGAGGGTTTTGGGGAAACAGTACTTGTCTAGGGGCTAGACTGAGGCAATGGAAGATGAATAATAGGATATCCCAGGCAGCAGAACTACAGGGGCGGATGGTTAGAACAATAGGATATCCCAGGCAGCAGAACTACAGGGGCGGAAGGTTAGAACAAGTTTGACCATGTACCTGGAGAAAATCTTATGAGTATCACTGAGGTGTCTTGACAGAAGAGGCTGCACACTCAAAGCAGTGTAGATGTGAGAACCCTGCCAGGGTATAGGTGACAATAGAAGTCCATAATCTCATAGGCTTTGTTGATAAAATCCTCTTCTATACACAGACAATGCAGGTGAAAAAGTTGAAAGAACAGCAGGGAATTGTGGCAGGTAAAAGGTGGAGGGAATGAGAAGAGGTGTAGATGAGAAAGCTATGATCATCAGTAGGTTTGTAGTGTACTGAAGTGCTAAGATCAGAGGAGTGGATAGTAAGTTGGATCTTTCTAGTTGCTACGTAGTTATCATGTATACTCATCAGGCATGTATTCCACTTAGCTCTGTGATGTAATTGTGGACAGTGTCAATTTTTAACTTGTCATGTAATGATGTGTTCTTGATAAAGGTCTTTTGATCAAAACATGTGCATTTTCCTTTGCATTTCAGGTGATTAGCAAAACTTAATTACCCTGATTTCAATTTTCACTAGTAACACTTCCTGATCATATTTCTCCATTACACCATGTTCTCTGTAGCTTAATTTAGACAAGGTGTAAAACTCTATTAGAGCTTGCCCGTACAATGGAAGTCTCTCCTTCTTCTTCTGCCTGGATTTTGACTTCTATTACTTTTTAATAGCAGACATTCATAACTCATATTGTGTTAAAGTCAGAACAGTCTATATTTTTAAAAATCTATTTCAGCAGATGCCTATTTATCACAGGTATTAAATAAAAACTTATATTTTGATGAAATCAAAAAGTGACAAGTTCAGCTATAAAACAATCCTCAATGAAAGTGACAAGTTCAGCTATAAAACAATCCTCAATGAAAGTGACAAGTTCAGCTATAAAACAATCCTCAATGAAAGTGACAAGTTCAGCTATAAAACAATCCTCAATGAAAGTGACAAGTTCAGCTATAAAACAATCCTCAATGAAAGTGACAAGTTCAGCTATAAAACAATCCTCAATGAATAGGTAGCACAATGAGAATTTCAAAACTAATCCACTTTTTTAGTATTTTTATTAACATGTTCAACATCTCCATTGACAAGATGATCTGTATTTCTTGATTCTTGAAAATTCCAGTCAACTGGGTTGAACAACTGTTGAGTTTTCTTGTATCCCCAGTATGGAGTCATCACGAAGGTGACTAGTATAAGATTTAAGAACAAAATGATAAACAAGATGGTAGGCATAAATGTGTATATATCCTTCCAATTTTTGAGTAAAATGTACCACAGATGGCACTCCACCACATTGCGAAGATGAAAGGTGTGTATAAGAACCATTTGGTTAATTTTCCACAAAATTGTGTGCTCCTTGCCAACTTTAAGAAGAACATAACACAAACAGGAGAATGGGGTACTCATCTCTAGAAGAAGCGCTTTGCATCCAAAACAGAAGTTGGCATTGTAGGTAACAGAAATGAAGTACCCGATGAGAGCAAGTCCATGATGAGTGATTAACATCTTTGAGAAGGACTTGAAGGTAATGTCTGACAATATTACAGCAGACAGTTCAAATAGAAAAAATCCCACAGTTAAAAGCATAGCTGCATATGTTGTAGCATTTGTCCCAAATACAACATCTCGATCCAGATTTGTAGTTTGAAAGATCGCATATAATCCAAGAGCAACAGCAAAGAAACCATACACTGCCCGTACCACTGACAGGCTCAAAAATACTCTGAATTTTAAGTCAAGTGTCTTAAATGAAGGAACCAAGCTACATAACAAAATTATGCTGATAAATACCACAGCAAAAAAGGTGAATGAGCCTCCAATTATCAAAGTCCTTATACTTTTGTTATTATAGTCAAGCTTCAATAGGGCTGGGTCTATGTATTGCAGGAATTCTTCTGTTTCAATAATTTCAACAGCCGGTGAATGTCTCTGTGTTGTGTTACTCATTGTGCACCGTCAAGTCATCAGTTCATCGAACCTGTGATAAGAAGATTACTGTTAAAATAATGTCACATTAAAGGTAACCTCATAGTATGATGATGATTAAATAATGTCACATTAAAGGTAACCTCATAGTATGATGATGATTAAATAATGTCACATTAAAGGTAACCTCATAGTATGATGATGATTAAATAATCCCTTTAGCTTTTTTTTTAATAACAGAGGTGACACTCAAACACATAGGTTTGCTATCTCACAGGCATGATTGTGTTAAGGTGGGTTTATGGATGCATGTTTAGTCCCCAAAGGGAGGCATTCCAGTGTGGCAGTATTCCAGAATCACTCTGTCCGACCAAGAGTGCAGCATATCAATCTGGGCGAACTAGTTCACACTTCTAGGTGTGCAGAAGCATCAACACACTCTGTAATAATCACATACTCTCAAAGCATGCTGCGCAATATAGAAAAGTACATTCTGAGAAAAGAATGGTGGGACTTGATAAACAACTCAATTGTCCAGAGCATTAATGGATATACTACCCTGGTCATGCTGGGGTCAGAGGAAACGAGAGAGCCGACTTTTCAGCAGGCAATGCAGTGATAGATGGCACAATGCTGAGAAAAGATAAAGCAGACTTGATAAAGGCAGTAATAAATTCATTTCAAGATGAAGACGATATCAATGAGGCTGAAAACGTACACGTACAGATAATGTTAGAAATAGGAGTATCTAGAGGTTAGGGAAGGAAAAGTAAATTTTTTGGAAAGTCCTGAAGATCATGCAATCAACACCTGACCGAACTCTGAGTCTACATAAACTGAGATGGCTACTGGAATGCTCCACATGGTGTGAAGATAGTTTCTAATCAAGAATCAAGGTCATTATTTAGCCATGAGGTAAATTCATTTTTAACCTTTATGGTCTCTATAGGCACCGATTTGCGCCAATGAGTGTATACCCCATTGTGCCTATTGGCGCAAATCGACTACATACGATATGGCCCGATTCCCGAGTACGGAACTTCACGAAGTAATGATCCTGTGATGTATAAAACCCGCCAAACGAAGCTAGGAATACGTCACAGTTTAAAGGTCAAATTCCTTTATACATTACGATTGCACGAAGAGAGAAAGCCGGCTGGTTTTGTCAATGAATTTCTAGATCGACGTTGGTCATTTTCGGGCCGTATTTTACTATCAAATTGAGTACTACGTGGCATGGCTAAGTGATCATGGCTACATGTTTTAATTGTTGTTTTTTGTGTTTAATATGTTGTTATTTGATAAGAATGTTTGTGTAGTCGTTCAAAAACACAAAAATATTATGTATCAGGGGTGCCACGTGTGTGCATAGACAATAATTACGCTGCGTGTTTGCCTAGACCTAGTGTTGACCGGACGGACGTTATATGCGATTTCTTCACGGTTTTTTTTTAAAGTTCATATTATATTAGTTTTGATATAAAACAATATATATACAATACCTATAGGTATTTATGAGGATTTTATCAATGTTTCCACACATTCCTCAAGTATTAGGGTCGTCAAGAAGTTATATGTGCGATTTTGGAAATGGCGTTTTGCGATTTATTTCTCGAATTTTCAACTTCACAACTTGCTCACAACTGTTATATTACACATACAACAAAAACAAGATTATATTCACTCCTTTATTTAGATGTGAAAATTTTTAAAAATATCTTTTATATCAAAAAAAGTTATCACCTTTTCAAAACACCCACCATCAATAACGCAAATTTTCCAAAAAATAATTCAGGGCTCTAAAGGTTAAATATTCTCAATCTAACTTTTTTCAACTTCTCACTCTTTGTCTGCTGTTATCCTTACTGTAATGTTCTTTTACATGTCTAAAATGAAACATATATTATATTGTTAAGTTATTAAGCATGTTACCAAGTCCAGATACTTAATTTTTTTGTGAATTTTATAAAAATTGTTAACAATGTGGTTTGAGGTAAAGCTGTGCAGTTAGTGGGAGAAACATCCGCGGCAGGCTCAATGCTCACATATGCCCCAGTCACTGCCCCTTTATGTTGCATATTATTTAAACCAATATTTTATTGTCACGCTATGTTTCTTTTTAGGAATTACAAATGGAAAAATGAAGCAGCTGAATGAAGCAGTTGCTGTGGTCATAGATGCACCATCTTCGTTGGTAATAGATGCACAACCTCCGTCATTCATAGATGCACCATCTTCGTTGGTAATAGATGCACAACCTCCGTCATTCATAGATGCATAATCTCTGCCGGTCATAGATGCACGATCTCAGCTGGCCATATATATGTATGATCTCTGCTGGATATAGCTGCACAATCGCCTCCTGTCATAGATGCATAATCTCTCCAAGATTTCCGCTGGCCATAGGTTCACGATCTCCACCAGTGATAGATGCACGATCTTCGCCATTCATAGATGCACGAAAGTTGAAATTACAGTAGAGCACTTTATAAACACACCAACACGTTGTTATAGTTTTAAAAAAGATCTAAGCATAAATTCTTTGCACTAATTGGGTTTTTTTTTTCATATTTGCATTTTTTCTTTTTTTTCGTATTAAAGTTACATAAAGATACCTAGGCCTAGTCTTTTTGTTCTACAATTAACACACAATGTGACTGTCTATGTGAAGGCAAGCTTGATGCAGGTATGTTGCTAATTTGTCAATTCTCCCTTGATTCTGTAACTATTTTTTTTGCCTGCGCTCATATGCCCCCAAAAATGGGGCAAAAGTGGCATTTTACAAATAGAAATTAATAAATTCTCATTCTACAGACTACAAATAATTGTATGCTTTCAATACTGTCACTAATGTTAAATGGATGGATAAGCTACACACTACACTGTTGCCAGTTTGGTCTCATAGTTAAGTCTAGTTGTCAGAATACACTAAAAAGCTGCACTATTAAATTATTTTTTGTGCAGCTTAAGATTAACATCACACTCACAGATTCTCACTAAATACAATTCATATGATAATTAGTACTTCAACTAGCAGTATAGCCAGTGTCACCACTAATGTAAATGAGTGCACAAAAAAGACTCAAGATCTAACAACTAAAATTAAATTTTTTTTTAAAACCCACTTCATTAGTGTTTTAGGCTGAAGTACATTATAGTTCTCCGCTGTGACCTTTGCTCTAGTGTCGAGGTGTTACCTGACCTTTGTTGTGTGATTTGGCAAACTTACGGGTAAGTACTTAGAGTAAGGTTAGGATTAGAAATAATATTTCTAATGTGTGTGCGCACCTCGCTCCGTGTGTAGCGGGCAGAAATACTGATCGCTCACCACAAATAATAGGAAATTGTAAAAAATGTGTAAATTGGAAAACAAACAGATTATGCATAAGTTTGTCTGTGTCTAGAGTTGAACTGTGTGATTGTCGGGATGTGACGTCACGGCAGCCATTATTTTGATTGGTGTTACACAAGAATCCATGACGTTGGATCGTTAAAATTGTCAACAGTGTGCTATTTATAGCACAGCAGAGAACTATTCTGTACTTTACTTTCACCATGTTTTATTATAAACTTACACTCCTAAACTAGTTGTTTTAAACAGTAACTACTAACTAACTCCAATGTGTGTTACTGGTTGTTTGGGAGCTTTAACTTAGCATAGCAATTACTAGCGTACTCTTACTCACTGTTGTTGGTTGTAATCAAACCATGTAATGTAGTCAGTAGTAGGTCTAACTTTTGAAGAAGCAAATCAAATGTGAAGTTAAAACTTTAAATTTAACAGTGTTTTCAACTTAACACATTGAATTAAATCACCAGTGCTATGCGTGCTACGGCGTACAGTATGTCACATGTATGCTATCTTAGATCTACTATCTATAAATAAATGGTTACTGGTAGGGTAGTGATAATAAATTAAATCATAATGAAATGAATGGAAAAAAAATAGTAAAATAGTTTTTTTGTTTTTTTACTGGGACCTACCGTATGCTGCTTGCCGATCCGATAACCACACAGATAATTAAGCACAAAGTTCGAGATAACAATTCTCCAATTTTATTCCAGTATTTGAGGTTATCAATTAAGAATGATCAATGTGACTGATCATGTGCCACCGCCATTGATTGTATAATGTATTATTGAAAACGCAATGATAAAAAGAAATGTTTTCGAAGTCGACTGTGTCACTTAGTAAGTTAGTTTGGCCTTATCAGGTACTATATAATATACGAAACAACACATTAAGTAAGCCTTACTGTTTTAATAAAAGCGAATGAATAGTAACAATATTGTATTAAATAGTACTATCCCCTGGAATATAAATCGGGGTAGCTACGTCTCAAAAACTAGATTGAATTCAGTTGCAGTACAGCTTTCAGACAGATCCCGTGTGTACCTTGGATATTATGTTAAGGGCCTGCAGATCATGTGTTGTGCACAGGATTGCCAGATTTATTTTCGAGAAAAGGTCAAACAGCTCCAGAAATAGATCTAAAATAGGTTAAGCCGCACCAGAAAAAGCCCCCCCCCCCCCCCCAAGAAAAAAAAAGATCAAACTAATTTACACTAGTTTTGAGACATCAGATGAAAAATTTGACAACTATCTCATTTCTGTTCTCCTCACTTAACAAAGTGGAATCTTCAATATCAAACGTGTCACTAGTAACGTTTTTGAGCATTGTGATTGTTATTGTGTGATGGAAGTCCTTACCACATTTATTTGAAAATAATAGTTCTGCCCTTACAATCCGATCAAGTAAATTCAGTCACATCTTGTTCCTTGGCTTAGTCTTCCTTGATGTCACGAGAGAGAACATTCTCTCAACTACAGCATTACTAACTGGGGTAATCAAGCAAGTAAAGGTGCAGCTCCTTAAATGCAGGATACTGAAATATAGCAATCCAAATCTATTCACTTTCTGTTGGGATACCATCTTTCTTAAATATAGCTTATTTCCAATATACATATACGAATTTGCTATATTGTTATTCAATTACAGCAATGTTGTTTTCAACAAGATGCAAAAATGGAATAATTGAAAATGAAATTCTAGAAAAGTGATTCCAAATTACTGTGGGATTGAAAAATTTTGAAAGATATTTTTCATAGAGAGAAGTCTACATGTAATTTGACTAAGGGTTTCTTCTAGCATTAACATACATCTTTCTTTGATAGTTGCTTTTAGATTATGACTATCAACTGTTGTTATCCTGTAGGAAATTATTACTTTATGTTACGTATTGTATCCCAAAATCGATTTCATGAATAATGTTTTATCTTCTTCTTGTCATCATACAGTTTGATGCGAATACTGTGTTGTTTAAAAATAATTATTGGCATGGTTCACGAGGGTCAGCCTTGGTATTTAAAAAAAATACTGTTAAGTCTTTCAAATTCCTGCGTTATGTGTGTCGCAAATACAAAATGCAAAACGTACTGTGGTCTGCCACATCTCGTTCAATAGTCTTGCTTTAAATTTTGAATCTTAATTGGATTTGGTCAATTCAATAGTAGCAAAATAAGCATTCAGTCAGTCCCAATTCATAAAAATATTAAACATAACTTTCCCACGCACAAGCCACCGAGTGTAACAGTAACATTGTCTGATCTTACATGTGACAGAAACAACTTGTTACCGAAAACATATAGTTGACTGTCTGTCCTGGACAGACTAGTGTGCCAGAAAGAATATCTGCAGCGTCACAATAATTTGCGACGGAAGAAAATGCAGTTTAGGACTTACTGGAATACTGGTGCTGTGACCAGGTCTAAATCTGTGTACTACTTCTCGACATCAATCAGTTAACCAAAGCACTCCATCACAATAATATGAGGTTTATTTACACAAGTTGATATACATCAATTAATAGCATCATACTCATAAGAGAGGCAAATAAACACAAGGCACAAGTTCCAATCTAGTCTTATTCAAATACGTCCGCAAATCTGCAGACTAATCCTAAATTATCTGCAACTGGGCAATAATATAATCATCTCAGATTACAAATTACGCTAACACATCCAGGAATTGCTTCACTCGGGTTATAAGCTAAGCCTTAGAGAGTATACATTGACTAACTATCTGGCCCTGACATTTCGCCTCTCCTTGGAGAACGAAAACTCTGACTGTTGCGAGACTAACTAGGACTTGCCTCTCCTGGGAGACAAATACTGACTGTCCGAGACAAGCCTGATAGAGACTGACTTCCGATAACTACCTGGGGACTACTTCCTCAGGAGTGAAAATGCGACAGCCCTGCTCGGCAGTCGATAATGCAATCCTTCTTCCTCCTCCACTCCTAAGTTACTCCAAACTTCCAGAAACTTTCAACCAATCAAAAGCTTTCATTTCCCCAGAGGAAAACCTCTGGCCAAACAGAAATTGATACTTCTGGTTACAATAAACCCACCTTGCCTCAGACCAACCAGAAAGCTTCTACCTGGTATGATTCCCGTCTGTCTATTATCTGACATGTTCTTAGGCAAACAAACGTTGCACTTGATCATAGCTTGACGCGTTCTTATAAAAACACAAGTTTGTGTTTTATCGTCACTTGACGAGTTCTTAGATAAACACACCTTTTCATTGCGTGTCAGCGATGTCCGTGGTGACAACATTTACCCAAGAGATTCAATGTGTGGCATTTCACGCCGTCAATATCTCGCTATCTGTGAAGGGTTCTCGCTTCTTACTGTGAAGCCCCCGGTTTGTGAAGGGTTCCGTAACCAGATACTATCACACGAGTAGATGATGACTTTTCAAAGGGAAGTGGAGCAGTTCTAGTTAGTTCGAAGTCAACAGATGCATTCATAAATTTAAACAATTCTTTGTATGTTTTCGCCGTAAATCCCTATGATGAAACCATTGAGACGTCTATGAGAGCAGAAAGCCAATATTTGTTGACAAATGAGCAACTGCATAATATATGCCAAGTGTTAGTGAATGACTTGCATTTTATTTGTACACAGAAATGAGATATATCTTTTATTTTAGATCATATAGAGTTGTTGCACCCTACCATGTTTGCTTCACAGTCTGACCACACTCCAATGCAATGTGTAAGACTCTGGCCACATCTTTCCATTTCCACATCAATCAAAATTAATATGTTCTCTCCTGTTACTTCTTGCACGGGAATTAAGCCAAGAAATGCAGAGACAATTTAGTTTTTCCTACCACTAAAATAATGAATTAAAATGCACAAGTATTTTTGTGAGGAAACATTGGTATGTTCCAACATGCATCCAACATGTTTGCGTATTTCTTGTTTCAAAAGTCATCAATAAGGTAAGCTTTAAATGCTAGTGATATTATACTTTTACTTCAACATGAAAATTTTTTTCTATGTAAATTTATGATCGCTTCCCATGACCATGTGCTATTATTATTTCACTAAGATGGTCAACTGTGTTAATTGCACAGTGACAGGTCATGCTCACAGAAATTTACAGTTCTGCTACTTTCAAGTGATCATTTGTTTGTTCAAAACTCTGTCACAAAACGATGGTATTGGCTGTTTGACGGCGTATTAATCTTATGTTTTTTTCTGGGTTTTGTTTCATGTTGTGCGAGGTGGCACAATTTTGGATTAATAGTGCATTTATAAAGTTCATAAAATTCTGATCCATCAGATGCCTTTTTCAGCCACATGTATGTTTTTCTCAGTTACAGTTACTTTTGTATTTACGACTGCTATCATATGAACAGACACCACACAACATGCCACAAATTCAACATGAAGATTAATATTGAAAAGACCGAAATAATGACAATAGAAAAGAAAGAAATATTACTATCTCCATCGATGGTAAACACCTTAAACGGGTAAAGGAGTTCACTTACTTAGGAAGCATTATATCGAGTGAAGTAAAAAAAAAAATAATAAAGAGATGCAGCAAAACGTACCAGATCCTACGACAGATGACACGTATTTTTAAGAACAAAAATGTAATCTCAAGTTGCATTATACAAGACTATTATTATCCCATCACTATCAGGGCGACGTTCACTTAAAGGAATCTCTTGTTAACGTCTTATCCCATCCCATATAGGGTCAGTGACCCAACGCCATGCTGAAGTCGGATGTGTCAGGCCGAAAGGCGCAGATACGGCAGCAAACCATAACACAACGCATTCCGTTCTACGGACTACATCATGCTAATCTGCAGGAGTTTGAGAAGAAGAATAAGAATGTGCGCCAGCTTTCTATTTATGTGTACGACTTCCACATATACTGTTGTACTGTTCTGGTATTCTTTTAAAACTACTCCTAAGTTAGAAGAACGCGTTGACTTCTCCCATTCAGGTCGGGAATGGAACTACGAGTATGTGCTATTAGAAACATTTATACCTTGTCACGCCAAGCGGTCAGAGTCCCAGTCTGAAATATCAAATTACATTTATTGATGCTGAAATACATTGTTCCATTTTTGGTTGTTGTGGATCAGATTACTCATTAACATTACAGTTGGAGAGTTTTTTTAATTGAAGTCGAATAACGGTCATCGGGTCGTAGAAATTGCAACAACATTCTAGAATTAGTACGTTTAGTCATTAATGTGTAAAGGAGTCTCCACATTAGCTTAACAATTATAATGAGAGAATTTACTCTTTTAACACATCACTGCTTACTAAGATTACATCTGGATTCAGCTTGGTTTTGTCTCGGAATTTGTAAACTGAAAAGTGTATTTTCTTAGAGCACTCATATTTGCTGTGGGGCCCATTTCGGGGCATGTCCCCTTGGGGGCCCTAAGCAGGTGCTTAAAACACGTATTGGTTAACCCAGCGCTGCTGTTGTGCGCTCTTACAACATGATTCTATTATGTGAAAGAGCTCAGTATACGCAGATTTAGTGTGCAATGGGTCATCTTCTACACGAGACTAGTTCGTCGGCAGATGAACACATATTCCGAGATAGAAGTAGTCTACTAAAGTCCATCTGCGATTTCCCTTCCAAAAACTGACACATAGAGAAAATATTGGTCTGTAAAACTCAAGGGCACAGTAAGTGATGTACCGTTGTGCCACAGATTTGACAAACTTTTACTTCTGTGGATAAAATGGAAGGCTGCCACAAGTTACGGAAGCCCACTCGAATCAAAGACATTCTGAAAACGAATATGGTAGGCTGTATAATGAAAATAAAACGGTATCACAAAGTATTCACTTTGTTCTGCTCAGATTAGAATGAAAAATCGCCCTTGTTATCTTAAGTGAGCGAAAAGAAGTATAAATATATCTTAGGCTTACAATACAGTAGACGCATACACTTCAAATATGTAGTCTATTGGTTTATATTCATTTCTATCTCTGTAGATTGAAGAGCAATATTTTGTGGACGTGCCACTTTGTCTTCCTATCTACGCATAATTCCTGCCCCTTGTTTTTGGCCAGCACTACGTATAAATCTTTACTGGTCGTCATGGGAAACAAACATGTTCTTATGTAATCAAACAGGGGTACCTTTATTGTTTTGAATATACGTTGAAGGATTTCAAAAATTTTTCCTACCCATCTTGTTCCGGCAATCTTTGTGTTTTGATACCATAGCTTCAACAATGTACACTGTAGTATAAAGCAAAAAGTTCAGTCTGAACCGCTGTATGAGCATGGAATATTATAACAAAGAGTGAATTTTTCCTGTTAAGCTTCAAGTGGCTTTACACATTCCGATAATTTCCTGTACATAGTGCAGAGATATTGAACATAATTCGTGTTTTAAAGGTTTAATAAAAACAGGGAATCAATATTTTCATATCTCAACTTTCAATTCAAACTATGTGCCCTGTTCAAGTTGGAAGCAACTAAAATCGATCACATCGTGTGATAATATGCAGCAGGTTAATAAAATTGAGAAAGAGATGAAACAGCGGTAGGAATCTGAAAGATTCGAGGAGAATCTGAAAAGTTTCAAATTCAATAGATTGAATTTATTGTATCTTTATTTTATTCACTACTTGATGTCTACACTTGAAGGTGGACAGGTTACAGTCTAGCAGAGTGCATCACCAAAATAAGAGACATGGAATGTTGGTGGTCTGTTGCAGCCAACCATCGTTGCGGAGACGGCACTTGATGATGATGATCGTGTGTAGGATAATTAAATATATTATTAATAGGGCACAAGTACGCTCGTAGATAGGGGGGGGGGGGGGAGAGGGAGCTGTGCGGCGGTTACTTGCTATTCAAAAAGCGACACTGCTTCATACATTTACCATGGAACTATATCTTTGTTTTTGCAACATGTCGCACAATTCTTTGAACTCTTTATCATTGTCAGCTGTTGACACCCACAATGTAGGTTAACTTACCGTGTCAACATAATGATAAAATTCTACATTTCATATCTGCATTGGTCGTAATTGTAGCATCACTTGCAAAAACAAAACAACACCAAAACTCTCGCATCAGAACTTTCTTTATCATGGTTTTGGCTATCAATCTTTGACCATTGTAGACACCACCATGCTTCTATGTAGCAAGGGGATTAAACTAAAAACAGCTGAACGAAAGGGTGGGGGGTAGCACATTCCTGCTAGTCCAATGACCGCATGTCACTGCTCATATTATTCTTAAGAAATAGGTTAGATATGTGTACACAAGATATACGTTCTGCGAATTCTATTTCCAATGACTGATGCTTAAACACCAGATTGAAAACTACGAAACTAAAGTCATGATACTGAGTGTACGAATACCACGAAACTAAAGCATTAACACTGTGCGTATGAAAACTACGAAACTAAAGCATTGATACTGTGCGTATGAAAACTACGAAACTAAAGCATTGATACTGTGCGTATGAAAACTACGAAACTAAAGCATTGATACTGTGCGTATGAAAACTACGAAACTAAAGCATTGATACTGTGCGTATGAAAACTACGAAACTAAAGCATTGATACTGTGTGTATGAAAACTACGAAACTAAAGCATTGATACTGTGTGTATGAAAACTACGAAACTAAAGCATTGATACTGTGTGTATGAAAACTACGAAACTAAAGCCATGACACTGACGCACGAAGACTGCTTTAATAAATAGTAGGTGGTATAATATTACATATGACACGGTATGTTTGTTACAAACGAAGGAATATAACAAGTAGCATAATAGTGTCAAATACATACACATTAGTACACATTACTCAGATAAATAGTTTAAACTATTTATTAAATACTAGAATTTGTACAAGAATTAAATATCCTGCATGGAACTACTTTCGTAGAGGGGTTTGTAAAGTAGATGTGACAGTTTCTGCAGGAGAATGAGATCGGGTGCTACTACTGTCTTGAAGACAGGGTAAAGTTTATCACGGCCTAATGAAGTTAATTTAAATAGTTCCTAAAAATTATATGTTACCACAAGAAGAACAAGGAATCGTGACACTGTGTCTTGCCATGCATATAGTAAGAAAATGCTAAGGAGGGTTGGACATGATATTGTTTATTGAATTCTGTTGACAGTGACAAAGTATCGTATTCAAGGAAGGGTGTGGTCATCAATCATACGTTCATCCCTCCTGACCGTTGTTTCCGATATATATGGCAGGTCACAAATTTACAATTTCTTGCTCTCATTTAGAGTTTCGGTAACCCAGGGAACGCGATAGCCTAGTAGATAGTGAGCTTGCTTGCTATCACTGGGTTACAGCGTGCCAGGTTCGAAACCACGTTAGGACAAAATAAATTCGGATTGCAATTTCTCGCTTGACACGACCACTTCTCCAGTCGACTCCAGCTGTAAATGACTACCTGACGCATGAGTTAGGGGAGATAAAGACAGTAAGAAAGGGAACTGACCACCCCACCTAATAGTTGCTGCGGCTTAGTACACAAATAGTTATCTTCATCCCCGACGGTAGATTCTGCCACGGAACTTACCGTTACCGTTAAACACAGGAACGTCTTTCTAACCATATTTTAAAGCGTTCGTTCTCGAACTCCCACTGGATCTGTTTTACAGCAGGACATTGGTTCTACTAGGTTTATAGGAGGATTTAGTCCAGAGAATGGAGATGCTGTGGATAGCTGTTCTATTTGCGCCAATTGTTCAAGACATCCAACTTTGGCAGATAACTATTCACCTTGGTTATCAATTACATGGTGTAAAGTATTTTGTGACATACTAGCAGTAAAACAGTATATATAATATATATATTTTACTGTCACATAAATGACTATACCATGAATTTGTAGTTTTGTTTTACATAAATGAATACATCCTAGACCAGGGCGGTTCAACCCTCCAGTCTGGTCATCATGTCTACCCGACCGCGAGAAGTTATCATGGATGTTGTGTTTTAATCAATACATATTTTATTATCAAGAAAAAAATTATCGAAAATCGCATGATAAAATATTATTTAACAATCCTAGTTTATATTTGTGCAGGTAGCAACGTCAATGACCACGTTTTGCTATATATATATATATATATATATATATATATATATATATATATATATATATATATATATATATATATATATATATAATATATATATATATATATATATATATATATATATATATATATATATATATATATATATATATATAAAAAGAAATAACATTCAGAGATTGTGGAGAATTAAACAGACTAAGGTTTATAACGTGTTTTCGAAACAGACCGACCTATTATTGCAGCGACAATAAAGGATTGATGTTATATGTTTCAGTCCTGTGCTTCAAAAATGTGCATCATAATTCCATGTTTCGGAGCACTTAACGAACCCATTTTCTAAGTGTTTGTAGCTCAATAAATAGTGAATCATTTATCTCAAGAACACACTCCAGGGTGCCGAAAGTGCACCATCCATATGAAACTGATGCCCACCACCACAATTTTGAATGTCCAGCGCTGGATGACATCAGGAAAATGCTTTTCCTTCCAGGGCCAGATAAATGGAACAAAGCAACAGCTCACATACACATCCATATATCACACAATGGCATTGGGTCAAAGGGCATGAGCCCATGGACCGCTGGATCAGTAACCAACCAACCAACCATTTATCTCAAGCATACAGAACAATCATAAGAACGTAAATAAGGAGGGAAAACTACTAGCACACAGTCTGCATTCATTCGCAGGCAATGAACATCTATTTAAACCGTGGTTTCATACAGTGCTCTGATACTGCCCTTAATAAAGCTCTCAAGACGTTAAATTAACACAGAAAAGAAGTTGAGCTGTTAACCGTAGCTGCTGAGGTATCCTTAAGGATACCTCAGTCAGATATCAGGTTACAGCACCAATAGCTTCAGTCAGATATCAGGTTACAGCACCAATAGCTTTAGTCAGATATCAAGTTACAGCACCAATAGCTTCAATGAATTGTGTGATTCGCTTCAGGTCATCCATGGAACCCCTCAAGTCTGGAAGCAGTGTCGTCTCAGTAGGCCATATTTTCTCTCTCTCTTCTTGGTAGAGTTGACAGGCATGAAGAATATGTTCTGCAGTCTCTGGGCTCAGTCCACAGTTGCACAGGTCTGTCTCACCAATCTTCAGCTTTCGGAACATGTGACTTCTCAGTCTGTTGTGACCAGTTCGTAGTCTGAAAATTATGGTTTGTTCCTTGCGTGACATTTGGTGGTAGGGGTCATTTGGTTCTGCAGTTGGGTGCATTTGCTTCCACTTTTTCTTATATTCTGCTTTTAACATGGTCTTACTTTCATAGTACGTATTATCATTTTCTATTTGTTCCAGTGATCCCCCTTTCCTTGCCAGGAGATCAGCTTTTTCATTTCCAGGTATGCCACAGTGACCTGGGATCCACTGCAGTACTGTTTCTTTGGTGGTACTGCTGAGGTGTAGTAAGCAGGCCGTAAGTTCATTCATGCTCGTGTTCTTTGGATCTTTCAATGCCTGCAATACTGATTTTGCATCCGTTAGAAATACTACATGTCTGTTGTGACTCGGCAAGCAATTCATGAGCATTTTGGCTGCCTCTATTATGGCTTCCATTTCTGCTTTGAAATTTGTGGAATGTTTGCCTGTGGGAGTGGATTTCTCTATTTCTTTTCCATCTGGTGTTACTATATATATTCCTGATCATCCATCTAATACTGCCTCTAATTGATTCAGAATCCCAATAAAATAGTTGATGTGCTAATCTTTGTTGTTCTCACATCGATTAAATTTCTAACAATATCACGGACTTACAATAACAAAATCAATTTCTACGTCATTGTTGTGCTTCTCACAACGATTTGTTTTGCTGTCACCTTTATTTATAGAATTATCATATACACATATTCATCATTAACACCATTTTCACAAGAAATACAGAAGACTATTTGATCATCAAATGTAAAAACAGTTTTACATACACTCTGGAAGTAATTATAAATATCTCACATTTCCAATTACATGAAGTTGGGATACGCCTTTACATCCACAATTTTGTGTATTACGGTAAAATGTAAAATGTGAGTGCCATTTATTTGCTGCTTATGCAATACTATATAGCAAAAAATACGCATTTTCCAATATGCTAATCAATTTGTAAAATATGAATTCCTAAAGTCGTGCTGTATATAAGACTAACTACGAAATATGATTGTTATACATCAGGTATTTTTCGTGAAAATTGAGCTCATGTGAGCAGCATGAATTATACAACGAACTATAATAAGTTAGATAGCACAAAGAGTGCGTCATTTATCCACTGACTTTATGCAAAAGAGCAGTAGTTATGGATTTTTTAAGAATGGATACGTTATTTACAAAGTGAGGGGGGGGGGTAGACTAGAACTAATATGTAAGCTCAAACAAGAAGACTTGGGGAGAAGATGGACTATGAGTCAAGCAACTGTTTTTGCCCACATAAATGTCATAATCCACATACATGTCATATTCCACATAAATGTCATAATCCACAGAAATGTCATAATCCACAGAAATGTCATAATCCACAGAAATGTCATAATCCACAGAAAGTCTGGATGTATAATATTAACATTTGGACATGATTAGGATTCTTCACACTTAAACAAGCAACTGAGTGGAATAGCAGAATTTTCCCGTTGATATTTCCAGAGTGTACCTCTACGACTCTGAAGGGTTATGGGTATGATGATGATGACATTCTGTGTAGCTTCCAATACTCAACTGACGTGTATGGAGAGTTACAATATTCACGTATTTGTTTCCCGTTTATTTGTTGTTGTTACTTGTTTGAGAACCCCAGGTATTGCGAGGGATTTGCGCTTACTTCCTATATGCAGTGGGGTGATTTTTCTGAGTTTTCTTTCATACCCAGGAGACTTCAGCTTTCGGCTTAGTGAAATGCCTATTGAAGGAGCGTTCTACTCAGAGGGGATCTATAGTTGTATAGATGACATGCTACAAAGCTTCCATAAGAGAGCTTCAATATATCAGCATGTCATCTACTAAGGTTTTCTGTTACATGGTGATTTGTCTTGAGAGCCATTGGTAAGACCCACAGACGCAAACTCGTGTGTCACATTTATTTAAATCAATATAATTAAAACGTGTAATAAAGTATACCAATAAACAGGTCTAGCAATACTCTATATGGTTTTGTGGCTGTATATTACACCCATTTATGCTGATTTAATGTATGAACTTTATTATAAAAATTGTATAGTATTAATATATGAACGTCCACTATTTGTTTGATCATGGCAGTGCTTCTTATAAATTCCTTTTATTTTGTTTACTGGACAGCGGTTTCACAAAGGTTGATAAACACTGTCTTAGACTGTCATTTCTATGTTACATACATACCGCATCATATACAGTAGAAATCCGATTATCTGAATTAATTGGGGATCACGCCGATTCGGATAATCGAAAATTCGGATAATTGGCTATAGCTCAGAAATGAAGAAAAAGCGTGTACATACATACAATCATACATGGAAATTAATGGAATTTTATTGATAAAAGTACAGAAATATGTAAGCAACTACATATTGCAAATAAACTACATAGTAGCGGCACGTGCGCACTGCCCTGTGACGTCTCTACCGCGTCCGCTAACGCTCTAAAACTATTTCACTCAAATTCGAATCGGATAATTGGGGATTCGGTTAATTGGGATTCGGATAATCGGAATTCTGCTGTATTAGCATTTTTGCCACATAAATAATTATATAATAGGTATGTCGGATGATCTGATGACTAACTAACTAGCTAATTACATAATATATTATACTTTTGCTTGTGACTTATTATCTCCAGAACGTTGTCTTCCCAATGAACTCCCTGAACTTTTTCTGTCTTGGGTCATGCTGCTTGCATTGTCCAACGAATTATTCATGTTGTCTTCCAAGTCGACAGTCCATCGTCTTCTTGGTCAGTAGATTTTTGCTACATACATAATTACATTATATATTAGAATGTTTACAATATACACAAATACATCTCGTATCAGTATTTTTGCCATAAACATAATATATTAGAGTTTTTGCCACATTTATAAATAATCATAGTAGGATTTTTGCAACATACATAAATACATCATAGATTAATGTTATTTGCCACATACAGCCTAGATTAATATTGTTACATGTATAAATACATCATACATTTGCATTGTGTGACCTATACATAAATACATCCTAGGTTAATATTTTTGATTCCATGCATAAATAAATCCTAGGTTAATATTTTTATTCCATACATAAATACATCCTAGGTTAATATTTTTTATTCCATACATAAATACATCCTAGATTAATATTTTGTCCTTACATAAATACATCTATATTTATATTTTGTCCCATTAATAAATACATCCTAGATTAGTATTTTTGTCTTTTCATAATACATCCTATATTTATATTTTATCCCATACATAATTACATCTTAAATTTATATTTTATCCCATACATAATTACATCTTAAATTTATATTTTATCCCATACATAATTACATCTTAAATTTATATTTTATCCCATACATAATTACATCTTAAATTTATATTTTATCCCATACATAATTACATCTTAAATTTATATTTTGTCCCATACATAATTACATCTTAAATTTATATTTTATCCCATACATAATTACATCTTAAATTTATATTTTATCCCATACATAATTACATCTTAAATTTATATTTTATCCCATACATAAATACATCCTAGATAAAAATTGTTGTCCATTCATAAAGACATCCCAGGTTAATATTTCTGTACTTGATTAGATATTCAGATTGCATAAGGCATATTAAGCTAAAACAACCAGACATTGAATAACATTACATCATAAACATTCGGATAGAAGAGCTCTCTCAGTATTCAATATACATTTATCCTATTATCTCATCAATCAATCAATCAATCAATAAGTCAATCAATCAATCAATCATTTTGGGCCTCGGTCACTCTTAGAAAATTGACAAGAATTCCTTGTGCACACGTCATTCACTACCGATTTCATTCCCCCTTACCCTGCCAGACACATGGTGGTTGAATAAAATGTATTGGGTCCGATGTTGTGTCTGAAGGGGTGCATATAAAGTCATATTCATTCATGTAAAGTTAAGGAACGTGGTATATGCCATACTATTTTGTAGCTTGTTCATGTTCTTTTTCTTCTTCTGCGTTCGTTCTCAAACTCCTGCACATTAGCAGGATGTACTCCGGTATACGGAATGCATTGTATTAGATATTAGGCATTTGTGTCGTGGTTTACAAATTAGCAGCGGTATCTGCGCCAAACTAGGATAATGTTATCGCTTCTTGGTTTTGTTATTGTTGCACTCTCCATCTTTTCGAATATACTCTTACATTTTGATTGTTTGTACATCCGACTTCAGCATGGCTTCTGGGTCACATTGACTCATTTTCAATTTTATGAATGGGACAGCCAAATTCACCCTAAAACTCTTTAGTCGGCTCTTACGACATGTATGGAAGGTGAATAGTGTTTCTAGTCTTTGCTCTCCTCTTGGTCCCGTGCAACACACGGACGACTAAATGTTCTATTAACACACATATAAAGATAATAAATGTTATATTAACACACATATAAAGATAATAAAAATGATGGTAACACACATACACATATATGAAAATAAAAATGATGGTAACACACATACACATATAAAGATAATAAAACTTGGACGGATCGGAATAGGGCTGTGACAAATTCATTGAGTAAAAATTTTTCCACATAACAAATCCTGATTCTAGCTGAGAAGTGCTGAGGCAAAAAAACAACAACCACTTTGTGCAATATTCTAAGGTTCAGGATAGTGACATGAAATCTTAGCTTGATTAAACGTCAGTCTGCTACAGTTAGGAATACTATCAGAATCTCAACGAAACTATTACAAAAATCGTAGAGATTGACTTCACTGTACTAGAGTTCCCATATGCACTCTTAAAGAAGCGACACTCAACTGGAATCCAGTCACTATGAAGATAAACAAATAAATTCTCAAATATTTATATTTACCTACGAGTGTTTCATTGCTGGACTGAAAACCCCTTTCAGAGGTAAAGAGTTAATATAAGAAATTATATTTAAAACTTTAAACAAAATGTATAGACGTAACAAATTAGCGCTTGTTATATTTCATATAATCTAAGTGCTTGTTCCACTCTGTAACGGAGAAGTACGTGTACGGTAACAGGTACAATTTTCCACCGCAGGCAGCTGTGCACCAGGACAGTTCAGAAAGGAATGATGAACAGCTGAACGTAAATATTGCCATTAAAATAAATACATCAGATAGATACTGAGTTGAAAGCTACATCCTAAATAGTTTCTGCGATATATGTCTCTCAAATAATACCCAACTGTGAAAATGTGTACAAATGGGTTTCTGTAGTCTTCAGTGACGTGGTTTCTGTAGAGTGTTTCTGGAATTGTATGTACAAGTTGCATAGAGCACCGAAACAAAAAAGAAAAGCACAAAAAAGATTACACTATCTGTATGTGGCTCTCGACAAACTGTTGAACTGCTGGTCTCCTAGCTGTATTAATTAGGACCCAGTTCGTTACGTCTTTTGATTATTGTTTGCCTTTTAGTTGATTACTATTTATATAGTTGGAATCGGATGACAAAAATATCCAAGGCGATTCCAAGTATATAAATAGTAACCAACTAAAATATCAATAAAGCAATCAATAAACCCGTAACCCTTCAGGGTCGTAGGGATACCACATTGGATGCCTCAGCACACATAGTTCTCCAGCGAATTCTATCCTCAGCGATGCGGATGAGTGTGGAAATATCTTGCCCTGTCCATTCCTTGATGTTGTCTGTCCATGCCTTTATTTGTCGTCCTCTGCTTCTTCCACCCTCGACAGTTCCCTGCAGTATTGTTTTTGACAAGGAATCGTGCTTCACAGAAAGAAAACACAACACAATATTGTCGTGATGACGTCACTGCTTTAACTAAAATATAAACAATTATGAAAACACGTAACGAACTGGGTCTAACTTAATTTAACGTACAGGGTCTTCTGCTGGAGCACGGTCATGATTTAACGAATATATTGTACGGAAAATCACGTGAACACATTTTCAAAGTTGGATATTATTTTAGAAACCAATTCTCGATATATTATATTTTTTAAACTTGAAATATTTACTATATTTCCTATCTTTAATTTCAAGTATTTACTAGACATCCTATCTTTAACTTCAGGTATTAACTAGGTTTTCCTATCTTTAACTTCAAGTATTTACTAGACTTTATATCTTTAACTGTGAAAACAAAGCAGACATTTATTTTACACAATGGCCCATAATTTTTCTCCTAATTTTCAGAACACCATTTTGTAAAGCGCTGCGAATTTGGCGGTTTAATAACCCGTACAGAATCGGATCAACAGCAGCTGTACTAGTTGCTAATGCAGAACAAATTGCAAGAACATCAACTTTCATGGAATGAGTCCAGTCGGAATTTCCTCTAAAAATACAAACAGAAATCGGAAGTGGCATCCACAAGCAAACAAAACAACAAACTAGAAGTCCTACTTTGAGTGCTGCCTTCAGCTCAACTCGTCTTTTTCCTTGTTCTTTGTTTCGGGGATTCATGAGACAAACGGCACCATCTATTGGTGCTGCACTTGACGTGTTCATTAATTGCATATGAACTGTTCCATCCATCTCGACCACTTCAACTTGTTTACCTTCTACCGGTACTTTGATAGGCACAGCATCAGCAGTTACAGTGTTGAAAGTATCGTGAACGTCTTCAATATTTTTAGCACCCGTACAATCGATGATATTGGTTTCATAATTGATTATAGATCCCATGCATCTAGGTTTTTGTATATCCACTTCTAACACTGAATTACAAGTAATTGATTCTTTCACATCTTGGCTAGGTGCTAAATCTGGGTCTCTATTTAGCAATTGCGGCAACACTGGCGAGTCATGGGAACATATATCATCTGATTTGGACGGAATGTCCAGTTGCGAGGTGGTTCCCGAAGGTGAAACGTAATCTGAACAGAGTTTACTGAATGAGGTCAAAGATCCAGTGTATTTATTGAAGCCTTGTTGTATCTGTTCTTGGGTATGACCTGATGTACAACATCGTTTGTCCTCAACAAAATCTGGAGAAATAAATTTATTGTCAAGATATTTTTGCGTAGAATAGTCAGTCAACATACTTTCAGAGTCACAATTGATCTCATTGGTAGATGACGATTTGTAATCAGCGTTTATGTTTATATTGTGGCTGTTTTCTAAATCCTCAGTGCAAGAGAGTTCTATTGGATTGTACGGGCTATTATGTGAAGACGCCGTTGCTTTATGATCAGCTGGTGGTGCAACGCTATCTTGAACAGGTACAGCACTACATGTTTGTTTTGTGGCGTGTATTAGTTCAACAGAATGTAACTTAGCATTGAGATTTTTCCATTTGTTTCGAATCTTTTCAGGGGATGATTTTCTTGAATTGCTATCAACATATCCACCTCTATAAAACTGGGCTTTTTGTGGAGAATTTCTGATTGTTTGATGATTATTGGAAGAATGGCAAGGAAGAATATTATACGAACAAATGCTAGTTGTAAATTCTGTACTTTGATTGTGTAAGAGCGATTGTGGCATTTTGTGTTCAAATTGCTGGTTAGAACATTCTGTGAAGGATGGGAGACAGTCATTAGCAATACTGCTGTGCAATGTAGATTCACTTGATACATGTGCTGATATAGATGGCGGATCATTGACTGACCCAGGAGTATGTGGTAAGACTGGTGGTATATTTTCTGTGTTTATAACTTGCTGACATTGAAGACCTGAGTTCGAAACTCCTGATATACACTGCATGTTCTCATGTAATAGATCTGTTGAGCTTATGAAGAGTGTAGTACTCGTTGTGTGTGGTAACTTACATTCACCAGCGGCTATTTGTAAATTGAAATTAAGATTTAAATTTTCCAAATTTGTATTACTTATAGTTTGGTAACAGCTTTCGAACACATTCGTGCCATTATTACTATTATGTGTGTTTGATTTATGTGTGTTACTTGTGGGTTTTTTCTCAAGAGAAGTATTACTTCCACTAGAATATTTTATGCTGTTTTTCTGCCGAAAGTTATTCTCCGTTTTCTCTAAATCTTGAACTCGTTGATTTACCTTGCAATCAGTATTCATAGTTGTATTCGTTTTTGTACTGCTAATAGTACTGACGAATTCTTCTTTCTTAGATATATATTTTTCTTCGGTAACGTTGTCCTTATCAACAACCGCTACAGTCAATGAAGTATCCTTCTTTAAGCCAGCAGCCATGTTAAATAAAGAGTCATTCATTTTGTCCTTGACATCCAACACTGTCAGGTTAGTGTTAACGGATGGTTCTGGTTTTTTATCTACAGGGACCACCTGGTTAACCTTAGGCTTTGAGTGTCCACTCATCCTTGAACGTTGCTGCTTCAGGATCATGACGATTAAACCATAACTGATGGCGATTGTAAAGACAGAGAGCAAGCTTAAAGGCATCTCCACGAAGACCTCAAGATCTCCCCAATTTGTGACTGTGTTATTTATCTTGTCAACACAGGGCTGGTGTAGCACGGTGTCACAAAAGTATCTGGGAACAAAACAGGTGGATTATTAATGGAAAACCAACAACAAACGAAGAAACTGTATATTCTTTGTTTCTTATTAAAGGCAAATGTATTTTCAAAAGACATACTGCTGTCATGGTATACACTATATTTCACCTCACGGTACTAAACATTTTTTTTTTTTTACGCTAGAGCGGTGTTTCACAACATTATTGGTTGTGCCCCTCCCCTTTGGCACCCCACCTCACCCGATTCCTAATTACAAAAATATTCATTTCTCTCAAGTCTCCTTGTTTAATGATATACAGGTTAATTTTATTTCGACAATATTGTCCATGTCTGTCGCTGATAACGCAGTGTTGGTATGAACATTTCATTTGGGATTTATAAATCTTTGTGGTTTTCATTGCGATTGATGTTCCAAAATTGGGGTAAGTTGATAATTCTCGAATTGCCCTTCCCACTTAAAAGCTACTTCAAATGGGTCTGACTAGAACTGAACTCAGACACTTTGATATTTTAGCGTGCTAGTGACTGAAATAATTTCACGTTATATTATTACGGTACTTAAGATGATATAAACGCTTTAGATTTGTGCAGGTAACTCTTAATATTCCTTAGTCTTTCTGACAAAAGCACAAGTTGTTATTATAAGTTATGCAAATGAGACGACACCCGTACTTACATATGTTGTCTGACAGTTGTGTAACTGAGACGACACCCGTACTTACATATGTTGTCTGACAGTTGTGTAACTGAGACGATACCCGTACTTACATATGTTGTCTCACAGTTGTGTAACTGAGACGATACACGTACTTATATATGTTGTCTTACAGTTGCGTAACTGAGACAATACCCGTACTTACATATGTTGTCTGACAGTTGTGTAACTGACACGATACCCGTACTTACATATGTTGTCTCACAGTTGTGTAACAGAGACAATACACGTACTTACATATGTTGTCTTACAGTTGTGTAACAGAGACAATACACGTACTTACATATGTTGTCTGACAGTTGTGTAACTGAGACAATACACGTACTTACATATGTTGTCTTACAGTTGCGTAACTGAGACAATACACGTACTTACATATGTTGTCTTACAGTTGCGTAACTGAGACAATACACGTACTTACATATGTTGTCTCAAAGGCAGTGTTGTGTAATGGAGGTTTATAGATACATTTTATTCCACGAAGGGAGGCATTTCAGTATGTCAGTATCCCAGGATTACCATGTCCTGCCTGGAAGAATCATAATGCAGCATACGGGAATTGAACAAGGTCCGCTCAGATGGTACCCACTCGCCTCGCAACTTGAGTCGACACGTTTTCCGCCTTCGACAACGCAGCATCCCTAAACAAGATGTTATTTTAGTCAAGGCGACGCAGCGTGTATATTCTCAAACTACTAGGAATATGGACCGGTCGATCGACACACAGACAACACACTTCACATGTATGTAAAGGTCACGAGAATCACAAACGTTTAACATTCGAAATAGCCAGAAGGTCTCAATACTGCAATGGCCAAATTAGGGCTTTGTCCTGCCTGAAGCACATCACACACCTCTAGGCCAACTATCTCATTAATCTCCTGTTAGCTCTGCTGACCCATCATCAGTGATGGCACATCTAGCATTTCCGGTCGTCTACGAGTCTGACACAATAGGACAAAGGTGCAATGTCCACTGGCCTGTATCAACCTGCATCTGTATACAGCTGGAGAGGAGATGGGCACCACTAGCTAAACCTTTTCCCCATTGAAATACTACAATGGATAATCACATACAGAGCAAGATATTTCTACACTCATCCGCATCGCTGAAGATATAATTCGCTGGAAGACTCTGTGTGCTGAGGCATCCAATGTGGTACCCCTACGACCCTGAAGGGTTATGTGTTGATTGATTACCCTGAAGGGTTATGTGTTGATTGATTACCCTGAAGGGTTATGTGTTGAAAGATTTATTGATCTCTTCGTTATACATGGGACCGATTTACTAAAAGACAAAGGTAAGAAATTGAGACAAGATGTGACCTAGATCATGCTTTTTTTTCACAGGTGAAATGTTGTCAGTTTACTACCTAACTTTTCTTTATCGCCTCTAACGACAACCATGGAAAGAAGACAGCGATCATCTTCGGTTCACTCTGAACTAGAATTCTGGACCCATATTGACACATTGGTTTACGTTACTTATAAATGCACAATAAGAAAAGGCCATCACAAACTATTATTATCTATCACGAGAATGCCGTGAAAAGTTATTACAATTAGGCATTACAATCAGGCTACTAATGTGGTATACCTATTTATCATTTGAGATCTGGCTTTTTTCTAACGTCAATGTTACAATATATTCATTTAGAGTACAATCAGTGTTAATATTTATTTGTAGGCCTATTGCTAATAGTGCTATTTGTAGGCCTACTGCTAATAGTGTTTTTTTGTAGGTCTACTGCTAATAGTGTTTTTTGTAGGCATACTGCTAATAGTGGTTTTTTTTTGCAGACCCACTGCTAATATTGGTTTTTTTGTAGGTCTACTGCTAATAGTGTTTTTTTGGAGGTCTATTGCTAATAGTGCTTTTTTACAGGCCCACTGCTAATATTGTCTTTTTGTAGGCCCACTGTTAATATTATTTTTTGTAGATCTCTGCTAATAGTGCTTTTTTGCAGGCCCACTGCTAATAGTATCGATGGAATGTTCTTTCTTAGATGTATATTTTCCTTCGGTAACGTACATAAATAACATTAACAATATTTTTGGCTATTATTGATCTCAATCTCCCTCCCCCTCGCCGGTCAACAACGTCCTAAGATGTCAGGGTTCCACCTGCTTTCCTGATTTATTATGTTAAATAGTTGTTACGCCCTGCCGACCTAAAAATGCTGAAAAAGTGCGAATAAAGCGAAATATGTTTTCTATATTTTTAGGAAAATAAATGAAATTTATTTGCCAACATTTGTCAAGCCCAACCTCCCCTTATCAACAAATATATCTTCTCCCCACTAACTGTTGACGTAATTAATGAACAGCACCTAATATGACATTATTCTGGTAATTATTCTCTCTGCCCCTTAGATGACATTATTCTGGTAATTATTCTCTCTGCCCCTTATATGAAATTATTCTGGTAATTATTCTCTCAGCCCCTTATATGACATTATTCTGGTAATTATTCTCTCAGCCCCTTATATGACATTATTCTGGTAATTATTCTCTCAGCCCCGTATTGACATTATTCTGGTAATTATTCTCTCAGCCCCGTATTGACATTATTCTGGTAATTATTCTCTCAGCCCCGTATATGACATTATTCTGGTAATTATTCTCTCAGCCCCTTATATGACATTATTCTGGTAATTATTATCTCAGCCCCTTATATGACATTATTCTGGTAATTATTCTCTCAGCCCCGTATATGACATTATTCTGGTAATTATTCTCTCAGTCTCTTAGATGACATTATTCTGGTAATTATTCTCTCAGTCTCTTTGATGACATTATTCTGGTAATTATTCTCAAGCAATTGTTTTTCGTAGGTGTCTATTCAGAAGTTTACTTTACATTCAATTAAATATATCGGTACAGGAGCTCTGCAATCTGGTGTTAATTAATGCTGTGTGGTCATATAGACTGTGTAGTAATATGGGATGTATGGTCATATGGGATGTGTGGTCATATGGGATATGTGGTCATATGGGCTGTGTGGTTATATGGGATGTGTGTCATATGGGCTGTGTGGTTATATGGGCTGCATGGCCATATGGGCTGTGTCGTCATACAGGCTGTGTTGTCAAAATTGACAAAAATAAATGTTACCAAATATTTGTATGCTTCGATGTGATTGAATGCCTGGAAACAAAATGGTGGAACATTTCTTCTACGTTAACCTCTCTGTGTAGGAGATCCCTTATCAAGCATTAAATGGAGCTGAGAGTTTGAGTCCTCTGGGTGGAAAAGAAAGCTTAGGAGAAGCCACCCCAATGTACATAGGAAATACGAGTTAATAGTTCTTTATGTCTGGGGTTTTATAGTTCGTAATGTCTGGGGTTTCATAATTCGTAATGTCTGGCAATTCATAGTTCGTTTTGTCTGGGGTTTCAAAGTTCGTAATGCCTGGGGTTTAATAGTTCGTAATGTTTGGGAATTCATAGTTCGTAATGCCTGGGGTTTAATAGTTCGTCTCGGATTTCATAGTTCGTCAAATCAGGGTTTCATAGTTAGTCATGTCTGGGAAATAAAATTAATAAGTAAACAAACAATTCTATTTGCCGTTGCGGGGTATCACGGATTTATTCAATTGATGAAACTGAACAATGTATTCATATGCAATATTCACTGTATGTTCATATAAAATAATTTTAAAAAATCTAGAAAAGTCGCAAGTAGTGTCGATGTTAGTCTGATGAGGATATTGTGTCATGTGACGTATTCCTTCCAGAACGTTGTCTTCCCAATGAACTCTCTGAACCTCTCTCTGTCTTGGGCGATGTGGCTTGCATTTTCTAGCGATGTATTCATGTTATCTTTAATGTCGTCAGTCCATCGTCTTCTTGGTCTGCCCCTTCTCCTCTTACCAGGTACTCTTCCCTCCAATATTTGTCTTTCTAAACAGTTATGTCTCTTTATATGACCAAACAGGCGTAGTTTTCTTTTTGTTATTGTGTTTAGTAACCAACACTCTGGAATATTCAGTGTGTTTATAATATCTGCGTTTCTGATTTTATCCTTCCATGATATTCTAAGTATCTTCCTGTAGCATTTCAGCTCGAAGGCGCTGATCCTCTTTGCCGCTGTTTTACTTAGAGTCCATGTTTCACATCCGTACGTTGCAACCGGAAAAATAAAAGTTCGTAACATTAGCACTTTCGTTTCTATTTTGTTGTTTTTCCATATGTTTTTCAGCCGTGTTATTTTGGAATATGCCATTGCCAATCTCTTCCTTATTTCTGCCATGCAGTCTCCCGCACCGTTGATGTTTGCTCCCAAGTAATAAAATTTATCCACACATTCTATCTCGGTATTGTCTATTCTGATTTTTTGTTGTTGTGTTGTTATATCTGTTGACATGATTTTTGTTTTCTGCGTGTTTAAATACAAATTTTGTGCTTCGCTATATTTCTTTGTGTTCTTGATTAGTTGTTCCAATCCCTTTATATCATTTGAAAGAAGCACTGTGTCGTCTGCGTAGCGTAGTTCCGGGATTAGGAATCCACCTATGTTTAAAGCGTGGTAGTCAGTGTTGTGTATGTCTTCTCTCACATTCCTCATTATACTTTCAGCGTAGATGTTGAACAGGTATGGGGAGAGTGTGCACCCTTGCCTTACTCCACTCTGTACCTCAAACCACTCTATCGTCCTCTAACTTCACTGCAGCCTTTTGATCTTGGTGAAGTTCCTCTATTAGATGAATCAGATGTCTTGGGAAACCCATGCTGTTCATGATCTCCCATAGTTGCTGGTGGTGGACGCAGTCGAACGCTTTTGAGTAATCTATGAAACACATGTGCAGGTCAGTTGAAAATTCCCTACACTTTTCTATGATCAATCTCATGTTAAGAATGTGATCTCTTGTTCCTCTGCCCGATCTGAAACCAGCCTGTGTTTCGTTTATCTCCATCTCTAATTTCTGTTTGATTCTTTGCATTATGATGTTTAACATTATTTTACTTGCTTGACTTATAAGGGCTATAGTTCGGTAGTTAGAGCAAATCTGAAGGTCGCCTTTTTTTGGGAGGGGTATATATAATGATTTTTTCCATATGAGGATATTACAAACATTAATTTTTAAGTAAGATTTGAGAGTTTTATGATACGACATCACCAAGATTTGAGAGTTTTATGATACGACATCACCAAGATTTGAGAGTTTTATGATACGACATCACCAAGATTTGAGAGTTTTATGATACGACATCACCAAAAACAAAGCCCATATTCTCTGACATGTCTGCATTGCGTGATAGTTTTGTTTGTCAATTAGGATGTGGATATTTCAATTGTTGCATTTTATCCCTTCCTTTAGCTAGTGTGTGATATTCTCGTCTCCTTTTATATTATAGTCAGAAGGCAGTCACACATGACCAGGCTTCAGTATAGTCCTCTCAATAGAAAGTAAACAAGATTTCATTCCTGATGTTTTTTATTTATCTCAAGAACTTTGTTGGTCTCTGTTTATATACTTGGAGTCATATGCAAAAAAAAATAAAAAATATTGATTTATTGAATACGTTCGATTATTTGCGTTTTCATGGCGAACCATAGCATTTTAAATAGATGATAGTTTCAGCGATAGATCACTTACACAGCAGTTCGGGCAGCGGTTTAGAATTTTTTCCTAGTTAAAAATATGCAAAGGCACCTATTTTTAGTTTACGGACTAGAGAATTGATTGTATCAAAAATTGAGGACAATTCACAGAGCCAAGACGTCTATTGCAAGCAATGTCAGATTTATTGCTGTGAAATCACATGCGCATGCATAATTACAAAATCTAGTTGTACTCGTACAAGAGTAATTTCACGAATGTCTACAGTGAACGCTGGCGGCGTCTGATGTTAATCCGTCTGTAGTCTTTACTTATTGAAAAAAAAAACACAACTCTGTAGCGGTTTTGGAAGACCCATATGTGTTCAGTATCCCTTAACAGATAGTGAACTGTCAGTGTACGAGCGACTAATCTCCAAACAAGACCTAACAGCAGAAATAAAACAAAGTAGACCCAGCCTTCTTACGTCATCTATTTGATTATTTCTGTACTTTTCGTTGGTCACTACATTTATACTGTGTATTGCCATTGTGTCGCGTGCAAAGGCCAACCAACGAAATGTACGTGGGAACTCGAAAAACTAAACCCTTGAATCATTGTTCGACTATAGAAATTAAACCATTGAATCATTGTTAGACTATAGAAACTAAACAATTGAATCACTGCTAGATTATAGAAACTAAACCATTGAATCATTGTTAGACTATAGAAACTGTACCATTGAATTATTGTTAGACTATAGAAACTAAACCCTTGAATCACTGCTAGACTATAGAAACTAAACCATTGAATCATTGTTAGACTATAGACACTGTACCATTGAATCATTGTTAGACTATAGAAACTAAACCATTGAATCATTGTTGGACTATAGAAATTAAACCATTGAATCATTGTTAGACTATAGAAACTAAACAATTGAATCACTGCTAGATTATAGAAACTAAACCATTGAATCATTGTTAGACTATAGAAACTAAACCATTGAATCATTGTTAGACTATAGAAACTAAAGCATTGAATCACTGTTAGACTATAGAAACTAAACCATTGAATCATTGTTAGACTATAGAAACTAAACCATTGAATCACTGCTGGACTATAGAAACTAAAGCATTGAATCACTGCTGTCCGCCGAAGACGGATGTGTCGATCCATTGGCGCAAATAAAACGGCGACACAACGCATTTCCATTCTCTGGACTGCATCCTGCTTGAGATCTAGTAGTACTGCTACAGGAGAGATCCAGCAGGAGTTTGAGAATGAACGCTGAAGAAGAAGAAGAAGAATCACTGCTGGACTATAGAAAATAATGATACATATTTTTACAATATTTTGGTATTAATTGCTAAATAAATTTCGCACTATTTTTCACATTTCACGTATTATAAGACATGCTAAGGAAGGGGTTTTCATGCATGGATGGTACGTCCCTTAGTTATTTTTAATCAACACTGACACGCAGAAACGCAGTCGCCTGTGATCAACATTGACACGCAGCCACATAGTTGTCTCTGATCAACATTGACACGCAGCCACATAGTTGTCTCTGATCATCATTGACACGCAGCCACATAGTTTGGAAGAGAGTATGACAGAAATATATTGAGAATAGTCCAAGCATGTATCTCATTTTTATAAAGGGAGAATCTCTAGATCTCTAGCGTATCCGAGAAATACATTTCTTCATTCTCTAAAGTTGTGTACTACATATTCTGTACAGTTGTGTACTACATATTCTGTACAGTTGTGTACTACATATTCTGTACAGTTGTGTACTACATATTCTGTACAGATATGTAATTTATTCTGTACAGATCTGTACTATTCATTCTGTACAGTTCCAGACGTTTACAACTGAGATGTAAAAGCATGTGGGTATAATGTCGAAATACATAATGAACTACAAGTAGAACCGGCTGATGAAAGTGGGGCACATGAAGTCGTTGCTCAAATAACGCAACAATAATACCTTTGAATATTGCAATATCTTGTTTGAAACGCTGTATTATTTCTACTACATGTTTATAGGATAAACTACAATCAAATAAGTTGACTTAACGTAATGCAACATGTCGCTATGATTAACGTTTTACCCATAAAAAGAGACTCCGGATAGGGTTGGGTTCACAATACAAATATGCACCAAAAAAGCAGAACATGCATTCTGAGAATTTTCAAAGGAGTTTAATTCCTTACATCAACTTGATATAACATATTATTGTATTGTAGATGTCCTGAACAACTTGATATAACATATTATTGTATTGTAGATGTCCTGAACAACTTGATATAACATCTTATGTATTGTAGATGTCCTGAACAACTTGATATAACATCTTATGTATTGTAGATGTCCTGAACAAATTCTGACATGTTCGAAAATTTAAAATACGATCGATCATAACTGATCAAATTATACCAACATTACATGTATTACTTTGTTATCTCTTGAAAATATACAATGCATACGTTTACCTGATTGAGAGGACACTGAGTAACACTGATATGGTCAGCGTCATTGCACTCATTATGACCGCCCGTCTCTTGGCCTGAACATTTGAGACCATTAAAGGTCTAGCTATTGAATGGTAGCGTTCAATACTGAGAGACATCATAAGGAACAGCCTGCTGATGTCTGTAAACGTCCGCACAAACAACTCAACCAATTGTAGTGTTGATTCTATGCCTGAACAGACAAGAGAACAATACTGCAATATAAATTTGTGCAAATGTCTAAAATATAAAATAATAAATTCGTTTATTTTATATGCATTAGTATACAAAAATGTAGTGGTGATAATTATAAGTAACTAAAGTAAAGAGGGTAACCCTATCAACGTTTCGAGCAATCATCTTTCACCAGACACAAAGACGAGCGCAAAAATAAATCATTAAAAAAAATAAACAGACATACAACAGTGTACGCACACAGACAGTAGTGTAAATTCAAAAAGCAGTAATAACAATATATACATTTAATTTAATTTAAAATAACCTCCAACCTTCGTTGCGGAGACGGCATCGAATGATTAAGCATCATTGTCCTTCCGCTATATACGTAGGCACCGCTTATGAACCAGTGTAATGGTACTCCTGGGTCCTATAGATTAAGCACGATGCACTACTGCAAAAAAGGTGCGTTTAAAGGGCAAATCATGGCAAACGAGTAGTTTCGTTGTTATATTTAATTTACAGATCTCAAACCCATTTGATTAATCTTCATATATATATATATATATATATATATATATATATATATATATATATATATATATATATATATATATATATATATATATATATATATATATATATATATATATATATATATATATATATATATATATATATATATATATATATATATATATATACATACATACATACTGGTGCTGTAGTGAGTTATAAACAGATGAATTTGAAATGAACGATTTAAGGAAACATTTACATAGCAGGAGAATGCTTAATTTCTAATAGTCTCACCTTCATGTAAAACAAGTTTCCTTTCTATAACAAGCCGTAGAGGTAGCAGAAAAACAGATGTCAGCAAGTCTACCAAACCGATACCCAGCACAAATGTGTTCATAGGCGTCCTCAACGAAACGGTTACAGCAATGGTCAAACTTAGTAACACATTTCCAATAGCTCCGACTATTATAGTTACCGTTGATAAGATCAAAGCCAACAGATCAACGCCTTTAGTTTTCGTCACTAGGAAATATATGTCGAAGTAGTTTGTTTGGTTGCTCTCAGTCTTGTTGTGCATACTGCTTACCCGTCTTTTATTTATTAATTTGATTTATCTGAATGACAGGATTAATATTCCTAAATTGCTGCTGTAGATTATGTGATGAAATACTCGTCAGGATTTCTAGCCACCAAGAAGATCTGAACAACAATAGTGATGATATATGAATATTTCTGTTGTTCTGTGGTCATTGCACACTAGATCAAAACCACTGGTACACCGATCTGTTTCTGAAGTGCATGTAAGAATGTCCTATGTATTAAATTATTATTATGGTGCTTAATTTAAAATAAATAAATTAGATCTATGAAATGTTGAAATGCCGGGTCAGCGGCATCTTAATTGTGCTCGTTGTTGTTTCCCTAATACAAGTGGTTCTTATAGCGTGCGCAGCTTGCACACCAGACCCTAGTGTTTGTATCTCCCATAGAAATAGATAATTGGCTGCACCTAATGTTTGTTGTCTGCCTTATATGTTATCATATAACCAGGCATTGGAACGCAAATGCATAAAGTCTCATGTTGCTTATTTCAATGAAGCTCCTCAAGGATGAGACCAACATTGACGATAGAGTCTAAGGTGTCAGTAAAATTAATCTCATCCATATCAGAAGAGAATTAAAAGAAGTAAACAATTATTTTGATTGACACTGTTATATATTGACTGTGAAACATAAATCCCACCAATGGTGACATTATTTATATTTTCTGTTTCCTGTGGTTTAGTGGTTAAGTCATGTGGCTTGTGCTCACAAAGGTGTTGGTTCGATACTGGATAGTGATGTCATGTTTACACTTGTATATTTTCTGAGGACCCTTGGGATTATCTCTTGAAGCTACCTGCTAGTTATGGGTTGTGAGTGGTACGCAGCGCAGCCGAGTGATACTCGTGAGAGACTCGTAGTACATATGTTGAAATTCGCGTACATAAAAGTAAATCCGCTACGCCTTTGGAGCCTTTGATTATGAAGCTATCAATGATTGGTAGCATCATTTTATCTTTACTGATCATAAGATTTATATATTGCTTCGAATAGTGCAGATATCGCAGCTAAGGCTAAGATATAATCACGATATATTTCACTCTGTGCTCACCGTACTACATCCTGCTAACTGGAAGAGTTTAATAACGAGCACAGAAGATGAACAAGCAGAAGCATACGCAAGACTGTTACTAGAGATCATCATTTGGCTACTCGTATTACCTTCAAATATTTAATATGACATATTTTATTTTTATTTAACTATTATACAAACACATTTGATGGAACATGGCGAGACCTGGAAGTAGTAGTTGAGGTTACGAACAGATTGAAGAGATTTATTGAGATCCTATACTCCGCAGGGAGTTAAAATTTGAATATATTAATTAGTATATATATTATAATTATTTCTATCTTTTATTATATTTTCAGTGTTTGTTCTAATTTTAGCTATAAACTTCAGTGCTGCGATAGCTCGTGCCCACCAATTTTCAATCTGTAGCATCGGTTATGAAGTTATAAATTGTAGTACATTACAGAGTACTTGTACATGACAGAGTAACATCCATAGTAATTGTTTATGAATCAGAGTAGCATCTAGACTACTTGTATATACTTAGAGTAACATCCATTGTACTTATTTATGGTTCAGAGTAACACCGAGTACTTGTTTATACTTAGAGTAACATCCATAGTAATTGTTTGTGATTCAGAGTATCACCCAGAGTACGTGTATATAATCAGAGTAACATTCAGATGTAATCATATATGATTTATAGTAACACCCAGAATGCTTATATATATTTCAGAGTAACACACAGCGTACTTGCATGTGATTCAGAGTAAACGTCAAATAACATATATATGATTCAGAGTAACATCAAGGGTACTTGTATCTGATTCAGAGTAACATCCAGAACAGTAATGTAGTACACAGATAAATCTCCATCATCATCACATAAATGTCATAAGATATATGCACCATAAACATTCATATAGTAGCTAAGCGAAGACCCGGGTGTCTAACTATAGGCAGCTGAGGAATATGTGAGACGAAGCTGATTCTATGATCCTATCCATGCTTCTATCATTTCTTTGCACATTAATTAAAAACATCCCATGATTTTTATAAACTAATCAACTTTTTCTCTATATATTTTTGTTCCATGAAATAACTTGCGTACGTTTTGTGTTTATAATGTGTAATTGTGCGTGTTGCATGATTTACTGTAGTGAATACTAGAGTATGTGCTTCATCAGTACAGGTCTTCAATGTCCGACGACGAGAAACAAACAGAGAGTTGACTGTGCAGGTATATCCATGTTGTCGGTGTGACATCTTCAGAATATCTGTAGGGATAGAATTTCAGAATATTGGTTACTTATCTGACCAGTGATCACAAAAGCTGTTTACTTCTCAGAACAATTAATCACATAGAAATAAACAAATAGCAGGAATACTAAATAAATAAACAAATAGCAGTAATACTAAATAAATACACAAGTAGCAGTAATACTAAAGAAATACACAAGCAGGAGGAGTACTAACAAAATATTGTTATCGGAGGTGAAGTACGTAGAAGAATGAAAGTAAAAATCAACACCACAAAAAAAGCACAAGCTGAGATGAATAAAGAAATCAAGAAGGTAAGAATTGAGCAACAAGGTATAAGCAATATCAGTAAGTTAATCTTAAAAACAGGTCACTTGTGGGAGGGGAAATACCTTTATGTGTTCGTGTTAACTAAGTGAGTTTTAGGAGAGAAGTTTCTGTGTCCGTGTAAACCAAGTGAGTTTTAGGAGAGAAGTTTCTGTGTCCGTGTAAACCAAGTGAGTTTTAGGAGAGAAGTTTCTGTGTCCGTGTAAACCAAGTGAGTTTTAGGAGAGAAGTTTCTGTGTCCGTGTAAACCAAGTGAGTTTTAGGAGAGAAGTTTCTGTGTCCGTGTAAACCAAGTGAGTTTTAGGAGAGAAGTTTCTGTGTCCGTGTAAACCAAGTGAGTTTTAGGAGAGACGTTTCTGTGTCCGTGTAAACCAAGTAAGTTTTAGGAGAGAAGTTTCTGTGTCCGTGTAAACCAAGTGAGTTTTAGGAGAGAAGTTTCTGTGTCCGTGTAAACCAAGTGAGTTTTAGGAGAGAAGTTTCTGTGTCCGTGTAAACCAAGTGAGTTTTAGGAGAGAAGTTTCTGTGTCCGTGTAAACCAAGTGAGTTTTAGGAGAGAAGTTTCTGTGTCCGTGTAAACCAAGTGAGTCTTAGGAGAGGAAATAAGTTTGTGTGTTAACAAAGTGCAATTTAAGAGGGGAAATATGTTTATGCATAGGTGTTAACAAAGTGAGATTTAGGAGAGGAGATAAGTTTATGTGTCGGTGTAAACCAAGTAAGTTTTAGGAGAGGAGATGAGTTTATGTGTCAGTGTTAATAAAATGAGTCCTAGGAGAAGATATAAGCTTATGTGTCCGTGTAAATAAAGTGAGTTTTAGGAGAGAAGTTTCTGTGTCCGCGTAAACCAAGTGAGTTTTAGGAGAGGAGATAAGCTTATGTGTCGGTGCTAACAAAGTGCAATTTAGAGGGGAAATAAGTTTATGTTCCGGTGTTAACCAAGCAAGTTTTTTTTCTACGAATATATGTTGAGGCGTTTGTGATTGTATTCTTTAATTTAAAAGCAGAGAGATCATAGTGACATGTTTACCCAAAATCCATTATTTTTGATGACCAAAAATGGAATCAACTTTTCGATTAAAAGTACCTCACCATAAGATGTACGTTTTGTGCAATTATATGACCGACGAGTCACCACAAGATGTATAAATTATATGACCGATGAGTCACCACAAGATGTATAAATTATATGACCGATGAGTCACCACAAGATGTATAAATTATATGACCGATGAGTCACCACAAGATGTATAAATTATATGACCGATGAGTCACCACAAGATGTATAAATTATATGACCGATGAGTCACCACAAGATGTATAAATTATATGACGATGAGTCACCACAAGATGTATAAATTATATGATCGAGGAGTCACCACAAGATGTATAAATTATATGACCGACGAGTCACCACAAGATGTATAAATTATATGACCGACGAGTCACCACAAGATGTATAAATTATATGATCGAGGAGTCACCACAATACGTGTAAATTATGTGACCGATGAGTCACCACAAAACGTGTAAATTATATGACCGATGAGTCACCACAAGATGTATAAATTATATGACCGATGAGTCACCACAAGATGTATAAATTATATGACCGATGAGTCACCACAAAACGTGTAAATTATATGACCGATGAGTCACCACAAGATGTATAAATTATATGACCGATGAGTCACCACAAGATGTATAAATTATATGACCGATGAGTCACCACAAGATGTATAAATTATATGACCGATGAGTCACCACAAGATGTATAAATTATATGACCGATGAGTCACCACAAGATGTATAAATTATATGACCGATGAGTCACCACAAGATGTATAAATTATATGACCGATGAGTCACCACAAGATGTATAAATTATATGACCGATGAGTCACCACAAGATGTATAAATTATATGACCGACGAGTCACCACAAGATGTATAAATTATATGACCGACGAGTCACCACAAGATGTATAAATTATATGATCGAGGAGTCACCACAAAACGTGTAAATTATATGACCGATGAGTCACCACAAGATGTATAAATTATATGACCGATGAGTCACCACAAGATGTATAAATTATATGATCGAGGAGTCACCACAAGATGTATAAATTATATGACCGACGAGTCACCACAAGATGTATAAATTATATGACCGATGAGTCACCACAAGATGTATAAATTATATGACCGATGAGTCACCACAAGATGTATAAATTATATGACCGATGATCGTCATATATAATAACTATTCCGTAATAGTATCCATGTTCACAAAAAAAAAGAACACATACTGATGTTATTCATCACCAGAGCTTCAGTAAATTGAAAAAAAATATTTAAACTTTATATATTTCATTCATTGTTTTGTGTGATTGACAGACAGACGAACAACTGTGCGCCGTATAGGAAGTAGAAATTCAAATATTGTGTCGTTTCATTTTGCGATTGTCTGTCTCAGTCTTGGTAAAACCCTCTTAGCAGAACCGACAATCCTGTGTAACGGGCAATGTAAAACTGCTACTTTACTCCTTTTATATTTCTTTGCAATATTTACTTACCATTCAATCTATTTGGAGACAGTGTTGGTTAAAATGAGGACACCACGGTTGATTTGCTGTCACCAGTTGATATTTCCTGCCGCCTGTGTATTGATGGTACTCAAAAGGGAAGCAAATAATAACGACCCTGTTAGTTGCCATGCATGTTATAAGAGACCACTAATGGCTTTTGGGATAGAGGTGTGTGTTCCTTCACATAGAGATTCGAAGTGACGCAGAAGCAATGTTGAAGTGTGATATCTGCATGATTGGGAATCATTTGTAACGCACACAATTAGTTAAAGAAGATTCTCAATTGAAATATTTGTATAGTTAACGTACAGGAATAAATATATTCGTCCAACAGCAAATAAACAAACTTGCAGGTAATCAAGAATCACTTTTGGCAGTGGTGAAACAGCGTAAACATGTGTGTTTTGGACATGTATGAGACACGAGTCGCTTTCTAAACCTATGTTCAAGGACCAGTCGAGGGTGAAAGGAGAAATTGCAACTTAGAAACTATTGAATTAATAAAAATCAAGGAAAATCACGGATAAAATCAACTCTGTCATTTACACAAAAATAAGTTAAAACTATCAATGTAGATAGAGGTTTACATGAACAAAACTACTTTCAACATGTTCTACCGTCAGTAAGAATTTTTAATGACCACTGACTAATTAAAAAAAGCGATTTTGCTGAGACAAATAAAATAAGTAGGTATGAACTTGTAGATTGGAGGGAGGGGGGGTTTACCCCCACCCTTTAGATACTGTAAGAGTAACATTTAGTTATAGGAAGAAAGTAAAGAAGGGGTTATAAATAACTACTCCCCCCTCCCCCCTCCCCAATAGTTTATACCCAAAAAGGAAGCTCATCAATAATCAAATTAGAAGGCAGGAAATACCCACGTGAATTAGGACATGATCTTTTTTGGAACAGTAATCGCAGAGAATACCCCATACTACTTCCTGCTTACAGTTTAAAAAAAAAATTGCGCGCTTAAAAGTTTTTATTGTTTTGGAATGTCACCGAGAAGAGGGGGGGGGGCATGTACTAGCGTTAGATTTATTGTAAACACTATACCTAACCCTGCCATCCTCCCAGGGTCCTAAAATCTAGCAGTATCCAGCAGTTGTACTAACGTTCTTCATGTGACGCAAGTGACGTAATTTCTTAGACCGTGCAATAAAATGAATACAATGCGCAAACCATCATACACTACCAATGAACATGTGCATTGTTTTGTTTGTTTGTTTTTCGTTCGCTCCATTGTAACCATCACGGATATCCGTGCGATTTCCGCCGGGAGCGTGATTACGTTGTGCCACCGTTATGCGCCTTGTAGGCCCAGCACATCCGATTTCGGCATGCCTTGACAATTCGGGTGGGCTACCCTTAGCCTGTGACAGCCTCTATATCTGTCTCCAGGCACGCGTAGTGAAGACTCTTCGCCCAGACGATTTTCTTGCTCTCGTCTCACTCGAACGAGGTGTTCCACTGTCTATGAACTTGCCTCGTGTAATTGGACGTGCTGTGCCTGTGCCCATTAGGTACTGAACCGTTTCTCATCCATGAGCCTGGTTCCTTAAGGGGAAGAACTCAACAGAGGAGTTGGACCTTGGCTCTTTCGTCCTCTTAGCCGAGGTGTCATTCACCGACATCGTGTACCCCTTGTCCAAGTTCGAGTCTCACACCACGCGTTTGAGAGCAAGGCGTTCTCGAGCTGAGCGTCCTTTTCCCAATAGCGCCTGAGCCCATCAGGTACTGAACCCTTTCTCTCTTCAAGTGTATTTCCGGTGTAGGAAAACCTGACAGTAGAGTTGGGCCAGGGCTAAATCGTTGTCCCTTTTGTGCCTGAGCGAATCGAGTACGGAACCCTTTCTCTCTGCAAGTGTTCTTCCGGTATAGGAAAGCTTGACAGTAGAGTTGGGCCACGACTACCATCGTTGTCCCTTTCTTGCCTACACCCATCGGGTACAGAACCCTTTCTCTTTGCAAGCATATTTCCGGTTTAGGAAGGCTCGACATTAGAGTTGGGTTAGGTCTTTTGCTTTAGCAAACGCCGATGGATGGGTCTGGGTCTCTGCCTGTTAGGAACTCTGGTAACTAGAAGCCCGTCTCGAGCTGACGGAGCTTGTAGTTCCCTTTCCTAGGGACTTTTCACTTTCTATTTGCAGTTCGCGCTGCCCTCTAGCGCCGTTCTGCCCTTTCATTGTTTCATTGTACTCTGTATGAAACATATTTGTCTCTCGCCATGCATTTACCTTTACGTGCATTTTACATTGGCCGCCCCTCCAATGTTCGGACTGGACTGACTAGCTTCACTGTATGTCGACAGTGTCGCTATATGTGGTGCAGCTGGTGGTGTCGGAGATATTGTCTGTCTCTTGTGCAGTCAAATCTCTTTCCATCTGCTACCTCCACATTCTCGGACACGATCCCCAAATGATTTGGCCAGAATCAGCACGAGCTGCTGTATTTCTGTTTCCAGGGTGCACCGCGTGGAGGTACATTTGGGATCTTGGTTATCTGCTAACCCTGGGTCCGCCTAGAGCAATGCGTTCCCTTTGCACCCCAACATGTGCATTGAATCTTGTTTCGTTCACATCCCGCTATCTTCTTCTTCTTCTTCTTTCTGTCCTCATGTACCTTTCGGTGTTGAGGGGAGAGTGACTGTACGGTCTTTTGCCCTTCTATTTGCCTCCTCTGCTGTTATATTTCCGAGTGTCTCTAAAACACTATCTATCCACCTTTTACGAGGGCGTCCAATAGGTCGAAGTATATGGAGTATGCTTTACGATTGTAGAACCCCTTTTTGTTTTAGGTAATTCCCTTATGAAAGACACATCTACTACTCTGAGTCATGACCGTCTATAAGATCTAGTAGGTAATGAGAAATGAAGCCTTCTTAGTGACTCATAAGTCTTTTTCAGTGATTTTCATTGGACACTATGATTATACTTTGTGAGGGGCATTGAGAATCTAGGTAATAGTCAAGGAAAGGATAGAGTCATTAAGAAGGCTTGATTTCTCATTAGCTTGCAGGTCTTATAAAGTAGATGTTCATGCCAAAGTAAGCGTATAATCGTTTCAACTATTAACAAGGATAGATAACATGTTACCATTAATAAGATTATTATAAATAAGTATAAATAGTAATAAATATAAATGATGTGAACAAGGTCGATTTCGTCGTTGCTATCACCATGCCTTATCAAGCAGCAGCAGCAGCACATAACAACAAATCGGCAAGTTAAATGAAACCAGCACATAAAACAAATAAGTTCTGAGCTAGTTTTGTCACCATATACAAACAAGAACAATCTCTGACTAAAACTATCATTGTCATAGTAAACAAAAAAACTGTCCTCGAACTAAAATTGTTTCCCTTGTGAATATAAATAAGGAGAATATTATCGTGAAAATTAAAGGCTGATATCGCAGTTCCCATGTACTCATTATTTTTGTATGGTTATTCTATCTAATATATCCAAATTGTATTAAGGTTCGTGGTTGGCAGAAGAGTTCCTCACCAGAAGCAGTAAAACTGTCTATTTAGCACCAAACATAAAATAATATAATAATAATAATAATAAATAAATAATAATACTAATACATAAATAATAATAATAATATTAATAATAATAATAATAATAATAATAATAATAATAATAACAATAATAACAAAAATAGAATAATAATAGTAATAAAATAACAATATCCACACCCCGTCGGAATCGTAGACGTGCTACATAGGAGACATCAGTACAAAAAAGTTCCTCCAAACATGTCTTTCATAAGCCATTCAGACGAATGTAGAACAATCATGCTAGGCACAGGCCTTGATTTTATTGCTATTTTCTATGATCGTCTCTTCTCCGTCCACCCACGACTGGTCCTTGATAATAGTTTTGGAAAGTGAGTTGTGTCTGGTTACATGTCCAAACCATGGTTAACGCTGTTTCATCACTGGCAAAAGTTGTTCATGATAACCAGCAAGTGTATTTATTTGCTGCCGAACGAAAATAGGCTACGTATACTGTGTTCAGTATGACTAATTCTTAACAAACGTTTGTACCACTTGTATTCAAAAGTCTAAATCCTTTTTCTGTGTTCGAATTTAGTGCCCAGTTTTTCACATTCGCATAACAGTATACTTATCACTAGCTACCTATAGATTTATAGATTGATCTTTATTGTAATAGTGAATACAGTATATTTCTGAAACTATATGTTTGTTAATGATGGGTATTTGTGACGATCTCATACAATTTCTATAATTCTCACATCCAGGACACTGTGGCAACATATGTTCTGCAGTCGTTATGCTTGTCATACAGTCACATTTATCAGAAACTGTTTTGTTAATTTTTGTAAAACATTAACAGTTGCAGCAATTGATAATAATATTTGATTTTCAGTTGTATTAACAACATGCAGGAACAGTCATGTAATAGTATATAATCTTCCATCGGCAATGAATACAGTATTGTACTATAACGCATACAACAGTGCAAAAAACATTGTAAATTAGTAACAGATGATTCTTAATCCAAGGGGATTAAGATTTGTAGCGATTCTTGGTAAATTAAATGAAATCCATGAGGTTATAGCTAAGTGTAACCAAAATACAATTCGTTAACAATTGTGCAAGTTCATCGAACGTTGTATCTCGTGGGATATATTGTTAGAATGATGACCACTAAACAATTTCAAATGAATATATCGTTGAGCTGTCTAGATTCATTTATGCAATCAGTGTAACGAGTATTACATGCGTGCGTTAGTTGCTGTCACGAGGTGAACAAATTAGAGAAGCATTAATTAAACAGTAGAATTTGATTTTTGTGTAACTCGTTAATGTTCTAGTGGGAATGTGCAAAAAATAGTCAGTATATATAAAGCATAAATCATTCTGTTCATTCATGAAATATGATTTTGTCCATCTCTCCCTATGTTACGTGTCATTTGTAGAATGTTGTCCTCACTTCCACTCTATAAGCCCCACGGTTCTGTGCGAGTCACCCAGCCTCTTCCAGTTCATGTTCAGGTCTTCGATGTCATGTGTCCATCGTAGTCTTGGTCACTTACTCTCTTTCCTGGCACTTTCCCCTCCATGATTAATCTTTCCAAACTTCCAAACAATTGTGTCTCTTCACATGGATTTTCTGTAGTGATAAAAGATTGGTACATCCGGTTGTTGCATGTTAGAACCCCCATTGGCCAGTTGATCAGCTCTCTCATTTCCTGCTATTCCACAGTGTGATGGAATCCATTGCAGCATAATTCTACACTGACATGCCTCCACATGCATCCACAGAAACATGTATATACATGGATTTATATATATTTATGTGAGTGCTTATTTATTTCTTTGCAATATTTACTTACCATTCAATCTATTTGGAGACAGTGTTGGTTAAAATGAGGACACCACGGTTGATTTGCTGTCACCAGTTGATATTTCCTGCCGCCTGTGTATTGATGGTACTCAAAAGGGAAGCAAATAATAGCGACCCTGTTAGTTGCCATGCATGTTATAAGAGACCACTAATGGCTTTTGGGATAGAGGTGTGTGTTCCTTCACATAGAGATTCGAAGTGACGCAGAAGCAATGTTCAAGTGTGATATCTGCATGATTGGGAATCATTTGTAACGCACACAATTAGTTAAAGAAGATTCTCAATTGAAATATTTGTATAGTTAACGTACAGGAATAAATATATTCGTCCAACAGCAAATAAACAAACTTGCAGGTAATCAAGAATCACTTTTGGCAGTGGTGAAACAGCGTAAACCTGTGTGTTTTGGACATGTATGAGACACGAGTCGCTTTCTAAACCTATGTTCAAGGACCAGTTGAGGGTGAAAGGAGAAATTGCAACTTAGAAACTATTGAATTAATACAAATCAAGGAAAATCACGGATAAAATCAACTCTGTCATTTACACAAAAATAAGTTAAAACTATCAATGTAGATAGAGGTTTACATGAACAAAACTACTTTCAACATGTTCTACCGTCAGTAATAATTTTTAATGACCACTGACTAATTTAAAAAAGCGATTTTGCTGAGACAACTAAAATAAGTAGGTATGAACTTGTAGATTGGAGGGGGGGGGGTTTACCCCCACCCTTTAGATACTGTAAGAGTAACATTTAGTTATATGAAGAAAGTAAAGAAGGGGTTATAAATAACTACTCCCCCCTCCCCCCTCCCCAATAGTTTATACCCAAAAAGGAAGCTCACCAGTAATCAAATTAGAAGGCAGGAAATACCCACGTGAATTAGGACATGACCTTTTTTGGAACAGTAATCGCAGAGAATACCCCATACTACTTCCTGCTTACAGTTTTAAAAAAAATTTGCGCGCGTAAAAGTTTTTATTGTTTTGGAATGTCACCGAGAAGAGGGGGGGGCATGTACTAGCGTTAGATTTATTGTAAACACTATACCTAACCCTGCCATCCTCCCAGGGTCCTAAAATCTAGCAGTATCCTGCAGTTGTACTAACGTTCTTCATGTGACGTAAGTGACGTAATTTCTTAGACCGTGCAATAAAATGAATACAATGCGCAAACCATCATACACTACCAATGAACATGTGCATTGAATCTTGTTTCGTTCACATCCCGCTATTTTCTTCTTCTTCTTCATTCTGTCCTCATGTACCTTTCGGTGTTGAGGGGAGTGTGACTGTACGGTCTTTTGCCCTTCTATTTGCCTCCTCTGCTGTTATATTTCCGAGTGTCTCTAATACACTATTTATCCACCTTTTACGAGGGCGTCCAATAGGTCGAAGTATATGGAGTATGCTTTACGATTGTAGAACCCCTTTTTTTGTTTTAGGTAATTCCCTTATGAAAGACACATCTACTACTCTGAGTCATGACCGTCTATAAGATCTAGTAGCTAATGAGAAATGAAGCCTTCTTAGTGACTCATAAGTCTTTTTCAGTGATTTTCATTGGGCACTATGATTATACTTTGTGAGGGGCATTGAGAATCTAGGTAATAGTCAAGGAAAGGATAGAGTCATTAAGAAGGCTTGATTTCTCATTAGCTTGCAGGTCTTATAAAGTAGATGTTCATGCCAAAGTAAGCGTATAATCGTTTCAACTATTAACAAGGATAGATAACATGTTACCATTAATAAGATTATTATAAATAAGTATAAATAGTAATAAATATAAATGATGTGAACAAGGTCGATTTCGTCGTTGCAATCACCATGCCTTATCAAGCAGCAGCAGCAGCAGCAGCACATAACAACAAATCGGCAAGTTAAATGAAACCAGCACATAAAACAAATAAGTTCTGAGCTAGTTTTGTCACCATATACAAACAAGAACAATCTCTGACTAAAACTATCATTGTCATAGTAAACAAAAACACTGTGACCTCGAACTAAAATTGTTTCCCTTGTGAATATAAATAAGGAATATATTATCGTGAACATTAAAGGCTGATATCGCAGTTCCCATGTACTCATTATTTGTGTATGGTTATTCTATCTAATATATCCAAATTGTATTAAGGTTCGTGGTTGGCAGAAGAGTTCCTCACCAGAAGCAGTAAAACTGTCTATTTAGCACCAAACATAAAATAATAATATAATAATAATAATAATAAATAAATAATAATACTAATAATACTAATAAATAACAAATAATACTAATAAATAATAATAATAATAATATTAATATTAATAATATTAATAATAATAATAATAACAAAAATAGAATAATAATAGTATTAAAATAACAATATCCACACCCGGGTGGAATCGTAGACGTGCTACATAGGAGACATCAGTACAAAAAAGTACTTCAAACATGTCTGTCATAAGACATTCAGACGAATGTAGAACAATCATGCTAGGCACAGGCCTTGATTTTATTGCTATTTTCTATGACCGTCTCTTCTCCGTCCACCCACGACTGGTCCTTGATAATAGTTTTGGAAAGTGAGTTGTGCCTGGTTACATGTCCAAACCATGGTTAACGCTGTTTCACCACTGGCAATAGTTGTTCATGATAACCAGCAAGTGTATTTATTTGCTGCCGAACGAAAATAGGCTACGAATACTGTGTTCAGTATAACTAATTCTTAACAAACGTTTGTACCACTTGTATTCAAAAGTCTAAATCCTTTTTCTGTGTTCGAATTTAGTGCCCAGTTTTTCACATTCGCATAACAGTATACTTATCACTAGCTACCTATAGATTTATAGATTGATCTTTATTGTAATAGTGAATACAGTATATTTATGAAACTATATGTTTGTTAATGAAGGGTATTTGTGACGATCTCATACAATTTCTACAATTCTCACATCCAGGACACTGTGGCAACATATGTTCTGCAGTCGTTATGCTTGTCATACAGTCACATTTATCAGAAACTGTTTTGTTAATTTTTTGTAAAACATTAACAGTTGCAGCAATTGATAATAATATTTGATTTTCCGTTGTATTAACAACATGCAGGAACAGTCATGTAACAGTATATAATCTTCCATCGGCAGTGAATACAGTATTGTACTATAACGCATACAACAGTGCAAAAAAACATTGTAAATTAGTAACAGATGATTCTTAATCCAAGGGGATTAAGATTTGTAGCGATTCTTGGTAAATTAAATGAAATCCATGAGGTTATAGCTAAGTGTAACCAAAATACAATTCGTTAACAATTGTGCAAGTTCATCGAACGTTGTATCTCGTATGATATATTGTTAGAATGATGACCACTAAACAATTTCAAATGAATATATCGTTGAGCTGTCTAGATTCATTTATGCAATCAGTGTAACGAGTATTACATGCGTGCGTTAGTTGCTGTCACGAGGTGAACAAATTAGAGAAGCATTAATTAAACAGTAGAATTTGATTTTTGTGTAATTCGTTAATGTTCTAGTGGGAATGTGCAAAAAATAGTCAGTATATATAAAGCATAAATCATTCTGTTCATACATGAAATATGATTTTGTCCATCTCTCCCTATGTTACGTGTCATTTGTAGAATGTTGTCCTCACTTCCACTCTATAAGCCCCACGGTTCTGTGCGAGTCACCCAGCCTCTTCCAGTTCATGTTCAGGTCTTCGATGTCATGTGTCCATCGTAGTCTTGGTCACTTACTCTCTTTCCTGGCACTTTCCCCTCCATGATTAATCTTTCCAAACTTCCAAACAATTGTGTCTCTTCACATGGATTTTCTGTAGTGATAAAAGATTGGTACATCCGGTTGTTGCATGTTAGAACCCCCATTGGCCAGTTGATCAGCTCTCTCATTTCCTGCTATTCAACAGTGTGATGGAATCCATTGCAGCATAATTCTACACCGACATGCCTCCACATGCATCCACAGAAACATGTATATACATGGATATATATATATTTATGTGAGTGCTTATTTATGTTAATGCATATGGCTCCATTCTGTGTCAATATGTACGCCTATCCTTGTGTGAGCCCTCACTTGAGTGTGGATATATTTACATGCTTATGCATTTTGTGTGGGTATCTTTCATACATCTATGTTTCGATTTATATTTGTTTCACATGTATTTCTGATCTATTTTGATGTTTATATATATTTGTATATATATATATATATATATGTGTGTGTGTGTGTGTGTATGTCTATATTTCTATTCCATGCGCTGTCGCATGCTGATCCCTCTTGTATATTTCTTTTTCTTCTGCGTTCAGCATCTGTGGTCATGCTATACCGTCAGGCCTGTCGTCAAGACGAAGTCCACTGTCTTCTCCAAGTCAGATCGGCTGCCCCATAGCTTTTGCCTCAAGTCTGTATCCTCTGGCCAGGTCTGCTGTCTCTGCTCTTTGTATGTTGGGCAGTCCTGAAGTATGTGTTCCGGAGTCTGGGTTCCGGATCCACATGGATATTCATCTGTGTATGAGATCCTTAATCGGTAAAGGTGACTCAACAGCCAGCTGTGGGTATATTTCTATAGTCTCTACTTCTATTGGTAGCGCCCCCCTCCCCCCCCTTGGGACAAATTTCTTATTTTTCCTTCTCAAACACCTCCCTGCCCTTACCACCTCGTCATTACTCATCAACAGTGCGCAAAAAAATATATCCGCATATTGAAAGCACGCATTTTCTGTTTTGCTGGACGGTGCGTTTCTGCATCTGGTACTAGGTTATGTTTCACGTAAGTGAAACATGGCCTGGTCAAACTCAGTTATTAAATTTGTGTGGTTTAAACGTTATTAGTTTTCTTGAAAAAGGTCCCATTTGGACCGATGCGTCGAAAATTGTCCTGTTTTGTTTTATTGCATGTTTTTTTTTATATACCTTCTCCTCGCCAAGGAGCTGTCCTCGATGAAGAGGAACAATGATAATGAATATGACGATTACAAAATGATTCTGTTATCCTCTGAGCAGGTAGCTATTGACGGCTGTGAGTAGGTAGTTCTTGACAGTTCATAGACGAGTCATGGATAATGGATGCTTGTTTTGTCCCTGAAGGGAGACATTCCAGTATCCCAGGATTACCACATCCTGCTAGGAGCTCATCACACACATTTCTGGACCAACTATCTTATCATGCTTCTGTCAGATTCGTTTATCTATCGGTAGTGTAAGCACACCAAACACTCACCGTCACATATTGCACTGCCCACTGACCTGCATCTCTTCCTCATTGATAGGGATGATGTGGTGGAAGTCAACAATAAGAGATTGAGACTAAATGTGATGATTTTTTCATAGGTGACAGATTGTCAGCATATCTTACAACTTTCCTTAGTTACCTCCTACGATGTGCATGGAAAGAAGACAGTGGTGCCATTCTTTACACCCTTAAACAGGGCTGAAGTTATGATTACTTTAAGAAGACAGTTTTACCTAATTTTTACGACATTTTTCTGAAAAATAGGAAGGATGTTTATCTAACATATGGTTAAGTTCCCAGTACTAAAAGTCATGTTTTGATTTGATAAGGGAGAAGTTTGAACGCCACCCCACACACTTTAATCTACGGGCCATTCCTTAAATATAATTCCAGGACTCGGTTGCCACATGGAGGACATAAACAATAAAGATTCAATCTGTTACAAAAAGTAGTGATGAAAGTTTCACCTATCACACGATCGTGCTCACATCAGAAACCGCGATGGACAAATACAACTCCAGGTGTACTTAGTCTATAGAAATTTAGGATTATTTCAGAAGGAAAAAAGAAACCTTACACCGAATTGGAAATTAACAAAAAAGAAACCTTACACCGTATTGGAAATTAACAAACATTAGGCCATTAAGGCCATTACATGTGTAGAAACTGGAGGTGTTGTAACAATTCCAGACACTGCCTGCTTTTCAAAGAGAGCATTGTATATATTAATCTCTCTGACTATTTGCAATAAACTGCAGAGTATTTGCAAAGATGAGGGAGAATGGATGAGGGAGTGTGTGGTATGTGTGACAAGTCACGAGCAGAGTTCTCGACAAGCTTTGTCAGCACAAAATTGTTTAAATAGAATTGGAATTCATATATAGATAGGGATTTTAAAACAGATCTATTCTAGGATCAAAAAGAAGTGTATTACAGGCTCCAGAGAGTGTTGAATTTCTTCTTCATTAGAGTAAAGTGCCAGAGTAATACATACATATCGTATCTAAATAATGTTTCTGCAAAAGTACTTTTATTAAGTACTCGCCAATATTGTATCCTATATTTTCAAATTATTTTAATCTCTGTGTGTGATCATCCATTGTAGTATTTCAGTGGGAAAAAGGTTTAGCCAGTGGTGCCCATCTCCTCTCCAGCTGTCCTTGTGATTTCTTGTCAAAAACAATGCTGCAGGGAACTGTCGAAGAGGGGAGAAGCAGAGGAGGACAAATAAAGGCATGGACAGACAACATCAAGGAATGGACAGGACGAGATATTTCCACACTCATCCGCATCGCTGAGGATAGAATTCGCTGGAGGACTCTGTGTGCTGAAGCATCCAATGTTGTACCCCTACGACACTGAATGGTTACGGGTTCATTGATTGATGATTGATTGATATTTTTAAATGCACACTCAATTCACTACTTTGTCCATTCTCTCCAAATGTGTGCTTATTAAGACTATAACTACTTTAGCCTCAGACCTTAGTTTCTCTTATTAAGATCTCATTACTGCTTTGTAATATATCTCAAAAAGTGCTCTTGGGTTTCCATCGTGGCCTTGTCTGATGTCTCCAGACCTGTACTTCTTTAGACTCCAATACTCCTTTGTCATAAATCTCCATAAGTGTGTTTTTTTTTTCAGACTCAAACACTCCTTTGTCATGTCTCCAAAAGTACTCTTCTTAGACTTCACCAATACATTGTCATATATCTTCAAAAGTGCTCTTTTTTTCAAACCCTATCACGGCTTTGCTCAATTCGCAGAATAGTCTTTCACTCTAGTTCCAGGAATAAGCTTTCTTTCAAGCCATATAATGCGAAGTGTTCTATACGACAAAACCACTTTTTTATTTCTTAAGTAACTGAAAGATATGTACTGGATTCCCTTGCATGAATGTATCATAGCACTATTTTACTTGAGCATCATCAAAGTTATTCAACCTATCACACGATACATATATTAATGCAGCTGATAACTTTCTATTGTTCTGTCACAGATGAGGTAATTTCATTGTTCTAATTTATGGTCACGGTCATACAGACCAGCATTTGACAGACCAATAGTGGTTCTGAATAACTCAAAAGTTTGAGATTTGTTTCTATGATATTTGTTTCTATGTTACGTGTTTCTATGTTTTTTGTTCTGTGTTTGTTTTTATGTTATTTGTTTGTGTTATTTTTTCTATTTTTAACAACAGGAAGCTATGCAATTAAAAATAGCATAGATAAATTTAAGCGTGTTGTTGGGCGAGTAACAGAAGTACTGAGACAGAAAGAGTGAGAGAGAGAGAGAGAGAGAGAGGGGGGGGGGGAAGAAAGAGAGAGATTTATGAGAAAACAGAAGTATTTGAGGGAGATTCTTCAATATTTATCAACAAATTGTTCAATAATTATTCAACAATATTGACATTTGGGGAGATTTGCGTAAAATTGAGTTATGAAACAATGGAGGTCCCGTCTTGTGCCTGTTTTTCTTTCTTGATGTGCTTCCGTAGCTTTCATTGGAATAAATCAAACTGCAAGGCAGCAGCATGCTTGTTGTCGGAGTTGTTTCTCCTAATCCTTGATGCGCCAGTATCTTGTCTGCACGGCAGCAGGTCGTTTGTAATCAGAGTTGTTCTTCTCATAGACGATCTACCTGTTAAGGTGGTCGACCTACATCTGCCTGGAGCAGCACAAGGAGGAAATATCATGTTTGGGTCATTGTCTATGAGCTTTTGGGTGATTTTCTACTTTCAGGAAGTCGGTGGAAATATTTTTGCCATGAGATTCAGGTGGAGATAACAGAGATGTATTCTTCACTAGTCACAGTCACTCCTAGGCAGTTCTTTGTTCTGCGCATCAGTGACTTCTGTGGCTTATCACCTCCTTTATTCTTTGCTTTCTCGATTCTCACTAGCATCGTTTTTCCAGGATCCCCATGAACAAGGTTGATTTTTATTTCCGAATTTCAAAAGTTGAACACACAATGTATCAACAATGTGTTCAATATTTATTCACAAAATGTTCAAATGTTCCATATTAATTAACAAAACTGTACACAAAATGTATCCATTGTTAAATATTTCTCATGGAATAGAAAATACCGTGATAGAATTGCAGTTCTGTGATCATACGCCATCATCAGCAATTCTCAATCTTTTCCTTCTGCGTTCGTCATCAAAATTCTGAAAATTAGAAGAATGTATTCCGGAGAACGGAACGCGCTGTACCATGGTCTACAGCTTAACTTGACATCTGCGCCTTTCGGCCTGACACATCAGACTTCAGAATGAATTTTGAATCACGTTGACAGTCTATGAGGCGGGAACATTCAACTACATCCAACTAGTTGTCTTAGCAGCACAACTGAAATTCAATAGGCGGAACTTGTAACATTTTTTGCTAATGCAGAATTCATGATCGTATTCCAAGATTCCCCTGTCGGATTTCAGTTTTTCTGCAGCGAGAATTAGCAAAACATCATTACTCTGTTCCAATCTTCGTTCTGTAGTCGCTACCTACGAGATGCGAGGTAGGTAACAGTGTTTGCTATTCTGTGTCCCCCACGTGGCCCCCCTGAAACATGGGTGGAATTATCATTCAAAAACAAAACCAATCAATGGCCACAGATTGACTGACTAGTTGTGTTTAGTATATAATTTATTTGCGATACTAGAACTGGATATTTTAGAGATGCTATTTGCGATTTATTGCATGGTTATAAACAAAGCAGGCTCATGGTGGCAGGGCATTTCCTGATTGAAGTGCATTGTGTTCTTCGTTTGATTTTATTATCATCATTAAACGCGCGTTGCTACACGTTTGACTTAAGGGATGTCTATAAATTACGTCTTATTTTTGCCAGTTGTTTACATGCCCCCACTCCTGTCAATATTGTAAAGAATTCACGGACCTCCCTTTTCTTGCTTAGTTATGTATAATTTTTAAACCTTTTACAAATCTTCTCACACTAGTCGTCAGTACAAATATATATATATATATTAAATATAACAGAAATAAGTAACGATGTGCAACACAAGAAATATAAGGTTGATAATGATACAATCATGAAAATAATAAAGAAAAGAAAAGTGACACCACAAATGGTAGTTTCCGAATAATACCTTCGTCAGAAACAATAGTGGCATGTCTAGAAAAATATATCTTGAGCTTTTTAAATACAAATTTTAATTTTTTGGACATGGTCGTGTAATTTGTAACGGGCAGAGGGACGAGGTGTACAGAAGAAAGCTATGGACATCAGTCGGTTTGTAGTGTACCGATGTGCTAGCTGTCAGGATTCCCTTCCATTCTCCCAACTTCTTCGTCTCCGGCGCTTGTGTAGTTGCGCGGACGACTTCCTCGAGAAAGCCTATAAGATAACAGATTTCTTCCACTGTTGCCCATACCCCGAGAGAGTCCTCAGGTCTGTCCTGTTCGAGTGTGCAGTCTCTCCCATCAGGAATCCTCTCCAATACTCGGAAGTCCTCCTCTTCCGACAGGGTTAAGTTTGTTAACACCTTTTACCCCTATAGCGATGTCGTTCGTCAAGTCCTGCTTCGTCATCTTCCTCTTCTCCAGTCTGATCCCGAGACGCGGGAAGTGTTCTGTGACCCCTCCCCGTTGTTTTTTACAGATGTGATAAGAAACTAAGGGATCTACTGGTCCGGAGTCACCTCCAACCTGACGTTTCTAATAATTTCGCCACCATCAGTTGCAAACGCAGCAAATGATAGACCTGTGCCTATGTCACCCAGACCCGGTCTGTCAAACTCCCTAAAGTCATCTTCACCATTAAGGAGAGCTTCACATTTGTGTCCCGCAGCGTCATCTATGCCATCATATGCAAGCTTTGCGCCATGGCATATATAGTGAAACTGGAATGAGGCTCGCAGACCAATTCTGTGAGCATCTGTATATCATAGAAAAGATTCGGGTTATTATGTAGACGCCCACTTAAATGGAACGGGCCATCGGGGCGTCCAGGACATTCACTTTACGGACATTAAGTTGTTCTTCTTTGACGATTAAGTTCTTCTTCTTTGTTCTAGTAGTTCTATAGTTTCTGCGTGTTTCGTGCCATATGTATGTAGTCATTTTTGTATATTCTTTGTCCGGTGTTGCTTCTCCCTTTCCGATCAATCTATATTTACATATATGCCAATGTGAACATCAATATCCTTACTGCTCGTTTTCTGTTGTATGTTTTAATTTTGTTTCAATGTTTGTCTTGATGAAGGTCTTTGGGGTGCAAAGGGAACGCATTGCTCTAGGTGGACCCAGGGTTAGCAGATAACCAAGATCCCAAATGTACCTCCTCGTGGTGCACCCTGGAAACAGAAATACAGCAGCTCGAGCTGAGAATGTGGAGGTAAGAGATGGAAAGAGATTTGACTGCATAAGAGACAGACAATATCTCCGACACCACCAGCATCACCACATATAGCGGCACTGTCGACATACAGTGAAGCTAGTCAGTCCAGTCCCTACATTGGAAGGGCGGCCAATGTAAAATTCACATAAAGGTAGATGCATGGCGAGAGACAAATATATTTCATACTGAGTACAATGAAACAATGACAGGGCAGAACAGCGCTAGAGGGCAGCGCGAACTGCAAATAGAAAGTGAAAAGTTCCTAGGAAAGCGGAACTACAAGCTCCGTCAGCTCGAGACGAGCTTGTAGTTACCTGTGCTCCCTACAGACAGAGACCCAGAACCAATCATTGGCGTTCGGAAAAGCAATAAGACCTAACCCAACTCTAATGTCGAGCCTTCCTAAACCGGAAATATGCTCGCGAAGAGAAAGGGTTCTGTACCAGATGGGCTTAGGCAAGAAAGGGACAACGATGACAGTCCTGACCCAACTCTACTGTCAAGTTTTCCTATACCGGAAATACACTTGCAGAGAGAAAGGGTTCAGTACCTGATGGGCTCAGGCGCTATTGGGACAAAGTCGCTCAGCTCGAGAAAGCCTTGCTCTCAAACGCGTGGTGTGAGACTCAAACTTGGACAAGGGGTACACGATGTCGGTGAATGACACCTCGGCTAAGAGGGCAAAAGAGCCAGGGTCCAACTCTTCTGTTGAGTTCTTCCCCTTAAGGAACCAGGCTCACGGATGAGAAACGGTTCAGTACCCGATGGACACAGGCACAGTACGTCCAATTCCACGAGGCAAGTTCATAGACAGTGGAACACCTCGTGCGAGACAGACGAGAGCAAAAATCGTCTGGGCGAAGAGTCACCACATACACGTGTGCCTGGAGACCGATATGGAGGCTGTCACAGGCTAGGGTAGCCCAACCGAATTGTCGAGGCATGCCGAAATCGGATGTGCTAGGCTTACAAGGCGCATAACGGTGGCACAACGTAATCACGCTCCCGGCGGAAATCGCACGGATATCCGTGCTGGTTACAATGGAGCGAACGCAAAAAAAAAATAATAATAAAATACAATAAAGGTCCTTTGGCTGAAACGTCGATTTGTGTGTGTTATTATATGTGTCTGTAGTTATTAGTAAAACGTATTTACCCTATTCCTGGATTGATCTGTTAGATTTCAGTTTTGCGCAGTTAGTACATATTACCGGTAATGGTAAAATAATGCACGCATGTACATACCACTACTGAAGTCGGATGTATCGAGTCATTGGCAGAAACAAGCTACGACGCAACGCACCTTGGTTCTCTGAACTAAATCCTTCAAGAAATATAGTATGTCCATTATCCTTCTACAAGGGAGATAATAGGAAGTTTGAAAAAGAACGTTTACAAAAAAGTGATGAACAATTCATCAATTTGTCATGTGACGTATTCCTTCCAGAACGTTGTCTTTCCAATGAACTCTATGAACCTCTCTCTGTCTTGGGCGATGTGGCTTGCATTTTCTAGCGATATATTTGTTATCTTTAATGTCGTCAGTCCAGCGTCTTCTTGGTCTGCCGTTTCTCCTCTACCCAGGTACTCTTCCCTCCATTATTTCTAAACAGTTGTGTCTCTTTATATGACCAAACAGGTGTAGTTTTCTTTTTGTTACCATCACTCTGGAATATTCAGTGTGTTTATAATATCCGAGTTTCTGATTTTATCCTTCCATGACATTCTAAGTATCCTTCTGTAGCCTTTCAGTTCGAAGGCGTTGATCTTCTTTGCCGCTGTTTTACTTAGGGTCCATGTTTCACAACTCTGTTTCAAATTTGTTTTAAATTTTGATGTTGTATTCTTTCAGTATCAACGTCATATCGTATGTGGAAATGATTGAATTTGTTGTTGTTGTTTTTATCTTTGACTTGAACTTTGCGATGAGTAACTCATGAACAGTGTCGCAGTCTGCACCTAGTAGTATCTTACATTGAAGAATGTTTGTTTTCCATCTTTGATCTATTAGTATATAGTCAATTTGGTGTCTGGTCTTTCCGTCCGGTGACGTCCAGGTGTATAATCTTCTCGGGTGATGTTTGAAAAATATTTTCATTACTGCTAGGCGATTCTCTGCAAAAAAGATTAGCAAACGTTCCCCACTATTATTATTCATCAATTAGGTAGTAAAATCAGTTTTCATCAACTTTCCAGTTCTTTAACTCCTTTCCTCTGACAAGCCAATAAAACAGCAAACCATGCATGCTCCTGCAGGTAAGCCGATGAAACAGCAAGTTAAGAATAACTTTTTTGTCAGTAAACTAATGAAACAGCAAGTAAAGCTGATAACTTCTGCTGATAAATATATGAAACATCAAGTTAAACGTTCCATTTTGTCCGTAGCTGATAAAATAGCAAGTTAGACAGGTTTCTTCTGTCGGCAAGCCAATGAAACATCAATCGAGACAGATTCACATCTGCTGATAAGTCGATGAAACATCAATTGAGGCAGACTCCCATCTGCTAATAAGTCGATAAAACATCAATTGAGGCAGACTCCCATCTGCTAATAAGTCGATGAAACATCAATTGAGGCAAACCATTTTGTGTCGGTGATCTAATGAAACATCAAGTTAAGTAGACCCCCATCTGCAGATAAGTCGATGAACATCAAATTAAGTAGACTCTTTTTTGTCAGTAAGTCGATGAAAACCTAAATTTGTATCATCATCAAGTGCCGTCTCCGCAACGAAGGTTGGCTGCAACGTATCTCCAACATCTCCTGTCTTGGTGGTGCCCTCTGCTAGACTGTAACCTGTCCATCGTGTAATGTTACTCTCCCACTTGTGTCTCTGCCTACCTCTTGCTCGCTTCCCTTTGACTTTACCCTCAAGTAAGGTCTTCAATAAGGTGTCATGTCTTTTAATGTGTCCAAAGTATTTTATTTGCCTGATCTTTATTTCTCTTAGTAGTTCTTTCTTCATATTAAGTGTCTTTAGCACCTCTTTATTTGTTTTCTTCTCTTTCCATGATGTTCTCCCTATTCTTCTATATACCCACATCTCAAAGGCATCAATTTTGTCTTCTAATTGTTTATTTAGTGTCCAAATTTGTATAGTTACTTCTAAATATATTACGGCATAGCAGGAGAACCTTTACAAGATAAAGGGTTCACTCTTGTTACATATACACACACGCGCACATAGAACATACAGATTACAATCAAGCAATCATGCAGACAAACTCCAACATTGACTGAAATCTTAATGGTCGATCTACGGGAGACATATTGCGAACCCGTGTCCCGGAAACAGATCGCCGCATAATGATTGTAACTTCCGAAGTTTGTGACTGATGATGAAGGTCACAGCGCTGTTGAAGCGTTGGCTACCATTTCACAAGAGATTACAGGTGAAACTGTCAAGGGTTAAACGATGGTTGATAGCACATGAACAAGGGACATTAGATCCTAGTGGTAATTATGGTCTTAATCAGTCTAACCACAATGAGTTACAAATCTATTGTGAAATCAATATACCAGCGGTGAACTGGAACATTTTGGGTCTGTATATAAAATACCTCAACAAGTAGGTAGGGATTCTGAAAAAGTGTGACAGTTACTGAGAAAGTGAAGGTTTGACAAAATCTGACGTCAACAATACTGCTTTTTTTTTTTAGACTTCTATAAGAGTGAATCTAAATATTTTCTCTAAAAATCTGAAAACAGTCGAGTAGTTTATTTTTGTACTTTTCGGCTACCATTTATAATAGGAGAAAGTGTTGAAGTTTTTTGACAAAAGTTTTTTTGACAAAATTAGGAAGTGGCAGGGGGTTCTCTGAATTCTTGACAGTTGTTGACAAGGTTGGGATTTGGGGGAGGGATGGGTGGGGGTGGGGGGGGGGTTAAAAAGGGACAATAAGTTGTGGACTAATTTATAGACAACCCCTTTACCCTATGAACTTACGTAAAACACAGGTTTTTAGAACGTCCGACTTAGACATGACGGACTATCACTGAAACTAGGGGGTTATGATATGCAAACAAGAAAACATACACATTACAATACACAAAACATATTATATTTTTAATAACAATTTGTAAGAACAACAATTTTGTTGTTACGTTTCACGCAGTATTACCTTATATTGATTACCCTGTGATCACACGTGTTACTCTGTGATCATATTGATCACACGCAACATACCTTTATACAATATATATTTCTACTAATTACATCATTTCTTACTGTTCTCCATATTTTATATGCTTCACATGTAAGCCAAAGCAAGACTGTACATCATTGTATACGACCTGACAGCAACATTCAGTCCATGACCTTTATTATTGTTTATCATAATTATTACACCATTAAATTTCCCAATTTTGTGCAGACATTGTGCTGTCTGCAAATGAAAAGGAGGAATCAATCGTTTTAATTCATGATTGGTTATTCTCAATTAGCAAGTGACATCACTTCATAAGGATCAATTACGTAAGTAATCTGCTTGATATTTCATCAGCCATTTAATTAGGAACGTATACTCTCATTGTCCCAGTCAGTTATAGGTTGTGAGTTCTGAGCTTTCCATGGAAGAAGCACTTTCTCCCTTCTCACCTGGTTGTTCAAATTTCTTTTACTTTCTGTATATGTACTTTTACAAGATAAAGGGTTCACACTTGTTATATATACACACACGCGCACATAGAACATACAGATTACAATCAAGCAATCATGCACACAAACTCCAACATTGACTGAAATCTTAATGGTCGATCTACGGGTCGACCATTAAGATTTCATTACGGAAATCTTAATGGTCGATTTGACGAAATAACAAGTGAGATGCTTAAAGCTTCTGATGATAACACATTACAAAACTTGCTGTCTCTTATGAATGATGTCTGGTGCAATGAAAATCCACCTCAACAATGGAAAGACGGTATCATCGTCAAACTCCCTAAGAAAGGCGACCCCTCAGACTGCAACAACTGGCGGGGTATCACCCTATTATCAGTCATAGGCAAGGTCTTCCTAAGCATCATATTGGAAAGATTAAAGAATGCTGTTGATAAACTACTCAGAGAAGAACAAGCAGGCTTTAGATCAGCCCGCTCCTGCACAGACAACATATTTTCTCTTCGCATCATCATTGAAGAATCACTCGAATTTCAATCCCCGCTCATAATCAACTTTGTTGACTTTGAAAAAGCATTTGATAGTCTTCATCGGCCTACGTTATGGAATATTCTACAGCAATACGGTTTTCCTACTAAAATAATCAATGTTATAAAGGCATTCTACACCAACTCACATTGCTGTGTTCAAACAAACACTGAGAAGTCAGAATGGTTCCAAGTTGTTACAGGCGTTAAACAGGGATGCATCATGTCCCCATTACTTTTCTGCGTCGCTATTGATTGGGTCATGAGAAAGAGCACTGAAAATGAGCTGACAGGAATAAAATGGATTAATAATACCGTTCTCGAAGATCTTGACTACGCAGATGACCTGGCCCTTTTGAGCGCAAACCACACAGATGCTCAATCTAAGCTTGACAATCTCCAACACTACTCAAATCAGATAGGGTTGAAAATCAACACATCAAAAACTCATATACTAGATTTTACGAGATCCAACGACAACATAGAAATTCAAAATGTTCCATTATTAAAAGTCAACAATTTTACATATTTAGGCACCAATCTAGCATTGGATGGAGACTCATCAAAAGAAATTTTACACCGTATTGCCCTTGCAGCGGGTGCTTTCAATAAACTACGCAACATATGGACGTCAAACACACTAAGAAACACCACAAAACTCAAGTTATTTAACTCCAACATCATCCCTATTCTATCATATGGGTGCGAAAGTTGGAAAGCCACAAAAGCCACAGATAAAAGACTCGACTCCTTTGAAAACAAATGCCTACGTACCATTCTGAACGTTAAGTGGAGTGACTTTAAATCTAACACTACTATAAGAGAGGAAAGCAAACAAACCTATATATCTTCCTTCATTAGACAAAGGCGTTGGACTTACATCGGCCATGTTCTCAGAATGAACAGCCTAAGAATTCCCCAGCAATCACTATATTGGGTGCCACCTGGAGTAAGAAGAAGAGGGAGACCTAGAGAAACTCTACGAAGAACTATTAATAGAGAAGGCATGTCAATGAACCTAAACAACACGCAACAATTGAAAGACCTGGCATCACAAAGACAGAAATGGAAAGCTATGGTTTCTGCCCTATGCGCCGCCTATGGCCCTGGAGGAACATAACATAACATAACATATGTACTTTTATTTTTCCGGTTGCAACATACGGCTGTGAAACATGGACTCTAAGTAAAACAGCGACAGAGAGGATCAACGCCTTCGAGCTGAAATGCTACAGGAAGATATTTAGAATATCATGGAAGGATAAAATCAAAAACTCAGATATTATAAACACACTGAATATTCCAGAGTGTTGGTTACTAAATACAATAACAAAAAGAAAACTACGCCTGTTTGGTCATATAAAGAGACATAACTGTTTAGAAAGACAAATAATGGAGGGAAGAGTACCTGGGAAGAGGAGAAGGGGCAGACCAAGAAGACGATGGACTGACGACATTAAAGATAACATGAATACATCGCTAGAAAATGCAAGCCACATCGCCCAAGACAGAGAGAGGTTCAGAGAGTTCATTGGGAAGCCAACGTTCTGGAAGGAATACGTCACATGACAAATATGTACATTATCTCTTTCAGCATTCTCTTTATCGTTTAGTGGTGTATCCATGCCTGTCCTAATTACACTGCCATTTTATTTTCCGTCATGTTTCAGAAATAGTTATGAGTATATTGTTTTTCAATCTGCTATTGTTTTTCAATCTGCTATTGTTTTTCAATCTGCCATTGTTTTTCAATCTGCTATTGTTTTTCAATCTGCTATTGTTTTTTAAAACTGCTATTGTTTTTCAATCTGCTATTGTTTTTCAATCTGCTATTGTTTTTCAATCTGCTATTGTTTTTTAAATCTGCTATTGTTTTTCAATCTGCTATTGTTTTTCAATCTGCTATTGTTTTTCAATCTGCTATTGTTTTTCAATCTGCTATTGTTTTTCAATCTGCTATTGTTTTTTCAATCTGCTATTGTTTTTCAATCTGCTATTGTTTTTTCAATCTGCTATTGTTTTTCAATCTGCTATTGTTTTTCAATCTGCTATTGTTTTTCAATCTGCTATTGTTTTTAAATCTGCTATTGTTTTTAAATCTGATATTATCTACCAGGATAAACATTTCGTCTTCTATATTTTTTCCATGTGCCGAAAATCATCATGCAAATCTTCACCTACTTCTTCTCTTAGATTCATAGTCTATGAGTAACTGGTTATGTTATCGATTGTCTTGTCGCAATCACCACCGCTTTAGTTTGCCACAAAGAATGTAATTAAAAGAGTTATTCAAGTAAAGTGAAAATAGATTCCTTTAAACGAAATCGAAAGAAATGATCACGAGCAAACATTCTGGACAGTACTTTGAAGAACAAATATGAAAATGCTTTGGATCTTTGCTTAATACCATTTTAACGCTTACTAAATTCTGTGAGCATTTGTTACTTTGTGTGTTTGTATGTATCTATGTATATTAGGGCCATCATCTTTACACTTTGGCCAATAGTCAGTTGATCCTAATATTTTTCTAAATAAGAAATATCTGATCAGTGGTTGGCAATACGATTTGTTTATAATTAAAACATATGTTTAGGCTTATATCTAGTTCTCTACAACTGAAACAAGCGATATTTATTTACAACTCAAAGCATCTTCTTCATTTCTCACATACATTTGATGAAGCTCAGATGTGGATAGTTATTAAACAGAATTATCAAAGGTAAAACGTTTCTAGCTAATGGATGTCGATTGGCAGCTTGTGAACAAAACACACTATCCTAACAAACAAAAAACACATTGTTTTTGCTTCAGTAAACACAGAATCTGTTCTAAAAATGTTTGATTGTGTGTAGCTATTCCGCTAGGGAGAAATGTATTGATTTCGATTGATTCTTTCATTTCTTACTTTCTCTTACTATCTGATGTAATTTGTACTATACTATATAATTTGTATCATTATTCACACTTGGTTGTACTTATTACGGCAACTAGTTGCTAAGGAAAGCAGATATGCACGCTTATAGAATAGATACAAAGCAACCTTTTTATTTCTGTTATTATCTTTAAGTTGTTAGTGTGGACTGTTAAGTGTGAAAGGACTAGATGTCTTCACTCTACCAAACACACCATAAAGAAAGACTAATTAGCTTTTTACATGTATTAGCAACAATGCCACATGATACTATAAGAAGTATCCAAGAAGACTTGTCTTCACTGTCTTCATTAGAGAAGGTACACAGTACCAAAAGCAAACTGCACAGGCATCAACATTGTTAGGGAGTAGACTATGGAATATCTAGGCATCACTTTTGATAGAAAACTATTTTTTTCGCGAACCATGTGAACAATGTCATTCAGAAATCTAGGAAGGGTGTCAGTGCAGTCAAAATCATGGCATCTGCAGAGATGCCGCAACGAACCCTTTTTCAGATGATGCATGCAGTGGTATTATCTGTGTTGGACTAATATTTTAGGTTTACAATTACTTACACTGTCGCAAACACAGGCGGATAGATTGGAAGGATTTCAAAACAAGATGTCCTAGGATGCACAAGAAATAGAAAAAAAGTGAATGGTATGATGTAAAAATGACTGGAAACGCACAACAGGGGAACCAGAGTACAACTAGATAGTACAACATACAGCAAGAAAGTCCCGTTACATCTAGGAGCATCATATTTTTGTTTAGAGTAACACAGGTTAAGAACCACTGTCATAGGGAATTACAACAAGTTCAATTATTAGTTCATACATTACGTCAACATTTGGGGGGGGGGGGGAGGGTATGGTTCTGAAAAAAATATGACAGTTGTTGAGAAGGGGGAAGTGGTTTGACGGAAGTTGACGTCAACAATACCGTTTGTATAAATCAACAAAATTATATGTATTTGAATAAAATATTAAACAATCTGAAAAAATGATGTTTTTAGTATATTTTTTGGTAATATTTTTAGAGCGAGGAAATTTTTATATATAATAAAACAGGAGGTTGGGTCCTATAATTCTTGACAGTTGCTGAAAATATGGGGGGGGGGAATTAATACTCGCAAAACATTGTCGATTTAATTTATGGATAGCCCCACACAATACATGGGTTGTATATTAAAAAATTTATGGATAGCCCCACACAATACATGGGTTTTATATTTAAAAATTTATGGATAGCCCCACACAATACATGGGTTTTATATTTAAAAATGTATTTATAGCCCCTTACAGTACATGGGTTTTATATTAAAAAAAACAGTGTACATTTGAAATAAAAATATTGTTACGCTACAAAATATTTGAATGAAAAGACATCACAAGGTTATAAACGCTTTACTTGAAGGCAAAAATGTGATCGGCGGCGCCAGCAGGAGGTAGGTAGAGATGTACATGAAAATCTCCTTGGTGTACTGGTTAAGAGTGATCTTTTACGTACTAGAAGACCTCTGTACATAATTAATTAGGACTTCATTCGTTACGTATTTGATTAGTGTGGCGCTTTTTTTGGTCACTATTTATGTACTTGGAGTCGCATGCCCAAAAAATAGCAAAGGCCTGACCAAAGAAAAGCGCGGTTATAATAAAAAGTGGTCTTTCAGGTCATGTGTATATTTTTTTTACACATGTCTTTTATACAGAAGATGGCCCTGGTTAAACCGTTAGCTTTGTGCTCGAGATGTCACTGGATGGCGCTGTCGACTTCTTGCTTGCAATGGAATTTGTTGGAAAACCTGGTGATTGTTGTTTGGAGTTACCATGTTACGTGCTTTCTGTGCTACTCTCAGCAGGTGACATGTCAAGTCTTTGATAGGAACGAAGTACATATGGAGTAATCTTAGTACAATAATGTCAATGTCTATACTGTTTTATTTTTTTTTCCAAAACAAATGGGAAGGAAATATCACGAGATGAGTAAAGTACAGCGTGTTAGTGTGCAGTCAAGAGACATATGATGTTGGCGTTCCATTGTGGTCAACCTTTAATTAACTCCTTATCTCCGAGAAGCCTCTAAAATGGCATGTGAAGCAGACCCCATCTGCTGATTTCCCGCTCAAACACAATTTGTATAGTTACTTCTAAATATATTACGGCAGGGTAAGAAAACTCTGAATTCAATTCTGAAGAGTTAATGTCAACATTAACTCTCAAGAGTTAATGTGGCGGCATTATGTAATTATGGTTTAAAAATAAAATAATATTATTTATAAAATTCTGTATTACTGTGATTGGAATAAAAGGCATGGAAAAAAGTAACTTGTGACCTACAATATCAGTCGCAAATTCGACTTTTAAGAGTGAGTTTTAGGAGTAAGATTGAATATTTCATCACATGGGATGTAGATTAATTCATTTTAATAAAATCACGAATAGTAATAGAGAGTCTAAAATACAACCATAGGAATAAGTAGAAGGTCCAAAACAAAAAGACAGACACCTGATCTATCAACGAGGTAAACTCACAAAGTCTTCTTTTTATTGCTTTAATGACATTAATTTCTTTCCTTCGAAAACTTCCATAGTTTGTTGTTGGAGTCTGCGATCAATACCAGAACACAAGAGAATTGCTCAATTAATACTAGAAATACATTGTAAAACATGGCACTTGAAATATCTGAGACAAGATTAGAAGGGTGAAACTAAATACAAGAAAAGTGGTTGATTCATCAGTGCACACATTTTTGTTTTAAATCAGAAAATACGCGCATCAGCATATGAGTTGCCCATCTCCAAGGTACCACAAAAACACTATAAAACGTGGAGCAGATAATAGCAAAACTGTGACCGTTCATGCATGAAGTAGGAGGCAACAAAGGAAGTTCGAGGGGTGAAGTTGGCTGCCCAACTGAAAACTAATAAATTTTCCGTAAAGGTCACTAAAACGCACGGAAAATGGATGTTGACGAATAGAGGAGAATGCCTATTTTTTAGGTGTACCATTCCTTTATTTTTTTACCGTAGACGTACCAACGGCCCTCATTATTGGTCGAAAGGTTATAGCTTTGATTTTACACCCGGTTTGGTCCAGTGATCGATCTCCAGTAAAGACTGGGTTTATTCTGCCGGAGTGTAAATTAAAAAAAAACACACACACACTGAACATGATGTGCATGCGGCCACACGACCTTTATCACACACGCCATTCCAAATCTGCTGCAACTTCCTAACGGGAAAAATGTAATATTGACAGTTTTATAATTGCATGCTCTCTATGAAAATCCAAGATACGCCATTGTTTTGCACTATTATAGATATAAGCTTTAAGCATTATTACGCTTTTCTTGTTACTGTTGTGCATTGTTTTGTATATATCTATCCACTTTTTTATGCCATGCGATCGATCAGGGTTGTAATAAAAAAGTGACCTTTGCAATAATATCACTGACTTTATGTTTACCTGTAAGATTTTCTAACTCAGATAATTAGGCACCCAGTATTAGATCATTATTTATTTTTCCCCCTCTTGTCCTTTAATTTACCAGTTGTCACGATGGTTATCTTTCCTTAACAAATTTTTAAAAAACATCAATAATTAAGCCTGATTCACTCCTGTCACGGATAATATAGGTCAAAGGAAATTCCCATTAATCATATGTCGCGCTAATAGTGATACGCATCAAAGACCACAAAGTCACCACTGAGCCGTGCACAATATCTGATTTGGAGTTGACAAAGTGAAGTAAAAATCTGAAGAAACTGCTTTGTTCTCTTATTATGTGAAGCGTGAACAACAATTTCCGATTACCACCTTGTTAGTGACTGTAATTCAATTTGTGAATCACACAACTTGTCGAAAGGAGAACAATGACACGTGAGACAGTAAGGTGTGCAATTTGTTTTTATATCACAATATAGTTTATGGATTTTGCTGTTGTCATGTCAAGGTTTGAAGCTGATTTTTTTTCAGCCTGTGACCTGGGAAAAAAAATCTCATGATAATTATCTCCGAAATTTTGAGAATAAAATTTTGCCTATATACTATATGCTATGTCCATATACGGGCTTGTGATTCGGGACTAGACATATTTGCTACACATAGTGGTCATCGATTCTGATAGAAATATTTCATATCGATACACACCCTAGTGCTTCGATGCACGTTAACTACATTATAACGCTTACGAATTTAGTGAGCACTGGTTGTCACTTTATTAATTTCTTTTATCATTTTTCTTTAGATAATATAGGTAACTGTTAAGATATAGGTAACTGTTAAGACTGTTTGAGATGACGGAAAACAACGATTAGTTTTTAAAAACATCGATTTAATTGTAATCATGCGAATTAGCTGACATTTTGAATATTAATTAGTTCTGCATGCATCTGATAATTACAAAAATGTTATCAACGGATGCTTCTTTTCTTTGCGAACAGAAAGATCTATTGTTTCTGTTAAATTCTATTATATTTTTATAAATTGTATATAATTTATTTTAATTATAATTGAGCTCATTAGCTGACATTGTGAATATTAATTACTTCTGCATGCATTGGAAAATTCTAACAATGTGATCAACACTATCTTTGCAATGCAACTTGTCTCGGTACATTGTCTTCGCAATGCAACTTCGAATTATTTATGTCTTCGTAAACACAACAATGTTTAGTTTGTGTATTATTTTATTGAAAATAAGTAAGATAATTCATAACTTATTAACAGCTCAGTTTTATTAAAAGTCTTTTTTGTGGTCACAAGTTAAGTTTATATTTTTCTGTATGCTCCATGTCAATTATTTTGATGCCAAATTAATTCGAAAAGAAAGTCATAACTTTTTCCAGAATAGACATACACACTTGGTTGAGGTATCACTGAATGGACATACACACTTGGTTGAGGTATCACTGAATGGGAATTTTCAAGATACATACATAAGCAAGTACAGATATATAGAAAAATTATCTGATGATAAACACGTCAGATATTTGTAAACATACATACTTGTAAAACTTCTGGACAAGCACAGCCGATTTCGGCATGCCTTGACATTTCGGGTGGGCTACTCTAGCCTGTGATAGCCTTCCTATCTGTCCTCAGGCGGCGAATGTGTACTGACTCTACACCGTGACAGTTAATTTGCCAGTGAGTGTACGAGACAGTAATATACCAAGGACATAATTTTTTTTTGACGAATCATGATTGATTTTGTTGGTGACCATTTTATTCGTGCAATATATCTTTTCCATCTTTTCTTCATATTAGAATCACATATAGATCTGATTTTCTCATATTAGAATCACGTAAATCTAATTGGTCACATACGTATTGGTTTTATTGTAGTTAGACTTGCATATCGGAACTGAAAACTTTCTAGGAATTTTACAGCGACAAGTAGGTCAAAACTAAAATTTGAATATCTCCACACTTATTGGGGGCACATGAATATATCCAGACTTATTGGGGGCACATGAATATATCCAGACTTATTGGGGCACATGAATATATCAGAACTATAGTTTAAATAGTTCCATACGTATTTAGTTAATTAGCTTGTTCCTTGCATGCTACAGGGGGCATATAGGGCAGAGGTTATGATTCTCCATGCGTTGCGATCTGCTGCCTGTACTTTTAGTTCTTGTATGGATTTGCAAGACTAATCATGGAAGTTAAAGTTCCAGGGTGAGAACAAAAGGCAGACCAAGACGACGTTGGACACATGACATTGAAGACCTTCTGAACATGACACTGGAAGAAACTGGACGCTCGCACATTGCCGTGAGACTTACAGAGTGGCAGTGAGGTCAACGTTCTGCAAAGGACACGTCACATAGAGAAGAGATGAAATTGCAACATATTATTTCTCCTTCTTCCAGTATGGCGATTTTTTAAATCTTATTGGGTGCACGTTAATATATTTCCTCAGTAAAATTCCAGGAAAATAAAACATTTTATACATTTTAAAACTCGTATTACTACAGACACAGTATTCTAATCGAATCAAAACATTCAAATTATGAGCCTCCGATCGTAACCGGGAAGTGAATTTTTCATGCCCATGTTAGGTCTGTGTATATGTAGATAAACCTGCAGTAAACCCCTAGCATGTGGACATGATAATGTAGTGAAGTATTGTTGTTGTTGTTTCTCAGCATGTGGACATGATAATATAGTGAAGTATTGTTGTTACTGTCTCTCAGCATGTGGACATGATAATATAGTGAAGTATTGTTGTTGTTGTTACTCAGCATGTGGACATGATAATATAGTGAAGTATTGTTGTTGTTTCTCAGCATGTGGACACAATAATATAGTGAAGTATTGTTGTTGTTGTTTCTCAGCATGTGGACATGATAATATAGTGAAGTATTGTTGTTGTTGTTACTCAGCATGTGGACACAATAATATAGTGAAGTATTGTTGTTGTTGTTTCTCATCACGTGGACACAATAATATAGTGAAGTATTGTTGGTGTTGTTGTTACTCAGCATGTGGACACAATAATATAGTGAAGTATTGTTGGTGTTGTTGTTACTCAGCATGTGGACATGATAATATAGTGAAGTATTGTTGTTGTTGTTACTCAGCATGTGGACATGATAATATAGTGAAGTATTGTTGTTGTTGTTACTCAGCATGTGGACACAATAATATAGTGAAGTATTGTTGTTGTTGTTTCTCAGCATGTGGACATGATAATATAGTGAAGTATTGTTGTTGTTGTTTCTCATCACGTGGACACAATAATATAGTGAAGTATTGTTGGTGTTGTTGTTTCTCAGCATGTGGACATGATAATATAGTGAAGTATTGTTGTTGTTGTTTCTCATCACGTGGACACAATAATATAGTGAAGTAATGTTGTTGTTGTTTCTCATCACGTGGACACAATAATATAGTGAAGTATTGTTGGTGTTGTTGTTACTCAGCATGTGGACATGATAATATAGTGAAGTATTGTTGGTGTTGTTGTTTCTCAGCATGTGGACATGATAATATAGTGAAGTATTGTTGTTGTTGTTTCTCAGCATGTTATCTGCACTATTACTTTTTTATTACCACTGAGTGAAAAGCAACGCCTACCGCTACGAGTTGGGGATTTCTGGTGATGAATAGAGATCATTTGAACCCATCCCACCTCTAAATTTGCACACAACGATACACTCTATTGCTTGTAATTGCAGAGGATCTAAAGAAACAACGAGTATACTCTATGTAACAAAACATATTTGCTGAAATTATGACTTTCGCATGTCGATATAATATCCGTGTTCATTAGCTCTAGAGTTTGTTCCGAAAAAAGTGTAAGCAAATACAGACACTGCAAGCAACATTGCATTTTTGCATGCTCATTTCTCTATTACTTGCAGAATCTGTGTTTGCACTAAAAAATTGTCAAGCCGATTTGTTTGTTTTTGTGTGTAAAACCTGATTTTTGACATTGAACTAGAATGTTCTAGTGTTCTGTGAAATGTCAATCCTAGAATATCTACTTTTCAGAATTTTTATTTCTCTTTGTTTTCAGTTCCAAGTTGAAACGTTAGTTTACAACAATCACTCTCCAAAGATTTCGGTGTTGCACTATCTTCATCTGTCCACGAGGTCCTTTTTGATTTTGTCCCATCCACTGTTCTTATCCAGGTATTCTTCGGTTTCCCAATTCTCCTCTTTCCATATCAGTTCCAATCCAAAGCCTTTATTGTTATGTTATTGTCTTTTTTTTCTGAGGACGTGTCCTATCCATTTCCATTTTGTATATTTTTTAATCTTTACCCCCACCGCCTTCTCCGATCACTTTCTTTCCATAACTCATAATTTTTATATCAACTCTAACAATCTAATGCGAAGTAAACAGTTGACATCTATTGATGAATATCCACATTTTTAAAGTGAGTTTCTGGGCTGCATGCTCCACAACTCTCTGTATTTTGTGTTATTAATAAATTCAGTTGGTGACTTCTTTTATGTGCCACAGTGACAACCCATCGAGAAATTTTTTTTCCCGTGTATTCCTATGTCTCTTCTCCCTTTGGTCTCTCCAGTGATTACTAAATGTGCATGTTTTACTTTCCTCATCACATGCTTTAGAAATCTTGATTGTGTGCTTCTAATTTTTGCTATAATTTGTCGTTTTACTCCAGCATCTCTGAGAATTAGGGATACAGCTGTGCCAAATTACTACTGTGTTGTTATGACGTTGTTTTCTGCAGAAATTTATTTCACAGAATAAAGTTTCAAACAACTCGTGTAACGCTACTTATGTCTATTTCCTATTATATCCTTTTCCTCAGCTAGAGCCTTATTAATTTTTTTTACAAATTTGAGCCCTAACGAGACTCACACAGATAAAATACATTACAAATACGATTTATTTCCTTTTTAAAAGACACAAATGAACAAAAGATGTGAACACATTACATTTCTATGAGCTATTTCAATACCAGCAGGACATTATCAGTCATAATTGCATTAATCCTTTATCTTCGTAATGATGAAGGGCCATTTTAGTTGTGCAAATAATGAGCCAGTTGGAAAATTTCAGAATGAATTTAAGATAAAGTATCTGACCTCCTTTAATCAAGACGAAATCTTTTGACTGAGATGTAAATATTGATCTCAATTTAATTGATATTAGTGGTTGCGGAATATGAAATATCAAAAGAAAACATGTGTACGCGAATTCGTGGCAAGTTGGTATAGTGTATTGCAAATGGTGGTTTTCCCTGAAGGAATTATGAAGGTTCTCTGAATACAGGGACGGAATATTTGTATATATAAATACAATAAAACAGTAAATCTGGCGACATTGAATTTCAAGTAGTGCATTACTTTCAGAACTGTTCGAAAAGTATGCATTCTGGTGGGTGCAGTAATGGGGACTAGGTTTTAGGCGGTGGGCTATAGGTTAAAAAGGAATATTATATATTTTTGGTGACTTTTTGTGATGTAATTTACAGCTTTCATTATTTTTGTGTGGCCCTAATATAACCAAAATGACATCGTCAGTATTGAAAGAATAACCCAACTAGCTGGAAATATAAGGCTGAGATTACATAGGGCACATACGAGTATGAACCAATATGCAATCAAAATCAATTAAAGTGTACTAAATATTGTACTTGACAGTTTAACAACGAAACGTCAATGATAAATGAAATTTCGATGTAAAATGCCATCACTTCATCTGGACGTAAACAATGGACACACACGGATGAACCTACATTAGAGCAAAGAAAAAAAAAGAAGGAAAGTGTATGTAATTTAGGATTTTAAGGAATGTTAAAGTATTGATATGGCACATGACCTAAATGATGGAACGTTTGTCTCATATAAAGACATGGATTGCAAATAAAGACATGGACAGACATCAACATCAGCACACGATCTTTCCTCACTTATCCGCATTGTTGAAGATAGAAATCGCTGGAAGACTCTTGTTTGCTGAAACATCCAATGTGGTACCACTACGACCCTGACGATTTATGGGTCTGTTTATAGATATATATAGTAGGACTGGGTTTGTTTTCTGTCGGAGGGTAAATTTAAAAAAAAGACAACCTCTCCCTGTACATGATGTGGCGACAGCAAGAGAATGTGGCCTTTATCACACAGCTGCAAACCCCTTCCTGCAACTCCCTAACAGAAACATGCAGTATTGGCAGACATATTGACATTTAAATTATTTATACAAATGTCGCGCATGGCCGAGAGGTAAGAACGATAGGTTCACACACGTAAGGTCCTGGGTTCGACTTCAGATAAAGACAGGGATTTTTCTGTCGGAGGGTAGATTAAAATGCTCACAATGCAAATGCCTTATGACATCAAAGAAATACGATATTTATGGAACCTATATATACACGTTATAGGCGATGGTACATGAAGCTGGGAAATCGAAATAAAGAAGAGGAGAATGATATAAGATCAGAGAGAGAGAGAGAGTGAGAGAGAGAGAGAGAGAAAATCAGTGAAATATTAAGGAGAGGAAACGGTGTAGGTCAAAATGGATCTTAGAATATTGAGGAGTACAATGAATATAATAAAATACGAAAAACGGGGACTTATCCACAAAATATTCGCAGTCACAAATGTTCGCAGTCACAAATGTTCGCAGTCACAAATGTTCGCAGTCACAAATGTTCGCAGTCACAAATGTTCACAGTCACAAAATGTTCGCAGTCACAAATGTTCGCAGTCACAAAATGTTCGCAGTCACAAATGTTCGCAGTCACAAATGTTCGCAGTCACAAATGATACACAATTTCAATGTTATCAAGTCAAGACCTGGAGTGCAAAGGGTACCGCATTGCTGTTGGCGGACCCAGGGTTAGCAGATTATCAAGATCCCAAAAGTACCTCATCGTGGTGCACCCTGGAAACAGAAATACAGCTGCTGGTGCTGATTCTGGCTGCAATTTTTGGGGAAGTCCGTGAATGGGGAAGTAGCAGATGGAAAGAGATTTGACTGCAAAAAGACAGACAATATCTCCGACACCTCAATGCCAACATATGCAACAGCACTGTGGACACACAGTGAAGCTAGTCAGTTCGGCAGAAGCATTGGAGGGAAGGCCAATGCAGATGTTACAAAGTGGGCAAATGTTATGAGAAATATAAATAATTGGTGCTTCAGTCACCATAAGAATAGCACAATGAGTAGACTGAGAGGAAAGCACAGCACTAGAGGGCAGCATCATATGCAAAGTGAACGGAAAACGTTTCAATGAAATCGGAACTAAAGTTTTGTTTGATCGAGACAAGCTTCTAGTTACCGGTGATCCCAGCACGGGCCCCGATCCACTGTCGCGTTTTTCCTATATCGGAATCATGCTCGCGGAGAGAAAACGTTCAGTATCCGTTGGGCACAGTCACAGCCGTCCAAGGTGATAAGCACTATGCATCTCTATAATAATATGCTAATCTCTGACGCTCCTAACTATGTGTATAGACTCAGTTTTGGACTAGTGGTTCACGAAGTTGGTGAACAACACTTCGGCTAAGAAGGGGAACGAGTCCAAGCCCAACTTTTCTGCCGAGTTCTTCCGTAACCGGAACCAAGCTCGAGGATGAGAAAAGATTCAAAACGCGATTGGCACGGACACAATACGTCTAATTACACGAGACAAGTTCACTGGCGGCAGAACACCGTGTGCATGATAGACGTGAAGGACAAACCATCTCGGCGTAGAGTCAGTACACATTCACTGCCTGGCGACAGATAGGAAGGCTGTCACAGACTAGGGTAGCCCATCCGAAATGTCACGGCATGCTGAAATCGGCTGTGCTGGGCCTACAAGGCGCATAATGGTAGCTCAACGTAACTACGCTTCCTGCGGAAATCACACGAATATCCGTGATGATTACAATGGAACGAACGCAAAACAAAACAAACAAACAAGTAAAGACCACAATGAGACTATACAACGTGTGAAACATGAATTGAAGATGGCTATAATAAATGACAAAAACAAAAAATAGTCCAAGATACGACCAAAATACACTATAAAGCAAATTATGAAAGACATATAGTTTTTTATGCGATTAGTTTATAGATAACTATTAGGAAAACAACATGGAACATATTGTAGCTAAGAAATTGAAAAAAAAGACGAAAATCAAAATTAAGAAGATAGCTCACAATTTATTGTGAATATGTGGACAAATCACCGTGTAGTCAGCAGCGGAGCTAGACAGGGGGTGACGAGGACACCTTGTGACTTGATTAAAAATAATAAAATGTAGAAAAGTATTGTGATTTTCTATGATTTAGGGCTAATTGACTAGAGAGTCCACGGAACAGTCTGCTGGTAATTACCTGAATATTTCGTGATCAGATGGTAAGTTCTGACAGAGTGAGTGTTGTAGCTGCTGTAAATTTGCAGCAATATTTGGAGAATATGACGACATGCTACCAGTCACGTAGAAGGGAGTTCAACGTTTATCTTTGCTTCCTCCATTTTTTGGTTTATAAAATATTCAATCCAAAAAAGGAAAGGTAATGATCTCGAGGATGAGAAAAGATTCAATACGCGATTGGCACGGACACAATACGTCTAATTACACGAGACAAGTTCATACGACAGCAGCAAAATATAAATATAGGTTGATAGCGAAGATTTCCTCGAATAGGACAGAAGGTACCCTGTAGGTACCCTTTTTTCTTCAGCGAAAGTTGTAAGTTGTGAATACGACCCGGAACGCTATTTTGCGGTGAGATAGTTCATAATGACATGTGTATCACATGCGGGCATCTTGTTTCATTTCATTCATGTATTGGTGTCTAGTACTCTTTATTGATTTCCGTGGAGATCTGAAGTCAATGGTTATATAGATATCTTCGTTGGGATATGCAGCTCTGAATGTGTGGGGACTCTTTTTTCTGTCACTCTTCCTCATTCTCCAGTCGACGTAAGGCGCTGATATGGTTTTTATCAATGAACTATACTATAGTCAGCAGCAGTCAGCATAGTATAGACCCCAGCAGTCACTATATTGGGTGCCACCTGGAGTAAGAAGAAGAGGGAGACCTATAGAAACTCTACGAAGAACCATTAATAGAGAAGGCATGTCAATGAACCTAAACAACACGCAACAATTGAAAGACCTGGCAACACAAAGACAGAAATAGAAAGCTATGGTTTCTGCCCTATGCGGCGCCTATGGCCCTGGAGGAACATAACATAACATAACATATACTATAGTCAACATTATCGAGACAGGATATATAGCTTGCCCGTCAGAGCTGTATCAGATGGCCATAGTTTCCTTCATGCTTTATCGTATAGTGGGCAGTTCTGTAAAATATGTTCTGTTTCATGGAGATTGTACACAGGGACATATATCATTGTCACATTGTTGGCCTCGTTATCATGCTATATTTGGAATAAAGGAAAGCTGGGGTTGTATGAGTAGGGTGTGCCTTTTAATAAATTTTTCAGGTCTGGGTACATGACATAATGCTGTGACATAGAAGTATCCATTTTGTCAATTAGTTAGTGAAAGTATAATTATAAATAAATAATAAAATAAATAATCCGTAACAGTCCATTGGTGTTAATATAACTTCTGTTAACAACACTTAACATTGCAAACATCAACATAAACAAACATGACCCGTATTACGCCGATACTGAAATAGTAGTATTCCAGTAGGAATAATTTACTTGGTGACGCCATTTCTGTTCGAAACTACCATTATCGACAAGAAGAAACAAGATAGCTGTCATTCCGCGCCATCTTACGTGAAGCAAACAAATAGAAACTATTTAGTATTTTCCTCATTACAAATAACAGCGTTGGCTATATATATATATATATATATATATATATATATAATCTTCGATCCTATGTGGAACTGAGGTACTTAAATATATAAAATATTAAGTTTGTTTCTAATATACATTTTAAGTGTGTTTTCCCACGCAAAAAATATTTAAAAGACATAATATATTTTTAAGTATCTATAATTAAGCGTTGACAATAAATAAACACGATCTTATATAATCGGATTAGTTCGGTTTGTGTGTGTGTGTAAAGTATGTTTAATTGATAATGACATATATTGATTGAAAGATGTCAAGCTGGATGCCGATGTTCATCGATGTTTTAATTAAGCTGCTTGCTTCTTATGTTAATGTTCCCATGGGAGATGTTTAAATATTGTTGGATTATGTGAACTTGCAAATAGATGATATTGCTCTATCTATTGAGTAGATGCAGGTAATTAATCAATGTTTTGGTCACAGTGGATTGTCAGGTTCAGAAAAGGGAATAAGTAATAGCGACACTCTTACCTGCCTACATGTTGTAGCAAGTGACTATGGAGGTGTTAAGGAAGGGTTGGCGATTCCATTCAATATAGGGTTCAAGTGACATATAATCTTAGTTGTCACGCCAAATGGCACAGCGTTCGCAGTGAAGTTTTAAACCCTGATACAACCCACATCGTTCTGTGGAATACATCCTGCTGGTCTGAAGGATTTAGAGTATGAACGCAGAAAAATAGTCCCCATAAAGTGTCTTCATATACTTGGGGCATAAGCCACCGTCAAGAATTTTCAATTTATTTGTATCCTTTCGTATGTCATCAGATTGTCCTTCATTTAATGTAATTTCTATCTCTGTCAAATCCTTCATGGTCTCTTCTCCAATTGCTTTTAACTCATCGAACATGTACTACGATCGCTAGTGCTAAGTATACTGTCATACCGGATGTGATAGTTGGAACTCAATGCAGAAACGGAAAAAAATGTTTCAAGCTTTTGAATAGAAATTCTTTACTGACGTTTGTTAAAAATTAATTATATAGAAAAGACCACAAATATATTCGGTTCAGCAGTGAAAAAACAAACGTGCAGGTTGTTAATAACCACTTTTAGCAGCAGAGAAATGACGTAAACGTGGTTAGTTTAGACATGTAGAAAGACACGATTCAATCTCTAAAATTATTTTCAAGGAACAGTTGGTGGTCAAGGAGATAGACGCACAAAGAAAATCCTGGATTGATAACATCAAGAAATGATCTGGACGTGATTTTTCTATACTCCTCCAAACGCCGGAGGACAGGTATTTGGAGAGATTTTTGTGCTGATGATTCCAGTGTGACACCCTTCGATCCTGACGGGTTATGGGTTTTATTATTATTATTATTATTATTATTATTATTATTATTACACAAATAGTTGAAGATATATTGCCTTTCTACTCATTTTCTTTAAATTTGTATGTTTTACTGGTGAAAATTGACTATATAAATACTTTATTGATATTTATTATTATACTAACACTGAGATATTGGAAATAATAGAAATTACGGAAAGTTGACCGTAGTTACTGTGTTTGTAACCTCTAAATCACAGGTATCCAAACTATTTCGGTCCACCGCCTTCTTAGCTAGCAAAACATAAATGTTGTAGCTTCTTCCCCCTATAATAACAGTGTTCCGTGTTCAAGCCGTTTCATATTTTACGACATAATAGGTATTATTAGCTACAAGGTCTGTTGATTATCCTCTTCGCACACCGGATACGTCCATAGGTGCTCAGATCTCAGTTTCATTAAATCTCTCAGGGTATAATGGCTGATCGTTCCGGTTCTACGTTAATTCTCTGCTCTTTTTGAAATCTTTGTCAGTGGTTCTCTACGGGTCACGCACATCCTCACTCCCAATTCGCGCATTCTCGATATTGACACATGCTCATTCATCACAAAATCCTCTGGTTGTTTCATACAGTTTCATACAATAGTTTTAAAAAAATAATTCGGAATACATAATAAGATATTGCATTAAATTACTAAGAATCTTATTGTAATAATTAAAATACCATCAAATATATAACAAAAATGTTTATTTTTAACTTACAAATTGAAAATACAAAAAAGAATATTAATGCGATTTTTCATGCAATGGTTTAAATATAAAATTGGATGAAAAATGTGATCGTGTAAGACGGGCATTAAAATTAATAATTTAAATTTTAAATGATTATTTAATAGCAATATCACAAAAAATAATTAATTTAAATATATATTATTAATTTCTTCTATAAGAAACTACTGACCCATAGACCGTCTGAACGCCCTCTTCCCACAATTGCTTCTGTACACACAATCGTCCCCTAGAACGCTTCAGCATCCTGGGGGCGGGGGGAAGAGGAGGGTGTTACCGCACACTTTTGGAACCTATGTAAATTATTACAAGAAATCTAATTTAGCTAATTATTTATCAGGATGAGAGTCTTTTGGAGACGCGGTTGAAGTGACGAAATCAGTTGTATAATAGTTTGACTTGCATTTAGGCACACAAACACGACTCAGACACTTTAAACACTGAATGTTTCAGTTTAGATCTGAATTAAAATTGAAATTTAGATTTACAAATATAAATAGCTAAACAGTTAGAAGATATCCGACAAGGTGGAGAGTGCCGCAGAAAGAAAACTAAGAAACGATAACAACCGACAAGGTGGAGAGTGCCGCAGTAACAAAACGAAGAACTGATAACAACCGACAAGGTGAAGAGTGCCGCAGTAACAAAACTAAGAAGCAATAATAGCTATTATAATGTATTATTGTCACTGGTTACTAATATAACTAGTAAATAGTAAAACTAATTTCACTGACAAACAGCAACAAAAATACAAGTACAGGGCACTTTTCCACGTTACAGCCGAATAAGATCTTTTTCAAAACTTTCAAGAAACAAACACAAACCAGAAATAAACTACAAAGTTATCATGGCAAAGAGATGGTCTCACAACTCCATCTCCTAGCAATAGAAAAAAACACACTTTATGTTCCCATTAATTTTTTAACGTTCTACATAAATACGTACGATGAAAATCACAAATGGCGATTGTAAAAACTTACTTAGAATTAGCCAATGAAATTGTTAAATATGTCGCTTATTGAGAGACATTTGTTTTAACATATTGATGACTACACACCGGAAAAATATCGACGTAATTGATGCTGTGGTACACACAGTAATTATTTGTTTCCTACCCTGTGATCGCGGTATCTATGTATAGACTCACTGTGTGATACCAATATATTCCTATAATGTTTTAAATTTAAATCTTCAGATACATTTGTTATCAATACGTGTAGTTAATATTCGTTTTTATTTATAAAAAATGTAAAATCGTTCTCCATATAAAATTCTATCAATAAGAAGAATGGTTCAACCAAAGATCGATCTCCAATATGTTCAATCTCTATTTTTATCAACAAATCATAACACTTGCAAACAAGCGCTCAACGTTTCCAGGATCTGAAGCAATCTGCAGATCTTTTATTCACTGTTGTTAATGCACAAAATGTTACAATTAATTTTCCATTTTCTTGTAATAAAAACACATTTGTAATAAAAATACATACAGCAGCTAGTTATGACATGAACATTTCATATCCTGTAATTGTACTGCAGCTTCAAACAACACACAATTATTCAATGTAAAAGACATATTATTAGATGTACAAAAACCAGACAGCGTGCTTAAAATTTATTATAAAATTGTAGAACAGGATATAAAGCCTTTAATTTCGAAATAATCAATATGCAAACCTGAATTTCAATGTGTTTGGTTATTTAATTCAGTGATGATAATAATGCAGAAAAAAAATGTCTGGAAGCACACATCTGATTTATTATTGTTTTGTAATACTTTTGTTTGTTATTATTGTTCTTGCAGTTATCGTTTTTATGTTTATTTGTTATTGTTATTGTTGCCGTCATTGTTTTTGTTATTGATTTATATTCCCCAAAAATACTAGGAACAGAGTATGTCCAAACATTTTTGGCTTAGTGGAGATTTTTTAAGAGCTTTCTTTCATATCAAGGAGACTTCAAATCTTATCACCGTGATGTTTTGTGAAGTTTTCTGAAGAGCTTTATTTCATACCAAAGAGGCTCCGAATCTTAGCAACGTGCTGTATTTTAAGAAAGAAATATTTAAAAGAGGATAATAACTAGGGGTGTACCGGATTTCGGCTCCGGCTCCGGTAAATCAGTCGATCTAGCATGTACGTTTGGGAGGGACAATACAGAATGGAAGAGAGCTTGTTTCTTCTAAAATAGTTGAGAATAAGTAGATTGAGAGAGAGAGAGAGAGAGAGAGAAAGATTATACACTTCCTACAGAATGACATATTTTAGAACTACTGTATGGTCTCGGTGAAGAGTCATTACAAACCCTCGCGCCCGTCGACAGAAAGGCAGGTTCTCACTGGTTAGTGAAGACTACTGCCCGAATTGAAGGCATGACGAAAACGGATGTGCTGGGCCTCGGATGTTCCGGTCACAAAGTAAACCAACCGAGGCGCAAATAACACAGTTCAACTGTGGACTTGCAGTACAACTTACTTCACGCTTCCTGGCGGAAATCACACGATTTATTCGATGTTGTTATAAGAGAGCAACGCAGAAGAGGAAGAAGAACTACTGTTGCTGAACCATTAGAGAAGTTAATACTAATGTTAGGAATCTGATTAATAAAGAGGCTCGATAACGTTCAATTAAAAATAAATCAATTGGCCAGTATCACTTACAGAACATGCTTACTATCGATGGTAATATCCTTCCAACTTCACAGAGCACTAGGCCTGGTATCCATTTCCTGGTGATTGGGTAAACACTGGCAATCGTATGTATGTGTGTAAACCACGAGTAAAAATCGAACTCGAAACTCGGTTCATCTGATCGGTAAACAAGTGTTTCTACACTATAGAGACTCCTCAGTAACATCAACTGTCAAAGAAAGATCAAGTAAATTCTACAAATATCTTTCGCAATGATATCGATTAGTTATTAGATCATGTAAGAGTGTAAGAACTCAGACAAAATGCAGCGACATGCAACTACCACAGTGATTTAAATTGAAACAGTTCAAAATGCGGAGATTTAATTCAATTTTGTTACACTGAGATTTGTTGTCAAATCTATTTCGTTCGACCATTGTCATTTTATTTTATTCTACCAATGTGTTTTACACATGCATTATCAAGTTTGTGACAGGATGTTTGATACATTTATATAATAAAAATTGTAAGTACCAGCAATACAAAGACTAATAGATCAAGTCAATAAATCAAGTAAAGAATATGGACTGGATATAAATATCCAAAAATAAAAAACCACGGTAATCAGCAAGGACATAGAGGAACAAGAGTGAAACATAAACATACATGGAAACTATAACAAGTAAAACATTATCAATATCTTGGACACTCACAAATGACGGCAGATTTGAAGCAGGAATTAAAAGGAGAATAGGAATGGCTAAAAGTACCTTCAATGACATGAGGTAAATATTAACATCTAAAAAAATTACAAACAAGTTTAATGAGAATTATAAAATGCTACATCTATTTTATTTGAAATGCGGTGTTGCTAGAAGTGAACATTTTGGAGGGCGCAGAAGAATGATGATCAACCAGCATAGGACCGGTACTATCAGCAGAAGTGTAATGGCTAATACACTCAAGGAAAGATTGGAGCAACTATGGACGTGTGCAGTTTGCAGTGATGATGATCCAACGATTAACTAACTATCTATTCTATATTAATGTATGGCTAAAAAATATGGATACTAAACAAACAATTGGAAGATAGGATTCATGCCATTAAGATGTGGGTATATAGAAGTATATATCTTAGGGAGCCGCGCTATAGTGGTTAGCGCACTGGCTTCACATATGAGTGGTCCTCGGTTCATTCCCTAGTTGAGGCGGAAATGTTTTTCAGATCGCAACGGCTCCCAGGTCGACCCAGCCTTAAATGGGTACCAGATTAATCCGGGAAGTAAAGAGTGCGAGGGAGAGGAGATGGCTTCCGCCCTCATTTGCAGAGCATCTGAAATGTGAGATCGCTAGCATCTCACACCCCACGGCATTAATAATTGCTATGGGTTACTTTACTATATAGAAGAATAGGGAGAACATCATGGAAAGAAAAGAAAACAAACAAAGAGGTTCTAGCAACACTTAATATGAAGAAATAATTACTACGAAAAATAAAGTTCATGCAAATAAAATATTTTGGACATATTAAAAACATGACACCTTAAAGAAGACCTTACTTGAGGGTAAAGTCAAAGGGAAGCGATCAAGAGGTAGATAGATACAAGTGGAAGATTAACATAACAAGATGGACAGGTTACAGTATAGCAGAGTGCACCATCAAAACAAGAGACAGGGGATGTTGGAGGTCTGTTGCAGTCAACCTTCGCTGCGGTGACGGCACTTGGTGATGATGAAGTACCAGCATATGTGACATACATGTGCATAATTATGATAGTCCATAGCAGCCTTTATGATGGCTGATTGTGTGATGGCTGATTGTGTGATTGTTGACTGTGTGATGGCTGATTGTGTGATGGCAGATTGTGTGAGGGCTGATTGTGTGATTGCTGATTGTGTGATGGCTGACTGTATGTGGGCTGATTGTGTAATGGATGATTGTGTGATTGTTGATTGTGTGATGGCTGATTGTGTGATGGCTGATTGTGTGATGGATGTGTGATTGTCTGATACGTTCAAGTAGATATTACTTATTTTGTTAAGAAAGTTTCTAGACATTTCAGGCACTATCATATCTCTAAATTTTTCACACGCAAGGTAAATGATAATTTCACCGAATGAAAGGTAAATAGAGGTATAAAATAAACTGAAATTGCGCTAGTAATAATAAAAGGAACAGTTCTCTCAAAATAATATGAATAGATGTAAAGCATTGATTCCATGATAATGAAAAGAACTTGTATCAATTTTGTACTCGATGGCTATCTACTTCAAACATTCCCCCGTCTCGGTGGAACATGTAACCACTGTTGATGTTAGAGTTCATTATAGAATAATATCTGTCTCAACATAATTATATTTTTAATATGTACGATAACGTGGGAACTCGCTTGATATGAACCATTATGTACAAAAGATAACACAGGCGAAAGTACACAAAAATATAGATCTCAAAGCTTATGTCTTAAGAATAGCAATAGTTTCGAACACACATGCATATAAAACATATAATAAGGATAAGAGATAAATGTAAAGATAAGGTTTCATGAACCTGCATCTTAGCACAACGATTACCATAAGTGCATCAGCTGCCTAGGCAATGATTCACAAGAAATCATCTGATTATAATCGCCTACTGCTCTTGAAGAAAAGAAAAGCAAAAGACATAACACAAAAAGCAAAAGACATAATACAGAAAGCAAAAACATAATACAAAAAGCAAAAGACATAATACAAAAAGCAAAAACATAATACAAAAAGCAAAAGACATGATACAAAAAGCAAAAGACATAATACAAAAAGCAAAAGACATAATACAGAAGCAAAAGACATAATACAAAAAGCAAAAGCGAAAGCATGGGAAGAATACGGAGGTAAATACTAAATTAAGTATACAGGTTACTGTAGAGAACTAATTATCAATATAAAATACTAATAAAGAACAATAAAATAAAAAGCAAAGAAAATTATCGACGTGTCGGTCCTATTGGGACCGTTATCAAGAAACAAAAACCAATTAAGACAACACAACTATAAAAAAAACTGTCAAGAAGACTGAGACAACGGTTTCCTAACAAAAAAACAAAACACCATTGCTCGAGTGGCGGTTCTAGCGCGTCTTTTAAATGACGTGCAAAATGATGCATTAAATATGAGGGTCAAAATTGATGAAATGGAAACCCAAAGTATAAGATGGAAAATAAAAAAATAAAAAAAGAACACAAATTCGTGATGCCAAGAATGGGGGGGGGGGGGGGGGGGGTAGGGGCGGGTGATAAATGGGAAAGGATAAATAAATTAGTACGTAGAGGGGGGGGCTACAAATAGATACAGAGAACATAAAAATGTGCAGGTAAGAATGGTAATTGATAGCACATGGTACAGATTTACATCACAATATATACACACCAGAATACAATCACACAACTAAACAAATATATATACATTCCATTTGAATAAACATAAATACCTAAATATACATGCACATATACATAAAAATATCTAAACATATATATAAAAGTAAACACGGATATGAAAGCATACATGTGAATACAGACACATGCATGTATATAGGTATCTACATACACAACACACACACACATATATATATATATACAAACATACATACACACATATATATACATATATACACATACATACATATACAAATATACATACAAATACAAGTATAGTAGGAACATACGCACAAATATATATCTAACAACAAATATACATACACATACAAGTATACTCGGGAAACACACACACGCATATATCTAAAAATATCAATACATAGATATGAGAAAGGTATCCACACAAAATGCACAAGCATGTAAATGTATCCAAACACAAGCAAGGGTTCACACAAGACTAGGTGTACATAATGACACAAAATAAGCATTCATATAAATATATATATACAGGCATTCACATAAATATTTTCTCACATAGCTACATGCAACATAAACATTCGCACACATAGAGATATATACATGATGTATTCCCATACACATTCGTTCACATTAAGATATTCACATGTATTACTATAACACAAGAATATGCACACATACAAATGTGTAACCCAAAATAACTGTATGGATACATATAATCATGTAAAATAATATGCATACACACAAACACGCACATACACAAACACACACACACACACACACACACACATACATATATATATATATAGGTTCCAATAGGTAAAACAGTTACATTCAAGATATGTAAATGAAGCAACACAATTACACAATAGGGTATAATCATGCACATTTGACAGAATGGAATACAATATAATCAACAGAAACAACAAAGACATCTAACACATAGACTTAAATCTAGCAAACATTAAAGGTAATTGATGATGAGCGTGCACATAAAAAACAGTTACAAGGATCAGTTGAATATGGGAGTAGAGGTTATTAAAAAGTGGTGAGTAAATCAAACAAAACGGTGATTAATGTTTATACCGTGTGGTTCTAAGACCCCTATATGACAAATGAGCCGATATTCTAAAGACTGACGTTGCCGGTTACCGGAATAGCAAGATAACAGACCAGTTACAGAAACATCAGTACTGCCATGACGTGAAGGGCTGTTGTAATGAATGGCCACCAAGAAGTCACGATGATTCGTGATATCTCTTAAATTTTCAGCGAATCTATCAGCCAAACATCTAACTGTTTCACCAATATACTCATACCACAACGCTTACATTGTGATAGAGTATATTAAATTACGGGGCAAATAAGAGAAAGAGTCGTGGATCTCGAAATTTGACTTAGGGAACTGAAGCAATGGATTTAGAATAACAAAAGGGCAAGTTAAACAATTACGGGTACAAGGAACAGTTCCTAATTCACCTACAGAGGTACACCGACTAGAAAGAAAGGGCATCAGAACGGGAAATAGGTAAACTCGTTGCAAAGCTGATGATATGATATCTTCAGGATACAAGCAATGGCGAAAAAAAATCCATCATTTTGTGAAACTGACACAGGAAATTATGAGTCGTCTTGGCAGAGTCGACGAAGACAGAGTATCTGGGAATAAGGGAAGGAATGGCGACAAGACCTTGGGTGAGATGACTTGTAAAGAATACGGACAACAGATCTTAAACATTTTAAAATCATGTTCTAGAGAATTTTATAAAAGCTTAAAGTTATGAGGACCAGAGATGATAAATTTAACCAGACAACAATAATAAATGACAAATATGGCAAACACTTATTCAAAATAGAAGAAAAACCGATGGAAAGAGTATATCCAAGAACTGCTGAAATCGTAAATAAGCAACAGCTATCCTACATTCACACACAAATTGGAATAAGAAGCAGAACCAGATAGTATGATATCAGAAGTGCAAGAGGCACTGAAAAATAGCCAAGTACACAAAGTTCCGGGCGCAGATGGTATTACAGCAGATTTAATAAACAAATGTAGCACCGCTGTAGTAAAATGGCTACACAGAATATTCCACACGATATGGGATGAGATAAGAACATCTGAAGACTGGCAGACTGCACAATAATACCTATATGGAAGAACAAGGGTTCAAAGAGAGATTGCGACTAATACAGAGGGATATCGCTACAGAGTCAAGTTGATTCTTGATTAGAAACTAGTTTCACAGCACATGTGGTATTCCCATAAGTTCTCTGCCCTCCGTTTCAGCAGCCATCTCAGTGTATGTAGACTTTAGTAGGGGCATGGACTGCACGGACGTCATTTTCACACTTAGACAACTGAGCGAACAGACAATAGTATACAACAGTCAACGAACATCACATTTATCGACCAAGAAAAGGCTTTCGAGAGGTTGAACAGAGACAAATTGTGGGCATACTTAGAAGAATACGAGATCTACTGGGACTCCTCGAAAACATCAGAGCACCATATCAGATATGCGAAGCAAGAGTAAGAGCACCAGAAGCAATGCCAGACACATCCATGATAACATCTGGAGTCAGACAGGGATGAGTATTATGCCCGCTCCTATTCAACATCTATATAGACAAAATAACATAAGAAACCTTAAAAGCAATAGAACAAGAAAACTAACCCGAACAAGTGAACGAAGAAAACGAAGACAGTAACATCATAAACGAACTACTATTCGCAAACAATCAGACTTTGATATACAACGATATATCTGTGCTTCAAAAAACACATAAACGCATTAAATACCCATTGTGAAATCAACAACATGAGAATGAACAAGTCAAATTTAGAAACATTGATGATATTCAGAAATCAATCCCCACTAGAAATATACATAGACGGAACAAGACTTAACTAAGTACAGTAAAGGAATGTATCCAGATGTCAGAAAGCAAACGCAGTTTTATTCCAATTAGTACCACTGCAAAAACAACACCAGAACAATAACATGATCTCCAAGAGAACATTAATAAACACAGTGTTCATGCCGACATTGTGTTACCAATTCCAGACCTGGACCCTGACAGAGAAACAAGAACAAAACCCAGCTGTATGCGAAATTCTTCTTCTTCTTCAGCGTTCATTCTCAAACTCCCACTGGATCTCTCTTGTAGCAGGACAATGGTTCTACTAGATTTCCAGCCGGATGTAGTCTAGAGAATGGAAATGCGTTTTGTCACAGTTTTATTTGCACCAAAGGCCCGACACATCCGTCTTCGGCGGAGTATGCGAAATGAGATCCCTGCTATATGAAGTACATTATAAGACATGGTAGAGAAGTTGCAGCTAATTCAATAAGGGGCTGTCCATAAATTATGACAGCAAAAATGAGGGGGGGGGGGGAGGGGTTTGGAGTTGGAAAGATATTTTGAAAGAGATGGACAGTTGTTCTCAAGGGCTAGGGAAGGGTTAATAAAAGTTGATGTCAACAATAATGGTTTTTTTTACACACAGATTAAGTTGTTAACTTTCAAACTGTTTTAAACAAACATGGAACACAACGTATTTTGTTTCGTACTTTGTGTGCTAAATTATTATTTTTATTGACATAAGTAAGCTATGGAGGGGGGAGGGGGGAGGTTCCGTTAATTCTTGAAAGTTGTTGGCAAGAAAGTTATTGACAAAAAAGTTTAAACAATTCATAAACAATTCTTGACATAATTTATGGACAGCCCTTAAACAAAAGTATTTGAAATTAAATGAAAGAAATATGAAGCGAAAGTGTATGCGAATAAAAAGTAAAATATACCCTTATAGTTAAACTTCATTATAAAAAATAAAATATACCCGTATAGTAAAACTTCATTATAAAATATAAAATATACCCGTATAGTAAACTTCATTATAAAAAAGGAATGTATACATTGAAGGTGTTGCTGATAGAGAAAGTAATTGTGGAAGACAGACAGTAAAACTAAATAACGAAAAAGTTTAGGATCTACAAAGTGAAATAAATTGAATTTGTGAGCAGTGTCAGGAATCTGAAACTCTGGTGAACCCAAGGAAAGCAGGTATGCCATTATTGCCTCTGAATAACCACATCGTCCGTGTACTAATGTCTCCTATCAATCTATGTGGAGAGATATCACATAGAGCATCAACTTACAACTACATGGAAGTACTGTTTGACAGATGTTTGTGTTTCAATGAGCAATTAAACTACACCATCCTCGAGCGTCACAACCATCAACAAGGTTGTGACAGCGATGAGACTATTGGCTATTTTTTGTGAACAACAACATTTTGTACTGGCTTCTTGCACTTTTAGTTCATCAAGGGCTAGTCGTGTCTGTGATAGAGCATGTCTTGGCTATTCTGACCCTTTGGCCAACGTATATTGGTAGACTTGACAGGTTACAGAATGAGGAGATGCGTATACTTCTAACATGCATCATAGATACAGATATAGTGGCAAGGCGCTTCTTGCTGAATTATCCTATAATGCAAAAACGGATATTTGCCGTGCTCGTTCATACCTGCAGGCAACAGTGCCTACAAGAACAATCCACTACATGATGATATTGAAAAGATAAAATGAAACATATTAAAGAGGGGGAAGTCATAGCTTGGTAGGACAGAGGGGGTTAGTAAACTGGTGTGCACATAGATGACATAGAACAGGAGAAGAGTGGGAAAGTGGACTTTACTGATATTTTGAATGCAATCACGGGGAGTTGGACCAGCTAAAAGATACATGACATATTTATTCTTACATATTTATAGTTAAAAAGCAGGATCTGAAAGTGAAGCGTGGTGGTGCGAGAAACGAGCGGTATATATGTATCAAATAAAGAGTTATCAACCAACGCAGAACTCGAACAACCAGCTAACACTTGCTGAAAGACATCGAATATGAGATCGCAGCATTTATGGACAAGTCCGAAGTGCCATAATGGTGAGCTGACAACTAACCAACCAAAAAAATAAATAAAATTAAATCTCAAAATATAAGCAAGATATTTATGTATTTTTCCAAAGCAGAAACTACATCGACCTTTCGCTAAAAAAGGTCTTTATTAAAACAAAAATGATAGAAGAAGAGGAATTAGAGGTAGAGGTATTAATACTAAATAAATTGGTATGTGACAAACATAACTTTCATACTTTCATTACTGCGTGTTTTCCTGTTAAGGTGTGCAGGGAGGTGACAAACATGGAGTTATAAATACCATATATATGTTATATATTTAATATATATTCTGTTGATATATTTGTTTCATATTTAGGCCATTCTAATATCGCTCTTATTAAAGTAGCTGACCTTGACCGTATTTATCCTGTTGAACTGTAGTTTTTCTGTACAGATGGGAACAATAAATTCTTGTCAGTCTTTATCACAGGTACAGAAATAGATTTGACTTGATCGTTTGTTTGAATTTGCGTGTCTCTATCCAATTATACTGTTAGTTTTCTGCAGGGATGATGAACTATCGGGTTGGAGATCAAGGTACATCATTGTGTTCGAAGAGGAATGGAGGTGTTTGCGTGTGCAGCCGCAAGCTTGGGTTACTGCAAGTCCTTCTTCAGAATAGTCATGACCTCAGGCCTCAAACAGTTTGAATTATCTTGGCTGATCCGATATTTACATGATTTTCGTTGGCTGGCAATATAATTTATACGCACAGTGAGCAATAATCAGCAGCATCAACTTGTTTAAGTGACGTTGCTTGGCATCAGTACAAATGACTATTTTAGACAAGGACCTTGTGATTGTTGTAGATTTTTTCATTATATTTTAGACAAGGACATTGTGATTGTTGTAGATTTTTTCATTATATTTTAGACAAGGACATTGTGATTGATGTAGATATTTTCATTATATTATCCTTACGGTTTGTTATATATTTAAAAAAAATGTTGAGCAACTAGGAATTACAGCGATAAGGAAAGTCGGACATATTTGAATTGTGATAATAATGGTTTTCTTTTTGGGGGCAAAAACGTTGCACAAAACTTATCCGATATGCAAATGTAGTTTTATATATATATATATATATATATATATATATATATATATATATAATATATATATATATAATATATATATATATATATATATATATATATATATATATATATATATATATATACGTACATATCTAAGTAAGCAATATACCTTTAATTAACATTATAGTGTATGGCAGGAGATCGATATTCAGGTATTTTAGGGTCACATTTAACTCTTGATCTAAATAATGATTTTCCAGTCCTATCGTATTTAATATATTTAACATATTTATAATTTACTAAATAAAATGGATACAATATCTGCGTACTTTTGCAACCGTGATAGTTACACTTTAAAGAAAGTAAAGCGTTAATGAACTTTGAGAGATATCAAAGAGTCATTTTTAATATCAGAAAGAGTCATGGTGAACTAAATATCGAGCCACGAACCTGTAGATTACCAAGAAGCGCCATTATATATATATATATATATATATATATATATATATATATATATATATATATATATATATATATAATGCAAACAAGGAACCCAAATATGTGTGTTCTCGTCCCGAGAGAAAACAATGGTTTTGAGAACGCTATCAAATCAAAGCTTGGCATGGCAACCTAGCAATATCAGACACATGAGGAAAATAACCATTAAAAAAACTTCAGAAAAGAACAATAATTTCGGTATGAAATAATATTCTGATGCGAGATTGACAAATTGAAGACGAGCAAGAAGACGCAAGTCTAGAAGAAGCACCAAGTCTAGAAGAAGCACCAAGTCTAGAAGAAGCACCAAGTCTAGAAGAAGCACCAAGTCTAGAAGAAGCACCAAGTCTAGAAGAAGCACCAAGTCTAGAAGAAGCACCAAGTCTAGAAGAAGCACCAAGTCTAGAAGAAGCACCAAGTCTAGAAGAAGCACCAAGTCTAGAATAAGCACCAAGTCTAGAAGAAGCACCAAGTCTAGAAGAAGTACCAAGTCTAGAAAAAGCACCAAGTCTAGAAGGAAGACCAGGTCTAGATTAAATACCAGGTCTAGAATGAATACCAGGTTTAGAAGGAATACCTTAGTATTGGCTGAGGAAGTGAAGGGAACAAGGCAGTGTGACATTATAGACACAAATCAATTATTTGGTATATAATAGAAAGATAGGCTGACCCTTGGTGATGTGTTTGTTAATTCAGGAATTGTATCCTGTATTTACAGACACGATCATTTCAACTTAAGACCTTTGAAAATTAAATGGACATGTCCTAAGAGAAGATTGAGTAATTCTCACAAGAACTGGTTTTCCATCTACCTTTGAAAGTAAGCGTAAGGAAATGCCAGTAAGGTTTATGTGGCTAGGATAAGGAGCGACAGAGATGTAAAGGATACATAGAACTGAGGAGGGTGAGCATAGTCCAAGAAAAATGGAGAGAGATTGATATTACTTCACACATTTCTGCATATCGTGAGTTCAATGATTACATTATTGACATCTGACTAAGGAATAATATATATATATATATCTTTACCAAGTGACTTAGTAACTACAGAGTCAATCACGATCTGTTAGAAGATAATAAATCAGATGAAAAAAGAGTAGATGAAGAGGATTTCTATAAAAGAAAGATTTAAGTATTGAAAGTGATAGCAAATAATGTAGCTAACATAAGAGTGTTGCAATACATTAGCTTGGAAAAACCCCAAAAGTGTATCACAATTAATTATTTTTAATCGGTTAGTGATGCGCTCGGGATGACCATGCATGTATTGATATCCGAGAGTGGTTGAAACAATGGTACTACAAACAAAATACGAGGAATGAAAATGAGAGAGAGAGAGAGTGTGTGTGTGTGAGAGAAAGAGAGCGAGAGAGAGAGAGAGGGAGAGAAAGGAATAGGAAATAACTGCTGGAGTGATGATAGTTGATTAAACAAAATATACGAACAAATGATATAAAAAAAATGTGTAAAGTACACTCAGAATAAAGGTCAGTCACTCCTCGTGAGTTAAAGTTGAACGCTAACATAATGTTTAATTAACACATTTATAGAATCAAAAGTGCAAACGACAAAGAATAGTACAATTTGCATCATTTGTTTGTATAAGAATAACTGGATTATTCGAAGTTTTTTATGTTGATAATTTCAACATTCGACTTACGTCAGAAATATCACAGTTCATCATGACTAATGGAATTATTGTAGCAACATAGCAACGTCGATTAGAATATTTTTAAGTTAGTTACAGATATTTTACTGAAATTACTAACAGAAATGTTGACAACATATCTTCTTCTTCTTCTGCGTTCATTCTCAAACTCCAACTCGATCTAGCTGGATCATGGTCCTGCTAGATTTCCAGCAGGATGTAGTCCAGAAAATGGAAATGCGTTGTGTCGCCGTTTTATTTGCGCCAATGGCCCGACACATCCGTCTTCGGCGGGTACAACATATCTGATAGGCAAAGGCACTGAGAAGTGAACTAGTTGAGGCAAGGCAAGGCACTGAGAAGTGAACTAGTTGAGGCAAGGCAAGGCACTGAGAAGTGAACTAGTTGAGGCAAGGCAAGGCACTGAGAAGTGAACTAGTTGAGGCAAGGCAAGGCACTGAGAAGTGAACTAGTTGAGGCAAGGCAAGGCACTGAGAAGTGAGCTAGTTGAGGCAAGGCAAGGCACTGAGAAGTGAACTAGTTGAGGCAAGGCAAGGCACTGAGAAGTGAACTAGTTGAGGCAAGGCAAGGCACTGAGAAGTGAACTAGTTGAGGCAAGGCAAGGCTCTGAGAAGTGAACTAGTTGAGGCAAGGCAAGGCACTGAGAAGTGAACTAGTTGAGGCAAGGCAAGGCTCTGAGAAGTGAACTAGTTGAGGCAAGGCAAGGCTCTGAGAAGTGAACTAGTTGAGGCAAGGCAAGGCACTGAGAAGTGAACTAGTTGAGGCAAGGCAAGGCACTGAGAAGTGAACTAGTTGAGGCAAGGCAAGGCTCTGAGAAGTGAACTAGTTGAGGCAAGGCAAGGCACTGAGAAGTGAACTAGTTGAGGCAAGGCAAGGCACTGAGAAGTGAACTAGTTGAGGCAAGGCAAGGCTCTGAGAAGTGAACTAGTTGAGGCAAGGCAAGGCACTGAGAAGTGAACTAGTTGAGGCAAGGCAAGGCACTGAGAAGTGAACTAGTTGAGGCAAGGCAAGGCACTGAGAAGTGAACTAGTTGAGGCAAGGCAAGGCACTGAGAAGTGAACTAGTTGAGGCAAGGCAAGGCACTGAGAAGTGAACTAGTTGAGGCAAGGCAAGGCACTGAGAAGTGAACTAGTTGAGGCAAGGCAAGGCTCTGAGAAGTGAACTAGTTGAGGCAAGGCAAGGCACTGAGAAGTGAACTAGTTGAGGCAAGGCAAGGCACTGAGAAGTGAACTAGTTGAGGCAAGGCAAGGCTCTGAGAAGTGAACTAGTTGAGGCAAGGCAAGGCACTGAGAAGTGAACTAGTTGAGGCAAGGCAAGGCTCTGAGAAGTGAACTAGTTGAGGCAAGGCAAGGCACTGAGAAGTGAACTAGTTGAGGCAAGGCAAGGCACTGAGAAGTGAACTAGTTGAGGCAAGGCAAGGCACTGAGAAGTGAACTAGTTGAGGCAAGGCAAGGCACTGAGAAGTGAACTAGTTGAGGCAAGGCAAGGCACTGAGAAGTGAACTAGTTGAGGCAAGGCAAGGCACTGAGAAGTGAACTAGTTGAGGCAAGGCAAGGCTCTGAGAAGTGAACTAGTTGAGGCAAGGCAAGGCACTGAGAAGTGAACTAGTTGAGGCAAGGCAAGGCTCTGAGAAGTGAACTAGTTGAGGCAAGGCAAGGCACTGAGAAGTGAACTAGTTGAGGCAAGGCAAGGCACTGAGAAGTGAACTAGTTGAGGCAAGGCAAGGCTCTGAGAAGTGAACTAGTTGAGGCAAGGCAAGGCACTGAGAAGTGAACTAGTTGAGGCAAGGCAAGGCACTGAGAAGTGAACTAGTTGAGGCAAGGCAAGGCACTGAGAAGTGAACTAGTTGAGGCAAGGCAAGGCACTGAGAAGTGAACTAGTTGAGGCAAGGCAAGGCTCTGAGAAGTGAACTAGTTGAGGCAAGGCAAGGCACTGAGAAGTGAACTAGTTGAGGCAAGGCAAGGCACTGAGAAGTGAACTAGTTGAGGCAAGGCAAGGCTCTGAGAAGTGAACTAGTTGAGGCAAGGCAAGGCACTGAGAAGTGAACTAGTTGAGGCAAGGCAAGGCACTGAGAAGTGAACTAGTTGAGGCAAGGCTCTGAGAAGTGAACTAGTTGAGGCAAGGCAAGGCACTGAGAAGTGAACTAGTTGAGGCAAGGCAAGGCACTGAGAAGTGAACTAGTTGAGGCAAGGCAAGGCTCTGAGAAGTGAACTAGTTGAGGCAAGGCAAGGCACTGAGAAGTGAACTAGTTGAGGCAAGGCAAGGCACTGAGAAGTGAACTAGTTGAGGCAAGGCAAGGCACTGAGAAGTGAACTAGTTGAGGCAAGGCAAGGCACTGAGAAGTGAACTAGTTGAGGCAAGGCAAGGCACTGAGAAGTGAACTAGTTGAGGCAAGGCAAGGCACTGAGAAGTGAACTAGTTGAGGCAAGGCAAGGCTCTGAGAAGTGAACTAGTTGAGGCAAGGCAAGGCACTGAGAAGTGAACTAGTTGAGGCAAGGCAAGGCACTGAGAAGTGAACTAGTTGAGGCAAGGCAAGGCTCTGAGAAGTGAACTAGTTGAGGCAAGGCAAGGCTCTGAGAAGTGAACTAGTTGAGGCAAGGCAAGGCACTGAGAAGTGAACTAGTTGAGGCAAGGCAAGGCACTGAGAAGTGAACTAGTTGAGGCAAGGCAAGGCTCTGAGAAGTGAACTAGTTGAGGCAAGGCAAGGCACTGAGAAGTGAACTAGTTGAGGCAAGGCAAGGCACTGAGAAGTGAACTAGTTGAGGCAAGGCAAGGCTCTGAGAAGTGAACTAGTTGAGGCAAGGCAAGGCACTGAGAAGTGAACTAGTTTAGGCAAGGCAAGGCACTGAGAAGTGAACTAGTTGAGGCAAGGCAAGGCACTGAGAAGTGAACTAGTTGAGGCAAGGCAAGGCACTGAGAAGTGAACTAGTTTCGCCGAAATATCGACACACGAATATATATATTAGAAGATTGAAGTTATATCCTCTCAACTACTGATACATTTCACACATGTTGATGTTAAGGCAATATTACGTTGTTATTATCCCCCTCTTCAAACATTTATAAAACAGCTTTGTGGAAAGTATGAAGGTCTGACTAGTTTCCAATACGACGCAGAAGTGAATATCTAGATATGACATACCTTAATAAATTGTTTTTCTTGTGAATTCACACACGACTTCATTTCTATTCAATTATAATTTTGGTGAAGTCACACACGAATTCATTTCTATTCAATTATAATTTTGGTGGAGTCACACACGACTTTATTTCTATTCAATTATAATTTTGGTGGAGTCACACACGACTTTGTTGTTTCTATTCAATTATAATTTTGGTGGAGTCACACGCGACTTTATTTCTATTCAATTATAATTTTTATGGAGTCACAACGACTTCATTTCTATTCAAATATAATTTTGGTGGAGTCACACACGAATTCATTTCTATTCAATTATAATTTTGGTGGAGTCAAACACGACTTCATTTCTATTCAATTATAATTTTGGTGGAGTCACACACGACTTTGTTGTTTCTATTCAATTATAATTTTGGTGGAGTCACACGCGACTTTATTTCTATTCAATTATAATTTTTATGGAGTCACAACGACTTCATTTCTATTCAAATATAATTTTGGTGGAGTCACACACGAATTCATTTCTATTCAATTATAATTTTGGTGGAGTCAAACACGACTTTGTTGTTTCTATTCAATTATAATTTTGATGGAGTCACACGCGACTTTATTTCTATTCAATTATAATTTTGATAGGGTCACACGCGACTTTATTTCTAGTCAATTATAATTTTGATGGGGTCACTCGCGACTTTTTCTATTTAACTATAATTGAACCTGCTATGAGTAAGTGACGCCATCTTAAAGCATCGTATATCGCTGAAAGTTGGAACCTTATGAGTGTTAAAAAACCCAAATAAACCGCAGAAACTTGACTAGTGCATAAAGTGTTAATAGTAAATAAGTAAATATGTGTTACAAATACCTACAACTACGAATGACAAGATAATAAAAACAATTGTAATCAAATAAGTAAGGAAGAAAATAGTTGACGTTTCGATTATATATTTTCTTCTGAACAAACATAAAATAATATGAAAATGAATACAGAAAAAAATGTTACAAAATATTGTGTTTATAAAATATAAAATAATATTTGTGTGTGTGTATGTTGGTGTAAAAAAATACATTCTTTCAGACGAAGATCGTAGATAGAAACATCAACCATTTTCTTCCTTATTTATTTTATTATAATTGTATTTATCATATTTTTTTTACTAAATGTGGTAGGCATTTTCAATACAAATTTACTTATTCACTATTATGACTTTGGTATTTGTATTACCATATCCCATACCGTTGATTGTTAACTTTGCCGATCAGCATTTCAAAAAAATATATGCTAACGTCGACAAGTCGATTGAAAACATCCCCTCATGTTATGTTATGTTATGTTCCTCCAGGGCCATAGGCGGCGCATAGGGCAGAAACCATAGCTTTCCATTTCTGTCTTTGTGTTGCCAGGTCTTTCAATTGTTGCGTGTTGTTTAGGTTCATTGAAATACCTTCTCTATTAATGGTTCTTCGTAGAGTTTCTCTAGGTCTCCCTCTTCTTCTTACTCCAGGTGGCACCCAATATAGTGACTGCTGGGGAATTCTTAGGCTGTTCATTCTGAGAACATGGCCGATGTAAGTCTAACCCCTTTGCCTAATGAAGGAAGATATATAGGTTTTTTTTGCTTTCCTTTCGTATAGTAGTGTTAGATTTAAAGTCACTCCACTTAACATTCAGAATAATACGTAGGCATTTGTTTTCAAAGGAGTCGAGTCTCTTATCTGTGGCTTTTGTGGCTTTCCAACTTTCGCACCCATATGATAGAATTAGGGGTGATGTTGGAGTTAAACAACTTGAGTTTTGTGGTGTTTCTTAGCGTGTTTGACGTCCAGATGTTGCGTAGTATATTGAAAGCACCCGCTGCAAGGGCAATACGGTGTAAAATTTCTTTTGATGAGTCTCCATCCAATGCTAGATTGGTGCCTAAATATGTAAAATTGTTGACTTTTAATAATGGAACATTTTGAATAATAATGGAACATTTTCAATAATGGAACATCCCCTCATGGCACTATTAAATATAGATTGAATTTATCGAAGCCCAAATTCAACATAACATAAACTGCATACCTATTAAGTAAGGTAAATTGGGTCCCATAAAGTAACCTTCCGTCAGGGATGAAGATAACTCTTCATGTACCAAGCCTCAGCAATAGTTGCAGCAACTATTAGGTGGGATGGCCAGCTCTCTTCCTTGCTGTCATTACCTCCCCTAACTCATGCGAAAGGTTCTCATTTACAGCTGGGCTGACTAGAGGAGCGGACATATTAGGCGAGAAATCACGACACGGATTTTATTTTTATGAGGACGTAGTTTAGAACCTAACAAGGCGGTGATAGTAAGGAGGCTCATTACCAACTAGGCTATCGCGTTCCTCGCATATCTATTATAGCTGCTTGTGTAGTACAAACACCGAACACGGCACGGACCAGTAGTCGTTAATACCGCTGGATAACAAACATAAACAAAACTTAATCTTTTTCGTGGTAGATACAGAGAAACCATGGTTATAAATCATGTTCTTTGGAAGGAAACCGCGAGAATTTATCATAGAAATCAGATAACTAACAACGTTCGATACAGTTGGAAGAGATTACAGTGAAGGCTAATCACCGTGATCACGACGCCACAGAACAAAATTTAGCTATCTCGTTGAAAATAGTTAGGGGTGAGATGCAACAGAAGAACGCTATAGTATCCTGATTCTTGAAATAAACAGTTTATTTAGAAAAAGCTCATGTGAATCTACAAAATATACTTATTTTGAACATTGAGCCAGTTGTATGTTAGCTCTTTAGATTGTAAATATGGCGTCTAAATGCTTAAAGAAAGTTATACTGCAATACAACTGTGTACTAATACTACTACTCCTGTTAATGATAGCGTTACTTTTACTAATATCACCACCACAATCACCATCACCACTACTATTACTACAACTACTACTGCTACTACTGTTACTTCTGCTATCATCAACACCTCAACTACCACCACTACTAATACAACCAATACTGCAACAACGTCTACTGCTGCTACTACTACTATACTTATATTTCTACTACTGGTATTATTAGCACATCTATTACTATTGCTAAAAGTACTACTATTACTAGTACCACCGCCCCTACCACCATCACTATCATCACTGCTGCTGCTATTACTAGTACTATTAATATTACTAATATTTCAATGATCACTATTCCCACAAACACTTCTACTAGTACAACTGTTATTATTGTAGCAACTACTACTAATATAACGCTATGCTTCTTTCAAACGATATAAAGGGACTGAAGCAACTAATAAAGAACACAAAGAAATACAGCGAATCAAAAAACGTATATTTAAGAAATACAGCGAATCACAAAACGTATATTAAAAAAATAAAGCTGCATGTGCAAAAAATAAAGATCATGTCAACAGATATAACAACACAGCAACCCAAAGTCAGAATAGACAATACCGAGATAGAATGTATGGATAAATTCGAATACTTAGAAGCAAATATCAGCGGTGCTGGAGACTGCATGGCAGAGATAAGGAAGAGATTGGCAATGGCATATTGTAAAATAACGCGATTGAAAAAACATATGGAAAAACAACAAAACAGAAACGATATTGTTAATGCTAAGAACTTTTATGTTTCAAGTTGCAACATACGGCTGTGATACGTGGACCTTGAGTAAAACATTGGCAAATGTGATCAAAACCTTTGAGATGAAATGCTACAGAAAGATACTTAGAATATAATTGAAAAAAAAAGAAAAACTCAGATATTATGAACATATTGAATGTGGCAGAATGTTGTTTACTAAACACAATAGCAAAAAGAAACTACACCTGTTTAGTTATATAAAGAGCCATAGCTGTTTAGAAAGGCAAATAATGGAGAGCAGAGCACCTGGAAGGAGCAGAAGGGGCAGACCAAGAAGACGATGAACTGACAACATTAAAGATAACATGAACACGTCGTTGGAAAATGCAAGCTGCATGGCCCAAGACAGAGAAGGGTTCAGGGAGTTCATTAGGAAGACAATGTTCTGGAGAAAATCGTCACATGACACACTAGTAATAATACTATCTCTACTACTATTACTACTACTAATATAACTACTACTGTTATTGTCACTCCTACGATTACCACTACTACTACTAATACCACTACCACCACCACTACTACTACTACTACTACTACTACTACTACTACTACTACCACTACCACTACTACTACTACTACTACTACTACTACTACTACTACTACTACTACTACTACCACTACCACCACCACTACTACTACTACTACTACTACTACTACCACTACCACTACTACCACTACTACTACTACTACTACTACTACTACCACTACTACTACTACTACTACTACTACCACTACCACTACCACTACTACTACTACTACTACCACTACCACTACTACTACTACTACTACTACTACCACTACCACTACTACTACTACTACTACTACTACTATAACAACAACGTCGGTTGTAATAACGATAACAATGGCATACTTGAGTAGCAATACAAGTGATAAGACGCTGAAGACGTAAATGGAACAAATTATATAAATGGAACAAGAAGTAATAAATGGAACAAATTATATAATTGGAACAAGAAGTAATAAATGGAACAAATTATATAAATGGAACAAGAAGTAATAAATGGAACAAATTATATAAATGGAACAAGAAGTAATAAATGTAACAAATTATATAAATGGAACAAGAAGTAATAAATGGAACAAATCGTATAAATGGAACAAATTATATAAATGGAACAAATCGTATAAATGGAACAAATTATATAAATGGAACAAGAAGTAATAATTGGAAGAAATCATAAAATACGAACAAGAAGTATTAAACAAAAAGTTGGTAATATATTCTATTCTTTCTTCTTCTTCTTCAGCTTTTATTCTCAAATTCTGCTGAATTTCTACTGTAGCAGGTAATGGTCCTACCAGATAATGGAAAAGCGTTGTGTCGCCATTTTATTTGCGCCAATTGCCCAACACAATTGGAATATTATTTTTTTTTAAATAGCTAAAGTGATGTCATAGCCACTAATTTGCTTCAATTGGTCGACAATGCTTTCTGAACGGTACGGGAAATTTTATCCTGGTTTCTGGGCCGACCGAAAGTTTCTCTGTGCCTTCGTCATAGACACGAGCAATTAAACAAGTGTGTAACTTTGAGCAAACTGAGACAACAGAACAGGAAACGTGAGAATAAATATTTTATATAATAGTAGATGAAGGTGGCTATATAATTGATGAAGGTGGCTATATAATTGATGAAGGTGGCTATATAATTGATGAAGGTGGCTATATAATTGATGAAGGTGGCTATATAATTGATGAAGGTGGCTATATAATTGATGAAGGTGGCTATATAATTGATGAAGGTGGCTATATAATTGAATATACAAAGGATGGAAAATAGAGAACGTAAAAAGATCTATGTGACACTGGTGACGTAAACGATGAGAAACGAAACGATGATGATGGTGACTACTTGAATTGCTGTGGTAGTAGACAATACTACACTAATTACTTATATATAGATACACATGTAAAATGGTTAAATAGCCGTTTTACCCGGAGCAAAAATAAAGACCCTTTTCATCGAAACGTCGATTCTGTGTATTGTTCCACGTAGAATTGCTATTTAACCAATATTTATATTTTTTCCATATTTACCTAACAATTGGTGCAGAGTTTTACTGTACTCTCACGTCCAGACTAATGACCAGTAACTCACAAACGTTGGAATATTCAGTAAAACTAATCGAAATGAAATCATGCAGTCACTGAAACGCATTATGAACAAAATGTAGAGTAGTATCAATAGAATACTGTGAAATATTTGAGAACTCACCTTGATTTAACAAACACAAACTTGATTCATGACATGAAAAAAACACCATTTGTGTTTAAAATTAAATCTCAACCGCGCTATGAGAACGCCAGGCGAGAGAACTCACAGATTACTGTTTCAGGTACATCCGATAGATTCAAATATATTTGTAGTATTTCTAATATGTTTGGTTGGATGAGCTCTGGTAGCGTTTTATAGTAACATGCAGAAGTGGTGGCAATAATGTGGTCACAATTTACTGTTGAATTAAGAGCATAGAATTATACCAGGTGTTGTGTGTATATTTATTATATATATGTATGTATGTGTGTGTACGTGAGAGAGAGGGAGAGAGAGACAGTGAAATAGGCGAGAGGGAGTTGGACCCAAAACTATGAGTTTAGAGTATGAACACATGTGTGAAACTTCGATCTATTTTAGTAGGTTTTGATGTTCATGTTTTGTATGGCCCGAAAGCTGATCCAATAATATCAACACCGGAATCTGACATGTATGTGATAGGAAGCGACTAAAAAATTGTTTGGGATTGAGTTGGTTGTCCCATTTAATAGAAGTTCAAAGTGAATCAAAGATCTTCTGAAGTGATGTGTCAGACAGCAAGTAATAGATATTACAATACTGCCGGAGACGGATGTGTCGGGTCATTGGTGCAAATAAAACGGCGACACAATGCATTTCTATTCTCTGGACTTCATGCTACTGGAAATATAGTAGGACCATTGTTCTGCCATAAGAGAGATCTAGCTGGAGTTTGAGAATGAACGCCGAAGAAGAAGAGGAATAGAATATGCTACCAACTTTATAGTATTGGCACTCTTAATATATATTCTATGATACTTCTAATATTTGTTCTATGTCACTTCTAATGTATATTGTTCTATGACTTTTCTAATGTCTAGTGTTCTGTGACATTTCTAATAAATAATATTCTGTGAGATTTCTAATGTCTAGTGTTTTGTGAGATTTCTAATGTCTAGTGTTTTGTGAGATTTCTAATGTCTAGTGTTTTGTGAGATTTCTAATGTTTAGTGTTTTTTTAGATTTCTAATGTCTAGTGTTTTGTGAGATTTCTAATGTCTAGTGTTTTGTGAGATTTCTAATGTCTAGTGTTTTGTGAGATTTCTAATGTCTAGTGTTTTGTGAGATTTCTAATGCCTAGTGTTTTTTTAGATTTCTAATGTCTAGTGTTTTGTGAGTTTTCTGTTTGCTCTGAAGCACATGAAACCAATAACCAGATTACATGGTCACTAGTTAAAAAAAAAAGTTCGAAGGAAAGACATTGAATGAAACGAAGTTCGGCTGGATAGATGTTGGAATAAAATTCTATTGTTTGATAGTGTGTCGTTCTCTCTGTATGATATATCGCGATCATCGACAATATCAGGAGAACCCTAACAAGTATTTTTCGATTATTTCCCTGTATTTCATTGGTCAGCGCTGGCAGGCGACACAAAGTATATCTAACACAAAGTATATATAACACAAAGTATATTTACATAGTGACTAACGGAAATCACAAGAATAATCAAAATCAAAACCTCTGCCTGTGGCACGAAAGGAACAAACTAATTGTCAAACTGTCAAATACAGCATGTTGATCACATCATTTCACAGGTAGGAAGAGATCTTACAGCTATAAAAGTTATGGCTGCTGCTCAGTGTGAACAGAGGTAACATTTCCTTCTATATCAGGGCCTGGTTGTTTCTGTAGTAGAATATGCATTGGCAATTTTTACGCTTAGCCAGACGCAGACTGAAATACTGGGTACGATTTAGAACGAATTGAGGTTATGTTTATCATATCTGGGTGTAATAGAGATGCATCAGTGAGAGCTATGCGATTCTCCAACAACATAGCACGACATAGCACAACATAGCACACAATAATAATAAAATTACCAAGAAGAATAATCAGACCCATAACCCGTGAGTGTCGTAGGTATGTCGTACTGATCGGCACAATAAACTCCCGAAAACACCACCATCCTCAACCATTCGTAGAAGTGTAGAAAAAATTATGTTCACACCATTCCTAGATACTATCAATCCAGAATTTTCTTTCACGCCTCTTCTCTTTCCACATACAACTATTTCTTGCAAAATATTTTTGTTTTCGCTAGAATACAGTTATTCTGAAGTCGGATGTGTCAGGCCGAAAGGCGTAGATATCGCAGCAATGCTGCAAACCATGACACAATGCATTCCGTTCTCCGGACTACATCCTGCTAATCTGCAGGAGTTTGAGAACGAACGTAGAAGAAGAACAAGAATACAGTTATTTAGAGTAAAAACCAACCTACAAATCACAGCTGTGACAAAGAACACCCACTCTATTCTGAAATTCAGAAAGTGAATGGAAGCTGACTAAAAATAAAATAAGTCATGAATGGGGCATAGAGAAATGTGGCACACAAAAAATGTGTGTAGATGGTGGATGTGCCACCTGTTTTGATTTGTCTCATTAAATGTGCCCGTGGATTGCTATACCATTTTCGAGTGATAATAACTCTCAATAGACAATGCAAATAGGGGGTGTCTTATTGCAGTGGAGTCTGAGGTGCAGGTCAGCGAAAATTCAAGTGAAAGCAACATGAAGGGGATTATATACACGGATGGTTCAGTTGTTCAATACGTGCGTAGTGCTAGGTACTTCATAGGTCTTTCTTTAGGGAAGACCATCAAATAGGACAGCGGTTCATTTGATGTTATGAGAGAAAGCAACATGACGATCGATGGTGATTACGACACCGACCAATTCCTTGAACTGAATAAGTACAGAGAGGACAACTCATGTCTATATTATTAGTGACTCGATGAGCATGATCAGAAACATATAACTTAATTGTATTCGAGAACAGGAGGTTGAGACATCCGAGAGGATGAATTTGGAATGTGTCACATTCATTATTGTGCTTTGTCATGTGGGTGTTCAGGACAACGAGAGAGAGCAGGTGGGATGTCTTGCACGGCTATTGTATCCAGCGGTAGAGCAATGGATCATGCGGGTATTTTTAACTTCTTACGAGAAACAACAGGTGCAAACAAAATTAATGTCAGGTGATGATTTCTTTTCCATATCCATAATAATGGATCTGGGCTTGAGATGCGACGTTGCTAGAAATGACCGTCACTGTGGACAAGATTATGTTTGTCAACTGTGGACTTAAGATTATGTATGTCAGCTGTGGACTTTTAAGATGATGTTTATCAACTGTGGACTTAGAATGATATTTGTTAACTGTGGGCTTAGGATGATATATGTCAGCTGTGGACTTACGATGATATTTGTCAACTGTGGACTTAAGATGACGTTTAACTGTGGACTTAGAATGATATTTGTTAACTGTGGGCTTAGGATGATATATGTCAGCTGTGGACTTAGAATGATATTTGTCAACTGTGGGCTTAGGATGATGTTTGTGAACTGTGGACTTAAGACGATGTTTATTAATTGTGGACTTAAGATGACTTTTAACTGTGGACTTAGAATGATGTTTGTTAACTGTGGGCTTGCGACGATGTTTGTCAACTGTAGACTTAGAATGATGTTTGTTAACTGTGGGCTTGCGACGATGTTTGTCAACTGTAGACTTAGAATGATATTTGCCAGCTGTGGGCTTACGATGATGTTTGCCAGCTGTGGGCTTACGATGATGTTTGTTGACTATTAAAGAACTGTATGGTAACATAATGGTGTATAAATTCAAGTGAAAATCTGAGCACCTATGAACGTTCCCGGAGTGTAAAGATCATGAACCGACGACTAACTAACTATAAGGGAAAATCCTCGCTTCTTCTTCATTGTTTTTTACGTTCATTCTCAAATTTTTGCAGGTTCGCAGGAGGTAGTCCGACGAATAGAATGCGCTGTGTCAGGGTTTAAATCATAGCTGTGACATCTGTAAATTTCTGCCTTACAAATCTGACCTCAGCATGTTTTTAGTTCACTTTGACTCTCTTTGGGGAAAACACGAAAATCCACCCTAAAACATTCTTAGTTGACACTTACGACATACAAAGCTGTTAGATAGAAATGTTGATATTATTTCCATTCGGACAATGCAACACACGGGAGAACAATAGAAGCACTATGTCCTCACTATATAAGCATGTAGTCTGCTAGAAGTTTACATGATGCTTACTCTAGTGCGCTGGTTCTCAATATCGTTCACCCAGGACCACAGAGATTTGAAAGAGAGAGAGAGAGGGAGAGGGGGAGAACCAAGAAAATAAATGCAAATAAAATTGGGAGGGGCCACATACCTATCGGGGGGGGGGGGGGTCACTTGTCCAGGGGATATGTAACTCTCTTGAACCAGGAAATTTTGGAGTTTGGAAGAGTTAGAGATAAATACACACACATACACACACAGATCGAGAGAGAGAAAGAGAGAGAGAGATAGTGCATCAGATGGTAGTTCTCTGTATTGTTTACTTTCACTCCAATCCTCAGTCATTCAATGACTGTCCAACGTTCCCATCACATTTAGCAATTCAGGAGGGCCTTATTCTCTTCCAGTATACAGAAGTCACCGAACCATTTTAATAGGAATGTTATGTTTGAACATTATATTTGATCCTGTGTCTTACAGAACTTAACATATCGTTTGATCGATAAGTAGTTCCAAATCTCTTACATTTATTGCTACCACTTTCTCATCATTTCCGAAGATTAGATCTGGCTTATGTGTGTTGCAGCTATAATCGAGATTTGGCTAATGTGTGTTGCAGCTATCATCCAGTAATAATGCAGGGCGTAATTATTTTTACACGTGTAAAATGATGTGTATAGCTGGGATATATTTGTATTTATATTTCAAAGAGATTATATTATTGGATGCAAGATCTAAGATCTATCTTCACAACATATAATAAAGTCACTCTCAGCTCGGACTTAAAAACTAATACACGGTCAGCGTTGGCAAAATCAAATACATATGATCTCAGCTTTCACAAATTAAAATCAAAGTTCCTATGATCTGGGCTTTCACAAATTAGAATCAACATTCCTATGATCTGGGTTTTCCCAAATTAGAATAAACATTCCTATGATCTGGGTTTTCAGAAATTATAAGTCCAATTCAACTATATACAGAGTCCCAAAAAATGCCTGGGAAATAAGAAAGAAGTCAATATCCAATTGTTACTGATTTGAAACTACCCTTGACAACAGAAAAAATTGGTAGTATATCATATTCAAAATGTGATCATCACTACATTTTTCGCTGTAATGATTTTTGTTTGGCCATATTTACGTGCAGTAGTTTGCCTCTGCTTTTTTAAAGGTATGTGTTGTTAACTGTCTTGCGATGGAAAATAACAACTATGAAAAGTAAGTTAATTTATATACGAGTAAATATTTGTATGGGTGGCATGCAAAAGCAAAGGTGTTACCAAAAAAGCTAATAATTCGGAGGAAAATGAAGACATTATATATCAGGTGACATATTATTTCCAGAACGTAGTCTCTCTTATGACTGTTCTGAACTCTTCGTGAACTTGGACCAGCTGCCATGCATCTGCAGAGTCAGCTTTAAAGAATCTGATATTTCTATTCTCCATCTTCGTCTAGCTTCTTCTTGGTCGACCTCTGCCTCTGTTACAATCGACCATGTCCTTCATTATTGCTCTTTTTATACCATTATGTTTCATCTCACCTCCAAGGCATCTATTGTCTTTGCTGCTGACCTGTCTAGTATCCATGTTTCGCAACCATAGATTGACATTGGGAATATACTCGATCTAAATAATTGTACTGTTGTTCTGCAATTGGAACCTTGTCAAAAGTTTATAATTTGAATTAATTTTTTTTAGTTTGAAAGTCTCTTGATTTCAGCTGCGCAAATTTATACACTGTCGATATTCACTCCCAGATTTTTAAAAATTGTTTTCACTCTAGTTCTTAATTGTCACTTGTTATCTTTGGGCGTTTTCTTACTTTGTTTGTTGTTGAGAGATTACCTACACAATATGTAGGATTATATGATCTGCGATTTGTTGTAGTGTAAGATTTTCAGTTTGTATGTTATATTGTATTTTTATTTGTGAGGAACGTTTTTAATCAATGGATCATTAATTAATATGTACACTTTTCGACATTCTGTGGGAAACTGAGCTCATATAGGGTCTCACAAGAGCCCATGGTTTATATCTCATAACTCACCACATTTTACTTTCTTTCTATCATTCATATCAAATAATAATCAATAATCGATCACTTTCAATCACGATAGATAATTTATATTGTTTGATATCGCAGATATGAGAGACCAAACCAGGGCCTGTCCTTAAGTCAAAAGGAATTGATAATAGTTCAGATCAATAGTTCCAGAACTGTTAGTTTCTTGAAAGAAACAGCGGGGTGGTTTTGCTCTCCCCGATCTATCAGAAAGAAAAACCGTATGACAGCCCGACAAGCACGAGACAGACTGTCTAAACCAGAATACAGCAGGAAATACAAATCAGGATCGCCAAGATATTTTTCTGCCCCCGCGTTACTGTTCTAAAAATATTGAGTGAGTTGGCTTCAGAGCTCAGAATACACTTGATATAAGGCAATACTACAGTGAAACGGAACAACAATAGTACTTACGTAGAACAAAGGTTTTTGATGTTTCACTTGAATATAACAGACGGACTATCACTAAGACTAAGGGGTAATAAGGTGTAAACACGAAAACATACAAATGACGATACACAAGATATTTTCAACGTGTCGAAACGTTAGGTCTTTCTCTAGAATGTATAAAATAAACAGTGAAAAACAATGAAAACTCCAAAGGACTATTAGGCTCCATACTACACGAGACAAGTTCAATCCGCATCGTCGACCCCAAAAATTTAGAACTACCATAGAAAGTAAAGGGTCTCAGCTCCGGAGATGCCCTGGGATATATGTGCTACGTATTCTGCAGATTGTCCACATGAGCATACATCTGCTACAGATTTCCAGTCAGGGCCGGTCTTAGGCCATTGCAACCCATGCGGCCGCAGTGGGCCCCGCATTTCATAGGCCCATAAATTCATATTAGAATTTATTTTATTATCCTCTTCCCTACCCAGACTGGGCCCCGCGCAATCCGTTTCGCATTGGGCCCCTTAATTGTTAGGGCCGGCCCTGTTTCCAGTACATGATTTTTTCAAGTATATTGTAGCCTGTTCTCAATATAAGAATGATTATTTGTTTCTGTTTTCCAAGTTTGTTGATATCATCATCTTTTTGACTGAATGGATGACATCCAGCTTGGCTAACGGATCAACTATCTTATTTCTCTTATCTGGGAATTACATGGAATACATTGAACAAATTGTTTTTCCTTACCTGAGATTTGAGTAACTATTATGTGGAATACAGTTGGATTCCAAAGGGTTTGCAAGGCAGATTTGACATCGATTAAGGTAACTATCGTGTTTAGCTTCACGTGGGATAATCCCAGCGGCAAATATTTTGTTTCTTTGATAGCTTCATCTTTCGGTTTGAAATTTGTAGAATAAACATCACAGGCTATTGATTTCTGGAGGTTCCTTAAATTTTGCCATTCTTGAGGTTGCTTCTATTTAACCATTCTAGAGGTTGTTTCTATTTAACCATTCTCGAGGTTGCTTCTATTTAACCATTTTAGAGGTTACTTCTATTTAACCATTTTCGAGGTTACTCCTATTTAACCTTTATTGAGGTTGCTTATATTTAACCATCCTCGAGATTGCTTCTATTTAACCATTTTCGAGGTTTCTTCTATTTAACCATTCTCGAGGTTGCTTATATTTAACAATTTTCGAGGTTTCTTCTATTTAGTTCTTGAGAAAATAACAGGCATAATAGAAGGCTCGAGAGATCGTGGACAATAACTTGACAAAATAGTAGATAGTCTGACAATGTGGCACAGCAAAACTTCAACAATGATAATTATAAAAAATGATGGAAATATTAGAGTTGTGGAGATCCATGATGGCCTACGACAGTCCAGTCGGCACGGCACCTGATATATATATATATATATATATATATATATATATATATATATATATATATATATATATATATATATATATATATATATATATATATATATATATATATATATACTGATGTAGATTATGATGAAACCCTGCTATATTATATTTATATTTTGATATACATGTTAATATAACATATATTAACATTCTTCTATACATGATTTTCACATATCATGCGTGGGCAAATCTGTGTCCGGTTTGATGAATGAAGTTTAGTGATTACAATCTACTCACCAGGGATGTGACAGATATCTCATGGTTGACATTTATATCTGAAATAAGATGTTCTTTCAATATATCTTAATGAATTTACATATTTAACACAATAATTGCAAATGTCAAGTCTGTTAAAACTGATTTCTGTTACTAAAAATGATTCATTTCTATTGGTCCTGCATAGACTGTTCTCTAGGGCAGAGCTGTCAATACTTCATTTGTCTTTATCATCTGCTGGAGAAAGTAATGATTATCTGAACGTTGATTGTTTCACATCACAATGACTAGACTCCATTGTAATTTTCCTTCGATTAACGTTTCGCTTGAAGAGTTCTTTTGGGTTGATGTTAATAGAGAAGTCCTTAGAGCCTGTCATTTTTCATTGCGTTATTTTGAACAAGTAGTCTGACAATATCTTGAAGTATTGTGTAATATTTCTCTAAAATGAAAACAACTTTCGTAATGGCATGTTTTGGAATGGCAGGAAGGATTTATATAAACAGTGGAAATAAAGGTTGCTTTGCATAGCGGCTGCCACGACGTGTATATCAAAACTTTTATATTGTACACCAGAAAGACCAAATTTCAGTCCCATTACGTTGTTTGAATCGGGGATCTCGTATAATTAATTGTTTTTAATGATTTATTTCTTGTAAGATTGGGTTTGTATCACACAAGCCACTCGCAATATCCCTGCAACTCCCAAACAGAAAAAATGAAATATGGACAGTCCTTCTTTATTTTTAATATGTAATATATTATATTTATATAAGTATATAATAGCTATTATTAACTTTCCAGATCACTAGTTCATTAATAATTTCTTTATGTTGTTCTCCATTTTTTTTGCATTTACACGATTAAGACATTTTGATCGTAATGTCTTGTGAACTATAAAACATTTTTTAAATGAGATTCTGTAATTTGTGTGTATTGTAAAATCTTATGGCGTCTTGTTCTTTGTAACATCGAGAAAGGAAGTGACAATTTTGTGTCCGTTTTATAATAAACACATTGTCTTCACGATATGATCTTTATTGGTCAGCGACAAGAGCACTCAACATGAACATGGAAACAGCAAGATACAGAGGAAGATCAAAACAAGGTGGATCGACAGGGTTACTAACAATCAAATAGTGCACAACATTACTGCATATCAAGAGACCAAATATGAAATATGGAATAGCCAGAATATCGATCGACATTCACTCTGGCGACGCCTCACGGCACAAGCAGGAAAAAAGACAATAGATAGATAAAGAGATATTTTCTTGGGATAAAAGAAGCTTTGCGGAAAGTGCAATGAAGTTACTGATTGTTTGATTGTTTGATTGACACACCATGGAATACTGATTGTTTGATTGACACACCATGGAATACTGATTGTTTGATTGACACACCATGGAATGCTGATTACTGATTGTTTGATTGACACACCATGGAATACTGATTACTGATTGTTTGATTGACACACCATGGAATACTGGTTGTTTGATTGACACACCATGGAATACTGATTGTTTGATTGACACACCATGGAATACTGATTGTTTGATTGTTTGATTGTTTGATTGACACACCATGGAATACTGATTGTTTGATTGACACACCATGGAATACTGATTGTTTGATTGACACACCATGGAATACTGATTGTTTGATTGACACACCATGGAATGCTGATTACTGATTGTTTGATTGACACACCATGGAATACTGATTACTGATTGTTTGATTGACACACCATGGAATACTGGTTACTTATTGTTTGAATGACACACCATGTAGTGCTGGTTACTGTTTGTTTGATTGACACACCATCTAATACTGATTACTAACTGTTTGATTGACACACCATGGAATACTGATTATTGATTATTTGATTGACACACCATGGAATACTGATTACTGATTGTTTGATTGACACACCATGGAATGCCGATTACTTATTGTTTGATTGACGACACACCATGGAATACTGATTACGTATTGTTTGATTGACACACCATGGAATACTGATTACTGATTGTTTGATTGACACACCATGGAATGCTGATTACTTATTGTTTGATTGACATACCATGGAATGCTAATTACTTATTGTTTGATTGACACACCATGGAATACTGATTACTGAATTTTTGACTGACACACCATGGAATGCTGATTACTTATTGTTTGATTGACGACACACCAAGGAATACTGATTACTTATTGTTTGATTGACACACCATGGAATACTGATTACTTATTGTTTGATTGACGACACACCAAGGAATACTGATTACTTATTGTTTGATTGACACACCATGGAATACTGATTACTTATTGTTTGATTGACGACACACCAAGGAATACTGATTACTTATTGTTTGATTGACACACCATGGAATGCTGGTTACTGTTTGTTTGATTGACACACCATGGAATGCTGATTACTTATTGTTTGATTGACAGCTCATGGAATGCTGGTTACTGTTTGTTTGATTGACACACCATGGAATGCTGATTACTTATTGTTTGATTGACACACCATGGAATACTGATTACTTATTGTTTGATTGACACACCATGGAATACTGATTACTTATTGTTTGATTGACACACCATGGAATACTGATTACTTATTGTTTGATTGACACACCATGGAATACTGATTACTTATTGTTTGATTGACACACCATGGAATGCTGATTACTGTTTGTTTGATTGACACACCATGGAATACTGATTACTGATTGTTTGATTGACACACCATGGAATGCTGATTACTTATTGTTTGATTGACATACCATGGAATGCTAATTACTTATTGTTTGATTGACGACACACCATGGAATACTGATTACTGATTGTTTGATTGACACACCATGGAATGCTGATTACTTATTGTTTGATTGACATACCATGGAATGCTAATTACTTATTGTTTGATTGACACACCATGGAATACTGATTACTGAATTTTTGACTGACACACCATGGAATGCTGATTACTTATTGTTTGATTGACGACACACCAAGGAATACTGATTACTTATTGTTTGATTGACACACCATGGAATACTGATTACTTATTGTTTGATTGACGACACACCAAGGAATACTGATTACTTATTGTTTGATTGACACACCATGGAATACTGATTACTTATTGTTTGATTGACGACACACCAAGGAATACTGATTACTTATTGTTTGATTGACACACCATGGAATGCTGGTTACTGTTTGTTTGATTGACACACCATGGAATGCTGATTACTTATTGTTTGATTGACAGCTCATGGAATGCTGGTTACTGTTTGTTTGATTGACACACCATGGAATGCTGATTACTTATTGTTTGATTGACACACCATGGAATACTGATTACTTATTGTTTGATTGACACACCATGGAATACTGATTACTTATTGTTTGATTGACACACCATGGAATACTGATTACTTATTGTTTGATTGACACACCATGGAATACTGATTACTTATTGTTTGATTGACACACCATGGAATACTGATTACTGATTGCTTTATTGACACACCATGGAATACTGATTACTGATTGTTTGATTGACACACCATGGAATACTGATTACTGATTGCTTTATTGACACACCATGGAATACTGATTACTGATTGCTTTATTGACACACCATGGAATACTGATTACTTATTGTTTGATTGACACACCATGGAATACTGATTACTTATTGTTTGATTGACACACCATGGAATACTGATTACTGATTGCTTTATTGACACACCATGGAATACTGATTACTGATTGCTTTATTGACACACCATGGAATACTGATTACTTATTGTTTGATTGACACACCATGGAATACTGATTACTTATTGTTTGATTGACACACCATGGAATACTGATTACTTATTGTTTGATTGACACACCATGGAATACTGATTACTGACTGTTTTATTGACACACCATGGAATACTGGTTACTGATTGTTTTATTGACACACCATGTAATACTGGTTACTGTTTGTTTGATTGACAGCTCATGGAATTCTGACGTCATAACAGAAAGAGTTACAATACTAGGATGTCAGTTATTTCAAAAGGACGTTAAAATCGAAGGGTGATTTCGTCTGTTGCTACGTTGGTAGCGTCGCAGATACCTGCAAAAACTGCAAGCAAGTCTGTCTTAGGTTAGACTTGTGGTAGGTTGACGAGCGCATAGGTACAGAAATAACTGTAATGCATATGGTAAAAAACGCTGAATGATTTAGTTTCCAGCACGTCTGTTTTGTTTGGTTACTGGTACCAATAAAAATGAGAAACAACTCATTTCCTTACAGTGTACTACACAACTAGAAATCTAGTTAGAACTATTGTTCTGGAAATTTAGTTAGAACTATTGTTCTGAAAATCTAATCAAAACTATCGTTCTGCCACAAGAGAGAACTGGTGGGAGCTTAAGAACGATAAAAAAACATCAATAGGACGTAATTTTAAATGCTGAGCTTAGAAAGATTACCAATTATATTGTGCTTGCTATGTGTGCGTGTGTTGAGAATCTCAGGAACTATGAGCAGCAACTCAATCAGACAGTCTGAAAGAGCACTTAATAATGCCTCAACAAAGACAAGAGCGAAATAAGCAATGATTCAATGGAGATATGAGAAATAAACAATGAAGAACAAAGACAGGAGATAAATAAACAATGACTAAATAAAGACAGGAGAGAAATAAAAAATGATTCAATAAAGATATGAGAAATAAACAATGACTCAACAAAAACATTAGAGAAATAAACAATGACTCAATAAAGATATGAGAAATAAACAATGACTACCAAAAACCTTAGAGAAATAAAAAATGACTCAACAAAAACATGAGAGAGATAAACAATGACTCAACAAAAACATGAGAGAAATAAACAATGACTCAACAGAAACATGAGGATACTTATGACAGCAACTTTCAATTGAACCTGAATGATGTCACTAACGCATGCGGCTGCGTCAAATCTTTGTTTTAAAATTATCATTATAAGACATACACTTATAAAACAACAATTACATTTAATATTTCAAGAAAAAATAGGGAACATATTACGAATAATGTCTTACTGTTAATTTATGAATTGCTTATTTTTCGTGGGCGCCTTTGTAATTGTAATTTGCTATTCCAGTATCAAAATATGATTATTCCAAAGCTAGGACGATTCTTATTTTTCTTTGTTAAATTATTGCATACACCAATATGAAGTTCAAATCCCACCACAGCCAATTGTGTATCCGGACCGTCCAGAAAGCAATGGTAAACCACTGACAGTATTTATATTTTCTAGAAAATCACTACAGCCAAAAAATGCTGGATTGATTGTTATGTCTTGAATATGATACGCTACCAATCGACATGAGAAAAAGTCCAAATATCGTGAGATATTTTTGTGTGAGATGAAACAAGTTGATATAAAAATATATGCATAACAATGCTGTGCTAAATGATATAATAGATGGCAAAAATGTTAACAATGTGAAAGTAAGGAGAAGTATTTAACACATGTATTTTTATGATTTTAAAGGATTACAAACACATAAATTCACAGCTAATAGGGAATTTGTTGAATCTAGTTTAGCTTCCGGTCACACGAAGATGGCGACGAAGACATAATTATTTAGTGGTTACAATACGCAGTGTGTATTCGTATGTGAAGTGGATTCACTGGACAATATGTTTCAGATAAGTATCATGACATGATAAACCAAGTCGAAATCGGATTACTTTGGTCCAAGTGGCACATGACTTTAAAGAAAGCGCATATATAACACAATTAAATATATGCGACAAATGGCAAGCGATCACAATAGCGTTGTAGAGCTAGACCTAAAAACAAATACTTTTGGTCAACAGATCAGAAAGGGGGGGGGGGGAAATCAAATACGACATTGGAACTCACTGGAGGTAAAAAGAAAGCACGGCTGCTCCAAATTCACTGTTTAGGAAACAATAATCTGGTCAACATGATCACCTCTAGAAATTAACTTGCTGGGGAACATTCAACACTAAAAGAAAACCGTTCTATACATGACAAATACCAGGACTAAATGGAAAGTAGTTAAATGCAGAAGAATCCACAACTTGCTCGGACATTGCACTTTAAATATACCCTTATTAAATACACACTCATTAAATATACGTTTATTAAATATACCCTTATTAAATATACCCTAATTAAATATACCTTCATTAAATACACCCTCATTAAATATACACTAATTAAATATACCCCCATTATATATACTCCCCCACAATAAAAATCACCCATGCAACAGAAAACCTTAGTAGATGGCATGCCTTTATATTGAGGCTCTCATGGAAGCTTTGTATCATGTCATCTACACAATAATAGACCTCCTTTTGAGTAGAAGGCTCCTTCAATGGACATTGCACTAAGCCGAAAGCTGAAGTCTCTCGGGTATGAAAGACAGCTCAGAAAAACCATCCCAATGCACATAGGAAGTAAGGGCTAATCGTTCGCAATTCCTGGGGTCATCAAACAAACAAACACATGAGAAAACAGAGATATGTAAGAGGCTACATGAGAAAAGGACAATGATAATGTGATCTTTTCTAATGTAAAAAGTACATAGGACCACAGATAGCAAAATAAGTTTTTCAGATATGCAAGAATTGTGCACAACATAACTACAAATACATTTCACTAAAAGAATTGAGAGAAATGCTATATTTAAATCACAAACAATCCAATAATCGGTGAGACTGCAGTAAGACCATTTACTCAGTCAGTTCCTCTTTTGCCAAGTTTGGCACATAGGGCGAATGTCATAGTTCTCCATGCCTGTCGGTCAGTTGTCAAGGATTACAGGTCTTGTGCATTTATGCCTAAACATTATTATTAAGACAATTTACTATTAGTATTAACAAACAACACACAATAATAATGTGTACATACAATTACATAATTTGTACATATAATTACATAATTTGTACACCGATAAAAATATTAATATATGTTTGTTCTGTTTGTACTGTTTTTTAAAATTCTTGTTCTTCTGCGTTCATTCTCAAACTCCTGCAGATTAGCAGGATGTAGCCCGAAGAATAGATTGTATTATGTAATAGTTTACAGATTTTCTGCGATATCTGCGCCTTTTGACATGCCTATCCGACTTCAGCATGGCTTCTGGGTCACTTTGACATTATATGGGATGGACAGTCAACTCCACTCCAAAAGCTCGCTAGTTGTCTCTTACGACATGCATGACAATTAACATCGTAGCTATTCATTACTCTCTTTGTTGGACAGACAACACATGTGATGCTTTTACTGTAATTTTCTTGATAAATACCTTAAGGTTAAAACGTCGATATGTTTTCTATATTAGTTTTTTTATTTCATCCCTTCTGTGTACTCTGTGTTTTGCGTTAATACTATCAGTTGAAATCACAGAAAGACACAAGTATAACATTGAGTGTTTGGGAAACAAAGACACAAGTATAACATTCAGTGTTTGGGAAACAGAAAGACACAAGTATAACATTCAGTGTTTGGGAAACAGAAAGACACAAGTATAACATTCAGTGTTTGGAACACAGAAAGACACAAGTATAACATTCAGTGTTTGGGAAACAGAAAGACACAAGTATAACATTCAGTGTTTGGGAAACAGAAAGACACAAGTATAACATTCAGTGTTTGGGAAACAGAAAGACACAAGTATAACATTCAGTGTTTGGGAAACAGAAAGACACAAGTATAACATTCAGTGTTTGGGAAACAGAAAGACACAAGTATAACATTCAGTGTTTGGGAAACAGAAAGACACATGTATAACATTCAATGTTTGGAACACAGAAAGACACAAGTATAACATTCAGTGTTTGGGAAACAGAAAGACACAAGTATAACATTCAGTGTTTGGGAAACAGAAAGAAACAAGTATAACATTCAGTGTTTGGAACACAGAAAGACACAAGTATATATTCAGTGTTTGGGAAACAGAAAGACACAAGTATAACATTCAGTGTTTGGAACACAGAAAGACACATGTATAACATTCAGTGTTTGGAACACAGAAAGACACAAGTATAACATTCAGTGTTTGGAACACAGAAAGACACACGTATAACATTCAGTGTTTGGAACACAGAAAGACACAAGTATAACATTCAGTGTTTGGGAAACAGAAAGACACAAGTATAACATTCAGTGTTTGGAACACAGAAAGACACAAGTATAACATTCAGTGTTTGGAACACAGAAAGACACAAGTATAACATTCAGTGTTTGGAACACAGAAAGACACAAGTATAACATTCAGTGTTTGGGAAACAGAAAGACACAAGTATAACATTCAGTGTTTGGGAAACAGAAACATATATTTATGTAAATACGACTTTCAGAGAAATTCACACATAAACAAATAAACACACACTCTTATGCGCTCTCATACCAGGAGTATGGGTAGATTAATTCGTCATTCAGGCAGAGCAGAAAGTTGATATTTTATATACTAGCGCAAGCCATGGTTTCGATGCTTCCTCCTTCACATAAATTAAATTTATTTCGGTTGTGGCGCCAGTAGTGATTACTTCGGCGTTGCTAACCAGGATGAACGCAGATTTACAGGCATAGTATATCTCACGATATAAGTAAGGTACATACACAAAACTAACACAGTACTAAATAAAAGGCAGATCAGGAACTTACCATATAAGATCAAAACTACCAATTCTGATCAGCATGTCTGCGTTTCTTTTCCACGCCTTTTTCGTAATATTGGGAAGATTAAGGTCCGTATGCTGCATTAGTCAGACATTACTAGGGATGATGTGGTCTGCATCGAAATTGCAGCATTTATTTTCTAGAAATTATCATCGAGTTTTAGGCTGGGTCTACAGAAGAACCATTATTTTTTCGTTGTCCCCCCCTCCTTATTCAAGTCGGTGTGAACCCCAAATCATCCACACGGCTTACGATGAGAGCCACTGGTCTACAAAAGGCATAGTAATCTCTCTCATCAACTAAAATGAAATAACAAACACAATCACCTTGTTACAGCTATGCCACAGTATGTTGTAATATATCTATGCATATATAAAACTGATGCGCATATTTTGTACAACAAATGTAAAGAAATAATTAATATCAGCTAAAACAAATGTTATATTTTACTGTAGTTTATATTTTTATTCTTCTTCATATGGTTCATGTCATGTAGCGTTGGTTATCTTGTCTTTCCACAGACTTCTGTATTGTCACAAAGTGCTCTGTCAATCATTTCGATACCAAAGTTCCCAAATTCCATAATGTTAGGTTGTCATCTTCTCTCTTGGTCTTCCCCTACCTCTCTTGCTCTTCAAGTTGCCTGTTGTCACGATGTGTTTCATCTTTCGTCTTCTCATGATGTGTCTATAAATCTTTCTAATGCGGGTGAGCAGGTCATTTTTAAAAATAAACTTCTTCCAAGATGTCTTCATTGCGTTTTTTTATATGTCCATGGTGTTTTCATGTATATTCAATATTCGAATATAGTGTTGTTCAGATTCATTTTTCTTTGTGAGATGTTTATGTTTGGATAGTGTCGTTAGAGCTTTTTTTTATCATCCAAAGGCTGGTACTTAACTTTGAAGAAATCTGCGATGTCTTAAAGTAAACCATTCAATACTGTTCATGAAATCATAAGATTATGCATACTCCTTTGCTGATCACGAATAGTAAGGCTAGGAAAACGCTTTATGCGATCAGTCTGTGATCTGAGAAAGTCAGAACGACTTCGTAGAGTAATGATGCCATATAATTTAGACATGGGGCACAATTCATAGCCATTGTTACAACAACCTTTGATTATGTAAGAATTGGAAAGTCTTTAAGAACATGAACGGTTCGGAAAGGAGGCATTGGTTGCTATTTATCACACAAACTCTGAAAATAAGAGTAACATTTGACAACATTGGTTATCGTGTCGAATAATATACTTTTATAAGCCTGCTTCATCTCAGTTATACATTTATAAATGGATGTGTTATGTGATATCTTGAACGTAGAATACATCAGTCAAATGCCATACTGAGTGGCGTAGGCAATCATGTTACGGCACAACTCTCTGTCTCTTGTATTGTTAAAAAGTTAGTTGGTGGCTTCTTTTTGTACCATAGGGACAACCAATCCAGAAATTTATTTCGCTCGTTATATTTCTCTGTCTCTTTGATCTCCTCTATTCCCCCCCCCCGTGATCTTTCCGATGGCTACTAAATGTTCAAGCTTTACTTTTCTCATCATATGTCGTTTTACTCCAGCATCACTGATAACTTTTTCTTTAGTTTTCTTGGCTGTCCATTGAAGTTTCATAAATCTTCTTAAAAACCATATCTCAGTTGCCCCCGGTTTAACTTCGGCACTTTTGTTTACTGTCCATGTTTCGGTTCCATAAAGAAGGATTGGCTCAATATAACCTCATAGCAATTGAATTCCTGCATTAATTGATATTACTCTATTGCATAGAATGTTTCTCATTTTTGAAATGTTGATTTAGCCTGTGCTATCATGTCCTTGATCTCATTGAAGCACCTGTGATCTGATGTTAAAATGGTGCCAAGATACTGACTTTATCCACTTGGTTTAATTTTGCATCATGGATAGTAATAGAACCCTCTACTGCATTTTGGCGGTGTGTATTTCTTTGAAACAACCGTTACTTCTGTTTTCTTCGTGTTTATACTGAGGTCTATGTTTTCACTTTATTGTACTAGCGTGTCTAACAGGGCTTGAAGTTATTGTTCGCTCCATATAGAATACACTACATGTGTTATATTAATGAGCGTGTAGACAATGACATCATGTTTTATGACATTTCGAACATAGATTACATATTAATGAACTTGTAAACAGACGTGTAGCTAGAGCGAAGGGACCGACAGGGCATTCGTCCCGTGCGCCGCGATCATATAACGCAAAAATAAGTTCTCTCAGCCCCACTTAGTTCTAATACGCCCGTGTGTTGCCGGGGCCTGAAAGGTGAGCAAAGAATAGCAACACTGTTTATCTTCCACGCATGTCGTAAAAGACGAAAAGGAGGTAATGGAATGGAGTTGGCTGTCTCATCTCATATAGGGTCAGTGACTCAAAGTCATGCTGAAGTCGGATGTGTCAGGCCGAAAGGCGCAGATATCGCAGCAATGATGTAAACCATGGCACAACGCATTCTGTTCTCCGGACTACATCCTGCTAATCTGCAGGAATTTGAGAACGAACACAGAAGAAGTTCTAATAAACGAAAACAAAGTTATAAAGATTACTAGGAAGACAAAATTATAACCCTGTTTTTCATTCTCTACTTCAACACGCGGCAAGATGCGGCAGGTTGTTAGGTTAACCCCGGACGCCATCGACACTAGCTATACCTCTGTGTTCAAGCAATGACATCGCACTTTGTGACATCTTGTACATTGACTACACATGGTTAATGAACGAACATGTAAGCGAGAAAAATGTAATCTATGACATCCAGATCAGATTACACATGTTACATGGATACACGTGTACAGTATGTCATCTTGCCTGTAGACAAACCACAGACTTGAAATAACATGGTCAATAAGGTCATCTCAATGGACTAAGTAAAACAAATTCTGATATAATTCTACATAATCTGACTGCAGTCATATTGTGCTCCATATTTCTGGAATGTCTTGGGTCCGGTTGAATAAAGTTTTAAAAGTCAAGTAAGTGCTGTATTTTTCTCAAAATGATCAAGGTCATTAGTAACAAAGTTGGATTATTTCTCCTTCTGCGTTCGTTCTCAAACTCTTGCCGATTAACGGCGTGTATTTCAGAACGGAATGCGCTGTGTCATGGTTTACAGCGTGGCTGTGATTTTTGCGAATTCGGCCAGGCACATTGGACTTAAGCATGACTTCTGTTTCACTATGCCTCTCTAAGTGATGGTACAGTCAACTTCACTTCTAAATCCTCCTTAGCCGCATCTTAAAACGTACATGGCAGGTATTAGAGTCACTATTATTTGCTTACCTGCCGGACTCGGACAACGTAAAGACGTTAGTTCCTGTATTGTTATATTCGTTAATTTCATGTTTTCTTAATTCATGAGAATAATTGTTTTTGTCAACAAGAATGCCATGGTTGTAAATACATCATTTATCACTAGGGGAAGGATGTTTACAATGTGATACGTTTTCTTTGCAATTATTATTGTTATTATTAAATATTCTATTCTTGCTATATTTCAGCTTATGATTTTTAAAATTTGATGTTTTTTTCTGCAAAGTATATTAGTGATATTTGGTTGAATATTTTCAGGGTCTTAGTCATATTTTGACACTTACTGGTACTATTTTATCATTTACAGGTAATATTTTGAGACGTTTAGGTACTATTATGAGACTTGTAGGTAATGTTTTGACATCTGTAGGTACTATTATTAGACTTGTAGGTAATGTTTTGACATCTGTAGGTACTATTATGAGACTTGTAGGTAATGTTTTGACATCTGTAGGTACTATTATGAGACTTGTAGGTAATGTTTTGGCATCTGTAGGTACTATTATTTGACTTGTAGGTAATGTTTTGACATCTGTAGGTACTATTATGAGACTTGTAAGTAATGTTTTGACATCTGTAGGTACTATTATGAGACTTGTAGGTAATGTTTTGACATCTGTAGGTACTATTATGAGACTTGTAGGTAATGTTTTGGCATCTGTATGTACTATTATTTGACTTGTAGGTAATGTTTTGACATCTGTAGGTACTATTTAGACAGAGAAGCGTTCAGTGTATTCACGATGAAGACAACGTTCTGGAAATAATACATCACACGATAAATGATGTATGTTTTAACTGGAATCTCTAGTAAGCCGTTTCAACCGTCACATAGACCAACTCGTCTTTTCTGTAAAGTCGATAAAAACTCATTTTGTAGTGATTTTTAGTTTTGTTGCGGCAGGATAAGAATCGTCTTGCCGAGATCATTCTTCTTCTTGAGTTCACTTGAAACATGTCTATATCTGTAATTCTGTCTCTTTAATAAAACTCAATGTCTTTTGTAGTTCATACAGTGGCCCATAGAGCTGTAATTCAAGTGTTGTTTCCTCTGGCTAATATGTCTGCCTCAGCGTTTCATACTCACAACAATTTTGTAGTATATGCTTAGTACTCTGTGCTGCCTGCCAACATGTGCACATGGCCGTGTTGCCAATCTTGAACTTTGTGTAAATGTGACTGTTCTGAGTCACATATGTGTCTGTGTTGTGTCCTGTTCTGAAGCGTAGAATTACAACTTGTTCTGATCTATTCATAATGTGACAGTCATCTTGTGTTGGTGTTTCTGAAATTTTTATTGACGTATTCATAAGTTTTTTTCTGATGGTAGGTGATTAGTACATCTTGTTGGTCTTCGGCAGTACTTTCCTTAGGCAAGTGGTCTGCTTTTTCATGTCCTGGTATTCCACAGTGAGAGGGTATCCACTGCATTGTTATCTTATACTGGTAAGACAGTTCATTAAGTAGTTTTTGCAAGTCTGTTAGTTTTCCGAGCTGGCATTATTATCCAAAGAGAACTGAATAACTTTTCTGGTGGAGTCTAGGATACATGTTAAATAGACTCTCGACTTGTAGAGATTTAATGTCCGAAATCTGTCAGCAAATTATATACAGGTAGTGATAGCGTGTGTAGTTAAAAATTGCCACACGATTGAAAGCAATTCTGCATGGGATGTTTTTTATCTTAGTAAAAATCAACGTTTGATCATTCATAAAGTACGTTCTATTATGAAAGACCGCGTAATTAACAGTTAGTTGGTCATCAGATTATCATCATTGCACACATGATACATCTATATTTCCTTTGATCTGTCATTGAGTACATACATGGTTACACGACTAAAAGTTCAGTAATGTTAACCCATTGCCTTTAATAATGCCGTAGGGGTGTTAACGATCTCACTTTTCAGTGGTTCTGCTATATGAGGGTGGTAGCCATCTCCTCTCCCTCGCAGTATTTACCGGATTAATCTGGTTCCTATTTAAGGCTTGTCGACCCTGTAGCCGTTGCTATCTGAAAAACATTTCCTCCTCAAATGGGAAATGAACACAGGGCCACTCATATGCGAAGCCAGTACTGCTTACACGACTGCTGACGGTTCGAGTTTTTAGTTGTTGACAAACAATCTTAAGGAGATTTATGAGAACAGACGTCATCGTCGGACTAACGAATTCACTTATGAAATGTCAGTTCAGCTTCCCGCAACTCAGTCAGCACCGGCAGTGAAGATTTCAATCTGTGGAACTAATACTCAACCACTTAGATGAGCAAGTATATTTTGTCCAGTAAAAGTTGTAGGTGTTGGTCAGAAACCACTTGCGCTGCTAGCCACCATTTCGATCGAAAGTCCGTATCATGGTTGGTTGCTGATCCAGTGGTCCATGGGCTCATGCTCTTTGACCCATTGGTTGGTTTGTTGCTGATTCAGTGGTAAAGTTCGTATCATAAGAAATCTGTTATCTTCACAAAATATTATCGTTATATCCGTTGCTAAGCATTATTACTTGTCCTTTCACAAATCATAATCATATGGCTTGCAGTTAATAACTTTTCTAAGTCAACTCGATATGAAATGGTATTATTCAGAAAGCATTTTAACAACAGATTAAAATTGCAACATGAAGTTGAATGTACTCCGGCGTATTATAAATGATGAATTACTGTTCATGTTTTTAAATTGTACGTCAGAATGTCATGGATCGTTACAATTTGAGCAAGATATATTGCTTTAGTTGACATGCTAAGATGGATATGTGGCTTGTTATATCCAGATTTGTCATGTCATTGTGCTACTGCACACCATATACCGTCATGTTTTCATGAGAATTGGGGAATAAAACACGATATCAGACTATCATCAGAGCATGATACCAGAATGTGAATGTTCAAGATAAGATTGGAGTGAATTACTCTTCTCAGCAACGTTCACAATATCACATGGAACTAATGTCCATAGCATGCGGGAGATAGAAGCAACGATAGAGCTGATGTACTAGAGGGCAGTGCTATAGTAGATAAATCATTGATAAAGAGAGACATAGTTCAATTAATTTGTAGAGTTGTGGATATAGATGTGATGAAGAGAAGACAGAAGGAGACAATGTTCATGTTCAGAGAATGACTGTGACTAAGATAGAGGAAAGAATGTGCATCCTTTCGCGAAAAATCAGAAGAACGCACAACTAACAACGGAGCAAGCTTATACATCATTATACATTAAGCTAATGGAGTGGAGAGCTGAACATTTATGGGAATGTCCCCAGTGTTGTGATACTGGTTCTTACCCATTTGTTACAGTGTCCATCAAAATCCATCGAATGAGAATGAAGAACATTTATATACGTTGCATGTTGTAGCTAACCACGACATTCGCAGCTGGTTTAACATAGTAGTAGCTGGTTTAACAAAGTAGTATCTGGTTTAACATGGTAGCAGCTGGTTTAACATAGTAGTATCTGGTTTAACGTGGTAGTATCTGGTTTAATATGGTAGAAGCTGGTTTAATATAGCAGCATCTTGTTTAACATGGTAGTATCTGGTTCAACACAGTAGCAGCTGGTTTAACACAGTAGTATCTGGTTTAACATAGTAGCAGCTGGTTTAACATAGCAGCAGCTGGTTTAACATGGTAGCAGCTGGTTTATCATCGTAGCAGCTGGATTAACATGTGTAGCAGCTGGTTTATCATGTAGCAGCTGGCTTAACATGGTAGCAGCTGGTTTAACATATTAGTATTTGGATTAACATTGTAGTATGTGGTTTAACATGGTAGAAGCTGGTTTAACATTGTAGCATCTGGTTTTACATGGTATTAGCTGATTTAACATGGTAGCAGCTGATTTAACATGATATCAGCTGGTTTACCATTGTAGTAATGGTTTAACATAGTAGTATCTGGTTAAACATGGTGGCAGCTGGTTTGAAATGGCAGCAGCTGGTTTAACATGACCACAGCTGGTTTATCATGGTAGCAGCTGGTTTAACATGGTAGCAGCTGGTTTAACATAGTAGTATCTGGTATAACATAGTAGCAGCTGGTTTAACATGGTAGCAGCTGGTTTAACATGATAACAGTTTTATTTAACATGGTAGTACGTGTTTAACATAGTAGTATCTGGTTTAACATGGTGGCAGCTGGTTCAAAATGTTAGCAGCTCGTTTAACATGGCAGCAGCTAATTTAACATAGTAGCAGCTGGTTTAACTTGGTAGCAGTTGGTTTAACTAGAACACGTTCATGAGATTCGTAATATTTTCTAGAAAGCTTAACGCCTCCAATGTCTTTTATTGTGTACTGTCCATGATTTAATTTTACACGTGATGTGCTGTTTATATGTGACAGACTGGTCGAGAAACTGAACTGAATGAGAAAGGCCAGTTTTCAAAGTGAAGGATTACTATGTGAAATGTGAATGGCTTTAGTAAAACTGACGTCTTGTTCCTTATACGTGAGTCTTACCAACTTTAATGGTCTCCATAACTTCATTTGGAACATAATCCCTTTTTTGTGAACTTGACCGCCTATCATTATCTGAAAATGACTTGCATTCACGAGCTTTGAAAGCGACTCGTCCTTCACTTTGTGAGCTATCTCGTTTCAATCCATTCAAACTTTGATGCCATCCATTGGTAGTGTGAAGCTGATGAGGGTGAGGGTGGAAACCATTGCTCTTTTTGTTAAGGCTAGATCTGGCAGATCCGTTTCCAATGTATCCGCTTGTATTACTTGTGCTGTGTCGGCGATTATCTCCGCCTTTAGATGTGGTCTCGGTGTAGACTGATTTAATAGGCCCTCGTTTACTTTTGAGTGTTCCAGTATTGAAGAACTGTATCCATGCCAATTTGGCTTCAGGATTCAATAGGCACCGGAAAACGAATATCAGAAATCCCTGAAGGGAATTGCAGATACAGAAAAGATAGCTGAACGCAGTTTGAGCCTCGTTGATTGCCAGTGGTCCAAAAACCCACGTGACTCCTAGCAGGAACATGACAGTAAAAGCACCACGAATCTGCGCTGGTGTAATTGATGTCGTATTTTTCGTTAGTTGTTGCTGTGAATAAATGAATAAATATTATAAATACTTTGAATACACTTAATTTAAATATTTTCTATCTTTCAATATGTTTATCTTCAACTTTTAGGGACGTTTATGATTATTGAGAAAGATCATTGTGCTAATCACAACCAGGAATTTGGTTGTGATTAACAATAACATGTCTAAGGTCACTAAGTCATAACAGCTTATCTGGCATATAAAGGCATTTAGTACTGTTTTATTTAAAGGCAGGATTTCTCGACTGAAATGGTCTATCAATTTGTTAATAAACTATGACTTTATGTTTGTCAGACTGCCTGTCTGTATTTCTAAATAGTTCAGGTGACACATTCTTTCCAGAGTGTAAGACTTTTTTTTATGGATGTTCTGAACTTCTTACGATGTTGGGCAAATTGAGTTTTCGCAGCCAAAAGCATGTTGAAACAATTTTAGATGTCTCTTGTAGCTTGTTATTTGATGGCTGATAAGTTGACGAACTGAGTATGATGATGAAATACCTCATTTAGCTGTGAGCAGGTAGCTTTTGATACATGATGATGATGGACTACTTCTTTTAGCTGTGAGCAGGTAGCTTTTGACTGCACATATCCTTTCTAACAAAAGCACAGGTTCCTCTCAATTGTGTAGCCAAGGAGACATTCGGATTCATATAAGGTCTCAAAGGTATGGACATGTACAGTTTCAAAGGTATGGACATGTAAGGTCTCCATGGTTTGGACATGTAAGGTCTCAACGGTATGGACATGTAAGGTTTCCAAGGTATGGACATGTAAGGTCTTCAAGGTATGGGCATGTAAGGTCTCCAAGGTATGGACATGTAAAGAAGAGGCGAGAAGTTGTTATAGATGAATGTTTAGTCCCCGAAGGGAGACATTCCAGTGCGCCAATATCTTAGGACTATCATATCCTGCTAGAAGTACAGACCAGTGCGCCAATATCTTAGGACTATCATATCCTGCTAGAAGTACAGACCACACTTCCGAGGGAATTAACTCATCATTCTTCTGTCAGATTTGTTGATACACCTGCAAGTGAACGAACATCTTGCATTCTCCGCCACATTGGAGTCAACTACAAAAGAGCAGTGTCAGATGGCATCCATCTCTATGTCAACAATGGGGATTATGTGATAGAAGACAAAAGTAAGAGAAATTGAGACACAATGTGATAATGCAGTTTTTTTCACAGTTGATAGGTTGTCAGCTTATATATGTTACATCTGTTTACTTATCCGTATTGATAAATTGTCTTACCTATCTATTTACTTATCCGTATTGATAAATTATCTAACTTATCCATTTATTGATCTGTACTGCTAGATTGTCTTGTACTTATGACCTTGCACCAGATGTTCTGGTAAAGTAAATGCAGCGAGCATGATGCTGATCATTTCATCCCCAGATATGACATTTATCAATGAAAAATACGGGCATTACATCATATTTCCAAATACAACTCAATGGACTGGAGAAGTAAAAACTCTTTCTTACTTAGATTTCATTTATCGTTTACGCATCTGTATTCATAAATTGTAGCATTTATCGTTTACGCATCTGTATTCATAAATTGTAGCATTTATCGTTTACGCATCTGTATTCATAAATTGTAGCATTTATCGTTCACGCATCTGTATTCATAAATTGTAGCATTTATCGTTTACGCATCTGTATTCATAAATTGTAGCATTTATCGTTTACGCATCTGTATTCATAAATTGTAGCATTTATCGTTTACGCATCTGTATTCATAAATTGTAGCATTTATCGTTTACGCATCTGTATTCATAAATTGTAGCATTTATCGTTTAGTCATCTGTATTCATAAATTGTAGCATTTATCGTTTAGTCATCTGTATTCATAAATTGTAGCATTTATCGTTTACGCATCTGTATTGCTAAACTTGTTTTACTTATCGATCGTGCTTACAAGTTTTACTCTCGTGTCAACTTATACGACTGAGCCTTTGTGTGGATATAAATATCTGCAGTACACCTGTGTGTTGTTCTTCTTTCTCGTAAAATCCTGAATAACTGAGCGTATCGTATTTGCATTACATGTATTATTGACATCTTTGATGAGGTTTACATCTAGAAATATGTTGGAATCATCTACTCTATATCCGTGTCAGTCTCTTTCTCCTCAATCACCCTCTATCCTCTATCTTCTATTCTTACGATTTCTTTTAAGTTTGACAATACCATTCAGAAAATTATAAATTTAAATCACAGATTTCTATTTACGTTATTTTTTATTTCTAATTAGGCACTTTGAACATTTACGTTACCAAAATACATTTATGTCCTCCAAAAAATCCAACATATTCATTCATCTAATAAGAAATATATCAATCAGTACATGCATAAAGCCAGACATATTTGAAGGCATAGATTACTGACAAATGTACCTTATAACAAACACAGTAAATTACCTATAAAACATGAATATACCTGAAAGGACTTATGTCTACCTACGTTGTCACAAACAATTGTATTTACCTGCAGGGAATTGTTCATGAGAACACATATCTCCATCTATCTAGTAACACATTTATTTCATGATAAATATAAATTGAATTGAGAATAAATGTGCATACTTACCTCGGAAAACACTTGTTTATCGAGGGAAAGAATATCCATTTACCTAAGAACACATTTGTCGACCTACCTCATAAGAAACTTATTTATCTGGGAAAGAAAATCCATTTACCTGAGACAAAAATTTGGCCACCTACTTAGTAACTATTTCACTTACTTGTAACATTTATTTTTCGGACAAAATATCAGCCTACCTTGAGAACAAGCACGTGTATTTACTTAGAGATCTTTACATATATATATATATATATATATATATATATATATATATATATATATATATATATATATATATATATATATATATATATATATATATATATATATAATTACCAGAGAATAACTATTCCACCAATGTTGTAACTAACACACTAGATACCTGGGAAAATATCAATTTACCTGAGAAGAATTATGTTCAAATACCTTGTAATGAACATGCTTATTTACCGTAAAAAAACACCAACTTCCCTTGGTTACATATCACCCACCACCTACCTTGTTTATTTACATGGAAAAAATATCTACCTGAGAACAAACACGTGTATTTACTTGAGAAATATTTACATCTACCTGATAACAAATATATTTGTGTGTGTAATAACAATTTGTGTGTGTGTAATAATCTTATTTACCTGAAAATTTGGCTTCAGAACAACTCTAGCGACCATTAAGAAAACGAAGCTGTTGACCAGGAGGATAGCGCAGGAGGGAGCGACCAGAGATGTGTAGTAAGCTACAACACTCTTGCTTGTAAGGAAACAGCTGGAGAAGAGTAATTGTTTATTAGCTTTCTCCTTGACATGCTATTAGTTGTCATTTAGTTGTCATTTAATTGTCATTTTGTTGTCATTAAGTGAGAATGCTCAACTTCTACTTAATGTTGCACACTCCATTTATTTCTCTCGGTTTCTTTACTTTCATGCTGTCTAGTATTCCAAGTATTATAAAATATCTTTTATCAATTTATCCATTTACATGTATTTTCCTCCTATGCGTTTTCGGGGCCAAAAACGACAGCAAAAAAACAAAAATATATCAACAATGTACTGTTGATATCAGTACATACATACAGTTAACCAGACATACTTGATGATAGACAGACAGGTAGTTATACAGACTTGAAGGCATAGTTTACTGTTATACAGGTAGCCAGACAGACTTGAAAGAAGACTTAATGACAAATACCACCTTATTAGCAGATTTTCAGGGTGCGGTACGGAGAAAGGGATGCGATGTGTCATAGTGTACAGCTTGACTGCGATATCTGTGACATTCAGCCTGACACATCCTTCTTCAACAAAGCTTCCGGATTCCTTTTTCACCCTAAAAAACCTCTTAGTCGCCTCTTCCGGATCCAACTTCACTCTAAAAACCACTTAGTCGCCTCTTACGATGTACATAGCAGCTAACGGTGTCACTTTTGTTTGCTCCTCAATCGCCCACAGACAGCACACAGGTGAATATACTTAAACTTGCGGATCCCGAACGCTCACGTATGTTTATCAAATGGTTATAATTCTTCTTGATTCTTGATTAGAAACTAGCATAACAGCATGCGGGACATTCCCATAAATGCTCCTCTCTCCGTTCCATCAGCCACCCCAGTGTATATAGACTCAGAGTCCCGGTCAGGTGTTGATTACACGATCTTCGGGTCCTTCCAAAAAATACTAAAATTTCCCCTCACCCCTAGACACTTCCATTTCTGACATTCTTTGTATATGTATGTTCTCAGCCTCTTTAATCTCCTCATTTTGCAATGAATTTATGACTGCTTTTATCACGTCTGCTTTATATTTTCTCAGCATTGTGCTATATTACTTGCCAATAAGTCGGCTTTTTCTTTCCTCTGACCCCGGCATAACCAGGGCAGTATATTCATGTAATGCTCTGGACAATTTAGTTATTCAATAAGTCAAAAAAATATCCTTTCTCAGCATGCATTTTTCTATCTTGAGCAGCATGCTTTGAAAGTGTATGACCATTACAGAGTGTATTGATGTATCAAGTATCAACAAATTTTGTGCTGCTGTAACTCCCTCTATCTCCATCCTCATGCTCGAAGTGATAGTGGAGTACGAAGATGATTTCTCATCCAACTTAAAGCAGTTTCTGTAAACAGCCAAACCTGTACCACTTTTATTTGTGAACTGTGTGTGTATTTATTAGTGTGTGATTTGAAGTTTGGAAGCGTCAAATTTGGAATCAATTGTTCTGTTGTATGTAGAATGGTTATAATACCAGATGACAACTGAGTAATATTGTTGTCTTTCACGTTGATTGATACAATTTTGGCGCATATAATACTGTATGTATTACTGTGTGTTACTGGTGTTAAATTAGGCTGTCCTGTCACCATTGCTATTCAACTTATCCAGGCAAAATAGATCTCCAAATCAATTCATCAAAATAAAATTTTATCGACTTCACCAGTTCATCTAACACAATTAGCTTAAATGGACAACAACTTGAAAAAGTACACACATTTTCCTAACTAAGAAGCAAATTAACACTCGACGGTGATGCCATGCCAGAAATTACAATTCGCATTGCACTAGCATCAAGTGCCTTAACAGATTGTTTAATACCTAGAGGTCAAAGTCAATCAGCACATACACGAAAATGGGCTTATTTAATTCATGCGTCATTCCAGTGCTATCATATGGATGTGAGAGCTGGAAAAGCACTTTATCTTCAGAAAAGAAATTACTGAGTTTCAAGATCAAATGTCTTCGTAGAATAACTAACACCCATTGGAGTATATTCAAATCGAATGTCAAAATCAGAGAGGAGACACATCAAAACTTCATCACAGATGTTATTAGAAAACGTCGCTGGTCCTACATCGGGCATGTCTTACGCGCAGACATCAACAGAATACACCGACAATCTCTTGAATGGATACCTACAGGCAAAAGAGCAGGGGTAGACCAAAAGAAACATCCAGAAGAACAATACTTGGAGAAAGTAAAACAAACAATATTTATACTATTCAAGAACTGCACAGAATAGTTTTGAACAGACAGAGAGAACTGACATCTGCCTTATGCGCTAACTTCAGTGACAAAGGAAAATGAATGAATGATTGAATTAGTGCGTGATTTGAAGTTTGAAAGGTCAATTTTGGAGTCAATATTTCTGTTGAAGATAATTTAAATTATCTTTCAATGAAGGTAAAAATCATATGTGTTTAATCATTCTGCACCTACGACATTCGAGCAAATATTCACATTCTAATATTAACACAGCTCTGCAATTGGCGCAAATAAAATGGCGACACAACGCAATGCCGTTCTCTGGACTACATTCTGCTTGAAATCTGGCATCACAATTGTTCTGCTATAGGAGAGATGCAGTGGGAGTTTGAGAATGAACGATAACAAATTCGTTTATAGTATATTTGTTATTCGCACAAATGATTTATAGTGAATCTAACATTTTCTTGTTAGTAATACAGTAACTACTTACAATTCTCGAATGTCCTTTTCACCGTAGTAGCTTACACTGTCCACAGCTGCCGTGATAGCGACTATAATCACTGGAATACCTAAACAGATGTATATTTATTGCTATTATTTCATCTGTCCATGCTGCTACTACTAGTACAATATAAAATCAGTATTATATATATATACTTCGCTACAAAGAGTTATACTATTAGTTTTCTATACCGAGTTCTATATATTGAACACACTTTGGTAAGGTACCATCAGCATAGACAAACTATGTATGATCAGAACATGCGTATTTCCAGTGACAATATACGGTTACGAGGTATGGACATTAAATAACACAATAGCGCAAAGAAAATGGTTTGCACACTTCAGCAGATTACCATTACACAGAATACCACAGATAGCTATGCTACACAGATACAGTGAAGGCAGACCTAGAGGCCGACCTAGAAAACGATGGACCACTGAAAAAAATAGGCGACAAATTCCACAATATACTCAGCATACAGACAGACAGACAGACAGGACAGACAGGACAGACAGGACAGACAGGACAGACAAGACAGACAGACAGACAGACAGACAGACAGACATATAGATAGATAGATAGATAGATAGATAGATAGATAGATAGATAGATAGAGAATCGCTGCTTTAGAGATGAGATGCTGCGGAAGAATTTTCCTTATAATAATAAATTAAAAAAATGGTAGCATATCCTTTACAGGACATAGCTATCAACCCAGCATTTGTTGGCTGTTGTGATTTTATAGGTAATATAATTAGTTCAGTAGTTTGCCATTGCTTTCTGAACGGTTCGGATGCACAATTATCTGTGGCAGGGATCGAATATAATATAATAATATGTGGTGGTAATCGAATATTTGCCTTATAATAAGGACAGTTAAAATTCAAATCAAGAAGTATTAAGATCACTAAACGTCAAAGAGGGTTGGCTCCCTATCATCATTCTAACAAGAAAGTTGAGTTTTTTTTGTCATACAAAGAGGCATAAGTATGGAAACCTTAGAAACTAAGGGCAGAGTTAACGGCAACAGGGGAAGAGGGCGCCCAAGATGACAATGGTGCAGTGATATATCAGATTGCCTAAACATGTCTCTAGCTGCGACAGGTCAACTTGCTCAGAATCACGTAGTATTAAAAGAATCCATAAGGAAGACCACGTTCTGGAAAGTATATGTCACATGATGATGATATAGTGGTGACTGATTCTTTATATTTGATTAGAATAAACCGGCAACATTGCTCAATGGATACTCCCAAACGTGCTCCGCTCTCCTTTCCAGCATCATTAAACACGGGGTACTCCCATATGTGTTCCGCTCTCCTTTCCAGCATCTATTCACGGGTATACAGACTTAAAGTCACAGTCAGTTAATTATGATTTCGTCAGATCTTTCCAGAGGACACACTTTCTCACTTCATCCCTGGTCACCCCGTATTTCTGTCATTCTTTGTATGTGCACGTTATCATCTCATGTGGGGTCGTCTTCTTCACTTTGTTGATAATCAATTACTCCCTTCCTTGGGTCTGCCCTATCTCTTTTCATTACTGTGCCACCAATAACAGCATTGCCCACCAATATGTCTGCTCTTTCATTGTCTCTGACCCCTACATGGCCATAGTAGTATATCCATGTAGTATTCTAGACAACCGAGTTGTTGCTAGATTACTTAGAGCAGAGGTGTGTTACACTAGTCATTAAATCCTGTTACTGAATACCAAGGATCATATTAGAGTTGATCATGTTACATTCATCGATCATGTACATTCATCGATCGTGTTACATTCATCATGTTCTTCGTTTAAAATATATTGACATTAAATTACGTATTCCAATAACGCAAGCACCGCAACGCATCTCACCGCACCGCACCGCGCGCACACGCGCGCGCGTATACACACACACACACACACTCTAACACACACAAGTTTAGGGCATCCTTACAGGAAAAAAACTACCTTCTGGAAAGAATATGCCACTTGAATAATACGTCAAAGAAAAAAATGAACGGGATATACGTATATGTTCGCATTTTTTTGTAAACAGATGAGAAATGCATACTTATCAAACAAACAAACACATGATTATACATGACAGCAAGACAACGCTCACCCCACGCTAACAAGCACCGCTTGAGTAGATAAAGTCGCTCATACTTGCTGAAAACGGTAACTATTGCTTGATACATCTCCACTGCCTCTACCAACATCCACATCAAAGATGACAGCAAGAAATAGTGCAGCAACATTCCGACGATAAGACACACTCCCGTGCTGTAAAATATAATAACTTGAATTATGTTACAACCGACATACCATAGAATGTATGACACCCTGACGAGGGCAACAATAACAAATACAGAAGGTTAATTAACAATGATAAGTATTTATATGTAATAAATATATATGTATACACATCTAATACATAAGTATAACGTGCAATAAATAGAAACCATTTACAAAAAAGGATTATTCCGATGTTGCGGAAAAAAAGATCAGTATCCACGAATAATAGCAAAGAAAGGTGTGTGTAGTTCAATGAACGACTTCTACAATTGGAATGAAAAATATTGATACATAACCTTTTTACCACGAATTCCGGTCTCGGGTTTAGCACATGCGAGTTTGTCTGAAAGAACACAGCTGACTCGCGACATCTACGACCAAATGCCAGAAAATAATTGTCAACATATTCTCTTGCACGCTAAACTGGTTATGAACTGGCTTACCTATACCCGGACACATCTACAGTTCCAAGTAGAAACATCACGTTTAGCAGTAGGAGAGATGTACACAACTGGATTAGTATCTTTCCTGATTTCTCCTTGTTCAAACACCTAGAGAGGTTTTAAATTCAAGTTTTTGAAATATTGCACGAACATAATCATATAATTTTTGTATAAATGAATAAGTAATTTATTGTGTGTAATCATTTAGTAATTAATCGTGTTATTGTATTAGTAATCTATGTTTATATGAGTATGTATAGTAATGGAACATGATAGAGAAGTAAAGCCCGGCTTCAAGCTCGGCTTCATAGGGACCATAAGACAGTTCTTGATGTGGCATATTTCAAACCAACAGTTGACATCCCCTGCAATTTTCCTTGACTTCAAACGTACGGATTTCGTCTTTTTTTTGTGGAGTAAATTAGTATGGCCTAAAACAGATTTGTGCATAATGGATGTGGCTAATTTCATATACCAGTAACCACGACATAGCAGGAAACACAACACATCCAGTTTGGCAACTTGGAAGTCGACATAGAGCACAGAGACAGATATTTTTTTAAAACACCCGAATGACATGCTAGAAGACAAACTGCAGACGGAAAGCAAAGGTCACTGCAAAGTAGCTAGGATTGTGATTCCATCAGACAACAAACTCTACGATGACCAGGGAAGAGTTCATATGCAGTATATGCCCGACTACACTGACGCCTATCATTTGCTATGTTTTTCAACCCAATGTCAGACATTTATCATTGCCATGCAATTTCTGTCTTGTGTGTAATGGTATGCCATTTGTTTCCGATATTCATAAAATGAAGCCGAGTCTTGTATCTAGTGTTGTACTAATTGGTTTTCGGTCCCAGGTGCCCACTTATCTGACCAGTCTTTAGTTCAATATACATATGGAAGTTAATTATCGGAATCGATGTGGCGGAGTGGTAAACACCTTACATTTGTGTTTATAACGAATGTGGGGGTTAAAAATCTATCTTTGGCAGTTGACTCTAAAATGGCCAATTGGTTATCAGAAAATGAAGGCAAGGTTACTGGAAAATAAGCAGTTCGCCTATTTTGTATTAGTCTCCGGATGTGTTCCTTAATCTGTGTTTTATTGTATTTAATTATAGGTTAAACTTATCTTCAATTCGTCATTTACGTTTATAATCTGTGTTAAATATATTTACCTGTTCACATACAATGGATTGATGCAACACGTTTTAAGTTTGTCGAAAAACATGTTCAGGTAACATTGCAACACGAACCTTTCATTTGTTACTTATATTTGTTCGTGATATTGGTTCTTCTTCTTCTGCGTTCGCTCTCAAATAACCACAACGAATATTTCGTGTGATTTTCGCCAGGGAGCGTGAAGTACGTTGTGCTGCAAGTTCCATAGTAAAACTGTGATTATTTGCACCCCGGTTGGCCACTTGTGGTCAGGACGTCCGAGGTCCAGCACATCCGTTTTCGTCATTCCTTTATTTCAGGTTTGGTCCCTAGTCTGTGACAGCCTGTGTATCTGTCGCAGGGCACGCTGGTGTGTAGTGCCTCTTCGCCAAGACGCCTGTCGAGCGCGTCTATCTGGCATGATGTGCTCCACCGTCTATAAAACCCATCTCGTGCAATTGGACGAACTGCCTATGTCCATCGGGTACTGACACTTTTCCCATCTGCGAGACTGGTTCCGTATGAGGAAGAACTCGCCAGAAGAGATGGACCCTGGCTCGTTCACCCTCCTACCGGAGGCGTCGTTCACAGACATCGTGAACCCCTCGCACAAGTTTGAGTCTCACACCACGCGTTTGAGAGCAAGGCGTTCTCGAGCTGAGCGACCTTGTCCCAATAGCTCCCGAGCCCATCAGGTACTGAACCCTTTCTCTCTGCAAGCGTATTTCCGGTATAGGAAAGCTTGACAATAGAGTTGGGCCAGGGCTAAATCGTTGCCCCTTTTGTGCCTGAGCCCATCAGGTACTGAACCCTTTCTCTCTGCAAGAGTATTTCCGGTATAGGAAATCTTTACAGTAGAGTTGGGCCAGGACTGCTATCGTTGTCCCCTTCTTATCTAAGCCCATCGGGTTTGGAACCCATTCTCTTCGCAAGCATATTTGCGGTATAGGAAGGCTAGATATTAGAGTTGGTTTAGGTCTTCTTGCTTTTCCGAGCGCTTACAATTGGGTCTGGGTATCTGCTTTTAAGGATCACAGGTAACTAGAAGCTCGTCTCGAGCTAACAGAGCTTATAGTTCCCCTTTCCTAGGAACTTTTCACTTTCTATTTGCAGTTCGCGCTACCCTCTGGCGCTGTTCTGCCCTTTCATTCTGTCATTGCACTCATTATGACATATATTTGTTTCTCTCCATGCAACTACCTTTACGTGCCTTTTCCATTGGCCGCCCCTCCAATGTTCTGAGTGGACTAACAGGCGTTACTGTATGTCGACAGTGTCGCTGTATGTGGTGATGCAAATGGTGTCTGAGATATTGTCTGTCTCTTTTGCAGTCACATCTATTTCCATCTTCTTACTGCACATTCTCGGACACGATCCCCAAATGATTTGGCCAGAATCAGCTCGAGCTGCTGTTTTCTGTTACCAGGGTGCACCGCGAGGAGGTACATTTAAGATCTTGGTTATCTGCTAACCCTGAGTCTGCCTAGAGCATTGCATTCCCTTTGCACCCCATATTGGTTCATCACAAGCGATGATAACCAATTTGTGTAGTCACTTTGTGAAATTGAATTAACTTCAGCGGTTTACAAAATACTACAAGATAAGCCATTTCAGCATTTTTTTCTGGTCTGCCATGCTTGTCTAAATTTACCGTATGAAATGGCTTGAGCTCAGATACACTACTTTGAGGATGTATACGATTATACGATTCATTTTTCACCAATGTCGTACCCATGGTCATTAAATCATGCTTCTCTGATCCACGGACTTGACATTTGTTTGGGATGTCTCTTCCAATTTGGAACACTATAAACCTTGACAATTAACTAACATCCGTCATTCATATGTGTAGATATCATGTGATGTTGTGTAACTGTAATGTCTGTTTTGTATTGTTGATATATTTTGTCAACTTTCTATTTGGTTTTCATTTATCTCTATTCTTATTTTTTTTCATCATTTATACACTTCCAGATTTATTCTGCCAAGCAATTACTATGTGACCGTGCACAGTGCCATTTCTTACTCGTCGTGTGAAATGCTGTGTTCTTGATGAAGGCCTTTTGGTCGTAAAGTCGATTTTTGTGTGTTATAATGTGTGTTATCAGTTATTACAATTAGAAGAGATAATTGATGCCTTTGAATAATGATATATAGAAGAATATGGAGAATATCATGAAAAGAGAAGAAAACAAATAAAGAGGTTCTAACAACATATGAGCATATGAAGAAAGAATTATTAAAGGAAATAAATATCAAGCAAATAATATATTTTGGGCACATTAAAAGACATGATTCCTTGTTGAAAATCTTACTTGAGGGTAAAGTCGAATGGAGGAAGCAAGAGATAGATATACCAAGTTGGAAAGTACAAGATAGACAAGTTACAGTCTAGCAGAGTGCATCACCAAAACAAGAGACAAAAAATGTTGGATGTCTGTTGCTGCCAACCTTCGTTGCGGAGACGGCACTTAATGGTGATGATTAGTGATTAGCCAAACTTTATTACCCTGTTCCAACTTACGCCTGTTTCACCAACATACAACATACAACATACAACATACAACATACAATATACAACATCACTGAAAGTGAACTTCGCTGTAAACCTTCAACTTTGTAACCTTATGTCTTCTCTAATATGTGAAGTATTTAAGGTTTTATGTATACTATTTTCATGTGGTTATGTGTACTTTTTTCATGTGGTTATGTGTACTCTTTTCATGTGGTTATGTGTACTCTTTTCATGTGGTTAAGTGTACTCTTTTCATGTGGTTATGTGTACTCTTTTCATGTGGTTATGTATACTATTTTCATGTGGTTATGTGTACTCTTTTCATGTGGTTATGTGTACTCTTTTCATGTGGTTATGTGTACTCTTTTCATGTGGTTAAGTGTACTCTTTTCATGTGGTTATGTGTACTCTTTTCATGTGGTTATGTATACTATTTTCATGTGGTTATGTATACTATTTTCATGTGGTTATGCGGTAACTGATAAGTAAAACAAACAATTATAATTAATGCTATGATTATGACTCACTTAAACATGGCGTATGTGACAACAGTAATAACCAGACAGCTGGTGGAGATAGCGCAGCCGATGTAGGTTAGGTATGTTAATATCTGTTCATGTTCTTGTGAGATATTTTGATCCGAGTTGACATCCTGAAAAAAAGACAACAGTTAATACTGGGCTACAAATAATTTAGAACAAAACAAAGAAAGGCAGATTAAACAACAAAAGGAGGGGTTTCAGCTATTGTTTCAGATCACAATATTGAATAAGTAGATTTACATATTTAGAAAAAAGTTAACAAAACAACAATAAAGATTGCTCCATTGTTATTTCAGATCACAATATTGAATAAGTGTATTTACATATTTTGAAAAAAGTTAACAAAACAACAATAAAGATTGCTCCATTGTTATTTCAGATCACAATATTGAATAAGTGTATTTACATATTTTGAAAAAAGTTAACAAAACAACAATAAAGATTGCTCCATTGTTATTTCAGATCACAATATTGAATTAAATGATTTATATATTTGGAAAAAATAATATTAGCAGTAATGACCGAAAATTGTAATAGTAATTTAGTAAGTGCACGTTCATTATGTAAACTCTTCTCCAAGTCTGAATCACTAACTTCGATGTAGTGAGCGCGGCTAATGTTACCAATTTCGAATTTATCTGCAGGTAGTTTGGTCAACTTGACCTCTCATAAAACAATAGCAAACTGCTGGATGCACACACTGCCTAGAAAATCATTACAGACAAAGCAATATGGGTTGATCGTGACACCATGTGGAGGATTTGAAACCAATTTTACATCTAGTATTGGCCAGAGGAAACAACACTGGAATCAAAGCTCTATGGGACACTGTATGAACTACAAAAGACAGTGAGTTTTATTCAGGAGACAGAATTACAGATATAGACATGTTTCAAGTGAACGAAAGAAGAAGAAGACGAACATCTAGTATCGCACCATATGTTGTTGTATCTGAAAAGGGGAGCACAAAATATTGTCGCTGTGACCTACCATACTTAATGAAGCAACATACGTAACATACGAATAATTAAGTAACATACGAATAATGAAGAAACATACGTAACATACGAATAATGAAGCAACATACGTAACATACAAATAATGAAGCAACATACGTAACATACGAATAATGAAGTTTTGAGGTGGAATTAACTGTGTAAACCTATAGGCTAAAATGCATGCCAAAGTTGATGTGGCAGGCAAAACGGCGGAGATAGCAGTTCAAAGCTGTAAGCCATGCCATGATCTCTTCACCATAATATGAACATCATTATCAGTGTTTAGGATGCCACACATCTCTAGAATTCAAACATCTTAGTGTATCTATCTGTTAGAGATTGGTCTAAACAACATGCAAGGAAATCAGTTTCTTTATATTCTTCTGTTGTCTGCGAGGTTAGATTTTTAGTTTAGAAGTCAGGGCTGGCTCTATATCGTGTTGACATGCATATAGATTTATACAGATGCCAGAACGTCTTCAATGATCTCTCTCTCTCTCTCTCTCTCTCTCTCTCTCCCTCTCGCAATTCGTTCACATAATCCTTCCCATCTTCCAGATTTTGAAAGAGTTGCAATGATTTTGAACATATCTATTTTCTAACCACGAGTTTACTCCAATAAAGGATCACATATGGCGATATATATCTGATCTTTAGAGCTTTTTTGCTATAGAGCCACAGTCTTTTTATTCACTCATGCACTCTGATCCTTCATATGCCACTGTGGTGGCTGTTCTCACTATAGCAATTCGAGGGCAGTTGTTGTTGTTGTCGATATCCAGATGCTAATGAGTAATGCTGCTTTTGTAAGCACAATGCCATTCTTAAAAAAAGTGTTTATACAAGAAAATTCAAGAAGGAAGCCAGAGGATAAATTAAAAATTATTGAGTCTTACGGGAATTGAACCAGTCCGTTCAACGGCACCAAATCACCTAGCTAGCAACTCTTGTATACGGATTTTTCCGTACTTGACTAACCGCATTTCCAAAAAAAAAGATGCGATTTTGTCAAGATATTGAAATTGTGCACTCAAGTCTCTGAGAACGAACCAATCGAGACAAGGACTATTTCAACAACAACGAACATCCCGTACAGGTATTGAAGTATCCTCAGTAACAACAAACATATAACATATAACATCCGTATTAATTTTATTTTAATAATTTAATAAAACCGTTGGTTTTCAGTGACTTGAGCACACAGTTTGAATGTCTTGACAAAATCGCTTCTTTTATGGGGACAAGTATAGGGACATGTCAACCTCATGAACTGTCTCCATAAGTTATACATTCCATTATATTCCGATGTTTTTCTGCATATATATATTTCATATATTTCTCTCTAGTATTTTTTCCGTCTGCGATATACTTTTGTTGTATGGGCGTGAGTCTTCTACACTCCTCCGAATGGATGTGGATAGAGTTGTTTGGGCGTGAGTTTTCTACACTCCTCCGAATGGATGTGGATAGAGTTGTTTGGGCGTGAGTCTTCTACACTCCTCCGAATGGATGTGGATAGAGTTGTTTGGGCGTGAGTCTTCTACACTCCTCCGAATGGATGTGGATAGAGTTGTTTGGGCGTGAGTCTTCTACACTCCTCCGAATGGATGTGGATAGAGTTGTTTGGAGAGCTTTTTTGTACTGCTGTATCCAGTGTGGCATCTCCTACGTCCCTAAGTGGTTATGGATGTTATTATTATTATTATGCCTGGGCCTCAGAACAGGACACATCCGACTCCGCAACCACATGTATACAAAGTTTAAGATTGATAGCACGACCACGTGCACAGGCACCTCAGATATCAAAGCATATTCTTCAGGAAAGCCAGGAATTTTAAATGTTGAGACAAACACACTGGCCCAGAGAAACAACAGTGGAGGAAAAACTCTACGGATCTCTGTACGAGTTAGAAAACACCTTCAATTTATAGAAGAAACAAAACTTCAGACATGAGCATGTTTCAAGCAAACGAAAGAAGAATTATTATTATTATATACTTTTGTCTGGTCTTAAATATAATTTCTAATATTGTATGTCACTATGTCATTAAATTATTCTATCATTCTAATTTCATCTCCTGTATTCTTTGTACTCTCAATTATTTCTTCTCTGTGATTTTTAAACTTTTTTTCTATCTGTCTATGTTCAACAAGGATCGTCTCCAATAAAGGCCTTCCAACATAATTAATTAGGACCTCATTCGTTACGTATTTAATTCTTGCTGGGTTTTCTGTTTGCCATTATTTATATACTTGGAATGTCATACCAAGCAAGAGCTAAGGGGACTCCAAGTATATAAGTAGTGACCAACCGAAATCCAAACAATAATAAAAATCGTAACGAATGAGGTCTTAATTAATTGTGTTGGAAGGTCGCCTATAGGCCAACGTTCTCGGCTCATCCACCGTCTCGTATTCTCATCGACTCAATGAGCATGATCAGAATATATTCTGGGTTATTTCTTGAACAGTGGCTTGATGCGCTGAGAGGATTTCGAAGTTGAAGGATGTCACACTCAATTTTGTGCCTGGTCATTCAGATGTTCAAGGCAAAGAGAGAGAGAGAGAGAGAGAGAGAGAGAGAGCGGATAGATTGGCAAGGCCTGCTACTGTATCGAGTGACAGCGCAATGGACAGCTTGGTAATTTTGAACTCTTTAAGGGAAACTGCAAAATCACACGGAATTTAAGAGGATGATGACTTTTCCATATCCAGGAACTGGAGTTAAAATGTTGTGTGGTCAGAAATGAACATTATTATGGATGTGAAAAGATTGTTTGTCAACCAATATTCAACAAATTGAAAACTGCAACTGTTTAGCTCTGTGTAATTGTGAATATACTCAAGGGGAAATTGTATCAGCTATGCATTTGTCACGTTTTTTCAATGACGACGATTTCCCGACTACTAACTACCTAACAAACCGACCGCCTGACAAGACTAACTGACTGACTGACTGAAAAACGGAATCCTTAACTAACAAAATAACCGACCGACCGACAGACTGACTGACTGACTAACTACCTAACTAACCATGCAATATTCTCATTGTTTTGTTAATTTATACAGTTTTATGATTTTTCGTATTTAGTTATTCATTTATTTTATATCATTTTATATAAGCTTTCTATTTCAACCCCAATATCTCCTAAATTTCTCCAATATTCTACAGACTCTCACCAAAAGAATAGCAAAACTGGTCAGATGAGTGGACACACACGTGACACTGTCAATGTCATAATGGCGCATGGTAATTCCCTCAGTCGACCACTTGGAACCTAACATAAAGAAACCACATTAAACTCATTAAGATTATTATTGAGAATTGATACAAATTATAATCTATGAAATAGAAATATGTTTAATTTTTGACATAAATGGGAAATGAATATAATTCTAGAATATTCTGTCTCACTCTTGACATTAACTAGTATTAATTAATAAACGAGAAACATTGAATGTGACATGTCATATCGTGTCATGTCACACATACAACATGTCATAACACGCCGGAAAATGTCAATGTGTAACAATATAGTCTCATCATCATCATCATCATCATCATGTGACATATTCTTTCCAGAACGAATTCTTTCCTATGGATCTCTTGAATTCTCCGCGGTTTTGAGTAAGTTGCCCTGCATCTTCCAGTGACATTCGCAGGCATTCTTGAATGTCTTTTGTCCAACGGCGTCTTGGTCGGCCTTTGCCCCTGTTGCCTTCTATACAATATAGTCTGCATACGAAATATCAGAAAGTTTCACTAGTGACACGAGATAAATGACAGTGCAACTTCAAACATTTCGTAGACGATGGCTTCGATTACTTCAGCGGTTGTTCTCAAACTCCCGCTGGTTCTCTCATGTAGCATGACAATGATTCTACTATATTTCCAGCAGGATGTAATACAGACAATGGAAATGCGTTGTCTCGCCGGTTTATTTTGCCTATGGCCTGGTACATCCATATTCAGCAGCGACTATGTCTATTATAAGCGAGCATATGGAAGCCCCGCAATACGTTATCTTTACAATTATGTTCCACTATCATATAGGACTCTTATTCTCAAAAGCATTGTGCGCCGATGAGAGTTGGAACACTCTCAGTATGAAATAATTCTCGGCATTTAACCCCTCCTCCCTCCAATGTAAATGTCTTATATTGCTCGCAAATTCTGTGTATGATGACAAGCAAATATAATACTATAGTTGTATATTGTCTTTTCCTTTGTTAACAGATGTTGGTCGTATTCTAGAGTTACCGGAACCCATGCTTATCGATTTCCATATGTACTTTCTAGAATGAAGTCAGTCTTGTCTTTCTCATTAATTATATTAGTTTTATCTCAACTGTCACATTTTGTGTTTTTATTAATTATATTTGTTTTATCTCAACTGTCACATTTTGTGTTTTTATTAATTATATTTGTTTTATCTCACCTGTCACATTTTGTGTTTTTATTAATTATATTTGTTTTATCTCAACTGTCACATTTTGTGTTTTTATTAATTATATTTGTTTTATCTCAACTGTCACATTTTGTGTTTTTATTAATTATATTTGTTTTATCTCACCTGTCACATTTTGTGTTTTTACACAATGATTTCTGATATTTCTGATGCCTTCGAAGTAATGCACAACGTCTCATCATCATTAGGTGCCGTACCCTTATTAAAGTTCGGCTGTGCTGACTTCCAATATCCCCTTTCTCTTGACTTGGTTCTACAATATCTAGCAAAGTGCATTATCTATTACATATCCGTTTCATATTTATCGGCTACTTGTTTCTCTCCCTACAACTTGTTCACCGCCTCCCAACTCTACCTTCAAGTAATGTAGTTGTCTTGTCTAACAAGGTGTCTGTTAATATGTCCAAATCTTACAGGCACGAATCCTGTCTTCAAGCTGTAGACTGTATGATCATATTCCATGTCTAATTTAGCTATTTCCGTCTCTGTGGCGGAATGGTACAGATAGTGTAGTGTCTGTGTCAAGGTACCGGGTTCGAATCCCGTCTCAAGCAATTATGCATCTGAACCGCTCAGAATGCAATAGCAAAATATTGAACGGATTTATATTGCCTAGAAAATGACTGTATCCAAAAAATGCAGGGTTGATGCTACATCCTGAATAGGATACGCTACCAATTAAAAAATGAATCTAGTTATATTCGTAAGTTGCACTTCATTATAATAATAAACGTTTACGAAATAATTGAATGGCATATATACCATACGCAGATTAACTGAAACAACGAACTATATAACAGTGTTGCCTATTTCGCTAACTGAACAATGAACTATATAACAGTGTTGCTTGCATCGTTAGCTGAAACAATGAACTATATAACAGTGTTGCCTACATCGTTAACTCAAACAATGAACTATATAACAGTGTTGCCTACATCGTTAACTCAAACAATGAACTATATAACAGTGTTGCCTACATCGTTAACTCAAACAGCGAACTATATAACAGTGTTGCCTACATCGTTAACTCAAACAACGAACTATATAACAGTATTTCTTACTTTCAGTATCCCAGAACACACAGGTGTAATTGCTGCGAGGCTGGAGAGAACAACAAATAATTTTGTTATATTGTTTTATGTCTACCATCACCATAACTTTGTAGTACTTTACTTCTACTATATCAGCGAGCCAATTAGTCACTATCTATATATCTATATATAATATATATATATATATATATATATATATATATATATATATATATATATATATATATATATATATATATATATATATATATATACACTAACAAATTAACGTTTGTTGAAACCAATAAATCAGATATGCATGAAATGTTTGAACAATGTCAAGATCATCATAATCGTTATCATTATTGTTGTAGGTATCAATTAACAAAATCGATACCATCATTATTGTTGTAGGTATCAATTAACAAAATCGATACCATCATTATTGTTGTAGGTATCAATTAACAAAATCGATACCATCATTATTGTTGTAGGTATCAATTAACAAAATCGATACCATCATTATTGTTGTAGGTATCAATTAACAAAATCGATACCATCATTATTGTTGTAGGTATCAATTAACAAAATCGATACCATCATTATTGTTGTAGGTATCAATTAACAAAATCGATACCATCATTAGTGTTGTAGGTATCATTAACACCATCGATACCAACATTTTTATGGTCCTCGCTATGAGAAAAGTCATTATCATAATTATCTTATCATGACAGCTAACTACAACACCATCATCATCATGATCTCGTTTCACTGTTAGATCGATTACTTAGATAAGCAATGTCTGATCAGATTAAGCACAGTTTCTTTATCACATGTTGACTGTAGCGATTATGAATATTTTCTGCCTTCTGTCATGGACTAGAACACTTTCTCCAGTTGGGCGTCACATTTAGTTTACAAAGTGAATTTCCAGGTTTCACTGTGGGCGTAAGTCGACGTTTGCAGAAATGCTTTAGTTTCCAAGTTTCACTCTGTAAGCCATAGTTTGCTGTTGAAATATTGTAGATTATTTCACTTTTAATACAGCTTATCGTTCCCAACAAAAACTTATAATTTCAACAATCTTAGTCGGACCTGGCTTCAGATTTAATTCCATTAATACCAACAGAGTTGTACCTAGTAACTTACTGTACATAAAAATAGCAAGTAATTTTAAATATTTTTGTTCAATTTGATGTGCTCAGTATTCCCTACAGCTCTTCGCCTGCAGCCGCTCTTGACGCTGCTGTGTTGTAGTTTAACCGCACCATCAAGGGGCGTTTTCACCCACTTTGAGAAACCCTAAGTAACATGAGGCACACCATAAAAATAACTACTTGTTGAAAAACATCACGCAAAAACAAAATATATAAAAAGAATGTACCGTTATGTTTAGCAATCGAATCTCAATCGGGACTGTCAGGTTTTTAATCTCTCTTCCAGTGACTGTCGCCGAGATGACTGGTTGGCTGTGCATTGATGCGTCACCATCAGGAAAGCCATCAGATGGAACAAACAACTGAGAGCGTTTATATCCAATGAACTGTACTCTTGTGTCCACTCTTTGGCCACTGGAGTCATTGAAGATGCCAGGTGGGATTTTTATTTCCAAGTTAATCTGGAAAAATGGCATTTTGAAAGTATTCAAGTGATTTTTGTGTGTGTGTCTATTTTAATTGTGACACTATTTATAATTTCTGCATTCACGACCTCTTCAGAACGAAGTATTTTATCACAGTGTAAGTTAATGCGTATAAATACGGTTTGGAGTATTAGGGAGTTTCATCATTTAATGAATTACGTGCTTTTGTGACAGTTTTACACTAAGACCACTGATTGTGTGTTGTTTTGATAATTACTGATTTAAATTGTTTGACATACAGTGCCAATGTTCAATGCCACACATTATTGAGTGTATTTTCAATGGCATATATGATTGAGTGAATGTTCAATGTCATACACGATTGAGTGAATTTTCAATATCAAACATTATTGAATGAATGTTCAATGTGAAACATAATTAAGCGAATGTTCAATGTCAAACATAATTGCCGAAGAAGAGGAATAAAGAAAAACAAAAATACACACGAATACACACTAGACATAAAGCCAATGGAAAGAAACAAAGGTGCATGTTGCTCCATGTGCGCGCAGGTTTAAACATGTGGATACAAAATGTGCAAGCAACTGTTTCTCAACTTAGATGCCTCTACAGGGATCTTTATAAGAAACATGGTTATAAAATACATCTCCCATATGCTGTCAGAATGACCATCACTTTATTATGAAACGTGATTATGATATACACTGTTAGAACGACTATCACTTTATAAGAAACGTGATTATGACATGAAGTGTTAGAACGGCTATAACTTTATAAGAAACGTGATTATGACACGAAGTGTTAGAACGACTATCACTTTATAAGAAACGTGATTATGACATGAAGTGTTAGAACGACTATCACTTTATAAGAAACGTGATTATGACATGAAGTGTTAGAACGACTATCACTTTATAAGAAACGTGATTATGACATGAAGTGTTAGAACGACTATCACTTCCGAAAGTACTGCGAAGTAATATACAGTATGACAGTTCTATTTTGGTTAAACGACCGAACCATTTCTATGAATTCTCTACTAGAATGTTAATTGTACGAGTCTCGTAGTTTATTTACTAGTATCTTAGGGCCTTTGCTGTTGGCCGTTGTTGTTAACTATTTTCATCGCAACCTGTTGAATATGACAGCTAAAAGTATTTTACAAGACTGTCCCCAATATGCAGACCTGAAGTGAAAAATGTCCAACCTCAATCGCCTTCGCAGAGAAAATGTATTGCAAAGCGGAGACCCTTAAACAGACAACAAACTATATCAGGGAACTGGAGTCCCAATCTGATGTCGAAGAAGACAATTTTTCGTGGTTTGCATTTTAGATGCGATATCTGCGCCTTTGTGTTCGACACATCTGAATTCAGCATGATTTCGAATACCTGTTACCGTCTTGTGGATGGGATAACGAATTCAACCCACAAAAAACTCACTAGTCGCATCTTATGACATATATGGCAGGTTGATATGACTGTTCATTGCTGCCTTGACGGGCCATGTCAATACACCGATTGATTAGTATTTTAGCTGGCAGTTTATTAAATAATTTTATACGTGGATTTATGATATGAACATATTGTTTTGTAAATTCCATTCGTTGGATTTATGGATATATTTCAAGGTAGGTAAATGACATGATGTGGATTATGGAAATATATATTATATGTATGACCTACTTGGATTTATGGATATATTTATCGGGAGATAAATGATCTAAGTTGGATTTATGGATATATTTATCGGTAGATAAATTATCTAAGTTGGATTTATGGATATATTTAGATGTAGGTAAATGATCTGAATTGCATGGGTCGCTGAATGACTAGAGAGTCACACAAATATCAAAAGTAAACAATCATGACACAAGCGATTACCTCTACGCTAACATTGTTCTCTATCACAAATGGACGAAATGAGATTGTGCTGTTGTCCTGTTTCATAAAGCTCGGGAACGAGCTGACTTTCACATGTAACTCTGGCGCACTAATGTTTAACTGACCACCGATGTCATCAATTCTCACATCTGATGTGTAATTACTCAGGAATTGTAGTAACCTGAATAAAGAAAATATGAAAGCACTCACAAAGTCTATAATCTAGAAGTAGTGTAAAGTGAGTAACAAGTTTGTGAACGAAGCAATGAGATATTACGTTTGTACATTACAAGATATAACTGCACATCCGTTCTGCAAGCTGTTCGTTGAAAAAAAGGAGTAAACAGCTAATTGCATATGATGGATTAAGAAACGGATTTTGTTGCAATGTGATACGAATGTGCGTTGATGTTTTTTTAAGCGAATATGCGTGTTTTGAAATATGAAATTTTAATGTTGTTTTTATTTGTTTAAATCTAATCTTTCTGTCATATTCGAAGCTGGCTTTTTGATTTGTAAAATGTTATATTTCTAGAATATTGATTCTTTGAACATTAATTCTGTTTAGAAAACCAACACAGCCACAAATGCCTGGTTGATCGTCACGTCCTGTGGGATATTCTACAAACATTCAATTTTTTCAAGTGAATAACGGACTGACGTTGGTGTATAACGCCTTAACGTAAATTTTACGTTATTATCACTATTGTTATAGTTTTCAGTTTGATACTGTATAAATGTATTGAATATAATAATCATCAAAGTGTCAGAGGTTTCCGATACGTGGAGAGTGACACAGTAACGCAAATAAAACATTAGAGCAGCATGAATAATGTAATATTGTTGCTGTTATTATTCAAACTATGAAATAATAAAGATACTCAATGTAAACATTGTAAACAATGACTTTGTCGATGTTGTGGTCCTGTCCTTGCCGTGGTCCAATAGGAAACGAATGAAGAAAGGAATAAACATATATTGAGTTAACATACAAAAGATATGATGGATCGCTTTCACTTTTAGTCCAACATATTTGACAATAACAAATAAAAGTCTTACAGTTTTGTTTTTTTGTCGGTTTATAATGTTTTTCATTGAGTATGTTAATTATTTATAAGTTTGATTAGTAACAGCTTTACATTGTTCGTACATTACGTCTACCACATTTTGGCAATTTTTGATGGTCTCCCCCATATCAATAACGTCAAGATTGCAGCCCTCTTGCTGAATTATGTCACACACATTTTCTTTTAACCTCATCCTGCCCTTAAATTTTGTTTTGTAGAAAAATTGAGGTAAAACGACACAGTTTTATCACATTTTTCGTGTATTTTTCAAATTCAGAGAATTTAATGGGTTTTAATAGGTTTCAATTTAATTAAAAACCGCTTGTTGACGTCAACATTTCTCAAACCATCCTCCCATTCCGCTTAGTCAACAATCATCAAACTATCCCACTTATTCAGAATCAATCTCCACTAAATGTTCATTATGTTATTTATAGATAGTCCCTTATTGTTATTATACCTTGTCTTTCTGTTATTTATAGATATGCCCTTATTGTTATTATACCTTGTCTTTCTGTTATTTATAGATATGCCCTTATTGTTATTATACCTTGTCTTTCTGTTATTTATAGATATGCCCTTATTGTTATTATACCTTGTCTTTCTGTTATTTATAGATAGTCCCTTATTGTTATTTATAGATAGTCCCTTATTGTTATTTATAGATAGTCCCTTTTTGTTATTATACCTTATCTTTCTGTTATTTATAGATATGCCCTTATTGTTATTATACCTTGTCTTTCTGTTATTTATAGATTGTCCCTTATTGTTATTATACCTTGTCTTTCAAATCTTGAATTTTACATTGTACTTTTCAACTTCTATGTATTTATTGATCAGATAATGACAACATACAAAATCTTGAAACAGATATATATCCAGATGGAAACTTGAAGGTGAACCAAAAGTTAAATCTTCATACAACTTTATGTTATCAATGTAAGTCGTGGGCACTAGCGAAAAAACAAGAGAGAAGCTTACTCCATATGAAATGATATGTCTAAAAAACGGAGGAACAGAAAAAAAGAGATCGTGGGAGAAATGAAGAGATTACAAGAAGTGCTGGAAAAATGTTTGTTATGAAATACATTGAAAAAAAAGACTTCAATGGTGTGGCTATTTAATGAGAATAAGCCCATATTGGCCAGCAGCAAGAGTATCAGAACATGAGAATAAAAGCAGCAAGATGCAGAGGACGGCAAAGATGAAGGTGGATTGCATACAGTATAAGCAGATAAAATATCATACATAGAGAGAATGCCAAAATAATGCTGCTGGTTGTCGCAGAAGTCGAATGTATCGGGCTATTGTAGCAAAATAAAACGGCAAGACAACGCATCTTTGCTCTCTGGATTACTTCCTGTTGGAAATCTCGTAGATAGGATCATTGTCCTACTATAATAAGAAATCTAGTAGGTAGGACCATTGTCCTACCATGATCCTACCATGAAAAGAAACCTAACAGGTATGACTAATGTCCTACTATGAAAAGAAGTCCAGTTTGTGTGTTGAGAATGAACGCTGACAGCAGTGCTTACGATGATGATAGGGGTAATGTCAACCATAGTGATTCTGGATTTTATAATAATAGTGGTACATGTCACAATGAGAGTGACAACAGAGGTCAAATGACCAGATTTTGTGGTGTTATCAAGATTACTGTAATTGTAATATTGTCTATTATTGTACTGGTAATATTGTCTATTACTGTACTGGTAATATTGTCTATTACTGTACTGGTAATATTGTCTATTACTGTACTGGTAATATTGTCTATTACTGTACTGGTAATATTGTCTATTACTGTACTGGTAATATTGTCTATTACTGTACTGGTAATATTGTCTATTACTGTACTGGTAATATTGTCTATTACTGTACTGGTAATATTGTCTATTACTGTAGTGATAATAGACATCACGATAATAGTCTTGAATGAGAAGTTTATACTGACAGTGGTGATGATGTTTTGAAGGGTTCGGGTATCAATGCTGATAGTGTTGATGCTGATGTGATGCTGATGTTGTGATGTTGATGTTGTGATGCTGATGTTCCGATGCTGATGTTTTGATGCTGATGTTGTGATACTGATGACTGCTGATTGTACCTGTGACTTTCTTCTTCTTTCAGCGTTCGTTTTTTCATAACCAACACGAAAGTTCGTGTGATTTCCGTTGTGTAGCGTGAAGTACATTGTGCTGCTAGTTTCACAGTAAAGCTGTGTTAATTTGCGCCATCGGACCCAACACATCCATTTTCGGCACGAACATTTGATGATATTTCTATGCTGATGACAATAACCATTTTGAACGATGTTAATGACTACGATGGTGATGTGTAATGTATCCTGCATGTATTAACACTCTGAAGTTCTAAGAAGATGGTGTCCCCTTACCTGGTGTTTACATTACCAATTCTCTCCACTTCTTCCGTGATCGAAACATTCACTTTTGCCAGATTTCCAAGCACACAGAACGCTGTCCAGGCATACTAAAGAATATGTACACAACAAAAGTTAAGGTAATATTCGTCAAAAACTACTGGTAATATTCTTATATTTTCCTTACATATTGTTATTGGGAACATATACGTGTAAACGTTATACATATATACGTATATTAATTAATTAATTCATTTTCCTTTAGCTCTGAAGTTAGCGCATAGGGTAGGGGTCAGATCTTTCCGTTCATTCAAAGCTATTCTGTGCAAAGCTATACGTGTATACACTATACATATATACCTGTATAAGTTATACATATATACGTGTATATATGTGTAAACTCAATAAACTAAAAGTGTTTCAACCGATTTCTCCTAATAATACAGGTCATATGAAATATAATGGATGCAGTTGTGGATATAACTTGTTAAATGGTCTTCCTCCTTAAAGTGGCAGTAAAATGTAATATTTTGCTAAGTAAAGAGCCGTTTATTTGTTTATTTTGCGTTCGTTCCATTGTAACCAGAAAATCCGTGCGATTTTCGCCAGGAGCGTGATTACGTTGTGCCACCGTTATGCGCCTTGTAGGCCTAGCACATCTGATTTCGGTTTGTAAAGAGCCGTTGATTTGGAAGTTATTTTTGTTGCATTCACTTCAGATCAATGGAAATCTTTACATCAGTTTTTGTTGCATTCACTTCAGATAAATGGAAATCTTTACATATTTGTGTTGCATTCACTTCAGATCAATGGAAATCTTTACATCAGTTTTTGTTGCATTCACTTCAGATCAATGGAAATCTTTACTTATTTTTGTTGCATTCACTTCAGATCAATGGAAATCTATACATCAATAGTTTTCTGCAATGAATCCCAAACATCCTCTCTCCAAATCTTGTAGCATATATCAACAGAACATCAATATCTTCTCATCATAGTTACTTTCTACGTCTATTTCTGTATTCATCTAGACTTTCTAACCTTTAATCTTTGACCTCATGGTCTTCATCCAGAAGTCATGTCATTTTCATCATCACGTGACATATTCTTTTCAGAACGTAATCCTTCTTATGTATCAATATTATTCTCCTTGGTCTTGATTATCTGCAATTCTAAACAGTGGTGTCTCTTTATATGACCAAACAGGTATAGTTTTCTTTTTGCTATTGAATGCCAGATTTTTGCGTTTGCTATTCTTTTTGCTATTTCTATTTGCTTATGTTAGTACCCTAACATTTTATATACTCAGAATATAATGTTTAATTTTTATTTCAATCATTATTTTTAAAAATAATTCCTAGTTTTTCAAGAACCTTATTAATTATCTATTTCTTTATCATGAAATTCACTTCACTCGACTGTAAATTCACTTCACTTGAGTGTAAATTCACTTCACTGGATTGTTCATACACATCTCACATGCACAACACATATCTCAAAATGTCTTGTTCATTTTCTCATTTTTAAAAAATAATACATTTATGTAAAATAATTGTAATACTTAACATTTCTTACTATTAGTTTGTTTTGTCTAAATATTTACTGTAATATTGCAACACGGATGTGTATATTTTGTTTATATTGTACTGTTATCATAAGCTACATGCTTTCTTTCGTTCTAATTGATAACACTGACTTAACTTTCAGTAGTGTGGTGGCGCGAAAGAGAGAGAGTGAGATTCTTCAGTAAGAATCTGTTTGCAGACTACGGACTTCCCTGTACGAGCTTCATCTTTTTCAGTTATTTATCGCATTGTGCTACAGGGTACTAAAAGGGGAGCAAAGAATAATGACACTGGTATCTACCGTGCACGTGGTAAGATGCAATTAAGGAGGTGTTCAGAATGAGGCTAGCTGTCCCACCCATATATAGTTAAACCCAGAAGTCATGCTGAAGTCGAATGTGTCAGGCCGAAAGTCGCAGATATTGAAGCAAAGCTGTAAACAATAATATAACGCATTCCATTGTCTGCAATATATCCTTAATACCTGCAGGATTTCGAGGAAGAACCCAGAAGAAAACGTTATTTCTAACAGTGGCATTTATAGATTTTTTATTTCTAACAGTGGCATTTATAGATGATTTATTTCTAACAGTGGCATTTATAGATGATTTATTTCTGACAGTGGTATATATAGATGATTTATACAGTTGATATGTTGAAGGGGAGATGTCTGTGCTGAAACTTGGAACAATTTGAATAGTGTCGCATGAAAGTTTCACATCGTCGCTATGACAAGCTCTTCTCCAAAAATTGTTCCGGTTAACTAGTGAACCTCATCTTTCTCCGACATTGGTTGGTGACACTAAGATATAGTCACTAATGAAAAACACGAATATGTCAGATAATCCACGATGAATACGTTGTGGGTGCTCAACATGCAGGACCGATGCGGAGAAGGATATAATTAAGCGATGAGCGGTATTGCATGAATAACATTAGCGTTATGTTTATGATGATCCGATATCATTGTACTCCTGGCAAAATCATGTCTTTAGTCAAACCCAGCATAGGAAGAATGTCTTTAGTCAAACCCAGCATAGGAAGAATGTCTTTAGTCAAACCCAGCATAGGAAGAATGTCTTTAGTCAAACCCAGCATAGGAAGAATGTCTTTAGTCAAACCCAGCATAGGAAGATGTCTTTAGTCAACCCAGCATAGGAAGATGTCTTTAGTCAACCCAGCATAGGAAGAATGTCTTTAGTCAACCCAGCATAGGAAGATGTCTTTAGTCAACCCAGCATAGGAAGATGTCTTTAGTCAACCCAGCATAGGAAGATGTCTTTAGTCAACCCAGCATAGGAAGAATGTCTTTAGTCAACCCAGCATAGGAAGAATGTCTTTAGTCAAACCCAGCATAGGAAGAATGTCTTTAGTCAACCTAGCATAGGAAGAATGGTATGTATGGTAATGGTTCCCGTGACATGCATGTCATCAATGGTATGTGTAGTTAGTTAAAAATTCCAAGCTCAGCGCTGAAGTCGGATGTGACAGGCTGGAAGACGCAGATATTGTAGGCAAACTACATCATGACACAGTACATTCTGTTCTCCTGACTACTTCCTTCTAGCTAATTTGCAGGATTTTGAGAACAAACTCTGAAGAAAACGCCCCAAACTTAAAATTAACTTGTGTATCAGTTATCCATAATAAGTGATGCCTAACTTGGGATCAAATAGTAAAGCAAAATTAATTACACTGGTTACTAAAAACACCTGGCCTATGAATAAAAATATATAAAAAAGTATATATAAAAACATACAATAAAACTAAACAGGACAATTCTCCACGTATCGGCTCAAATGGAACCTTTCTCAAGAGACAAACAATAGTAAACACCACAATAATGAACAAAATAGATCACTTAGATTTCATAAAGCCACGTCTCCATGACGCAGGAATGGAAACGCACATCTAGTAAAAGAGAAAATGCCTGCATTCATTATAAACAAACTGTAAAGTGGGAAATTAGAGGCAATATAGATGCAAGGGGGTGTTTATAATGAATGCAAGAATAATATAAGAAAAAGATAAGAAAAAGATCTCTTTTGTCACTTTATCAGACAGGCAGGTTTTAATAACAGTCACAACAGGCAAGACCGAAGGGAACAGAGACAGATGGGGACAACGTGAGAAAATATTAGTTTGACAACCTAGCAAGGCATGGAAACAACAACGATAATGATAACAATGATGATGTTCGTCCGTCGTGATCGACGATGACCAAAAACTCAACCTAATAATAATAACAATAAATAATAAAATAATAGAGTTAATAGTGCGTTTTTAAATGACTAGCAAGTCCAATGCGCGCACAAAATGTTCTTTTACAGAATTGACAACAATAGAAGGTATCTGTGTGACGTTGAGATGTTTTTTCTTTTCTACGTGTCCGCTTCTGTCTTGCAGTTTCTTGTCTGAATTCCTCTGCCGCTAGTGCTCCCGTTCTAATGCTGTAACGACATGCTGTTCTATCCTGAGCGAGGCTCTCCCAAGCGCCTACGTCAATGTTAAGATGTTTCAAGGATGACTTGAGCGTGTCTTTGAAACGCTTTTTCTGTCCACCAGCTTTTCTAAATCCTGCCTTGAGTTCTCCATAATATATATGTTTTGGCAAATGCGAGTTCTCCATACGCACAAGATGGCCTGCCCAGCGTGCCTGCGCCTTCATACGTATTGTGTGGATGCTTATTGAGGTTATACTGATAACAATACTGTGGACAGAGAGCCATGGTCGCCTACGCCAACCAGAATGACATATGATAATGATTGATGAGTAATGATGAGTTTGTGTGGTGGTGGGGTGAGTGGGTTCGCAAACCTTGGGATCAAGAAGTGTGTAATTGTATAAGCCGACAAGCTGGTCTGTGAAATTCATGACCTGTTCAGCTTTCAGCCTGGCTGGGTCTGAGGTATCGTCAAGTAATCCTATAAAGTTTCTCATAACTTTGTCTGTTATAAAAGATAAATAATTTTAATTATAAATAGTTTGATATTAGTTACCAACAAAGAGGAAGATTTAATCCTGATACATTAACTAAATATTATAATACAAACATAGGTGTCATCATATTCAGCAGCGGTTCTAAACTTATTAGCTTTTTAAGACCCTCCTTAACATTTGTTTTCCTTTCACGGACCTCCAAAATATCTATCCATGGATCTTTTTTGTTGTAAATGTAAAGGTTCGTAATATTTTTCAAGTCTACGCAGACTCCATTCTTAGAATAACACAGACCCCTTGATAGAACAACGCAGACCCCCTTCTTAGGACAACACAGACCCCTTGATATAACAACGCAGACTCCTTGTTATGATTCCACAGACCACAAGGAATATGCGGACCAAAGTTTAGAACCACTAATGTATACAGTTTGCAATTTTCAGATAAAGAACTAAAATATATGTGGTCAATAATGAGATGAATTCTGTAAACGTGTATATACAATATAATTGTTTTCCTTCATTCTCAAACTCTTGCAGGTTAGGGAGATTAGTAGCATCCTAGGTTTGCATATTGTCTGCTGCGATAACTGTGACTTTTGACCAAATAAATTCGATTTGGGTATCATATTTCTGGGTAGCGTTTACAGTACCCAAATGGGTATAGGAAATCCAAAAACACATTCTTTGGTGCGTTCTTGTGATAGGTTGATTTTCTTTAGGGGATATGCAACACGTGGACGTCAAGATCCTCAAACGTGTCTTGATGGGATCCCAGGGGGAAGGGGGTAATGAATAGTAACACTGCCGCCTTCATGCGAGTTGCAAAAGACGACTAGGGAGATTGCAACTAGAGTCTAAAAATGCATTATATGATCTCTTATGTGATGAAGACTGCTGAAGATCTATGCCTGGACCCTGAGACAGCTTACTACCGAGACAGTTTACTTCCTAGATAGCTTACTTTCATGGCAGAGTACTTCCGAGACAGCTTGCTTCCGAGACATTCTATTTCAGACACAACTTACTTCCTAGACAGCTTACTTCCTAGACAGCTTACGTTCAAGGCAGATTACTTCCGAGACAGCTTACTTCCGAGACAGCCTAATTCAGACACAACTTACTTCCTAGACAGCTTATTTCCAAGACAACTTACTTCCGAGAAAGCTTACTTCCGAGACTGCTTAATTCAAAGAAAACTAACTTTCGAGATAGCTTAATTCAGAAAAAGTTTACTTCAGAGACAATTTACATCGGAGACAGCTTTTTTCCATGACTGTTTACTCCCGAGACAGCTTATTTTCATGACAGCTTACTTCCGAGACAGCTTATTTCCATAACAGCTTACTTCCGTGACAGCTTATTTCCATGACAGCTTACTTCCAAGACAGCTTATTTCCATGACAGCTTACTTCCGAGACAGCGTATTTGCCAGGCAGCATATTTGCCAGATAACTTACGTCAGAGTCACAATATAGAAGGGATAAATCCAAAGTGTCAGGAGATAACCTAACGTAACTAAGATGTAAGGGATGGTGCAACCAATTGTAATGTGAATAAAATTAAACAGAGAAATAAGTAGGGAGTGTTGCAGTAATTAACGCAGACACACTGACAACATTAATAAAGGCTCTCTAAACAGAAACACACAATTAAAAAACAACCTTTTCGACTATATAATCTTCATCGGGACGACAACCAACAAACACACAGAGAAGACCACTAAAAACAAAAAGTCTTACATTTTAGTGGATTTCTCTGTGTGTGTTTGTGTTAACTACCGCAACTTCCTTATTATTTCCGGGTTTTTTTCCACATCACAATGTAGAAACTTGCTTTTAAAGACATGGTAAATAACATAATTATTTGTTATCTATAACAACTTTTGCCAGTAGTGTAGCGGCGCAAATTTGTTTAGTTTAGACATGCAACTAAATACCACTCACATTCTAAAAATATTGTGCGACGGGAAGTTGAGGTTAAGGAGAAGAAGCGGTGAAGAAAATTCTGGATTGACAACATCAAGGATCTGGGCATGAGTTTTCTACACTCGTCAGAATTGTTGAGGACAGAAGCGCTTGGGTCTTTCTTTGTGTTGATGTCTCCAGTTGTGGCACCCTTACGACCCTGTCTAGTTATGGGTTTTATTGTCTATTATCTATTCCCAGGTGAATGATGGCTGAATGGTGGATAACACTTGATGTTAAGCGTAGAGGTGAGAGCTTCAGTTGTTGTTTCAAGTTTGTTGCATTAAGTCCGCGTTTGTTCAAGGTTATTTTGTTGCAGTCTATCCACCGTTTTCTTGGTCTACCGTTGACTTTATGTCCGGATATTGTTTTGTTATTTGCTTTCATTGGTATTTGATTTTGGTCCATTCTCATAAGGTAACCAAACCATTTTACTTGCTGTCTTTCGATAAGTTCAATACATGCTATTATACCAACACTTTTCCTCATTTCTTCATTTCTTATTTGATCTTGTTTAGTAAATATTGCAGCTTTTCTCAGACATTTCATTCCACCTTTAACGATTTTCTTCTGCTGCGAGGCTGTTAAAGACCATGAGTTTTGTTATTAAATAAAATTGCATTTTTTCTAGCTAAGGGCAACAACTTATATATTGAAAATAAAATATTCATACCAACATAACATGGTTGATCAGAGTTATCTTTCTCTGGACATATTGGAAGTTTTTGTTCACATAATATGCCTGTTGAAAAAGAGACAGAGAAACTGTTATTTATGTCGTGTATCAGCATTCTATCGCATACACAACATACAGAAACGTGTGCTATAATATTATGTCATTGAATGTCCAATGCTAACAATACTTATCATGGAGACTCTCATCATACAACAACTTCTGCTAAAGTTGTGTGTTGTGAACAATTTACGGAAATTACGACATAACTCAACCTAGTTATGTGGACTACATCTTGCTAGTAATAAATTAGGACAATTTCTCTGCTACAATAAAAATCTAGTGGGAGTTTGAGAATGAGAAATAACATTTGTGAAAAACCCCACACAACCCAACGTTTACACTATTTGTATGGACTCATTAAGGGATCAATGCTACCCAGAAAAAGGTGCAATTTTTTTAGAGATGTAGTAACATGTAACAAAAATTGACATATCTATATCAAATTTGGACAGATACTGTATAAATGGCCACCCTATAGACTGGTATAATATTCTTCTTCTTCTTCAGCGTTCATTCTCAAACTCCTGCTGGATCTCTCCTGTAGCAGTACTACTAGATCTCCAGCAGGATGCAGTCCAGAGAATAGAAATGACGTGTCGCCGTTTTATTTGCGCCAATGGCCCGACACATCCGTCTTCGGCGGAGGTATAATATTCAAATGTAGCATTACACATCCTTCACTTTTTCAGCAGTTCTGCCCTGGCTATGTCTATAAAAACAGATTTTTTATTGACCTTATTTGCAGCACGTAGATTACTGATATGTCTTATGTATCAACAGTTCCAGATGCTACAGCTTTCCTATATGGATACTATTCCCCACACAAATTGTGTACTGGGTTTGTATCGGTACAGGATTTATAAAAAATATTTCCCACACAGAGTAACTCATCCCAACAAGATCATGTTTATTGGCTCTAATTGCATTCCCATAGTAGCTTTGGGTGCTATTAATTTGTACATCATTTAGCCTTCCTTTCCCACCTATTGGTCTACCATTTCTTAATTTAGTGCCTCTCATTGATGTTTATATTTTGCAAAGTCTTGGGACTAATTCCTTTTTTTTAACAACCCCTACACATTCAGTGTTCTGGATAAGATACTTATCACAATATAGACTGAATTCAAAAACAAATTTGAAGCTATTTTAATCAGTGCTGATTCCACTAAATTAATAATGTATCACATATTGATGTACAGAATCACTGCTGGTATTATTTACATCATACAGTTGTTGAAGTTGTATTTCTGACCGAGTGGGCGTGGCATGTATTCTGTTAGGATGATCAGTGTTTATGTTTATATTTTGTTTAGTTGTAGAATTAGATCTCTGAACATCACTATCATTCGGCATGGCATTGATAAATAATCTATTATTGTCACAAATCCCGCTATCTTCTTTCTTAGTAAAAATCTATTACAGTAAAACTTACGATTTTTAATAACTTTACCCCTCAACTTAGCATCACAAGACATGATATTATATTCAAAAATTATCAACTTAGCATCACAAGACATGATATTATATTCAAAAATTATCACAAAAGTGTATGAAATGTATTACTTTCAAAAGTATTTCTAACTGTAAGCACAATCCGCAATTACAAGGGAGTGTTCTTCTATCTATCTATTGTCATTTCCCCTTGTGTCATTAAGCATCGTGGGGGAAAATCCGAGTTTTTTGTCTTTGGCCAATTGGGTTCCTTTGGCCTAGGTAAGTTCATGTTTATTTAATGTTTCTGTAATTGTCTCTGTCATTCTAGTTCTTGGTCTTCCTTGTTCCCTGCAGCCTGGTCTTCTGTTGATGTATGCACGAAGGGCTGGTTGTGCAGGTTCATTCTCATGATGTGACCAAACCATCTGGTTTGCTGCCTCTCGATGTAGTCTTGACTTGAGATTGTCTTTATATCATTCCTGATATCTTCATTTCTCCGTCGGCCTCTTCTCGTGACATTTATAGCTTTCCTCAAACATCTCATTTCGCAAACTGTGATCTGTTTCGCTAGTGTCTTTGTCAAACGCCATGTTTGACATTGATAACACAGAGTTGGTACAACAATACTGTTTATCCATTATCATTTTGTAGCCATACAGACTAATGGGTAACAAAGTATTGGTGACAGCTGATAAGTCACAGCATGACTTTTTGACACTTTATTTCAATCTCTCTGTCCAGTTTATCAATCTCCATATATATGCTGTATTGGTATTTAAACTCTGGGACTTGCTTTAATTTTGTACCATCGACAACACTAAATGTTAAACATGTAGTGTACATTGTTAAATGGTCAATTTTTCTTACTAAGTTTTCCCTTTAGTCTAATTTTCTAACATGTTATATTAAGTATTTATACCACGTGAGTTGACTTACTCAATGAGTTTTTGGCCACATAAATAATCCCCCCTCCAAAACACATTATAGAGAAAAGGGTACCACATCCATAAAAACACGAATATACAGCTTTTCTTCAATTTATTTTACTTATTATGCATACCTGAAACTAAAGCATTTGAAATATTCAGTAGACATTTTTGTATCATGGAAAACCTTAAATGGTGTAATATGGCAAATATAATGATACACAAAATGGGGACATTTAGAACCAAAGCTGATGTTTTCTGAGTCAGAAGCATCATCACCTACAGTACACTTACCTGTGAAACCAGGTGGACACACACAAACACCGCTTGTACATTGTCCACCGTTCAAACAAAGAACACTTTGGCACATGTCAATCGGTGTGTCACACTGTCTGCCTGTGAAGTTATATTTACAGGAACATAAGTAATAATCAATGTACGGCTCTGAATCGCCTTCATCACCCAGGTCAGCAAAATTACATTCTCCATGCACACAAGGGGAAGATGTGCATGGGTTCTTGATGTTGCAATTTCGTCCGAAGAATCCTTCTAGACAGTCACATTTGTGAGAGTATGTTCGCTGTGTTGGTGAATTGAAGACTTTATGAGCTGGTTGTGTTGTTGATGTATTCACTTCCAGAATCTGGCACCTGTGTATACAATGAAAGTTAGAATAACCACACCGACAGCAGAATAACACCTGAACGTGAATATAGCATAATTGTGAAAGTCAATGTGAAAATAACCTATTTGTAATAGTGGATGTAAAATTAACACATTTGTAAAAGACAATGCAAAGATAACATATTTATAAGAGCTAATGTGAAAATAGCAATGATAATAGTTAATGGGAAAATGATATAATTATAATAGAATAACATATTATAATTATCATCATCAAGTGCCGTTTCCAGAATGATGGTTGGATACAACAGACCTCCAACATCCCCTGTCTCTTGTTTTGGTGATGCACTCTGCTAGAATGTAACCTGTCCATTTTGTGATGTTACTCTCCCACTTGTATCTCTGCCTACCTCTTGCTCGCTTCCCTTTTACTTTACTCGCAAGTAAGGTCTTCAATAACGTGTCATGTCTTTTACTGTGTCCAAAATATTTTATTTGCCTAATCTTTATTTCCCTTAATAATTCTTTCTTCATATTGAGTGTTGTTAGAACTTCTTTTTCTGTTTTCTCTTATCTTTCCATGATGTTCTCCATATTATTATATATATCCACATCTCAATCGCATCAGTTCTGTTTTGTAGTTGTTTATTTAGTGTCCATGTTTCTGAGCCATACATTAATATAGAGTGGATGTAGCATTTTATAATTCTCATTTTTAACTTGTTTGTATTTTGTTTAGATGTTAATATTTTCCTTATGTCATTGATGGTACGTTTAGCCATTCCTATTCTTCTTTTAACTTCTGTTTCACATCTGCCATCATCTGTTAATATGTCTCCAAGATATTGATTGTATTCTACTTGCTGTAGTTTCCATGTATAATTATGTTTAGCTCCTGTTCTTATGTGACTTTGCTGATTATCATGGTTCTTGTTTTTTTGATATTTATCTGACACAAATATTCCAAAATTTTTGAGTTTTCGTTTTTGAATAATTTTAAGTATATATTCGTGTTCTAAATAGATATAATATTATTACTCACTTATTTGTGTGTGTGTGTGTGTGTGTGTGTTGTGGCGGATTATCCCATGTATTTGATTCCAGTGTTAATCACAGCATCAACAGATAAGCAATTAACAATATGCTAACATACTACACGATTTCTATATATATGCACTTACTGTCCACCATTTTCACATGGTTTCCTGTCTGGCGAGCACGGGCTCTCGTACTCACACAACTCTCCTAACCAGTCTTTCTGACACTGGCAGACGTAGTGCTCTCGACTCACATTGTGACATTGTGCTCCATTCTGACATTTATGCTGTGAGCAGGGATCGAAGGCGGAACAGTCATCTAAGTAGTATCCTTCTCGACAGATGCAATAGAAATCTCCACCTGGAGTTGTTTGACAAGTTCCTCCATTTTTGCACACCTGATATGGAACGACAGATTCAAAGAATATAATAACGAAGACATACACATATATTACGCATCTTATTCATTAGAACTAGGCTTGCATATGTTGCTCTATATGGTATATGGTAAACTTCGTCAAGTAAACAATGGGTAAGTAAACAGAATAAATATGTCATTGGATTTCTCAAAGCGTCTCTTTAGTACGTCACTTTACGTCACCTATGGATACTTTTTAACGTTACCTATACGTCACATATGAATATGTTGTACAAAATCGATAGATGTTTCTCACACGTGACGTACTGTTTACACGCCATATTTTTTTTCGGTAAACCCGAAAAAGAAGTTTTGAAGTTACGAAGGCTACGGTGGTATTCACAGCAATCAGCGTGCATATTCTCAGCAATTAGCGTCCATATTCTCAGCAATCAGCATGCATATTAGTTTAGGAACACGGATTACATACGGGAGTACAATGAAGTCAATCCTTTACGAAGTACACGAAGTCAACAGTACGAGCCACTGATCATTACACGGACTACAGAGTGACGACTATCATATTTCTGTGACCAATAGAGTGACAACGATAATGTTGACAACAACAAACTGACCAGGGTTCCTATCTTTGATTTATTTGTTATATTCTTCTTCCAAGATCAGTTGTCAAACATAGTCTTATATTGATCATGTTATAGAGTGGTTTGTTTTATCGTCTGAGGTGTGTTGGTCATTAGATTTGTTGGTCATCTGAGGTTTGTTGGTCATCTAAGGTTTGTTGGTCATCTGATGTTTGTTGGTCATCTGAGGTTTGTTGGTCATCTGAGGTTTGTTGGTCATCTGAGGTTTGTTGGTCATCTGAAGTTTGTTGGTCATCTGAGGTTTGTTGGTCATCTGAGGTTTGTTGGTCATCTGAGGTTTGTTGGTCATCTGATGTTTGTTGGTCATCTGATGTTTGTTGGTCATCTGATGTTTGTTGGTCATCTGATGTTTGTTGGTCATCTGATGTTTGTTGGTCATCTGAGGTTTGTTGGTCATCTGATGTTTGTTGGTCATCTGAGGTTTGTTGGTCATCTGATGTTTGTTGGTCATCTGATGTTTGTTGGTCATCTGATGTTTGTTGGTCATCTGAGGTTTGTTGGTCATCCGAGCCTATGCCTATGTACACCTATATACACCTATGCCTATGTCGCACAGACCCGATTTGTCACATTTTCCAAAGCCACCATGACCATTGATGAGAGTTTTCCATATATATCCCGTATTGTTATATATGCTATCATCTGCAAGCGCAACACTATGACGTATATAGGTGAGACTGGTAGGAGACTCGTTGACCGATTCTGCGAACACCTACACCGCAGAAAACATCATTCGGGTTATCCTGTTGACGTTCACTTCAATTGCACGACCCCCAGGATATTTAGGTGACGGCCATTAAGGCATTTTTCTCACGATCGGATCCGTCTCGCGTATGAAAAATCTCTCTCTCTCTCTCTCTCTCTCTCTCTATATATATATATATATATATATATATATATATATATATATATATATATATATATATATATGCATATTGGTACACTTACTTAAACCTTTAGGTATCAATGAGCGCCAGTCGTATGGATCATATCATATTGTTCCGTCATGTATGTATTTGTCTCGTTTTCACATGTATTTCAGCGCGTTCTTTATATGTTTTGCTGTGTGTGTCACCTCTTACTTAGTCCCAACCCTTTCTGACATTTCCTCATTTTGATATCTAGCCATATGAACCTTAGTTGCCTCATTCCTGCTCGTTTTTTAAAAGTATATGTGTATGTAATCTTGATAAAGGCCTTTTGGTAGAAACGTAGATTTATGTGTGTGATTATGTGTGTTTCCAATGATTAGCAAAACTTCATTACCGTATTTCTAGCTTTTGAATTTCAGTTTTGCGCAGTAAGTACATAACTGTACTATCGTATCTTAAATATTTCTGTGGTTTTTTTCTAATAATTCAGACCTCCAAGCTATAGAATATGTATCCATATTACGCTAATGAATGTACGTATATGAAAAACAAAAATATTCCCTGTAAGGTCTTACATTTAAAGCACATTTGTTGACTACGGTGCAGTCAGTTCCCAACCAGCCTTCAAAACAGCTGCAAGTAAATTGTGTATGTATGTCCACTATAGTTCCAGAACTGCTGCAATTGCCTTTACCATTACAAGGAGAAGTTTTGCACACGTCGAACTTGTCGCAATAGTCACCATAAAAACCTGGAAAACATTGACATCTGAGGAAAAAAAGTAATATTTAAATATGTAGAAAACAACCGATGTTTATTTGTAGTTTTGGTTCTACGATATTTTGTATGACGTCGTCGACACACAAGGAGAAAAGTTTAAAAAAATCATACATTTCATATACGTATCAAACTTCGATAACAATTTACAAGTCACTTAAATATTATATACACACAAGCGAACGCACATACACGCACACACACACATACATACGTACGTACATGCATGCATACATACATAAATATACACTCACTTTGTCTGTTGTAACGAATCAACCTGGCATGTTCCGTTGTTGCAATTTACTATTTGGCAGCGATTCTGATGCTGACACTCGTTACCATAGTAACCGGGCAAGCAGTTGCACAAATAAGTTCCTTGTACACGTCCGCTCGTACATGTTGCGTTATTGAGACACGGTTTAAAGTAGCATAGGTCAAGTGACTCACACCTGCCTCCAGTGAACCCAAATGGACACTATCAGATCAATTATAAAAACAGAATATGTGTTAGAAATGTTACGATTACATACTCCTACATAGTAACTAATAGCTTATACGTACTCATACAAACTAACTGACGTTATAAACGATTAAAATCTAACACAAACTAACTGACGTTACAACGATTACATACTCATGCATCGTAACTAACAGAGTACGTACTCATACAAACTAACTGACGCTATAAACGATTACAATCTAACACAAACTAACTGACGTTACAACGATTACATACTCCTGCATCGTAACTAACAGATTATACTTTCTCATACAAACTAACAGACCTCACAACGATTACATTCTAACCCCAACTAACTGACGTTACAATGATTCTTACTCATACAAACTAACTGACGTTATAAACGATTACAATCTAACACAAACTAACTGACGTTACAACGATTACATACTCCTGCATCGTAACTAACAGAGTATACTTTCTCATACAAACTAACAGACCTCACAACGATTACATTCTAACCCCAACTAACTGACGTTACAATGATTCTTACTCATACAAACTAACTGACGTTATAAACGATTACAATCTAACACAAACTAACTGACGTTACAACGATTACATACTCCTGCATCGTAACTAACAGAGTATACTTTCTCATACAAACTAACAGACCTCACAACGATTACATTCTAACCCCAACTAACTGACGTTACAACGATTACGTACTCATACAAACTAACTGACGTTGCAACGATTACGTTCTCATGGAAACTAACTGACGTTATAAACAATTACATAATCATACAAACTAACTAACGTTATTACGATTACGTACGCATACATCGTAACCAACTACTTAATGACAAGGAAACAACATGACGACTAAAATAGATAACCAGTGTAGTACATATGCTCATACATAGATGTAATCTAAACAAACAGATGTATGTGCAACTTAAAAACAGAGTAATACATTAATTATGGCTGTCGTGGTAGCTGAATTGCCAGAACCGCAACCTCCACTACATTACACTCCATTACATTAATTGTTCTGATATAACCAAATTGGACTAATGACTGGCTTCCTTTCAGATAGAAGCGTACTTCACTATAAGAAAAATATTTTATTTTATAAAACCAAATGATGATCAAATTAAAGTGTTTGAAATAATATATGATCACAAGATAGAAACTAATAGAACTAATAGAAAATATACACCAGTGAAGGAAAACTCTGCATCAGGCCACGAAGAGTTTACAATTGTCATACGTCCTGATATTACCACAGCGGACTCTATTCTTGGGTTGGAAATCCTACTTTAGCAAAATTGTCCCATCTTTCAAGTTTCTCAGATTCCAAGCGATATTGAGCAGCAGACGTCTTACGCTTGTGAAAGATAGTTTATTTGTACCCTTTGCACGTGGATCAATCGCGCGTGTACGCTAGTAATCGAGTGTTCTTGTAGTCGCTTGAAGTCGCTTCTAGTAGGTTTAAAGGATTAGCTAACAACATAAATGGATGGACGTTTTCTCAAAACCGTCGTTTCACGTAGTTGACATGCAACCAATTTGATAATTTCATCGACATCTCCGTGGTGTAGTAATTAGAACAGTTTTCTTGTATGCACGAGGTCGCAGACTAGGCACGGATCCATGTTGTCTTATTTATAATATTTTTTTTCCGCAGGAAATAAGCACTCTTAGCCACATAGTTACTTATTGTGAGTGGTACTCTTGACACTTTGTTGAGAGGGTGGAATGCAGATGGAGAAAACGGAGTGCAATATTGTCAATTCTTTACGTCTTTAAACAAAGAAATAGTGTTTAAAAAAACGTTGGTATGATCATTAGTAGTGTGTGATACGGTCGCAGTCGGATGTGTCAGGCCATGGGACAAATAAAACGATGACACAATGCATTTACGTTTTTTGGACTATTAAAGTAAAGTTCATCCATACCATTTATTAATGCCGTAAGGGTGTGATATGTTAGCGATCTCACATTTCAGTGGCTCTGCTATATGAGGGCGGTAGCCATCACATCTCCCTCGCAGTATTTACTTTCCGGATTAATCGTGTACCAAATTAAGGCTGGATCGACCCAGGAGCCGTTGCGAACTGAAGAATACTTCTGCCTAAATTGGGGAATGAACATAGAACCACTCATATGCGAAGCCAGTGCGCTAAACACGGCCCCCTTTCTGAACTACATCCTGGTGGAAATCTAGTAGGTTCATTCTCCAAGCACAAACGTGATCCTATTTGAGTTTGAGAAGGAACCTCGAAAAATAAAGGAAATGGTATTATAATCTGATACTTATAAACTTGATTTTGTGTAGAAATTCACACGTTAATTTTGATAATACATCACTGAATGTAATTATGTGTCTGAAGTTGAGAAGAAGTATTTGGCATGTGGGCATGAGCATGTCAGCAAGCAATAAATACAGAGCAAGGTGAAAGATTAAGATGATGGAAATTAGTTTTCAATATCTGGTTAACTTGGCAACCACAAAGTAAAATATAACAGTGAGTATAACTGAAAATGCATATAATCTAGTCCAGGGCTTATCCCTTAACAGCGATCTAAAAAAATAATTTTCTCAACTCCTTGGCTAATTATTAAGTGGTGAATTAAGACGAAATAAGAAGTATTCAACATGTAATGAAAGCTATATATGGTATCAAGCGACTTTTTCTGTGACGTTTTATAAGCTCGTTTTATGTTCTTATTTATATCTAGAATTTCATAACTGACGTCATACAGATCCGCACTAAATAAATTTCATATCAGTGCTATCGCTACCAATATAAATGAGTGCGCAATGACGTTTTTGACACCCTGTATAATAATGGTGTGAGTACAGTAATATATTTTCATAATATGTATCGAGCAGGTAATCTTAAAGTATCTTACCAGGCAGGTGAAAGTGTCGCCAGTCGGTATACAAGTACTCTGATAGTTACAGGGTTGGGACTCCAATAAACAAGCATCTCTCTTCTCGCATCTCTGGCCATAATATCCAGTTAAGCAATTACATTTGTATTCATTGGCAGACACTGTGGTACATTCTCCTCTATTTGCGACACATGGGCTGGGTACGCACGGATCTTGTATCTGCAATTGAGGATGTTGTCTTCTTTAGTGAAGTTAGAGCAAGACAAGTCTTATATTGCATACAAAGGACACTGACAAGACACAACAAGGTATTTGATAATCTGTAGCTTTTATTAATATGGAAAATTCTCGCAAACTGTAATCAAGGTATGAGATATGACAACTCAAAATGCGTTGTTAGAACAAAGAAGGATGCAACTCAATAGATTTACATATAAACAGGAATAAAACAAAACCGTATTATGTCACCATAGAATTTTACCGTAGCTGTATATTGTGTTCTCCGGCTCTGTGGCGACGAGATACAGGACATGTCTGTGACGACCAAGTTACCGGGTTCGAATCCCGCCGCAGGAAATTATCACATGAACTTTTCAGAAAGAAATGACAAACTACTGAAATAATATTTTTTTACCTAAAACATCCGAACAGCGAAAAAAAAAGAGTTTTGTTCGTGGATATGTCCTGATTAGGATATGCTACTAAATGTTTTTTCAATAATTAGGTTATGAAAAACTACAACCAAAAGGAACAATTTAGTATAAAATATTAGGAAAATTAAGGAACTTAATTTTGCAAAGAACTTTGTGTGTCAAAATACTGAAAAAGACACAAAAATATTGAATCAACTATCAATTTTCAGAACAAATAAACCGTCATGTGAATACTTCCAAAACTAAGAACACGAATTTTATAAACTTAAATTTTAATATCACGCTGGACGGAGAAATACTTCGGAAAATTGAAAACCTACTTGGGCAGAAAAATTGCATAAGATGTAGATACAGAAAAAGTAATTCTACTAGAATGTCTGTGGCATCCACTCCATTCAACCATCTATCAAACATTTGGAAAAAAACCAACTATAAATAAATATATCAATCTACGACTAACAGTCAAATTTGGATATACTTACTTAATTTTGATATACTTACTTAATTTTGATATACTTACTTAATTTGGATATACTTACTTAATTTGGATATTACTTAATTTTGGTCCTAGATTTTCATAACCAAATCTTTAGTCAGGCTAATAAGTAATGGTGACATACTTTTTCTTGTCTTACTCCTGTCTGTATGTAAGATTATTTAGTTTTTACTCCTGTCTGTATGTAAGATGATTTAGTTTTTACTCCTGTCTGTATGAAAATTATGTTTTTCTCTCCTGTCTGTATGTAAGATGATTTATTTGTTACTCCTGTCTGTATGTAAGATGATTTATTTATTACTCCTGTCTGTATGTAAGATGATTTATTTTTGTACTCCTGTCTGTATGTAAAATTATTTAGTTTTTAACCAGTGTTTGTTCAAACCCATCTTGATTTTTCAAATTAAAACTTAATGACATTTACAAATCTAGTTACGAAGGCATATTTGGCGAGCATTTACCAGAGTCTCGGACGGTGCACGCTATCAAATGCATTTTAAATTTTAATAACGTTGATAATAAGCGGGGATTGCATTCCCACTGATTCTTTAATGGTTAAAGTGTGAAAAATTTGACAAATACGTGATTGTTTTGGTCTGAATCCAACTTATGCGTCTCAAATTTGCTCATCTACGTGCCCCTTATGCCTTCAAAGGTTATACTACATACAATTTTTTTCTGCATTAATCAAAAAGAAATAGCAAAATAGTCAACGCAAATTTAGCTTCGAAAATCATTACAATAAAAATATTCTACAGTTGTTGCAACTTTCTGAACAGGAAATAAAACCAACTTTCCATTATCTGTTTTTCTTGACCATAAAAATGTATCAACCTCAATGTTATTTCTGTAGTAGTATATGAACCAGTGTTTTTTCTGTAGTACCGTATGAACCTCAGTGTTATTTCTGTAGTAGTATATGAACCTCAGTGTTATTTCTGTAGTAGTATATGATTGTAAAAGTTGGTTAGTAATAAAAGCACTGAAGAAGAAATGAAATTAATTTGAGAGTTACTGTCCTGGAAGGTTCTTACATAGTGGATGCTAAGAATTAAGTCAAAAACGATTTAGACACCAAACAATGCGTTTCTATAACAAGAAGAAAACAGTAGAAATATTTAGGACATGTAATTGAAATGAATAAAAATAAACTGTCATTACAAGAATTAAAATGGGTGCCACATGACATAATAGATGAAGGCCGAGAGAAACTCTTCGCGAGACAGCCATCAAAGAAGCTTATGTGTCTCAACAACATACAAGAATTATGCATAGCAACATAAAATCACTCAAAAAGAAAAGTACTCGTTTCTGCCGTATGCACATCATTCGGCGCTTAAGGAAAAAAAAACTTCACGCACGCATCAAAACACACACACACATATTTATAGAAATATATATAGATATTTATATATAGTTATATATATATATATATATATAGATGGACGGATGGATTGATGGATAGGCAGATAATTATAGACATGTCTATAGATAGATAGATAGATAAATAGTTAGACAGATATATAGATAGTTTATATAGACAGACATATAGTTTATATATATATAGATAAATAGATAGATGGGTAGATATATAGTTATAAATAGACAGATATATAGTTATAGATAGATAGATACATGAATGGATATATATATATATATATATATATATATATATATATATATATATATATATATATATAGTTAGACAGATATATATATATATATATATATATATATATATATATATATATAGTTAGACAGATATATATATATATATATATATATATATATATATATATATATATATATAGTTAGACAGATATATGTTCTTATACATAGTATAGAAAAATGAGAGTTTGCATGGATGAATAGGCAAATAGATAGACGTATAGATAGATATAAATATAGTAACTAAAATTCGCAACATCTGAACTATATTATCGGTCGGTAATTAAGTATTGTAACCAAAACTCATGAGACAGGCATGTTTAGAAAACATAATCACAACAGGCAAGATTGAAGGCACCAGAGACAGAGGGCGACAACGTGAGAAAATATTAGACAGTTTGACAACCTGGCACGGCAAAGAAACAACAACGACTTTGATACATAATACTGTGGATAGAGAGCTGTGGAGAGCCATGACCGCCTACGCCACCCGGCATGGCACCTGATGATGATGAACCAAAACTCGACGTGATCATTTACCTGGCAAGTGCTACCCTTGAAAGGCAGCAGGCAGTCACATCTATATGTTCCATTTCTGAGTGTTACACAGGTACCTGAGTTCAGACAGGGTAGATTTAAACATTGGTTGTAATATTCGCATTTGTCACCATAGTAACCGCTTGGGCAACGGCACGCATAAGTCTTGTGGCCTTTGTATTCACAACTGCGGGATAAAGTAACAAATAAATACAGCAAAAACATAAATTTATAATGTAAAGAGACAACAAATACAAAAACATAAAAGGAATATTTGTGTATTGACAGAATATATCGAAAAGTGAAATAAATCAATTAAAAACTACATATTTCTTGATGGTTCTTCATATAAAATAATGAATATAAGTAATTATATATACAGTAATTTCCGTATGTGGAAAGTTAGAATGGCTCCCCATCTGCCAAATAGACCAGTTACCAAGCAAAAGCAAACCTAAAGTTTTATGCCCTAACCCTTCGACAAATTACGATAGTTAATATTTTTATTTAATATTTTTACTTTATATAATTAAGTTAATATTTAAAAAATGCTTTTTGATTAAAAAAAAGGAATTTTTGCTTTGATGTTTCCAGAATAACAACCCGACTATCATGAAGGTTTATGGATGTGATGGTGATGATGATGGCGAGGATGTGGTAAGCATCACACTTGCAAATTTTAAATTTCCCGAAGACCTGGTACTCAGTCTACATAGCGTTAACCATAGACTTTTTGATGATTTAAAAAAAATATTCTATATGAACTGGTAAACTATCCGTGGCTCACGTGACTAAGAAGCCAATGCACTAACCACTAATTTACAGGTGACTTGCCACTATAATTTATCATAAATTACGTCAATAATGTTTTGTCATTTCTCGCCCCTGCCACTTGTCGACAATAGTGAAAACTTTAGTGACTTTTCTGTTTAATATGTTCAGAATTTGTACCCCCTCCACACAAAAATGTTACCATCTCTCCACATGAGATATTAACACAAACAATACGCACAAACTACAAGATTTATTTCAAATATTTATAGAAACGTTTCATATTCAAACAATGTAATTGATGTATGAAAACAGTAATGTTGAAGTTCGTCAAATTTTATTAAACTGCACCCCCTCCTAGTCCGCGGCCCATTAACATATCTGCTGTTGATGTATCGATTGTTTTGCTGTTTACTTTGTTTTCCTCATGTCTATTCACTACATAACTTATTACTATGTATTATATCACACATCATCAGTCCGTGCGTCTAAAGAGGTTTGGATTTCTAGTTTAGACAACGAAGAACGTTTTCTTTTCAGACATTTCGTAGAAAGAGACTAAGGAAAGTTGTACTTGCGTAAAACACAGGTTTATTTAATCGCTTCAATCAGACACGACAGACTATAACTAAAACTAGTGGGTAATGATGTGCACACAAGAAAACATACACATTACAATACATAAATCATATTCACCGTTTCAACCAAAAGGTCTTTATCAACCTACAAACAATACATCAAAAGTCGACGAATAGAATAATTATCACAACAAACAAACGTATCCAACGGAAATATGGAAATGAGATGCCGGAAGGTCAGAAAGTACATAAAAAACGTAAACATATGTAGAGACGAAACGAACAAAACGATGAGTAAATGAAAAAAAAGAATAAAGACAAAGACCACATCAACCCAGTACTAGACATAAGAGTGGTTGGAATTGAGTCCAAAAGGCTTGAGTGTACCCAATTCAAAAATGAGACGATTCTCTAGAACGTACCTAGATTTGTCATCGATGGTGCAGGATCTGATGACCGTGATCTGAATATCAAAAGCACTAGTTTTAGTTATAGACTGTCGTGTCTGATGGAAGCGATTATATAAACCTGTGTTTTACGTAAGTACAAATGTTGTTATATTTCACGCAGTTATCTTGTATTGATTGTCGTAAGGAAAGTTGACAGAATGTTAACAACCTGTCACCTGTACAACCTGTCACATGTGTCACCAGTACAACCTTTCACGTGTGAACAAATAATCATCGCTACATCTTGTCTCCATTTCTTACTTTTGTCTTGAATTAGATTATCCACACAGACGACGAAGAGATACAGGACAGCGGACATAGCACCGTTGTTCTTTAGTGGCAGATTCCTGGGTCACGAGGAATGCTAAATGTTCTATCATTGCCTATGGGTCAGCAAATTTGACAGAAAAATAATGAGATGGTTGGCGCAGAAGTGTGTCTGTACTCCCGGCATGCCGTGGTAATCCTGGGATACTGATGCACTGGAATGTCTTACTTTGGGGCCTAAACATGCATCACAAAAACCCCCTTACATAACCTTGTATTTAAGACAATCTTATGCTTGTCCGGGTGTCGCCTCAATTGTAGAAATGAGAAGAATAGGGACTGTCAAGAGTTACCTCTTACATTTAAAGAGATTGTTGCTTCATCATTACCATCATCATCCTTCTCCTCCTTCATCATCCATCCCTCATTCATCTATCATTAATATATCCATCAACCATCCATCAGCATTCATCCATTATCATATATCATCATTATCTATACATCATTCATCCATCATCATCCATCCATTTTTCCTTGTACTCGTCATCGTCATCATCACCTTTAATTTACCTTTAATCACCTGATACCTATGTCTTGTGTTCCTAATCCATTTTAATTACGTGTTTATTGAAATGTGTTGCTGGTTCTTAATACAGGTCTTTGGTCGCAACGTCGAAATTATCTTTATTCATATCATTTGTCTATTACATTTGTACTTATTTTTAAATTTGTTATTTTTTGTAACATTTACTTACATTTATTTATTAATATTCTCTGAGTACATGTTTATAAATGTTTGGTGTAATTATACTTACACTCCTTTGTTTATACAAGGGGAATAAATGCACATATCTTGTGATTCGCAGTTATGTCCCCTCCATCCAACATCGCAATGGCACGTATAATTACTTGAACTTGTTGTGGTACATTTGCCGTGATCACTACACATGTTTCTATAGCTGCACATAGAGAATCCCTCAGATTCACACTGCATAACATAGCCTGGTCAGAAAACATTATTAAAATAAAATGAAAATGTTATTTACATTTAAGATTTTGGGAAGTATATCTTGGAAATGTTTTATTAGATATCGAGTGTCTACCTTATTTTATTTTGATTATTTCCCTTGACTATGTTTATCAGACAACGGATATTCATTTATTAATTTACATATTAATTTACTTAGCTTTATTTTCAGTGGGTTAGGAGAGTTGTGTTTGTGTGTATCAGACGGGTTAGGAAGGGGTCCAGTATGTTAACAAGTCAAAAGAAAAAGATGGTAAGCACGCGATATGTGATAGAACCCCTGGTTCTTGGTTACGAAAGCACATAATTGCATCCAATTGCATCAAGAGTGGTTTCTTAATCTAACATCCAACTTGCTGTGTAAGAGTGGTTTCTTAATATAATATCGAACAGGTGCGCAGTTTTCCCTGACAGATGGCGATGGTAGGAATATAAATGTATCACGAGGAATGCTGGTTCAATGCCTAGTTATGTCATGCAATCTGCTGGTGACGATAACCATGTGCGTCTTTACCGGCCAGGAGACAGACCAGCCTAAAAGTTGAAGATTGACTAGGAAGTTCTCAAATTGCAGTCTCTCTCGTGGCAGATTTTGCTGATTCTCAGGGGCGATAACAACATTGGCTCTCACACATCTCCTCTTTGATGATCTTCCCTGAGTTGTTAACGCCACATTTTTTCGCAACAAAAACAGAACGACGTGTATATAATCATGTCACCAAACCTGGAATTATCGCAAATAAATGCCTGTACCTCAGATCCGACATCATTAAGGCACCACTCTTTGCATTGTCTATTGAGAGTTATTGTTACTAGGAAGGACGACTGGCAGCATTTATTTTAGTGCAATTACATTATTGGGCTAGAATGTGTACATCAAAGCAAATCTATATGAGTGGATACACCGTCAAATAATATGACATAAGGTAGACATAAGGAAGTCAACACAATAAATAAAAATAGATTGTTTGTCATTTTTTAGGATAGTAAATCATGAGTATCTTTATAGATTATTTAAATATTGATTTACTTTCTTGCTAGAAGTAGATTATGGATACGTTGCCGTTACAATAACATGCAGACATAATTATTCATAAATTTAAACTTCTCTTTTCCGTCTGGTTCAACGGTGAAAAAGTGTCAAATGTGATCGAGGCAGCCGCACATTGCAGAATACATAAAATGCATATCTAAGGGTGCTATAACCGACAGAAAGTTAGTTATGTGAATGGCGAGATTTTCCCACAGCGGCAAAATTTCTTTTATCAGTACTGGTCAGGTTTGATTTGAAAGTCACTGTTGAACTGACCGTGTGGTTGACCCCCATATTATTGGTCAATATGGAATTACAGTTTATGTCAGCACATAGTAGAAAATATACAACAAACTTGCCTATTCCTGTTTTATCAAAGATCACTTCGTAGTCCACGCCAAAGGTGAGCTCTGTAGTTTGTACGACGACTTTGAATACATACTGTAGCCCAATACCTGTACCATTCTCCCTGTAACATGCTTCTGTGTGTCCGTCAATGGCCGGCAAGAAGACAGTTCTGCAAAGATGCAACAGATAACTCATGTAGCGTATTATTAAACAGACAGCTCAGAGAATTCAGGCAACAGAACAGAAACAAAGTTCAGATGAAGATAGGAACTTTCAAAGTTTATTGCATAATTTGTTTGCCATTTTTGACCTTCTCCCCCCCCCCCCTTTGACAACAATTATCTAGAATTTTTGGATTCACCCTGCTTGACAATGTCTACAAATGCCCGCCCCCCCCCCCACTCCGTGAAAAAAAAATTACACGTTTTTTTCAGAGTTTCATAAAAAGGTTAGAAATTCATACAGTTTAATTGGTGTATATATAAACATATTCTTGACGTTAACATTTGGCAAACCTTTTCCTCATTCTCAAAAACTATCAAGCCTTTGAGAACACCAGCACCCCACCCTTTTTTCTACTAATTGTTGACGTAATTTATGGATATCTCAGCCCTTAATCTAACATCCAACTTGCTATGTAAGAGTGGTTTCTTAATGTAATATCGAACCTGCTATGTAAGAGTGATTTCTTAATCTAAAATCCAAATTGATTTGTTAGAGTGAGTTTCAATGCTTACTACACTGCCTCCTAGAAATATTATCAATGACGTGTATTATTTAACCAAAGTATTATAATTTAAATATTTGATAATTTCACTATATGCTGCACATTTACACTACTTTCTTTCTTTATTAAGAATGCGATTTTGGATAACTATGTTCTATTTTAATTCTATTTTGAATTATCGACATTGCTTATGATCTACCCAACTATCATCAGGTTATCTCACTTGACGAATGATTGAAGAATAAATATAATGTTATATGTGAATTAGGATTTATACTCTAGAAAATTGATGGGAAATACGGCACGTGGGCTAAATTCTGCTCGCCAAGACATTTTAATGGTCACCACGCAAATTAAAAATTACCAATTGAATTGTTTTCTTAGCTCGCAAAATATATAATTATCAAATAGCCAGAGAAGATAAAACGATCAGGTATAGGATGTAGTAACACGAATATCAAAGTAATTATAGTGATTGAATACATTTGTGTTACAAACACATATTACTAATAACAAAAATATAATAAAAGGCAGTTATAACAACACGAATGTGGAAGAAAGCGGTTTACGTTTTGATCCTATGATATTCGTCTGAACAAACATATAACAAAAAATCACGATCCTTCCGTCGTTCGCCATTTACTTTATTTATTCATTGCTTTTTATTCACACATGAAATGTGTTTTAAAATAACTATAGTTACTGTAATATTGATTCATGTCTTACTATTATATAATAAGAATAATATTGTTGAGACGAAGGTCATAGATCGAAATTTCAACCTTTTTCAGTCTTTCTCATTATATTATGATTGTTTAACATGGCCTTATTAGTATTTGTAGGTATTTGTATCACATATTCACTATTATTACAAGACAGAAGCACAAGCTAAGATATACGCATGGATGGTAAACAATCTACATAGATAATATGACTGCTTAAAATATGTGATATTGCGAGTGCAATACATGCTCAGAACGAATGAAAAAGAACCTTGAGGAGAGGATGTCTTTCAGCACACTGTGATGCTTAAATATGAATGGCGACATTGCAATAAACTATTTAAATTTGATTTCGGGGCTAGAATTTTTAAAATCACATTTGCTTCTTTAAATAAATATAACAACAATTCAAGAGATATCTTGGGATATTCTAGCCACCTTGTGTTGTTTCATTATAACCCAAAATGGATTTTCCCCTTTGACACAAAAACGTTTCCCTTTTATGGTCTAGAGTGGAACAGAATTTGAAAGAATTAATGTATAAATAGAAGTGTCAGAACCTTGAAACATCATAGAGGTCTAATTAACAACAATGAAAACAGATCAAATTAATTGGGAAGAGGGTTAGACACACTAATACAGAATTTAAACAATGCAACAAACGTTGTAGCAGAATATCAACAATCAACTTCAATATTATTTCTAAAACATAAATATTTGCTGTGGTAACATTGGAATTTGTATTGTGGACCATTTCACAAAAGTAAAAAAAAAAAGTAAAAATTCATTTATGTGAAATTTAAAACTAACAGAAGAATTCGTAGAGTTCATTGGGGTAATTTCAAGAACACTATAGACATACACAGTATTAAATATTGAAAAGAATGAGTTTCTTTTGCACCAAAGATGTCATATAGGGCAGTAGTCATTCTTTCCAAGTTAAGCGACTCGCTAAAAATTGCTATTGTACTTCTGTATTTCTAATGCCCAATATTTATCTTTCTCTGTTGCGTTCCTTTTTCTGAGTTGTGTCCTTTAGGCGACATACTTTTCTTTGCCCTTCATCCTTCCACATAAACGTTTTTTTTGGGGAGAATTAGTACAAAAGTAATATTGTTTGTCGGAATTTATATTTATTTGTACAATTTGAACGTAGTAATGGAAATAATGGCCATAGGAAGACATAACGGATGTGAAAGATAAGAGCAATTTTCTAGGCGTACCTCAGCAGTAAACACGAAGCTCCATAGCAGGGTGCAAGAATCAATGAGTCCACGTTACATTTACAATGCAATAACTAATACAATATAGCATAGTAACTCGTTGTCTTCGAAAGAATTTTTCTATTGTGGGGTAATGTATTCATAAGTAAGTATAAATAGTTGCATTTTAGCGACTTACCGACAGAATGGGTTGGCTTAACTGTTTTTTTTGTGGTATGAAGGCGTCTCGGAAATAAGGAGTTAATAAAATACACAACTTATCAAAATACAAATCACCTGTCAGTGATATATTCCACTTATGAAAAGATACATGAAAACATGAAACGAACATGAAAAGATAAAATATTAAAAGGAAAAACGTAGAGGATTGACTAAATTGTACTCGGGTTGTCCAATTTGTGCTGTTCCTTTCAAGGAAATGTTTACACAGCCTGCTGAGAGTGCCATTCATAGCACGTAACTCCGTAGCTTCAAGAGATATTCCATATACATCTCCGAGAAAAATACACTTTTCAATGAAGACGAAACAGTGGGAATTCGATCTTGAGACCTCTTGAGCAAGCGGCTTAACCTGGATCTTTGACACAACAACATTTCCTGTCTATGGTCTAGAGTAGAACAGATTTTGAAAGAACTAAATATTACATCTATAACTAGAAGTGCTAGAACCTTGACACAACATAGAGGCCTAATTAACAACAATGAAAATACATCAAGATAATTCGGAAGGGGGCTAGATACACTAATGCAGAATCTAAACAATGCAACAAACGTTGAAGCAGAATATCAACAATCAATTTCAAATAATACTAGGCAGGGATCCCAGGGATTCTAAATAATACTAGCCAGGGATCCCAGGGATTCTAAATAATACTAGGCAGGGATCCCAGGGATTCTAAATAATACTAGGCAGGGATCCCAGGGATTCTAAATAATACTAGCCAGGGATCCCAGGGATTCTAAATAATACTAGGCAGGGATCCCAGGGATTCTAAATAATACTAGCCAGGGATCCCAGGGATTCTAAATAATACTAGGCAGGGATCCCAGGGATTCTAAATAGTTAGGGAGAACACAGAATACAATAATAAATTTCCATATCTATAAAGTTATCAATACACAGATATATCTTGTAGAACATTGATATTTTGGTTATTTATACACAACTACATCGCTGAGAAATACAGTTTCATATCTATAATAGGACATGAACTTGGACAAAGACATCAATAGAGCAGTGAGTGAATTTAATAGATGTATACTACATGCTGCTAGTAAAACCATACCCAGGGGGGCACGCAAAAACTACAAACCCTACTGGAATGATGAACTGGAAAAGCTGCAAAATGAGATGGAAACATCTAGACAGCAGGCTGAGAACAGACCTAGCCAAGAACATCACAACAAATATCAGCAAACAAAGGCTAAATTTCAAAGAGCCAAGTTACAAGCCAGACGGAGCAGCTGGAAAGAAAAAACAGAGTCGCTGAACCTAGAAAGAGATACTAGGAAATTATGGAAACTTGTAAAACAACTAAATGATGAAGGTACAGGGAGAAATACCAGGATCACACTTTATAAAGATAGAAACATTTTAACAGGTAAACATGCAGCTGATTACTTTGCAGATTCCTTTGCAGAAGACAATAACGTCAAAGTCAGCCCAGACAAACAACAGGAGGTTCGAGAGAACCAGCAAAACATTGGACAAGGCGAACCTATACCTGAAGTCATGGAGGCACCAATCACAATGAGAGAACTGGAGCAGGCAATATCCAAATTGAAAATGAAAAAGTCCCCTGGAGCTGATGGAGTGTCCAATGAAATGATTAGAAACCTGGGAAGTGCAGCAAGAGCAAAGCTACTGCAGATCTTTAACACAAGCTGGTCCACAGGTAATGTACCACAAGCGTGGAGAGAAGCAATAATGATACCACTCCTCAAATCAGGAAAAGATGGCAACACAGTCTCCAACTACAGGCCCATCAGCCTCACAAGCTGTCTATGTAAAACAATGGAACGCATTATCAATCTTAGGATGCAGTGGTACCTTGAAAGTGAAAACCTTCTGGTATCACAGCAAGCAGGTTTCAGACAGTGCTACTCTACTGAAGATCAGGCAACCTACCTCTCCCAAGAGATTGAGGATGCCTTCCAAGAAAAGAAACTGGTACTAGCAGCATGGATAGACCTCAGGAAAGCATTTGATAAGGTCTGGAAAGAAGGGCTCCTAAAGAAATTGCGAAATTGCAGGGTTAGCTCAAGAATGTACAAATGGGTAAAAGCATACTTGCATAATAGAAGAGCCAGGGTACAATTAGATGGTCGCAAGAGCAAGAAAGTTCTACTGCGTCATGGAGTCCCCCAGGGAGGAGTCCTGTCACCCACACTTTTCTTGGTTTACATCAATGACCTAGTTGCTGAACTACCACACGGGATCAAAGTGGCAATGTATGCTGATGACCTGGTGATCTGGTGCACGGAAGAACATGCAACAGTGGCCACTAAACAAATACAAAGAGCTATCGATGCCCTAACCTTATGGGCAAATAGATGGTGTGTCAGCATTAACACAGAAAAGTGCAGCACTACACTCTTTACCCTCTCACCAAAACAAAAAGCTGGTCATATCAAGATAGATGGAGAGCTCTTGAAAGAAGACAAACAACCCACATACCTCGGAGTTACTTTTGATGATAAGCTGACATGGAAGCAGCACATAAACAAAGCAACAACAAAAGCCAGGAGGAAGCTAGCTATCCTGAGAAAACTAAGTGGAACCACATGGGGAGCCAGTGGAAATATACTCAGTAAAGTTTACCAGCAAGGCATAAGACCACACCTGGAATATGGTTCAGCTGCGTGGTGTCCTGCATCAAACACCACATTACAAGATCTAGATAAAGTGCAAAACCAGGCACTTAGAATCATGTTGGGAGCAATGAAATCAACAACAATAGCAGAGATGCAGAAAATGGGAAGAATGCAAACACTTGGCGAACGCAGAGACACAAAAGTACTAACTCAAGCAGAAAAGTTTCAGTGTATGCCAAGTCATCCAATGAAGGAAAGATTCCAAAATCTAGCAATAGGGCGACTGAAAAGGAGCAGCTTTATCCACCAAGCTAAACGACTCCGTAGACAACTTACAGACCTACCTGAAGTTGACAGCCCCTTAACGTCTGTACCAGAACAAACCCCGTGGAGTGAAAGACATGGAATGCCAATATACATTCAGACCCATGTGAAAGGAATACTAAGCGAGGACGAACAGAACAGTGTGCAGCGAATGACAGTCACCCTCAGTTTCCTGGATGAGGAATATCCACAAGATATATGGGTCAGAGTGTACACAGATGGGTCAGCACAGAATGCTGTGAGGAATGGAGGTGCAGGTGTATATATAGAATATCCACACAAGCCTAGAGATACAATCAGAACACCAACAGGAAAATTCTGCAATAATTATGATGCAGAAATCCAGGCAATTAGTGTGGCAGCTAAAAAATTGCTGAACTCCAACTCTGGCCTACAGCCTGTGGTATTCCTGACAGATGCAAGGTCAGTGCTTCAAGCTCTCCAGTCTGGAAAACTAACAGACTTAAAAAAACTACTTAGCGAATTGTCTTACCAGTATAGGGTAACCATGCAGTGGATACCCTCTCACTGTGGAATACCAGGAAATGAAAAAGCAGACCAACTGGCTAAGGAAGGTGCTGCCGAAGACCAACCAGATATACCAATCACCTACCATCAGAAAAAACAGATGATAAAGTCAATAAGAAAGCCACAAACACCAACACAAGATGACTATCACATTATGAACAGATCAGAACAAGTTATAATTCTACGTCTCAGAACAGGACACAACCGACTCCGCAGTCACATGTATACAAAGTTCAAGATTGGCAACACGGCCATGTGTACATGTGGACAGGCAGCACAGAGTGCCAAACATATACTTCAAGAGTGTTCTGAGCATGAAACGCTGAGGCAGACATATTGGCCAGAGGAAACAACACTGGAATCAAAGCTCCATGGGACACTGTATGAACTACAAAAGACAGTGAGTTTTATTAAGGAGACAGAATTACAGATATAGACATGTTTCAAGTGAACGAAAGAAGAAGAAGAATATCTATAATGTAATCAATACACAGTTCCATCGCTGAGAAACATTAAAAGGCAGAGCCACAAAATGAAAGTTGTTTAATGTGGTCCTCTTGTAGTGAGTTACGCTTCTGTCAACCGCGGGACGTCAGTACAATTTAGTTATTAGAGATTTTTGATCATCAAAAATAATAGAGGTTGTGGTTCCACGAAAAATAATTGCAATGTTTAGCTATATTTATATCCAGTGTGAAATGAACAAATATGAAAAATGCATACAAACATTCAGATTTAAGTGAACACACACTATCAGCATACAAACATTCAGATTTAAGTGAACACAAACTATCAACTTCTCAAATAAAATGCGTTATCAAGATAGAGACACAGATAAAAAAACAAAACAAATAGGGCACGAACTTTAACATTCTGATGTTGTCCCTGGTTTATTCTGTTGACTATGTTAAACTTCTCGTTATTTTCCATTTCTTTTCTTCACTCTTTGAATAATATGATATTATCTACCTGTTAACTGCACCAGAAACTGTCACATTGTAACCATCGAAGCGGAAGTTTGGCATGGGATTCTTCCAACATATTGTCACAGTGTTTTGTGTTGCAGACAAGCAGAAGATTGTGGGCTCTGTAAAAGAAAAGAAGTAATGCCATTTCATTTTATGTGTGAATATTCTTCAAACTTTCTCGAATCCTTTCATAACTTTCTCATCATCAAATATAAATTCTATATTCTCAAATTTTTTAATTTTGTTTGCTAAACAAACTCACATAAAATGCTTTTCTTTAATAAGTGCATTAAAAAAAAGTAGTATATCGTGTAGTTTATTATTATTGTTCTTCTTCATCTTTTCAACTTCGTGTTCTTCTTGTTGATCTAATTGACATTCTTTTTGTCGTTCTTCTTGTTGTTCTTCTTGACATTCTTCGTTTGTTCTTCTTGACATTCTTTGTTTGTTCTTTTTGTCGTTCTTGTTGTTGTTCTTCTTGTTGTTCTTCTTGTTGTTCTTCTTGTTGTTCTTCTTGACATTCTTTGTTTGTTCTTCTTGTTATTCTTCTTGACATTCTTCGTTTGTTCTTCTTGTTGTTCTTCTTGACATTCTTTCTTTGTTCTTCTTGTTATTCTTCTTGTTGTTCTTCTTGTTGTTCTTGTTGTTGTTCTTCTTGGTGTTCTTCATGTTCTTCGTGTTGTTCTTCTTGTTGTTCTTCTTGTTGTTCTTCTTGACATTCTTTGTTTGTTCTTCTTGTTGATCCTATCGACATTCTTCTTGTTGTTATTCTTTTTTGTTCCTGGTGTTATTCTTGTAGACATTCTTGTTGTTCTTCTAGTTGTTCTTCTTGACATTCTTTGTTTGTTCTTCTTGTTGATCCTATCGACATTTTTCTTGTTGATCTAATTGCCATTCTTCTTGTTGTTATTCTTGTTGTTATTCTTTTTGTTCTTCTTGTTGTTCTGATTGACATTCTTCGTGTCCTTTTCTTGTTGATCTTATCGACATTCTTCTTGTTGTTATTCTTTTTGTTCCTGGTGTTATTCTTGTAGACTTTCTTGTTGTTTTTCTTCTTCTTGTTCTTGTTGATATTCTTGTTGTTCTTGTTCTTGTTCTTGTTGATATTCTTCTTGTTTTTCTTCTTGTTGTTCTTATTTATATTCTTATTGTTGTTGTTCTTGTTGTTGTTATTCTTGCTGTTCTTCTTTATGTTCTTGTTATTCTTCTTGTTATTTTTCTTGTTGTTCTTCTTGTTATTCATCTTGTTGTTCGTTTTTTCTATTGTTATTCTTGTAGATATTTTCTTGTTCTTATTGATATTCTTCATGTTGTTCTTTTGTTGTTGTTCCTGTTGAAATTCTTCTTCTTGTTGTTCTTATTGATATTCTTCTCACCTAATACTTTCTTTTAGATAACGTTGATATAAGAATGTGATAGATTACGGCGTTGCTATTCTTGACTATTTTTTGGGTTTCTGTAATTCTTTTTCCTTCAATGTTTTATGAATTATTAAGTTAATATGTTTGTGTATGTATGTACCTTCGTCACATTAATATTGTGCCAAATGTTAACACAACATTTTTCCTTGCAGTTCAAAATCTGTTATTCCTCTTCATGTTACCACACGAATTTCTTTATTGCCGTACTGTGTTATTTCAATGGTTACCTTTCTTATCTGGGCTTCTAATTAACTAAAACAGTGGTTTTCAAACTGAGGAGTACAACCATCTTTGGGGCGTTATGTGATCTCAAGGGGATGCGAAGCAATTTGGAATTTAGTGCTTTAAAGACATGATTGCTTATAAGTTAAAAATACAATGCTACAGAAACCTTGGTGACCACAAAAAGGAGACCACGGTCTTAAAATGTTAATAAACACTGTGGTCTATATAATCTTGGTTAGATATATATATATATATATATTGGGTTAGATAAACATCGGGTTAGATATAGACTGCGTTAGAACAAACACTGTGTTTTATGAACACTGGGTTAGATGTATATTGGGTTAGATATACACTGTGGTAGATATACTCCCCCGAAGATAGATGTTTCTGGGCATTGGCACAAATAAAACGACGACAAAACACATATCCAATTTTTGGACTACATCTTGCTGGAAATTTAGTAGGACAATTGTCCTGGTATAAGAGGAACCCATAAGGTGTTTGAGAATGCACTCTGAGAAGAAGATAAACACTTGGTTAAATAAACACTGGTTTAGATAAAAAAAATAGGTTAGACATACGCTGATTTAGATCTACGCTGGGTTAGATAAACATTGGATTAGATATACACTGGGTTTAATAAACATTGGGTTAGATAAACATTGGGTTAGATAAACACTGGATTAAATAAACACTGGGTTAGGTAAACATTGGGTTATATAAACACTGGGTTAGATATACGCTGGGTTAGATAAACATTGGGTTAGATAAACATTGGGTGAGATAAACATTGGGTTAGATAAACACTGGGTTAGGTAAACATTTGGTTAGATGAACATTGGGTTAGATAAACATTAGGTTAGATAAACATTGGGTTAGATAAACACTGGGTTAGATAAACATTGGGTTAGATAAACATTGGGTTAGATAAACATTGGGTTAGGTAAACATTGGGTTAGATAAACACCGGGTTAGGTAAACAATGGATTAGATAAACACTGGGTTAGATAAATGCTGGGTTAGATAAACACTGTGTTAGGTAAACATAGGGTTAGATAAACACTGTGTTAGATAAACACTGGGTTAGTTCTCTCGGTATAAAATATATGAAGGAACATCCGCCCCCCTTTTTTTTCCAAAGATAAAAAAAATAATGGCCTTAAGAAACAATAAGTTCATGATTTATATTTCCTGTGTATTAATAAGGCCGATACTTACGTCTGAACCTCGCGACCTGTATTTGAACCTCAGCTGTTGTTGTAAATTGTGGCGATCCTTCGTCCATGGCTAAAACTGTGAAATTCATACTCGTCACATGTTCTGGAATATTGTCAATTAAACGAAGATGCTTGTCCATATCGATCTGCAGATACTTGCCGACCACCTAAACACAGTAACGGTATACAAGATTTCATTATTGACATTTAACAAAATTTAAAATAATAGTCGCATTGTATTCGTCAGTTTTGGTTTGAATAAAAAGTAAAATACATTGGAAATATACTTAGCAAAATCTCTTCATGCAGTCATTTCATATTCTCAGCATACCAATATCTCTATGTGAATACAGGAGCGGGATTGAAAGAGAACATAGCAAGAAATGAGAGATACTATGAGCTTTAAAGAACATTCATCAAAGAAGTTAAACTATCTCATCGCTTAACTCCGAGGTACACTTAAGTGGAGATATGGGAAACTATGTGTGATGTGACTGAACTACATAATGCTGGAAATCTAGTAGGACCATGGTTCAGCTACAATAGAGAACTAGTGAGAGTTTGATAATGAACTCCGAAGACGATACATTTATTTACTAATTTACAACTTGGTCGACTGCAAGGTTCAAGTCACTGTAAGTATCTTATACAGTGTGTGAACTGTTCAATTAGACATGCAATATTTCTAGAGATCCACATGTAATACTCACCTGGTCAGAATCTGCAAAAACTATGACAGCCTTGTTGTATGACTCCACATCGTTGTCATTTACTTCCAAGGAACCGATATAGTCCCCAACTCCATAACGATAAGCAACGAAATAATAGCTTGGCAAACTAAAGCTGGGAGGGTATAAGTTCTTTGCCGATACGATTATCTGGACGTGTCTGTAATCTTTCTGTAATATCACACAATTTAAATATTATACATTTACCTTGCATACGCTATTTTAAAAATTGTTTTACAAAAATAAATAAGATTAAGAAGAAATAATGGAAACGGGTTGGGACACACGCTCAGAAAATCTGTAGAAGATATAACTAGATCAATAACCAAGCCTTAAGATGGGAGTGGGGGTTGTGTTGGATGTGTTATTCACTTCTCAACCCGCTAAGGAAATCAGATCGTGACATTTCTGCAACCCAAATTGACTAAAATTAATCTCAAACCAATTTTTATCTCCTGCTTTTCTGTGTTGTCCATTAAATTACGTCATCAATTGTGGGTGGGTGTGGAGGGATCGACAACAGCATGCCAGTTGTTACCAAGAGGGAGGGATTTGACAAACGTTTGAAAGTTGTTGCCAAGAGGGAGGGGTTTTACAAAGGTATGACAGTTGTTGCCACGAGGGAGGGATTTGACAAACTTTTGACAGTTGTTGCCACGAGGGAGGGATTTGACAAACCGTTTGACAGTTGTTGCCAAGAGGGAGGGTTGTACAAAGGTATGACAGTTGTTGCCACGAGGGAGGGATGTGACAATAGTTTGACAGTCGTTGCCAAGAGGGAGGGGAGTGACAATAGTTTGACAGTCGTTGCCAAGAGGGAGAGGAGTGACAATAGTTTGACAGTAGTTGCCAAGAGGGAGGAGAGTGACAATAGTTTGACAGTTAGGTTAGTATTAATATATTTGAATACGCCAACTAAATAATCAGATTGCTATATTGTTCAAAAAATGTGAAAGAAATCAGGTGGTTGAACAATACTGTACCTGCGAAAAACGTTGTGGTGGGAGTGGTGTTTCATACTGTACCTGCGAAAAACGTTGTGGTGGGAGTGGTGTTTCATACTGTAGCTGAGAAAACGTTGTTTTTTGGGTTGAAGTGTTATTTCAGGGTGTTTCACTGTGAATCTAGGGTGTGGTTACCTCAATATTGTTGCCATAATTAAACAGATGGAGTACTGAATTCTTGGCTGTTGTTGACAGGGTAGGGGGTACAAATTGACACAAAATTGTTGACGTAATGTATGGACATTCTCTTAAAGGTACAATGATCAATTACAACTTGTACATCTACTGACCAAGAAGACGATGGACAGACGATATTAAAGATAACATGAATACATCGCTAGAAAATGCAAGCCACATCGCCCAAGACAGAGAGAGGTTCAGAGAGTTCATTGGGAAGACAACGTTCTGGAAGGAATACGTCACATGACACATCTAATGATATTTACTTTCCAATTGTAGTGTATTGTTGCCAGTGGCTTGCACGACTTTCTTTTCGTTTTGTTAAGTAAAATGTAACTTCTTATGGTGAGGCACGTTATTTCAACCATGAACGTTAGTTCAATTTGGTTATATCAGAAATGTGCAACCATCAAAAATAGTGGATATTACAATCTTATTTATACAGAAAGACTCAATTAAGCATTTCCTTCTATTGATACAGGCACCACGACTTACTTAAACGTTTCCTACAGTAAGTTCTTTCACAAAGTGTCGTGTCTTTTTTTGCGACAACAATATTTTATTTGTTACTGTTTTCATTTCTTTTTCTTGTTATCTCTTCATTTCTATATTTTATTTCTCTTTGCTGTGATCATTTCTAAATTTTATTTCTCTTTGCTGTTATCTCTTCATTCCTATATTTTATTTATTTTTGCTGTTATCTCTTTATTCCTATATTTTATTTATTTTTGCTGTTATCTCTTCATTCCTATATTTTATTTCTTTTCGCTGTTATCACTTCATTCCTATATTTTATTTCTTTTCGCTGTTATCTCTTCATTCCTATATTTTTTTTGCTGTTATCTCTTCATTCCTATATTTTATTTCCCATTTGTTATTATATCTTCATTCCTATATATTAGTTCTGTTTGTTGTTATCTCTTCATTTTATATTTTACAGAACCTTCTATTTTTTCTTTAAAATTTTTAATGAGAATGTACATATCTTTCTCTATCTCCACATCTCAAGACGCTAGATCTTCTTCTTCCTATTCTGCGTCAGTTCTCCAACTCTTGCAGATTAGTATAATGTAGTACGGATCTAATACCGCAATGGATAAATGTACTTTCGATTATATGAGGAAAATATTAACACCAAAACAAATTACAAACAATCTAAAAATGAGAATTATAAAATGCTACATCTATTCTATAGTAATCGGATATGGCTCAGAAACATGGACAATGAACAAACACTCTAACAACTGTTAATATGAAGAAAGAATTATTGAAGGAAATAAAGCTCAAATAAATATTTTTAACGTATTAAAAGACATGAAACCTTGCTGAAGACCTTACTACGGGGTACAGTCGAGGGAAGCAAAGATAAAAGTGGGATGGTAACATCTCCAAATGGACAGGTTACAGTCTAGCTGAGTGGACCACCAAGAAAAGAGACAGGGGATATTGTAGGTTTCTTGCAACCAACCTTAATTGCGGAGACAGCACTTCATGATGATGAGTACGGAGAAAGGAATGCTGTGTACCATGGTTTACAGATTGACTGCGATACCTACGTTTTTGACCTGGCACATCCTACTTCAGCATCGCTTCTGGTTCAATTGATCCTCCATGTGATGGAACAGCCAACTCCGCCCCCAAAATCTCCTTAGTCGCCTCTTACGAATTGAGTGGCAGGTAAAATTGTCGCTTTTCTTTTCTCCCCATGTGAGCCCGCCAATACAAGGGTAACGGTAATTCCTTCTTCCAAAGTTGTGTTCATTATCTATTTTTCCGTTTCATATATTGATGGTAATATAGAATGCTGAGTAACACGCAATTATTTTCACATTTAATATATTTCTGAATTGTTTGGATGCTAGTAATCTTTAATTTCACTCAGTGTACTTATTTGTATATTACAAATTCACTATCTACTTTCAGTGTTATATTCTATTACAAATTCACCAACTACATTCAGTGTTATAATCTATTACAAATTCATCAACTACATTAAATGTTATATTCTATTACAAATTCACCAACTACATTCAGTGCCATATTCTATTATGAATTCATCAACTATATTCAGTGTTATATTCATCACACATGATCAAAAACTTGTAGATTATACGGTTTCTATATTACGAAAGCAAACTAAAATATATACATACGCTTAAAACAAAACAATCATGGTAGACAAACCACAAACCAAGTATGAGATATGCAATTACAATAGCAATACAGGAACATACCAAAATAATAAAAACGAAAACACAATAAAAATACATTGTAAGCAAATTATAAAAATAACAACGCTGTAGGAAATGTACTAGCATATAAATAAACACACGAATCATTCAGTCATGCACAGTTTGTGAAATATACATTTAATTGATTGTGTTAGATATATCCTACTCGCTACAGTGACATAGTGGCTATAAAGAAAGTCGTGCGTTTCAAGCAAGGGCACTTTCCCTGAAACGCTAAAATGATGTCTAAAAATTTAACATTCGATGAAAAGCAATATTTTTACACTCGATGACCCCTCGAATGCCAGATAAATGGAACAAATTATATGGAACACAACCAACAGCTCACAAACACATGCATGCATCATGCTATAGCATTGGGTCAATGGACATAAGCCCATGGACCGCGGGAACAGCAGCCAGCCAACCAACACTCGATGACGCTCAATATATATATATATATATATATATATATATATATATATATATATATATATATATATATATATATGGTGATTTTCTAGGCAATATAATCCGTTCAGTAGTTTGCCATTGCTTTCTTTCGGTTCGGACGCACAATTGCCTTTGAAAAAAATCACCAGAGCCAACAAATACTGGGTTGATAGCAACGTCCGGTAAAGGATATGGTACTAATTTTAATTTATATATACATATAGATATGTGTGTATAGACAATATCACAGTATTTTTTATGCTTATTCTGCTTGGACTAAGATAGCTAGAGCACAACAGGAGGATGGTAGATGGCAGAATACAGGAAGATCTAATTTGTGGAAAACTAGTCTGGAATAAAGATCTTAGGGTCGAGCTATACTTCAGTACAAATTTGTATACACACGTAATGTGCATGATACAGGCATTGATACGGAATCAAGGAAACAGGCTGCAATGGATCGTATTCATTTAAGGGGCGATCAGGCATGGTATAAAGACATAGGATACAGTGATAGAAGATATTTCAAGGGCTTCACGTCTACAGAAGACATATCAACACATGATGGCACAAGACATATCAACACATGATGGCACAAGTTTTCCAGTGATCCCTTGTACATTCCGTGGTAGATTTGTTGTGCCTAAGATTGGTCTTGTGAGACACCTTCATCATCGCCATGGGTCGTAAATTATATTATTTATAGCACAGCAATAATATAATACTCTCTTCTGGAAAAAAGGAACGGTGCCTACTGTATAAATGTATATATATATTGTATTACTTTGCTATAGAACATGATTTCTCAGTGCTTTTAAACGTCACATGGGGGCAGTGAGAGATTTCAAGGGATTATGCAGTGTAAATTGGGGGGGGGTGGAGAGGCAGAGGGCGATGTAGAGTAGGGGAGCAAAAGAAAGAAGCAATGAACGTAGCAAAGTGCACAAAAATAGTGAAAGTACTTACTCTTTGTTTTATGTACAATAAGAGAAGTACAATTCTTTTGATATTAATTGAAGTGCCTGCTAAACTTGGCCAAACTAGGATTACTGAAACCAAAGATAAATTCTGTTGTAAACGGAAATCGTATTAAATTTAAAATATTCCAAATGTTCGGTATAGTTTTTCGTGGAAATAATTATATTTGATTATCTTTTTAGTGATTCTAACAGTCTGGATTGAAGATTTAGTAAATCATACTGTTATGTGTTTAATTTATATCCTTAATCATACAGAAGACACAACCCCAAAATCAATTTTGTCAGTGAAGTGTTGAATACTTTAAATAAGGATTCATTGAATTTCCCCATTAAAAAAGCAATTGTCGTTATGCTTGGTGTGTCAAGATTGTTTTTCTATGAAGCTATGATTAAATGGCCATTTGTGAAAGAAATATAAATAACATAAATCCCAACAACGAAGAAATTACCTTATTTTATATAATCCCCCCCCCCCAATTTAAAGATGTAATACCTCTCGGGTATTTGACTGTTCGTCCATACAATATATACTGCAGGGAATGTTTGAAGGAACACAGTGTGAGAAACACACTACTATAGGGAATGGTTGAAGGAACAAAGATTGAGAAACATACTACTATAGGGAATGGTTGAAGGAACAAAGATTGAGAAACACACTACTATAGGGAATGGTTGAAGGAACAAAGATTGAGAAACACACTACTATAGGCAATGGCTGAAGGAACACAGTTTGAGAAACACACTACTATAGGGAATGGTTGAAGGAACAAAGATTGAGAAACAAACTACTATAGGGAATGGTTGAAGGAACAAAGATTGAGAAACATACTACTATAGGGAATGGTTGAAGGAACAAAGATTGAGAAACACACTACTATAAGGAATGGTTGAAGGAACAAAGATTGAGAAACATACTACTATAGGGAATGGTTGAAGGAACAAAGATTGAGAAACACACTACTATAAGGAATGGCTGAAGGAATACAGTTTGAGAAACACACTACTATAGGGAATGGCTGAAGGAATACAGTTTGAGAAACACACTACTATAGGGAATGGCTGAAGGAATACAGTTTGAGAAACACACTACTATAGGGAATGGCTGAAGGAATACAGTTTGAGAAACACACTACTATAAGGAATGGCTGAAGGAATACAGTTTGAGAAACACACTACTATAGGGAATGGCTGAAGGAATACAGTTTGAGAAACACACTACTATAGGGAATGGCTGAAGGAATACAGTTTGATAAACACTACTATAGGGAATGGCTGAAGGAATACAGTTTGAGAAACACACTACTATAGGGAATGGCTGAAGGAATACAGTTTGAGAAACACACTACTATAGGGAATGGCTGAAGGAGTACAGTTTGAGAAACACACTACTATAGATAAAATATACGAACAACATGTGCATTATGCAAAGTATTTTGAAAATGTGCCGGAAAATGATGGCGACAGTTTGTCTAAACGGATGCGTATCTTGTTTACATAATTACAAGTGTCACGAAGTTATATAAATACATAATTGCTGAGTTACTAGAGAAAGTGTTCTGAAACTAATTCGTTAGAGATAAATTACCTGCTTTCAATGAGTACACATTATTGCAAGTTGACTCACTCATTTATAGTTGGTGCCATTTCTCACCTGCGGTCTTTTATCTCTGTCACTTTCTGTTTGTATACTTTTAACTGTTTCAAGCTCTTACAGCTTACATAAACCGAAACGTAATGTTTATCTTCGTGTACAACACATAGTTCTTTCATAAAGTTTATGAAGAATTTCTTGTTTTGTTTATGTGCATACATTTCAGTTTTTGAGAATGATTCTATTCTTCATTAACTTCGACAAGGAAATGTAAATCTCTGACGTAGACTGTTGAATTAGCAGTGATGAATAGCATAACGAACTTTAGATACACTTATTCTCAGTGTGAATAGTTTTGTCTCAGTTTACGTCCTTGTGTTGACGGGTTTTGAAATTGAAGCAAACGATAGAGGCACTTGTATCTTCCATGAGGAGCATTGCCTTGTTAACTTCTACTGTTACCCTGAGAAGCGTGGGCTACTAGTTGATAGCGTGTTTGATTTCTATCAACGGGTTACAGTGTGCTAGGTTCGAAATCACGTCCAACCAAACAAAAAATCCGAGATGTGATTTCTCGCCTGATACGACTGCTTCTTTTGTCGACCCAGTCAGTTTAAAATGGATACTTGCCGCCTGAGTTAGGAAAGGTAAAGACAGCAAGGAAGGGAACTTGTCAAGACATTCAACCTATGTACATAGGTCAGGGATGCAATGGGTCTCGCATTGCTCTCGTGCGGACCTAGTGTTAGCAGATAACCAAAATCCTAAAAGTACTTCCTCGTGGTTCACCCTGGAAAAAAGAAATACAGATGCTCTTGCTGTAATCCTTGCTATCACTTTTAGGCTTGTGTCCGTGAATGTGGATGCTGTAGATGTAATGAGAATTGTCTACAGAGAGACAGGGAATATCTTCGAAACCTCTACGCCATTACATCCAACATCACTGTCGGCAAACAGTGATACAAGGCCTCTGTCCACTTCGATTCGGTCACTTAAAAATAAGAAACATTGGAAGAACAACCAATATCACAAACGGTGATCTTACGAGTAAACAACGAATCTTGAAACTGTAACACACGCTAGAGTGCAGCGTAGTGTGTGAATGGATTCAGTGGCAACAAAGAGCTACAATAGATCACACAGAAACCAACATGTCCCATCACAATTTACCCCATTCAAAGTAGAAGTCATGACTCGGGTATTAGATACGCCAGCTTGAAACATGCATTTCTGGGTAGTGGAAAAAAGCTTGACTACAGTTCCTCATTGCACACAGTACAAGCATTGAACAAATGTCGGAGAACGCATTGTTCAAATGTCTGACCGAAGTAGTGTTGAGACCGGGACTCTGGACACCACGAGCAATTTGGAGGGGGACGCACGTCTCTAGCGATACTGCAAATCAAGCCGAACTTGACTGTCGACCGTTGCCCAACACGGCTCACACAGAGAATTAGGTTCAGTAATCAAAGACCCACTGCGAAGCTACTCGTTCGAGATGCGTATTTTACCTACCTCTTTCGGTAATATACGCAATGGTGAAGAGTCAAAACACACAGGCGGGTAATATACGCAATGGTGAAGAGTCAAAACACACAGGCGGTGCCTGGCGATGAATTAAAATGCCATCTCAAGCGGACGAGGCGAGTGCGTGAGAAATGCACAGGTCAAACCCCAGACCCCCGAAGTGTTTGGCAAATCAGCACCTCGTCTAGGAATATGTATCAACTCTGTGTCTAATTCGACCGTCGCCGTTGTGCAACAAGGAACATACGTAAGAAATTTGGACTGGGATCAATGGACACAAAGGGTGGTAATGGAATCGTATTCCTACACGAGGAACTGTTCGCTGGCTGCGAAGCGTCTCGTCAGAAGATAGACATACAATGGGTGATCCAAGCAAATTATCAGCTCACCTTGTCTCGTCTCATGTACCCCCTCCCACTCCACTGAGTAGAAGGTTCCTGCAATAAGCATTGTACCAAACTGAAAGGTGAAGTCTCCTGGGTATGAAATAAAGCTTAGAAACATCCCCATTGCACATAAGAAATAAGTGCTAATCGCTCGTAGTTCCTGTGCTTCTCAAACAAACAAATAAACAATCAAGCATATTAATCTTCATATTTAATCCGCGATTTAAAGTGTTAAAAAAATCAACGCTTTTAAATATCGAATATTACACATAACAATGATAGTATAATATTTTTGTATCCACAGTAAAGCAGCCAAAACATTGTCACAAATGTCGACTCTCAAAAGGTATGGCGCTACACAATAATGCTAGGTTTTCAGATGGAAAGACAACATATTGTTTGATAAATAAATATGTTCTATTTATTTATTATGTGTTTTTTTCAAATTTCTGTTAGTTTGTAGAATATGTAGTCATGATAACGGAATGAACGGGGTCATAGTTTACAGATTGTTTGGAACATCTGCACCTTTCGACTGACACATCCAATTTTAAATTGAGATTTAGGGAAATGTGATCTTTTGTATGAGACAGTAAACTCCAACCGAATCCTCTCTAAGTCTCCTTTTATGATATAAATGACACGTCACAATGCTTCTATTCACCCCTTCCCTTCCTTGCAGCAGAAGAAACATTGATTCCAATATTAAATAGACCACATACAATTATCGAAGAAGAAGATATCTGGAACACAAATCTGTTCTTGTACAAACACAAAAACGTGAACTGTAAAATACACCTGCACTGAAACAATATCTTCTGAATTGAGTGATGAGGAAACAAAAGAGTGAACGAGAAACGTCGGGAAAAAAAACAACGTTCGTTTGTTTATCTTTGTAAACAAACATATCATTCAGTAAAAGATTTGCATTGGCACTACTTTCCGTGAGAAGAAATACAAGAATTTCATTAGAAATATCACATGGTATGGTTGAGGTTCAAACACAGATTCTCTAATACTGAAATGTTAAAGCTAAATATTTCTTAATTAAAGGAATTTAAAATCTATGTGAACCGGACTTTAAAAGTAATTTCAGGAAATGTTAGCTATTAACCATTTATCTGATGTATTTTCTCAGTTATCGAATTCCAGTTGTGCTAAATTCCATTGCCCAATGATTCCCCCTAATGTACTGACTGATTCATTTTCTTATCCTACAAAAATAAGCACTTTCACGGAATTGGCTGTCTATTGAGACCAAAAAATATATATGGATTCTCTTTGCCACTGATTTATTAAGTGTCCATGTTTCAGAGCCATAAATTACTTCTGGAAATATGCTTGCTCTAAACAGATATAAGTTCTCTTCACAGCTAGTGACTTGCCCGATAATTTGTTCTTGTGCAGGCTTTGAAGTCGTTATCACAATTCTTCTCTTGATTTTCGCAGTGCATTCACATGAACTGTGTATGTTTGCAGCCAAATATTAAGAATTAATAACATCTTCTAGTTCGTCGATTGCTCATGAATCCATTAAGCTTTCTTTGATATATATCTTCAACAAACTAATCAGGGTGACTTGGATCAGCGCAAAGTTATTCTGCATACCATGACATCCATCACGGATTTTAGAACCAAAGAAGACCAGCTTACAGATGTTAAAGAAGTGCAACTAGCTATTATATATTAAGAATGCATCCGATGGAGCTCCAGGCCTGGATGGAATCAGGTACAGCTTACTCAAGGACATTGTGGAGAATATGCTAGCTAAAATAACAGACGATTATGTCTAAAAACAGGAATAGTACCAGAGGAGTGGCTACATAGCTATCTTATACCCGTGCCAAAACCAGGCAATGATTCTACGGATATAAAAGGTTATCGCATCATCATGTGTACGGTAAGATTCTGGAACGAATTGTTGCTAGACGCACAATCAGGGAACTAGATATAAAAGTCGTTCTCCCAAATAACCTAAGTGCATACAGATCAAGAAGAGACAAATGCAGCAGTTCTTGCATATGAAGTTTATGAAGGTTTTCAGAATAAAGAAGAATCTGCAGTTGCAGCGATAGACCTGGAAGATGCATACAATAGAGTTAGCTACACCCATCTCATCGACATTCTAAGGGAACAAGATATCCACCCCTGGATCATACGCTAGATAGCAAATGTGCTAATCTGTAGAAAAGCCGCTCTGAGGTGTGATCCTGGACGTCTGAGATCAGAACAATAGCACCTGGTCTGCCACAAGGATCTCCTCTGTCCCCAGTACTGTTTAATGTGTATACATTGAGAATTTCTCAATTTCAAACCTCCAGCAATTGTAGAGTTCTAACATACGCTGATGATATCCTACTATACAACATGGGCAGGAACAGAACAGATATCGCTGACAGTGTACATAATGGACTAGATCAATTGTCGATATGGTGCAGAACATACAACGCTGTGATCAATCCCTCGAAGGCAAAGGTCGTCCGGTACTCCTTAAATAATAATCTGGTCAATGACACACTGCCAGCTGTTAGTTTCATGGGCTCATTCATTGAAAGAGAACAGGACCTTAAATATATTGCGATAATCTTTGATAGACGTCTCCCATTCAACAAACACGTCATAAATATGATTCAGATGGCAAAAAGAGGGATCAATGTTATCACGGTTATGGTGACCTTCGACATGCAGCAATGGGTACTTTTTCTGCTTCTGCAAGTGATGGTGCTATCTGTCATAGATTATGGCCTCGGCCTACTAACACTGTCACAGACACAGGTCGATATATTTGAAAAAGTCCAACATGAGGCAATGAGAGCAGTACTGGGGTGTACTAGAGATACACCCATCTCTGCTATAGGATTTCTGCTTGATCTCCCAAGCTTTAGAGTGCGACATCAGGTAGCACAAATTAGGTCGTACCTTAAAGTGACAGAATACAACCACCATCTATAACACCAACGTCTAGATGAGTGAAAGGGAAAACGAATCAAGAGTGGCAGATCATGGATGGCAGAGGCCGAAGACACACTGCAAAGATTATGTGAATTGGAAGAAATAGGAAAGGGCAGTGAATGGGTGGAGGTAGACACTGAGAAGAAATCACTGACTAAAGTAATAATACAACTAGATAATGCGTGTCGAAAATGGACGGCAGTCAGGGCCAGGATACAGTGCACGAACTCGCCCAACTACACTCGAAACCACAAGACATAATTATATACACAGATGGATCTGTTAGCAGAAACACAAATAAAAGCGGCTGGGGTTTTGTTGCCTACAGAAATGGCGTGAAGTTGGTTGAGAAATCTTCAGCATATTCTACTGTCACATCGAGCATGAGGATGGAGATGGAGGGAGTTACAGCAGCACTTAATTGGTTGATAACTGATACATCAACACACTCGGTAATACGCACAGACTCTCAAAGCATGCTGTGCAAGATAGAAAAGTTCATGCTAAGAAAATAATGGTGGGATGTATTGAACAGTTCAGTTGTCAAGAGAATTACATGGATATACTGCCCTGGTCATGCTGGGGTCAGAGGAAACGAGAGAGCCGACTTATTGGCAGGCAATGCGGCGATAGACGGCACAATGCTGAGAAAAGATAAACCAGACTTAATCAAAGCAGTAATAAATTCATTTCAAGATTATGATGATGTCAATGAGGTTGAGAACGTACACATACAGAGAATGTTAAAAATGGGAGTGTCTAGAGGTGAGGGCAGGAAAATAAAATATTTTGCAAAGTCCCGAAGATCACACAATCGACATCTGACAGGGACTCTGAGTCTACATACACTGGAATGGCTGCTGGAGTGGGGGGGGCGGGGGGGCGGAGCACTTATGGGAAAATCCTGCGTGCTGTGAAGCCAGTTTCTAATCAAGAATCAAGAACCATTAAGAAATTCTCGGAACAATACTTGCGTAGTCTGTTATTGCGTTCTGGAGGAAATCATTAATTTATCAACGATAGAAAACACATTCGTTATCACCCGCCACTTTATAGTTTTAAAAGAAAATTTGGAATGAGCACTATTTTCTAAAATTTAGAACGAGTACTAGTTTCTAAAATTTAGAATGACTACTAGTGGGGCACAACATGACATAGTACATTTAACCCATGAGTGAGGACATCAGGACATATAACACAGAATATTTAACACATTGGCGAGGGACAACAGGACATACAACATAAAAAAAATAATTAACGAGTGGGGAACATCAGGACATATAACAATAAAACACTTATTAATTTAAAGATGAATACTGGAGGGTTTTTACTAGGATAAAAATCTTACTGTTTACACATATAATCTTCTAGAAGTGGCATGTATCATGATTGTAAGTCTGGTAGAAGGAAAGACTCACTGTTTACACATATCAGCTTCTAGATGTGTACTGTGTTGGTATGTCCGGTAGAAGGCTAGTAAAACCCGAAGTAAAAGCTCTAGCAGTAAATAATATAATGCTATACATATTTTCCTGATATTTATTTGTGTGTGCTATCACGTGTCTTCTTTTCCATCTGCGTTCGTTCTTACATATTAGCAGGATGTGGTCCGGAGATCGGAATACGTCGTGTCATTGCTTTGCTGCGATATCAGCGCCTTTCGGGGTGACCTATTCAAATTCAGCACTGCGTCTGAGTAACTATGATTTCGTGTGGGATGGAACAATAAACTCCATCCCATAGCCTCTTTAGTCATTTATTACTACATACATGAATGTAAACACTGTTGTTATTCTTTGCTCCTATATGAGGCTTCGTCAGCATTGGGGTGTGTTATCTTAGCATGGATGTGTTAAACGAGGTATTAACAAAAGTTCACTACACCGTTACAAATTCCTTCTGTTGGATTAGAGCTTTGCAGCAATTGTTACATATTATTACATTTTATTTTCTTACATACAACCATTGTTACATTTATCCACTGCTAAATTTAACCTTCCTGCTAAACCTTTAAGTTTAACTTTCCTAAACTAAATCTTTCTTGTACATGTCGCGGCGTCTGCTATGGCAATGCGGACTTTATTTCCACAGCCCATAGAAAGTCCCACTGCACTCCTTCACAGGAAAACATGCAGTAACAAAAGTTTAAATTTAACAATTGTTACATTTAACCACTGTTACATCTAACTATTGTTATATTTAACCACTATTACATCTAAATATTGTTATATTTAACCACTGCTACATCTAACCATGCTTACATTTAACCACTGATAAATCTAACCGTTGTACATTTAACCACTGTTACATCTAACTATTGTTATATTTAACCACTGTTACATCTAACTATTGTTATATTTAACCATTGTTACATCTAACTATTGTTATATTTAACCACTGTTACATCTAAACATTGTGACGTTTAACCACTATTACATGTAAACCATTGTTCCTTCTATTATTTTAATCTGTTTCTTAAGAAAGAATACAGCTATCAACGGTGAACAAAAATAAACCACATTTCATAAATGCAAAGGCTGCAGAGAATAGACATGATATAAATGCAACTTATAATCTCACGCAACATGAATCACAAATTGAGAAATATAAAAAGAAAACAAAACATACAAAAGCTTCAAGGAATCAGGTTTGTTTCTTCATGTTAGTGATGCTTAATATTGCAATCCCTTTATGTGGAAAAATCTTTCTCATAGGAGAAGAGAGAACTGCCCTGCACCACGCATTATCAATAGTGACAACATAAGACAGCACAGGCTGTACGTAACAGCTCTGATGTCATACAAAATCACAATTACACAAAGAAGAACACATTATTTTTTCTTATCCTCATTAGAGAACAGGAGGCACGAAAAATAACTGCTTTATTATTTCAATAACATAAGATCTGAAGGTAAAAATATTGAATGAATTGTCAACGTGGCTGGGGTAAACAAGAGTTTGTAATCTCCAAAATATAATACTTCTTTAAAAAAAAAGAACCCAGTGAAGCAGCTATGTTCTTAGTTTGTTACTAGGCATTATGGCTCCCCTGTGCACACTCTGGCACCACATAAACTAAATTCATTTCGTTTGTTGTTGCTATTGATAATGATGGTGATGATAGTGGTGGTGATAATGGTGGTAATAATCATAATGATGATTATGATAATGATTATGACATATAGAATATCCACACAAGCCTATAGATACAATCAGAACACCGACAGGGACATTCTACAATAATTATGATGCAAAAATCCAGGCAATTAGTGTGGTAGCTAAAAAAACTGCTGAACTCCAACTCTGACCTACAGCCTGTGGTATTCCTGACAGATGCAAGGTCAGTGCTTCAAGCTCTCCAGTCTGGAAAACTAACAGACTTGAAAAAACTACTTAGTGAATTGTCTTACCAGTATAGGGTAACCATGCAGTGGATACCCTCTCACTGTGGAATACCAGGAAATGAAAAAGCAGACCAACTGGCTAAGGAAGGTGCTGCCGAAGACCAACCAGATATACCAATCACCTACCATCAGAAAAAACAGATTATCAAGTCAATAAGAAAGCCACAAACACCAACACAAGATGACTATCATATTATGAACAGATCAGAACAAGTTATAATTCTACGTCTCAGAACAGGACACAACCGACTCCGCAGTCACATGTATACAGAGTTCACGATTGGCAACACGGCCATGTGTACATGTGGACAGGCAGCACAGAGTGCCAAACATATAGTTCAAGGGTGTTCTGAGCATGAAACGCTGAGGCAGACATATTGGCTAGAGGAAACAACACTGGAATCAAAACTCTATGGGACACTGTATGAACTACAAAAGACAGTGAGTTTTATTCAGGAGACAGAATTACAGATATAGACATGTTTCAAGTGAACGAAAGAAGAAGAAGTAGAAGAAGATGTGATTATGACTATGGTGGTTAAGATATCTGGTATGGTATGACTATGATGACGATGATAGTGGTGGTGGTTATGATGTTGATGATAGTAGTGGTGGTTATGATGTTGATGATGGTGGTGGTTATGATGTTGATGATGGTGGTGGTTATGATGTTGATGATGGTGGTGTTATGATGTTGATGATGGTGGTGGTTATGATGTTGATAGTAGTGATGGTGGTTATGATGTTAATTATGGTGGTTATGATGTTGATGATGGTGGTTATGATGTTGATGATGGTGGTTATGATGTTGATGATGGTGGTTATGATGTTGATGGTGGTGGTTATGATGGTGATGATGGTGGATATTATGTTGATGGTGGTGGTTATGATGTTGACGGTGGTGGTTATGATGTTGACGGTGGTGGTTATGATGTTGATGGTGGTGGTTATGATGTTGATGATGGTGCTGATACCGCTGATGAGAAGGATAAATGATGTAGAATATCTTGGAAGTACGCTGACATTATCAAAGATTTCATCAATACCTGTCGATCTTCACACTAGACATCGCGCCTCGTCGAGCATTGCGGTCATGTGTTCTTTGATGTCTTGCCATATATATGGCAGGATGCGACTAATGACGTATTTTGTGATGCGAAATGCTCCAACTTATGATTCCCACTGTGATTAAGCCCGATGCTGGGTCTACTAGGAGGAATCAACGATTTCATTTATGTTATGTGTCGAGATAGCTATATGGCCACGACAGTCTCCTGCCCCTCCCCCACTTTTCAGAGTAGGCGACTGTCCAGTTATCAGGACGTGCACAACCCTGTTAAGGTTTCACATAAAAAAACCAGACTCAAAATACGAAGACGATCGACTTTATTGTACTCCAGTTACCCTATATGTGCTTCGTCCCTATAAACAATGCGGCACGCGGCATGGCTAGATTACAACTCATAGTGCGTAACTCTGTAGCTCAAACAATAATTTCATGGGATCTCAGAAAAAATCCACTTATAAACAAGACCGGATTTGAACCCGCGACCTTTTGAGCACAACGTGAATGTCGTAGCCACTACGTCAGGAAAATCCACAAATGTATGTCAGACAAATACTAATCTGGAACTGAAAGTAAAACTCTATCGCACGACATGAGAAAGTAAAATTCTACCGCATGACATGCGAAAAATAGTGACAAACTCATAATCTTATAGTTCAATAATCATCAAAGTACGAACGTCTTGAAGTTGCCTTATTCATTCTCCAAAAAAAGCGATTTTCAATAGACATGCGCTCCTTTGAATAGGTTCAACACACGTTACCAGAACCAGTTAGACAATGGATATCAGATTGAGTTTCCTGTACCGGCACTACAACTATGCAACTTTTCTTGTTTTTACGCTGCAAGAACAATGAACGTACCTAGAACATGAAACAGCCAGCACATGTAGGCATCCGGATTGTATTATTTAACAGTGCGCAGGAGTTCTGATCATAAACAAGGGTGATATATTTCAGATGGCGAGCAGCTTATATTAGATTGAACTCATTCAGTCTATAATGTAGATCGCGCTTTATCATTGCGCAACGATTCTACATTTAGAGACATTGAAATATTGATCATCAATCATTATTCATTAATCAATATTTATATATCTGTGTTTGAAATGCAGGACCCCGCCGAAGACGGATGTGTCGGACCATTGGTGCAAATAAAATGGCAACACAACGTATTTCCGTTCTCTGGACTACATCCTGCTGGAAATCTAGTAGGACAGAGATTCAGCGGGAGTTTGAGAATGAACGCTGAAGAAGAAGAAGAAATGCAGGACCGATTTTTTCCAATATGTAATCTGTGTCCACCACCCTTTTTTCAAGACATATGTTGTTGTTTTTCCAAGAATTAATTGTAAGATATTCGTACTCTTATTTCCATTTGTTTCTTTGAACTTAGATAGGTTCCGTGTTGGTCTATTAATGTAAATGATTTGTTTTTGAAATAGGTTTCCGCCGAAGACGGATGTGTCGGGCCATTGGCGCAAATAAAACGGCGACACAACGCATTTCCATTCTCTGGACAACATCTTGCTGGAAATATAGTAGGACAATGGTCCTGCTACAAGAGAATTCAGCAGGAGTTTGAGAATGAACGCTGAAGAAGAAGAAGAAATAGGTTGAAAAGGTTAATAAGGAGTCGTAGATGATTTACTTCCGTGTACATGGGTTACCCCAAATGTCTGTCCCTCTCAACATAGCTGCACCCAAATGCAGAAAGTAAGACATAGTATGTAACTCCGTAGCTCCAAGAGACAGCTCCGAGGGTCTTAGAAAAAAATCACTTTGAACATTTAATCCACTAGTCGTCACCAGTGCGATCCCACTTAAATAGGGAACTGTGGTAGCACATTGGCAGAGAATTAATGTGCAGAATCTAATAGAATACGGAAACAGTACAGTTGAGATCACACGACTGGAAGTCTAAATCGAACACCGACTCCAGATGTTATTCCGTTACTTTTCATTATTATAGTTTTGTGTTGTACTGCATTTATATAATAAATCACCATCCCGTGGGTGTTAACCACAGTCTTGTGTTCACAATTCAATAGTATAGCTGTGTATATGCTTTTCGTCAGTCATACCATACTGTTACACATGTGTAGGCAATAAGGTCATTTCCTGTGTGTCAGCCAGGATTACCCTTCCTTCACAAATTTTAGACCGAAAGTGTTGGATGGAAGGAGTAGCGTCGTTCACTGTACCAGTAGGACTAGACTAGTTCCCAATTATTTTAGGCTATTTTGAGTTTAATTTTACAGAACATAAAAACAAACAATTATTCTTTGCTCTTCTTTGAGACACAGGTAAGACACGGGGATGGTGCATCTTTTGAAAATATAATCACTTTCAAAGAATGCATTTTTGTTCCAATAGACGAAACTCACCTCAAACAGACGACCCTATATATTTCCAAGAATTTATACAATATAATAGAAATGTGAGCTCTCAACAGCGGATGTCAAGCATATATATAAAACCTCAAGAGAGTTATGTGTAGCTAAAAAATCTGGAAAAATTGGAGTTATGGTAATGTGGAAGAAATGCATATGGCCAGAAATAATAGGTAAAACAACATGCACTAGTGTAACTAAAGCAAGCACTAGTCATGTATAGTAAATTCACTCTTGAATTCTCACAAGTAGTGTGGAAACAGAACATAGAAACAATATCACAACATAACATATATGAAAATTACACAATAGAGTGTAAAGTAACAACCGAGACCTGAAATTCTAGTTCCGGGTGCCAGTAGCAGAACTGTCTTCTTTCCAAGCACGACATAGGCATCATTAATTAAAGATGTAGGATCGGTTTACAACTTGTTGTTTGTGAAGAAAAATCATCATTTATTACAGAAATTGGATTTTGAGTTTTAAAATCGCATTAGATGGCCATAGTTGATATCAAATAATGAGTTGTGGAATTAGTATCCAGTAGTATCCAGTAGTATCAAGTAGTATTCAGTAGTATCCAGTAGTATCCAGTAGTATCCAGTAGTATTCAGTAGTGGTAGAGATATACAGTAAAAAGTAGAAAATGGATATGGTTAGAACACCCTTTAAAAATGTGTGGCAAAATTACCAAACAGGCTGAAACCAACAGAGAAAGAGAAGAGTTGATCAACTGAGAACTCATAGAGAAGAGCTGATCAATTGAGAACTCATAGAGAAGAGCTGATCAATTGAGAACTCATAGAGAAGAGCTGATCAATTGAGAACTCATAGAGAAGAGCTGATCAATTGAGAACTCATAGAGAAGAGCTGATCAACTGAGAACTCATAGAGAAGAGTTGATCAATTGAGAACTCATAGAGAAGAGCTGATCAACTGAGAACACATAGAGAAGAGTTGATCAACTGAGAACACATAGAGAAGAGTTGATCAATTGAGAACTCATAGAGAAGAGCTGATCAATTGAGAACTCATAGAGAAGAGCTGATCAATTGAGAACTCATAGAGAAGAGCTGATCAATTGAGAACTCATAGAGAAGAGTTGATCAATTGAGAACACATAGAGAAGAGTTGATCAATTGAGAACACATAGAGAAGAGTTGATCAATTGAGAACACATAGAGAAGAGCAGTGGAGGAAAAGACCAAATCAACTGCTATCTCGTGGACAAAGTTGAACAAAAAAAGCACATCACAGAAATAATTGGAGTGCAACAGTTACAGCACTTTGATCCACATCCAATTTAAAGGAAATGGATACATATGTATATAAACAAATTAGAACCTGGATAAAGTAATAATTCTATTAGATTTCACATGATAACCAAATATAACAGTGCAAGCATGTATATATTTGTTTAAATCGTTATTATTTGTACTATATTTTCTGGATAATTTTCACATTTTATAAGGCATATCGTTAATGAAAGCATACACAATGTGATGTTATTTAGAAAACAAATGGAAATGTGAGCAATAACAATGTTAAAAAGTGAGATAGATTGTGCCAGAAATATTTGTGTGTGTGATTTTAGTGCACACGTATAGTTGCAGTTACTGGTTTACCGTTTCAACAGAGTCAAAATATTTGTTGTCTTCTGTGAATGATGTCTGAAAATAAGTAAATATGGTGTGACTATGGGAGGAAACACACATGCAGGAAGGAAGAAATAAATACAGTGGGGGGATAGGATAAATATTATTATGACAATCATTGTAAAGATACTTGAGTCAGTCAGTTGTTGATTCAGCTTTCCATGGGATCATGCCCTTTGTCTTAAGTCGGACATGTAAGACTATGATTCTCAACCTTTATTGGTTTGTGACCCCCCTTCTGGGACACACTGTTGTTTCTGTGGTCCCGTGAGATACTAAGATAAGTTAGTTGATTTTCTTGAATAAATTAGAAAGTAGCCTTCCAAGAGTAACGATCATAGCAACTAAACCCGTTGTTTCAAGCGATAATTAATGCACACGTAAATAAAATGTCGTGGACCGGTATCTAATTCGCGATGTTGTCAATACATACCGGGTTGTTTAATCACGTTTTATAGTGTGCAATCTTGTCAATACATGCCAGGTTGTTTAATCACTTCTTATATTTTGCAATCTTGTCAATACATACCGGGTTGTTTAATCACTTCTTATATTTTGCAATCTTGTCAATACATACCGGGTTGTTTAATCACTTCTTATATTTTGCAATCTTGTCAATACATACCGGGTTGTTTAATCACTTCTTATATTTTGCAATCTTGTCAATACATACCGGGTTGTTTAATCACTTCTTATATTTTGCAATCTTGTCAATACATACCGGGCCGGATCGGCTAACTACTTCTCTTTCTATTTCGCGATCTTGTCAATACATGCCAGATGGGTTAACCACTTTTCCTTCTTCATCTTCTTCCGCGTTCGTTCTTAAACTTTTGTATTAGCAGAATGTAGTTCTGAAAAAGTAATACGATGCATCATGATTTACAGCTTAGCTGCGATTTTTGCTCTTTTCGGCCTAACACAGCCGGCGTCAGCATGTTCTATTATATTATGTAAAACCTTTAATATCTTCGTGACGGGTAATTCAACTCCATCTCCGGTATTCCTTTGTCACCTCTTACGACAAGCACGTCAGTTAAGAGCGCTACTATACTGTTCTCAGCTTCAGGTTCAAGCAACACATTTGGGATAGTGTTAATCAATATGTAAAGGACATCTCCTGAGATAAGTATTAACTTCAATGAAAACTGGAACTAAAATGGATATAATCAAGCATGTCGTAGATAGTAAAAGAACAAACAAAAAAGGAACATGTTATTGCTTAGAACCGGTTATAATATTATGTAAAAATGCAACAGATTTGTTTAACCATTCAAGTTTTATTTCGGTATGAAGTTATTCTCTAAGGGGCTGTTCATAAATTATGTCTAACACTTTGTTACAATTTTCCACCTCCTCCGCTTTTGTAACCAGCTGTAAAATATTCAGGGACTCCTCCGCTTCCCCTCCACTTTCTTAATTATATCAAACCGTATTTAAACACATCTCTTAAAGAAATGGTTTAACAGAAAAAGTAGGCAAAAACTACGTGATTTATGTCACGTTATTGGAAAAATGATCCAAATTCAAACAATTAAATTGATGTACATTGTTGACTTTATTTTTTGAAGTCCCCCTCCCCCTGTCCCCACCTTGCCAACAACTGTCAAACTTTTTCAGACGATCTCCCCACAATTATTAAAGCCAATTATGTCTGGTACCTGTTGCCACTCACTTCTTTACTAGCCCTGTAGATAACTTCCATATTGTCTTATTTATACTTGTGTGTTTTGCACTGAAGACGTTCAACTCATCCGGCGCCTTTGCTGATCTCAAATTTAAAGATAAAGAGCTATCGAAAATTAATTCACCAGGGATGAAACATATAATAGGGTAGGTCACACTTATAAGTACATTGAATGCATTGACTAAATTATTAATACTTTAACAATTAACAACAAGGTACCAATGAAAATTATAATGTTCTATGTATGCTCTATTGTAAACTATATAATACATGCATGTACTCTATGTTACTTCAACATAATGCTATATTTTTTCCTGTGCCGAATATGCTAAAGTTACCAAAGTTGTGTGTTTGTTATTATTATAACCTTCCGATAATAACAAACATATTTTCAGGAACATATTTAATGAAAATGTATTTTTTAAAATTATAAATAATGTTTAATAAATAAACTATTTAATAATGTGGTTTATTCGTTGACCTAACTTTAATATCAACAATATCTAATCGTTCATAATGTAATGATATCAGTAACGTTTCGTGTGAACACTAATCAGTGAACGGCCTGGACGTGTTCAGGATCCGTGTTCCACTGACATCCTTATTAGAAGTCATGAATTTGATGATATAATGTTGAAATAGTCTCCAAAAACATGAAACAATTACAATCATCAAGTACACGTAAAGTATGATTTCGACTAATGTACGCGCATGAGGCACGATAATTTATCAGCAAACCAGGTATAAAGACGAATATCAGAAACGTTTACCGTGTGGAGTATAGAACATGGGGGAAAATGTAGATAACTCAGGTCATCTACTGCAGCGAACTTAAATTTCCGGTCACGTCGATTTTTCTTGCCACTGGTTTCAAGTAAGGTCTGACAAGAATGAGGTCGACGCTTTGCCCAACTTTTTCCACTTAAAGTAACATTCCACATGATAGTCATTTTCACATCCACTAAAATTCGCTCAAAGGGAGAAAGTCTTCCAACTGACTTAAGGTGCATAGAATGCACGCACACTTCTCTATAATGACTCTAATATATATAGACCTGTTAGGCATATGACGCTGATTGGGAGAGAGGTAGCCAAGTTTGATATTTACATAGCAGCGGTGAGTGACTCACGCATTACTGTTGTCGGTCAGCTCTGCGAAAGAAATGTCTGTTATACGTTCTTTTGGCGCGCAAGAGAAATTGAGGAAAGACGTAAATCAGGAGTTGGCATCAATATTCAAAATGACTCAATGACAATTTAACAGGCCCACCAAAGGCAATAAAGATCGTCCCATGACGTTAACAGTCAAACAAATGCAGAAGTTAAAGATAGTTCGATCATGAAGTACAACTAGCACTGCATTCCAAAGGTAGATAAGCTTATTATACTTGGAGATTGCAATGCAAGGTTGGGTAAAGACACTATCTCCTAGAATGGTGTAATCGGTAAATATGGAATGGTTCAATCCAACACCACTAGATTTCGTCTTCTACAAAAATATGGCGAACATGACCCCCCCCCCCATTACTACACCAATTTTCAACTTCCAACCCGAAACCGGATCTACCTCGATAGAGATGCTGGTTTCTTATAGATTATGTATTTGTGAGAAGAAAAGACTGTCAAGATAATCGAGTGACCAAATCCATGGGTGGTGCAGACTGCTGGACTGACCATTGACTTATTGTACCAAAACTAAAAATGCGCATCCAGCCTGATAGACATCCACAGGAAATAAAGCAAACAGACGTATAGATGTTAGGAAACTATCACACGTAAACACACAACAATCCATAGTTTCTACTCCAGACCAATGTCTGTAATCTGCACTACTAGATGAGATCACTAAGATGAAACGGTTTTAACGAATTCTGGTAAGTATCTTCCCTGCTAAGTATCTTCCCTGCTAAGGACAGTAGAGAAATGCCTCAATGGTTTTTACGGGATTGGCGGTTCCTTGGATTTACGTTTATACAGATGTATAATTGTTGCATCCGTGGAATTTTGTTGAACAGTTTCACTTTTCCATGACTTCAAAAATCATGAAGTTTCTCAATTGTTGCTGTTTCACCATATTTATATATTTCGATTGGTATTGAGCGAGAGTCAGGTGTTTTCCACTTGGATAGCTGGTGAATTGCTTTTCAAATTTCCTCCAAAGATGTCACCTAGCACTTCATTTGAGAGTAACATATGCTAGGCGGTTGATAGCCTGTTTATTTATTGATAATGGGTTGTACACAATATTCTAGAAGGGTTCTACCCTACGTTGAAGAATTTTATCATTCTCTATGATTAGTGGAGTGTCATGTGCATTAAGAGTGGGAAATTATCTGGACAAGGTTCGGCTATATAACGTTTTAAGTTGATCATAGAAGTGTCTCAGATCTTTGGTGTCTGCAAATCTTGGCAACTCGTCTGCTTTCTTACTCAGCCATGAACCCCCCCCCCCCAATCTGGAGTAGTTAATTTGGAATTATTATTGGTTTGAGTTGAATGCGTCTTTTATATATTTTATATATATATATATATATATATATATATATATATATATATATATATATATATATATATATATATATATATATATATATATATATATATATATATATATATATATATATATATATATATATATATATATATATATATATATATATATATATATATATGTGTTGATTTTCGATCACCTATGTATGCTTTACTTGAGGGTAAAGTCAAAGTGAAGTGAGCAAGAGGTAGGCAGAGATACAAGTGGGGGAGTAACATCACACGATGGACAGGTTACAGTCTAGCAGAGTGCACTACCAAGACAAGAGACAGGAGATGTTGGAGATACGTTGCAGCCAACCTTAGTTGTGGAGACGGCACTTAATGATGATGATGATGCATGCTTTGTAAAGGTGGTGTATGACAATACCATTAATTTTAATTTGTTATTATTCTCACCAAACCAGTAATTTATTTGCTAATAGAATATCCTAGTTTCTTCCGATTATTACGCGAACGCCAATGTAGTTTCAGAGAGTGGGAACAACAGATATAGTTTTAGCTGAAAGACATCTTCAAGAAAAATGTCAAGAACAACACTGTGACATATACATAAAGTTCATAGACTTATCACAAATATTTGACACAGTAAGTGAAGAGGAGGATTCTGGCAAAATATGGTTTCCCACAGAAATGTATCACAATGGTAAAGAATTGCATGATATAATGAAAGCTAGAGTGCAGAATGATGAGCTTGGATTGATCTGCAGATTTTCCTGTCTCACACGGAGTTAAACAGGGACGTATATTAGCACCTTCTCTGTTGATCATAGCCTCTGCTATGTTGTATGATGCTTTCAGAGATCTGGATTTCGGAGTAGATATCATATATTGATTGTATTAAATAAAATTGTTCACCTTTCGGCGACTGCAAGAAAAATCACGTCCAATTACACATCATCAGAGATTTCCCATTTTCCGATAATTGTGCCATAAATGGCAACTCTGAAGTTGATCTACAAATTATTATAGCGTATATTCTCATAAGTCTGTACCAACTTCGGGCTTACTATTTATACGGAGAACAAAAGTAATGTTATCACAAGCACCTGTTACTGACAATATTCTGATGTAGACATATTGGTTGGGCAGGTCATGTATGCCAGATCATTGCCTGTTAAATATACTTCTCTATGGTTGAGTTGCAGAAGTGCATACGTTCTTAAAAGAAATAAAGATCACACACATAAAGTATTTTGAGCATATTAAAATCGTGACTAATTATTGAAGATAAAGTCGAGGGGAGGCGATCAAAGAGTAGGCATAGATACTAGTGGCAGAGATACTAGTGGCAGAGATACTAGTGGCAGAGATACATCACAAACTGAACAGGTTACAGTCTAGCAGAGAAAATTATCAAACTAAGGGATAGGGCATGGTGGCCCGTTGATGCCAATCTTCGTTGCTCAGACGACGCGTAATGATGATGATACGTTTTCAAGGTGGCAACATAAAAAAAGCGCTACAAGAACTTGCCACTAATACCACTGAAATTCTGTGGAATAGGCCAAGATACATGGGAATAACGTGCACAAAGTAAGGCTACATGGCGCTCTACAGTTAAAAAAGAGGCGCGGTATCTTGTGAAAAGAGCAGAAATGCAACATCCCAACAGCGAAATGTACCCCAAAAAAGGCACGGGTAGATAAAAAAACACCCATCTACTGTGGTCATCCCATGCCCCAACTGTTAATGGACATTTGCGGTCGGAATAGGGCTTATTAGATATCTGCAAACAAGAACGTAGAAGACATAACTACATACATAACTAACTAAATTTTACAATTCGTTATAGAAACAGTTCTGGATATTAGAAATAAGTACACATCTAGAAATATATAGTAACATAGCCTTGAGATTGTGATTGTATCGATCTCCAGGAATTATGACCGATTAGCTCTTACTACCTATGTGAAATGGGAGACTTTTTCTCAGAACTTTATGTGATATAATAGAAGATTAACTCTCTGAAGTATACTATATTTTGAGAAGTCTTCTATTCAGATTATACGTATACATTAGAACAATACCAAAGATATATGTAAACATAAGGTAGAATTTCAAAGATACATGTATAAATAAGTAGAATTTCAAAGATATATGTATAAATAAGTAGAATTTCAAAGATATATGTATATATATCTTTGTGGAGCGCGGTAGCCTAGTGGATAGTCAGCTTGCTTGCTATCATCTGGTTACAGCGTGCCAGGTTCGAAACCACGACCGGACATTAAAAAAAAAATCTGGGTTGTGATTTCTCACTTGACACGACCACTCCTCCAGTCGACTCAGCTGTAAATGAGTACCTGACGCATGAGTTAGGGAAGGTAAAAAAACAGCAAGGAAGGGAACTGGCCACCCCACCTAATAGTTGCTGCGGCTTAGTACATGAAGAGTTATCTTCATCCCCGACGGCAGATGGCATGGGACCTACCTTTACCTTTTTATGAATAGATAAGTAGAATTGCAAAGATATATGTATACATAATGTAGAACTTCAAAGATATATTTATACATAAGGTAGAATTTCAAAGATATATGTATATATAAGTTAGAATTGCAAAGATATATGTATATATAAGTTAGAATTTCAAAGATACATGTATACATAAGGTAGAAGGTCAAAGATATATGTATACATTAGTAGAATTTGAAAGATATATCTATATATAGATACTGCATATCAAGCGACTAAACATGCTCTGTACCAAGCTTCACTTTGCTTTAACAGAAAAAAGCAGAGAAACGACAATAGATAGATGGTGTCAACTGAAACGAATCTCAATTTCTCCCCGTCTTTAGTATTTTCTCAGGATCCATCCTGATTAGTCCAATATTTTTTGATAAGCCGGTAGCAGAGATTTATATGTTTTTGCGCCTGTTAAAGCCAAGCCATCTGGTGTATGTTCAAAGTAAACTTGTTTAAGTAGCCAATCTAAACTTATGTGTAGAATGTTGTCCTTAGATCAGTTTGTTATTGGAACGTCCTGGAGAAAATTATGGGAAGCTAAATATTTACCTTGGAAAAATTTATTTTGAATCCAGAAATGAGTAAATTTAGAGATATAATGGACATGTGGATTTTCTTTTATTTACGCTAACTTTGAGAGATGGATTTACTGAGACATGAAAACAACTAGAACAATTTTATGTCTCTTCTCTCAGGAAGTAAGCATAAACTGTTTATTTATTTCATCAAATAGAACACATCCAATGTTATTGTTTTGGAAATAATTCTGGATTCTTCAAGAGTTTAGGAAGTTAGAGTACTCATTTTCTGCAGGATATATTTGTGTTATCGCCTGTACATAAATTTCTTTATGTTTGAAACAATTTAGTTTAATGGAGCTAGTGTGTCGCAGGGACCCGAAGTGGGAGCAAAATTAGACAATTACAGTCTTCACATCCAAAGTTGATTGCAACAGACCTACAACATCTTCTGTCTGTTTCCTTGAGATGCACTCTGATAGAATGCATTTTGGCGACCCATGGTTGTTACTTTCTGCTGGTATCTTTGTATATCTCTTGTTCCTGTGTGATCGACTTCATCTTCAAGTCAGGTTTTAAATAAAATGTCATATTGTTTTGATCTCCAAAATAATTTTTGTTTTTGTTTCGTGTTTGTTTCGTAGTTTAATGTTACTTTCTCTTTTTTTACTCGCAGTGTTGTCAGAACATCTTTGCTTGTTTCCTTTCTTTCTATGAAATTATCTCTATACTTCAATATTCTCACACTTCAGTGGCATCAATTTCTTCTTCTAGCTTTCTTCTTTTTTTCTATCCATGTTTCTGAACCATACATGAATGTAGAGTATCTATAGATGTACAATTTTAAAATTTGATTTTTAGTTTGTGAAATTGGAGGCTAGCAATTTCCTACGGCAACAGGGAAAGAAGGAGCCCAAGACGAAGATGGTGCAATAATATATCATGTTGCTTAAACATGACTATCTGCAGCAGGTCAACTGCCCACAATCGCGGAGTCTTCAGAGAATCGGTAAGAAAGACCTCGTTCTGGAAAGAATATGTCATATGAGCAATTTCCTAATGTCATTGAATGTATTTTTAGATATTCCTAATGTCATTGAAAGTATTTTTAGATATTCTTGTCATTGAATGTATTTTTAGATATTCCTAATCTTCTTTGAACTTTGGTTGTAAATAATACAAAATAATTACGCATATGATACTAACAAATATTTTATTTTAGAAGGAAGGAGAGAGAGAGAGAGAGAGAGAGAAAGAGAGAGAGAGAAAGAGAGAGAGAGAAAGAGAGAGAGAGAAAGAGAGAGAGAAAGAGAGAGAGAGCGACAGAGCAAAATATAATTATGCTGCAGATAGAATATAAATAATGAGAAAATAAGTGATCGTATCTTAAGTTAATAAAACATCAATGTATATAGACAAAATAGAAACGGTCAGGCATAATTGATTGGGCATTTAATGCATAGGTGGTCATCTAAATTTTGTCAACGAACTGGGTTGAGGTCTTGACATGTGGTATAAAAGCCAAAAACGTTTATGCCCCTCTAAAACTCACAGTAGCGTTTTTTAAACTTGGGGACCAGTGCTTATAATGCTTTTATATCAGCCTTCGGGCCAGACAAGAGTCTTTTCCGTCCAGATTTTGTTCACGGCCCGTATTTTATCCATCACTGACTTAATGAGTTCCCAGAAAAATAGTTCCAAGGTTTACAAAGTAGAAGAAAAGGTATAGAATAGTACATATATCGTTCAATAAACAGATACAATGCAAGGTAAATAAAACTAAAAACTATTGGAAAAAGAGGTATAAAATAATACAGAGATTGTTCACTGAATAGATAAAATAGTTGTAAGGTTTAGAAGTACTGGAAGAAGACGCACATACAGTGTGCCCTGAACAGGCCAGGACATTGTATATTACAAGCATATCGCAATGAGATAGTATTCTGATAAGATCTACACACACTGTGGCATGAAACTGGAGACCGGTGCATAGAGTTAGACAAGGATGTAGTTTTCACTGCTTACCTCGTTATTGATAAAGCCAGTCACAAAGAATCCAAAAATCCTCCCAGCCTTGAAATTTATTGTTTGGCTCGTTTTGATGACTCCACTAGAATCAATTTTAAAAAATGACGCGTCACTACTGCCATCTAGTTCAAATACGGTAACCGATGCTCCTGAAAATATAGAAAAATAACAATACCATCTATAAGTTATGGCTATTGATAAAAAAGGCAAATAGGCATATACGCAGAATTAAAAGAAGCTTTCATACGTAATATTGTCCATGATTTTCGTGCATATGTTTGCAGGTGTTGGCAAGCGGCACAATGTATATATATCTGAGTTGCAGGGAGGGATTTTGTAGCTGTAAGATAAAGGCCGTATGTATGTATATATATATATATATAATGAAAAAAAGAAGCACGAATATAATGGAACTCATCATATATGAAGGCGTGTCATTCTCAAACTTCCACTGGATATCTCTTGTAGCAGGACCATGGTCCTTTTAGATTTCCAGCAAGATGAAGTCCAGAGATTGGAATGCTTTGTGTCGCCATTTTATTTGCACAAATAGTCCGACACCTCCGTCTTCCGCGGAGAGTTAGTGGTTCAATATTGGAAACAACAGCATAGAAGTCCCACAAAACTATCTGAATCACAGATGTTCGAATTAGTGTATATAGAGTTTGCAGACAGTATAGAGGTTCTGAGATCAATACTTTATATTGTCATCTCAATTTACTATTTCTCTCTGAACTATTTATTGCCAATGGAGTGATAATGGTGACGAGAGAAATGTCTGGGAACTTAAAGTGTTACAGATGTCAGTTTTCTGATTGACTATGAGTATACGTAGAAAGATTTCGAAGTCTATCAACGTCGGTTATTCGATGACGTGGTCTGTCCTGAAAAGAATTACTTTCATTTGTGGTCCTGAACTCGATAGTATTGGAGGTAAAGCATGAAGCAGGATAATGAATGTTTTGCTAATAACATGAAACACACATAGGCACACACACACAAATCGAAGTTTCGATCGAAAGGTCTTTATCAGTGATAAAAAACAACACGCACATAAAAAACAACAGGTAGGGACGACATAATTCTGGCGTTCACATGTCTAGCGAGATGGCCGGAAGGATCGAAATTAGGTCCGAAGTGACACAAACAGGAAATGTAGAGAAATAGGAAATATACACACACACACAAAAACCCCAAATAAATGTGAAATCGAGACAGAGAAATAATGGAACAACCCGATATCATGCATATGTCATGCGATTATTAATTCCTAATGGTTTAAGAGTGACAGATTAGTAAACATTCTCAAAGACAACGAAAGAAAACAATCCGAAGAATAACTTAATCGAATTAATATTTGCAGATGACCAAGCACTAGTGGCATCATCATCATAAAAAAAACTACAAAGACAAATAGATAGATTACATCAAAAAATCCATACCTTGAACATGAAGATAAATATAGAAAAGACCGAAGTAATGAGGTTAGGAAGAACAGAATGAAACACCAATATATATATATATATATATATATATATATATTGAAAACAACAGACTTAACCAAGTGTCGGTTGGTTGCTGATCCAACGGTCCATGGGCTCAAACCAAATGTCAGAATTCACATACCTAGGAAGTAATATAACTACAGACGGCAAAGAAATACACAATAAATGTAGTAAAGCATACCAAGAACTAGGACAAATGACACCAATCTTCAGAAACAAATACGTAGATTTAAACACCAAAATAACACTATTCAAACCGATTATTATGCCAACGTTGTGCTACGAATGCCAAACTTGGGCAACGACAGCGCAAGACAAACGTAAGCTTGTGACAGCTGAATTGGCGTGCTTACGTAGAATCCTAGGAATATCGTTAAGAGACAGGATGAGGGATGAGGACATCCGACAAAAACCGGCACCACCCCAATCTTGGAATACATCAAGAGACAACAGATCAAATGGTTTGGACACATCAGCAGACTACCATCAAACAGCATACCACAGCGAGCTATGCTACACAGATACAGCGAAGGCAGACCTAGAGGCGGCCACGAAAACGATAGACCACTGAAATAAAAGAGGTGATAAATTCCACAATATACTCAGCACATAAGAGGGTCGTCTCCAGAAAACTCTTCTACGCCTGACGCCGTAAGGCAACACAGGGTTTCAGCGAATAGATAGATAGAGGTTCTCAATCCCGAGACGGGTCCGGTCGTCGGAGAAGCACAATTTGTATGGCCGTCACCTGAATATACTGAACCCTCTGATGGCCTGTGCCATTGAAGTGGACGTTGCCAGAATAGCCCAAATGATGTTTTATGCTGTGTATGTAGCAGCAGAATTGGTCAGCAAGCCTCCTACCAGTCTCACCTTCGTACATCATGGTGCAACGCCTGCAGATGATGACATAGGTGATGTTACCGGACACACGCGAGAAACTTTTCTCAATAGTGAAGGTGGCGTTGGAGAATGTGACGGACCGTGTCTGGGTAACATACGGACAGATGTAGCACCTATGGCGTTCGCAGATGATAGTGCTAGAATGATAGGGGACATCAGCTCTAGGATGTCTCCGGACCAGTAAATTCCTAAGGTTCTTGTCACGTCTGTACGCAACCAGAGCGGAGTCGCAGAACATTTCACGAGTCTCAGGATGCGACTGGAGAAGAGGAAGGTGTCAGAGTGGAACATGAGGAATAACAGCGCTACGCGGATGGAAAGTGAGAACAAGTTTGAGCCTGTCAAAGAAGACCTCCGAGTGTTTGTGAGAGTGTCCTGGCAGGAGAGGCTGCACATCCGAGGCAAGACAGAGTGAAGGATCCAGTAGGGGTATAGTCGACAGCGGAAGCGTTACGATCTCGTGGACTTTCTCGAGAAAGTCCTCTTCACCACTGCACAGACGCCGGAGACGAAGAAATTGAGAAAATGGAAGGGAAACGCGACAGGCAGAAGGATGAGATGATGTATATATGAGAATGATGTGTGCATCAGTCATGTAGTGTACTGATATGCTGACACAGGAAGGTTGGATATTGATGGATATGTCCAGGAATTCACATGGGAGGTACAGGTCACAGTATTAGAGGTAATTAATGATCAGACAGATCTCCAGCAATACGTCAATGGACAAGCGGTAGTTCGATGGGTCATGCTGATGGAAAGATCTCCAGCAAGACATCAATGGACAGGCAGTAGTTCGTTGGGTCGTGCTGATGGAAAGATCTCCAGCAAGACATCAATGGACAAGCAGTAGTTCGATGGGTCGTGCTGATGGAAAGATCTCCAGCAAGACATCAATGGACAAGCAGTAGTTCGATGGGTCGTACTGATGGAAAGATCTCCAGCAAGACATCAATGGACAAGCGGTAGGTCGATGGGTCGTGCTGATGGAAAGATCTCCAGCAAGACATCAATGGACAAGCAGTAGTTCGATGGGTCGTGCTGATGGAAAGATCTCCAGCAAGACATCAATGGACACGCAGTAGTTCGATGGGTCGTGCTGATGGAAAGATCTCCAGCAAGACATCAATGGACAAGCAGTAGTTCGATGGGTCGTGCTGATGGAAAGATCTCTAGCTGCTCTGTTCAGATCACACTCATCTTCACTTGGGAAGGAGGAACATTACTACATTACTATGAGAAGAGAATTGGGCAATGGAGAAACATGATCTAACGCCTTGAACATCAGTCTTGAAACTGGCTAAACCGAGGCAGATATAGTCATTATTAATGTCCAATAAACATCTACATGTATTTTGTAAGTTCAAATCAGAAGAATTTCATTATACACTGGTAGCTGATTAGTCAGCATTCACTTATTCCACAAAGTAATGAGGAACTGCAGAAGGGTAAAAAAAATTACCGGAATATAAAGTATTTATATTTAGAACTACATAGAATTATACCGGAATAGACAGTAAGCATATTTACATAGAGTTATACTGGAATATAAAGTAAATATAGTGAAATATTCATATAGTTTTACCGGAATATACTGTAAACATATTTAGGTCTAGTTAAATAGTTCATGGAAAAATTTATCCATAGAGTCTATACATTGTAAATTCACACACAATTTCAATTAAATACGTTATATAGGCCTATTAGCTAGGATACATCATTTTAAAGTTGATCAAAGCTGGTGAAACCTGCTATAGAATACAGTATTAAAAGTCCTTGTCAAGGCTAACTGTGATTTGGAAAAGCAACATCAGTGTTGGAGTGAAAATCAAACTATATAAGTCGCTGGTGCTTTCTGTTGTGTTGTATGGTTGTGAGAGTTGGACACTCATTGCGGACATGGAGAGATGATTACAGGCTTTCGAGTACAAATGCTACAGACGAATTCTACGAATTTCCTATACGGAACATAAGACCAATGTGTACGTAAGAAATAAAGTAGAGATGTGTGCAGGTGTTCAGGAGTCATTGCTTTCTATAGTGAAACGACGAAAACTAGCATTGTTCGGACATGGTATTGTCAAAAACAATACTGCAGGAAACTGTCGAGGGGGAAGAAGCAGAGGAGGGCAAATAAAGGCATGGACAGACAACATCATGGAATGGACAGGATATTTTCACACTCATCCGCATCGCTGAGGATAGAATTCGCTGGAGGACTCTGTGTGCTGAGGCATCCAATGTGGTACCTCTACGACCCTGAAGGGTTACGGGTTTATTGATATTGGTTGATTAAAAGTCCAAATTGGCATACATCTTTCGAAGAAAATATTGAAGGGCCAAATTAGAAAATATTATTGGGCATGTGCATTGCCAGAAATAATTATGGAGCCTCGTTAGCTCATTTGTTAGTAAACTGGCATCCTGTTCAGGTGATCCAGGATTCAATGACCGGTTCAACTGGGAAATATTTTTAAAAAATCGTGTACGGCTCCTATGTCGACCCAGCCTAATGAAATAGATACCAGATCTTCTGGGAAAGTAAAGGCAACGGAACTGAAACTGATCACTAAATCCCCAGGTATTCAGTGAAAAATACGAGCCGTATTTCTCAAAAAATACTTCAATGGGGAGGAAACGGGATAACTTTACTATTTTATATGTATAAATAATTGAAGTAAATGGGAAACGTAATTAAATGTTATCAAACAGACAATGATACTTACGTGTAATGTTGCTGTAACCAAGAACAGTAAGCACAGGTACATCAGCAGGTGCGCCTGCATATATCCTTGCTGGATACGGGGAAACCATTAAAATTACATCACCTGTAGACGCACAGAAAACATTGATTTCAGAGATTTATGCAAACAGGCGAAATATTGAGAAAAATAGGATTTAACTAGAAGATATTTACAAATTGTACGCGAGTTTGTGAATTAGGTAATTGTTCTTTCAGAGATATATACTAGAAATAATGAGATAGGTAATTGTTAATTGGAAGATGTATAGGTTAACTAATGAGAAAGGTAATTGTTATTTGAGAGATGTATACAAGAAATAATGAGATAGGTAGTTGTTATTTGAGAGATGTATACGAGAAAAAATGAGATAGATAATTGTTATTTTGAAGATGTATAGGATAAATAATGAGATAGGTAATTGTTATTTTAGAGATGTATACAAGAAATAATGAGATAGGTAATTGTTATTTTAGAGATGTATACAATAAATAATGAGATAGGTAATTGTTATTTGAGACATGTATAGGAAAATAGTGAGATAGATAACTGTTTTTATAAGATATATAGGATAAATAATTAGATATGTAAATATTATGTCCTAGTTCTATACAAATATGTAAAGATTACATTATTTACAAATAATATTTATACTACTACTGTACCTACTATTACTACTAGTACTACTATTACTACTGCACCTACTATTACTACTGTACCTACTATTACTACTGTACCTACTATTACTACTAGTACTACTATTACTACTGCACCTACTATTACTACTGTACCTACTATTACTACTAGTACTACTATTACTACTGTACCTACTATTACTACTGCACCTACTATTACTACTGTACCTACTATTACTACTAGTACTACTATTACTACTAGTACTACTATTACTACTGTACCTACTATTACTACTAGTACTACTATTACTACTGTACCTACTATTACTACTAGTACTACTATTACTACTGTACCTACTATTACTACTGCACCTACTATTACTACTAGTACTACTATTACTACTGTACCTACTATTACTACTAGTACTACTATTACTACTGTACCTACTATTACTACTAGTACTACTATTACTACTGCACCTACTATTACTACTAGTACTACTATTACTACTGTACCTACTATTACTACTAGTACTACTATTACTACTGCACCTACTATTACTACTAGTACTACTATTACTACTGTACCTACTATTACTACTAGTACTACTATTACTACTGCACCTACTATTACTACTAGTACTACTACAACTACTGTTGTTGCTGCTACTACTACAACTAATACTACAAAGTATTACTATTCTTTATATAATTGCTACTACAACTACTCGTCTTACTACTACTACTACTACAATTACTACTATCCTACTACTATTACTACTACTAATACTACTATTACTACTACTACTACTCTATCTATCTATACGTTGTGTCACTTGTTTACCATGCAGCGTCAGGGGTGAAAGAGTTCTCTGGAGATGGCCTTCCTGTGCGCTGTTTGTAAGCTTGTTCCTGTGGCTTATTTGATTTCTGTGATCCATCTTTTAAATGGTCTGCCTCTGTTACTGCTATTATACTACTGTTACTACTACTACTACGTCTATTACTGATGCCGTTACTACGCATACTATTAATATTACTACAGCTACTATCACTACAACTACTACTATTTTTACTACTACTATTACTACTACTACTACTACCACAACAATTTTACAAATTATACTATAACTATTACCCCCCCCCCCCCACCACCACCACCACCACCACTACTACTACTACTACTACTACTACTACTACTACTACTACTACTACTACTACTATTATTATTATTATTATTATTCTAAATACTGCTACACATACTACTATTTTAAAAACTTCTACTAGTATTTACTAAAGCTAATACCATCCTAAATAATATTACTAATATTACTCCTACGATAACAATTACTGCTGCTTCTGCTACTACCAATACTACCATTACCACTGACACTTTTACCACTACTACAGCTACAACTATTACTCTTGTTCTTCTTCTCGAAAACGAAGAATTACGAGCGATGATCTCTTCCTTCCTATGTGCAGTGGAGAGGTTTCTCCGAGCTTTCTTTCATAACATGGAGCTTTCGACTTGGTACAATGCCTACTAAAGGAGCCTTCTACTCAGAGGAGATATTCTATTACTCTTAATACTATTACTACTACTACTACTACATTTACTACTTTTCTTACTACTATTACTACTACAACAACAACAACTACTACTACTGATTCTTACTACTACTACTACTACTACTACTACTACTACTACCACTACTACTACTATCACTGCTACTACATCAGTAGTTATATATGCATGATTTGTGCCGGGATGCACAGGCGATGCCACAAGAGATGACACATATTAGCGCCAAAAAGTCTATTTGACGTCAATAGGCCCAAATAATCCCTCCACTCACCCCCCCCCCCTAAAAAAACATTAAAAAACAACAACTTCAGGAACATACACAACAGACCCAATATATAGAAAATTCAGAAACACGATTTGGTGATAATATGGTCCAGATAGGAACGCCAAAACACCGTTGTAGTATATAGTAGGATGGTTGACTCCCGCAGGATTCCCGATGAAGTCCAGCAATAACTCGCGAGCAGAGGGCCTCAGCAGTGTCGCTATATATCGACCATTACCCTTATTGCGTCCTGGCGATCACCGACCGCTGGCCCTGAATATATGGTTTTTTAACAATGTGGTGTCTTATCGCACATACATATAAACAGAAGCCATCATGAAATCATTCCAAAACAAGCTGGTCTACCACACTTCACAGGTCTCATTTGTTTTTCTCAGCATACATGCAACGCCACGGTATCTGTGAGTCATCTTTCTAACGATTCATCATAGTAGGCTGGATTATTCGTATAAAACACGCGACAGCAGTCGTTAGTCATCAATAGGTAACCATGACTAATGGGTAGTCTGGTCAGATAGCTATAGATTTAGTTATGGGTATAGATAGCACCACATACTCTCAGTTTCCTAGACGATGTGCTCACGATATGTTGACGAGACACACATCCGTGTTCAACAGGAAAGAGAGCTGTGATAGCGATACGTATAAGATAATTGTTAATGAAATGTTATTGGATGAGGTTAATTGGGGTCGTATAGGGTGTATCTATACACTACTATATACCAAGAGCCAATTGCACTGGCTTCGCATATGAGTGGTCCTGGGTTCATTCCCCAGTTGAGGCGGAAATGTATTCAGATCGAAACGGCTCCCAGGTCGACCCAGCCTTAAATGGGTACTGAATTAATCCGGGAAGTAAAGACTGCGAGGGAGAGGAGATGGCTACCGCCCTCATTTGCAGAGCCTGTGAAATGTGAGATCGCTAACATCTCACACCCCTACGGCATTAATAAATGCTATGCGTTACTTTACTTTTATTTACCATGAGCCAAAATTACCATAATAGGCTAGCCAGGTCAGATGTTAAACGAGAATATACAGTATTATGTATCAAGGCTATTGATGTGTCTTTGCTATGCCCGGTTGATAATCTGTGTACTGTAAGCTCACAATGTCCCCCTCGGTCTCTACTGTCTTCTACCATGTCTGGTGTGACTTTGTTCTCCAGACATCTTTGTCTCACACCATGGTCATACTACTATGATTGTCTATATCCTTTATTATTGACTAAACACAGTCTGTCATTGGAGTCTGTCAACATCTCCAAGGTCGTTTTGTCGAAAGTTCATGAAATTCTCTGTATATTTCTGGTTCGGGTGACGTTATGTGCACGATTTGAATGGCTTGATGAAATCGCATCATTTTTTGGAGATGCGGTTAGTCAAGTACTGAAAAACGCGTGTGCAATTGTTGCTAGGCGATTTGGTGCTGTAGAACGGACTGGTTCAATTCCCGTTAGTCTCAAGAATTTTTAAAAATTGTCCTCTGGCTTCCTACTTAAAAATGTATATTTCTAAAGAGCCACATCTCTTGTGTCTCTAAATTCACACTTTCATCACAGATGTGATATCTAGAAACTGTTACTGATAAGATGGATTGTAATATCTAGAAACTGTTACTGATAAGATAGATTGTGGTATATAGAAACTGTTAGAATAGAGGCTGTGAAAGCCTGAAGCTATTATTGATACAATTGGGGTCTATTGTGGCGCAACATGTATTCAGTTGCTGGATAGTAACTACTTATAGCTACTACTACAGGATTAATACTCTAATTACTATTACTACTACTGCTACAACAAATATTACTGCTGCTTTTGCTACTACTACTACTGCTACTACTACTAATACTACTACTACTGTTACTACTACTACTACTACTACTACTACTTCACTATAACATCTTGTTTACTATAACATCTTGTTTACTATAACATCTTGTTTACTGTAACATCTCGTTTACTTTAACATCTTGTTTACTATAACATCTTGTTTACTATAACATCTTGTTTACTATAACATCTCGTTTACTATAACATCTTGTTTACTATAACATCTTGTTTACTATAACACTTGTTTACTATAACATTGTGTTTACTATAACATTGTGTTTACTATAACATTGTGTTTACTATAACATTGTGTTTACTATAACATTGTGTTTATTATAACATCTTGTTTACTATAACATCTTGTTTACTATAACATCTTGTTTACTATAACATCTTGTTTACTATAACATCTCGTTTACTATAACATCTTGTTTACTATAACATCTTGTTTACTATAGCATCTTGTTTGCAATGACACGTTACCGGAAAAAGTTATGGATTCTATCGTGAGCTACGGAGACATGCTCTGCATACAGTGTTCTTGTAGATTGACTGAGTATGTGTGGATAACTATAGTACAGTGGAGTCAACACTCCCCGCCTTTTACGCCTCTTTGTATTGATTGTTATTAGCTAGTGAAAAATTGTATACACGATCCGCGTGTTGAATGGTCCCGAATGAGAAGAAAGGAATAACACCATGTTTACCTTTCATGGATGTTATACAAGGCGACTAAGAAAGTTGTGGGATGGAGTAGGTTGTCCCATTACATGTATGGTTAAAGTGACTCAGAAGTCATGCTGAAGTCGAATGTGTCAGGTTGAAAGTCGCAGATACCGAAACAAAGCTTTAAATCATGACAGTGCATTTCGTTTCTGGACCACACCCTGGCAATCTGCAGGAGTTTGAGAAATATGCAGAAGAAGATACATGCACATATATCAACACTTCACTTTCTTAAGTCGTGGTAAATATTCTAGAAGAAACATCAAAGCACTTCATATATAAACATCACCAAGATATGTCAACACTTTTCTATATAACATATACATCGCCATAATACAGAAAGCTTACGACGTAACCGATAGAAAGTTATGACGTCAAGTGAAGATAAAATAAAACATGACATAACCTCGGGGAAACACGTTCTTTCAAGAAATTATCTATCTATCTAGAATCCCTGACTCGTCAGGGTCGTGCAGGTATCAAATTGGATGGATTCCGTGATTTCTATCTCCAATGATATGGACAAATGAGGAAACATTTAGTCATGTCCTTGATGTTGTCTGTACATGCTTTTAGTTGTCATCCTCTGCTTCTTCCACATTCGATCGTTCTCTCCAGTATTGAATTTGACAAGTAATCGTGTTGGCATGCATGTACAAACAAGAATCTTACCATTTTTCTACTATTATTAAAAGCACCACTGCGGAAAAATAAAAATATAAAGTATAATTTAAAAAAAAGGATAGCTAATGAAACGCATATTACATGAAAGAATTAAAAAAAAAAACCAAGATAGGCACAAGTCGATGAAGAGCAATTTGGTTTTATAAAAACCAAAGGAACTAGAGAAGTTATACTTAGTATCTGACTATTGATAGATGAATATAAAGATGTCTAAAAAAGTATCTATATTTTCTTCATAGACTACAGCAAGACTTTAACAGAGTCCAACATGAACAATTAATCGAGTATGTATACATAGAAAAACATCAGACTGATTAGAAATATATATTGGGAACAGACTGCATGAATAATGTGCGAAATCATCTACTCACCACACAAAGAAATACACAGAGGCGTAAGACAAGGAGAATATCTTTAAACATATTAGAAGAAATGCCATGACTCAAGATCAATGAGAAAATAATCAACAACCCGAGATATACAGATGACACTGTTCTTTTAGCAGAAAGTGAACATGAACTACACTGACTAGTACTCGTCGATAAATCAAGTAAAGAATATGAACTGGATATAAATATCCACGAAAACAGAAATCACGATAGTCAGCAACTTCACTGAAGAACAGATGCAAAACATACAAATACATGGGGAGAAACTACAACAAGTAGAACATTATCAATATCTTGGACACATAATGATGGCAGATGTTAAACAGAAGTTAAAAGACGAATCATCATCATCATCAAGTGCCGTCTCCGCAACGAAAGTTGGCTGCAACGTATCTCCAACATCTCCTGTCTCTTGTCTTGGTGGTGCACTCTGCTAGACTGTAACCTGTCCATCGTGTAATGTTACTCTCCCACGTGTATCTCTGCCTACCTCTTGCTCGCTTCCCTTTGACTTTACCCTCAAGTAAGGTCTTCAATAGGGTGTCATGTCTTTTAATGTGTCCAAAGTATTTTATTTGCCTGATCTTTATTTCTCTTAGTAGTTCTTTCTTCATATTAAGTGTCTTTAGCACCTCTTTATTTGTTTTCTTCTCTTTCCAAGATGTTCTCCAAAAAATAGGAATAGGAATGGTTAAAAATACTTTCATTTTTTAAGGAAAATATTTACATTTAAACACATTATTACAGACATACATATATATATATATATATATATAAATAAATAAAATAAAATATATATATAAGTATAAACACGTATTGGGGTTGTGCATCACCGTTCCTTCTATAAAATGGGGTTCCGACTAAATTACGTTTGAGAATCATTTGTCTAGATAGGCTACGGGAGTGCCTCGTAATAAGGAGCGCGAATCCTTACTCGTCACCACTACTAGCGTGTTCAATATATAACAGGGTTCCTTTTTAATGTTCAGACGAGGCAGATATTTATTAGCAGGGATTCTCTTTCATGAGACAGACACGAGTCCAATAAGTTATTCACTTTCAGGATTCGCAGCACAGAGATGGAACAAACTAATTGCGAAGAGAAGCGATCATATCACAGTGGAAGATAGCTTTGAGGCACGGCGTACACATGGCAACAATTATGGAAAGTTGGCGCGAAGGGAGGCTGGGAATACTCGTGCAAGTAAAGGAGTAATTGTGGTAGAAATGAGAGATGGCGTTGTTAAAGTTAAAGAAAAATGAAAGAAAAAGCACATACAATAAAAGAGACGTATACAAGTGTATTAGGGAGTCGGAGAATGAGGAGATGAATGTATATATAGAGACATGAGTGAAAGAATGAGTAACTAATTGTTTGTGGGGACAAGTTGGTGGATCAGTGAGTGAATACGTTACTTGAAGAAGAGTAGATGAACTAAGTTGTTGGAGGAATTCGTGAGTTAGTGAATGAGTGAATACATAACTAGTGCATGAGTTATTGAAGGAATTAGTGAGTTAGTGAATGATGAATACATAACTGGTGCATGAGTTATTGAAGGAATTAGTGAGTTAGTGAATGAGTGAATACATAACTGGTGCATGAGTTATTGAGGAAGTATGTGGTTTGCTCAAGAAACTCTTAAATTTAGCGATATATTTAGTGTACGAAGGAGTATGTGTATTAGTGTGTAAATGAGGTAAGTATAGTAGTACATGAAATAGTAGGTGTATTAGTGTGTAAATATGTAAATGTATTCGTGTGTAAATAGGCAAATGTATTGGTCAATGAAGGAGTAGATATATTAGTGTGTAAACAGGTACTTGTATTAGTTCATGAATGATTAGATGTGTGTATGTGTGTGTGTAAATAGCTAAATGTAATAGTTCATTAAGGAGTAGGTGTATGTGTATGTGTAAATAGCTAAATGTAATAGTTCATGAAGGAGTAGGTATATGTGTAAATAGGTAAAGTAATAGTTCATGAAGGATTAGATGTATGTATGTATAAATATGTAGTTTACTTCTAAGTATTCCAATTTATCCACACACTCTATCTCGGTATGTCTATTCTGATTTTTGATTGCTGTGCTGATATATCTGTTGACATGATTTCAGTTTTTTGGAAAATGGAATTTCTGAATCTTTTTCATATTAATTTATTGATTTGTTTTGTTTTATTGGGTCATTGTACATCTCACTGCAATATTCCTTCCATCTATGTAAGATATATTTCTCTTCTGTTAGAATGTTTCCTTGTTTATCTTTCAGCACGTTTAATGATTGTTGAAGTTTGTTGTTTCGTAGGTGTAAATTTTCGAACTTCAGTTTACTGTTACCTTGGTTTTTCTCCGCTTCTATCTATTTCAAAGCACATTTTGTTTATGGAACTCTGCTTGTCTTAATTATTTCTTCTTTGAATATCTCTTTACGGACTTCTATAATTTGCTCTCTTTTTACCACTATTTGTAATTTCTCTTCTTTCTTGCAACGTTTTCATAGTTTATTCTGATTTGTACTCTTTCTTCTTCTTGTTCTTTTTGAATAATAATACATGAATAATATCAATACAGGTGATCTTCTTCTTCTTCTGCGTTCGTTCTCAAACTCGTGCAGATTAGCAGGATGTAGTCCGGAGAACGGAATGCGTTGTGTCATGGTTTACAGAAGTGCTGCGATATCTTCGCCTTTCGGCCCGACACATCCTACTTCAGCATGGCTTTGGGTCACTGACCCTATATGAGATGGGACAGCCACCTCCATCCCATAACCTCCTTAGTCGCCTTTTACGACATGCGTAGAAGGTAAACAGTGTTGCTATACTTTGCTCCCATTTCGGGCCCCGGCAACACACGGGTGTCAGGAGTAGATGTATAAATATGATTGAATCGATGAATTTGTGGTGTGTGAATGAGTAGATTTAATTGTGTGTTAATATGTAGATAATTATCGTGTATTAAATAGATGGATTGGCGCGTGAATGAGTACGAATTAGTTTGTTAATACATACATGGATTATTGTGTAAATGTGTAGATTAATTCGTGCGCAAATGAGCCTATGTGTGATTTTCAAACATCAGTATGGACCTATGAATGAGCCTATGTATAAACAATTATTTGAAGCAAAATTGTATTGTCTATATATGTTATCCTTGTTTACAAGAAGACCTATCGGTCCTTGTATAACTAATAGGGATATTATGTTATATTTTTGTTGTTACTGAGGATATTTCAATACCTGTACGGGATGTTTGTTGTTGTTGTAATGATCCTTGTCTCGATCGGTCCGTTCTGGTGACTTTGTGTGCACGGTTTGAATGGCTTGATGAAATTTCATCTTTTTTTGGAGATGCGGTTTGTCAAGTACGGAAGAACGCATGTTCAATAGTTGCTAGGCGATTTAGTGCCGTTGAACGGACTGGTTCAATTCCCGTTAGTCTCAAGGATTTCTATGTGTGATTACAAGTGTGTTGATTTACTTGGTCAGTATATTGGTGCCTGGGTGTGTATAATGGAATAAACGAATGTGCGAGTGAGAGATTAACATGAAGAAGTATAAAAAAAATCATGATTTTCCGCTGTGAAATTTGCGATAACGCAAACAAACAGCAAATTAGATCATTTACACCAGGCGGTCTCAACCCAGTTGTCGCACGCACTTTGAAGCTCTCGTAATGACATGTGGTGCTCGCTCTATGCGAGTTTAGAAGTACTCACGTGCTCCAACGATCATACATTCCCTTCACATTTCAAACTTGGTTGTACAAACCGAAACAAAAATGTCACAGGCAACGTTTATGTAGGAAATAAACAGTGTAGGCGATGTGTATGGTGCCATGAAGATAGTTATATAACCAAAAACATACATCGATATTTATTTCCTATTATATGTTATGGTTCTCGTACACTCGGTATTACATGTAGACAGTCCTCGTGGTCTAAGCAGATTGAGAACCCCTGATTAGAAATAAAGATACAACTATTAGAACATCAGTACTGGTAATGATCCTGACTTGTTCATGCAGTAGTGGAAGAACGAACCCATTTCCCTTCTATCCCTCTGTGCTGCATGTTGCTACAACCGGGACATTGTAATTATATTCACGTTTAACGTATTCTGTTTTTCTAATTTTCACCTTTACAAATGCTCAATAGCATCATATTTTTACAGGTGATACGCGTTTCTGTCATACATATATAAAAATAAACTCAGGAAATACTTCACAAATGTTGTATTTTACACTGTCACATTCACCAATTTGTTACAGGAGGGTTAGTCAGTCCAGGGGTGAGTGTGTAAATCCTATGAAACATGAGAATCTTGTCCAATTGTCGTGCTATCTGCAGAAGTTGGAGAACAAATCAGAGAACTCAATAGTCGTAGAATATTGACTTCACTGTACTCATTTCTCTCATAGGCACTCGGTCCCCTGCAACGAAACGGTGCTCCGCCTGACAAGAGCACCACCGATAGCACGGAACTAAGTAGATTCACACGAAAATAAAATCAATATCCGAAATAAAATATCCACCTTATAAACAAGACGTCAGCGGGGTCCGAACCCGTGACTTCTGATATCAATTATTCTTGTTCTTGAGTTGGCATGTGTTATCAATGTGAAGATTCATGCTAGTAGAATCCACTTGTCGTTAGTAGAATCCACATCCTGCTAGTAGAACCCACCTTTTGCTAGTAGAACCCACATCTTGCTAGTAGAATCCACGATTTGCTAGTTGAATCGATCTCTTGCAATAGAACCCACAATTTGCTAGTAGAATCCATATCTTGCTAGTAGAATCCACATCTTGCTAGTAGAACCCATCTTTTGCTAGTAGAATCCACATCTTGCTAATAGAACCTATATTTTGCTAGTAGAATCCACATCTTGCTAGTAGAATCCACGTTTTGCTAGTTGAATAGATCTCTTGCAATGGAACCCACAATTTGCTAGTAGAATCCATATCTTGCTAGTAGAATCCACCTTTTCCTAGTAGAATCCATATCTTGCTAGTAGAACCCACCGTTTTCTAGTAGAATCCACATCTTGCTAGTACAACCCACCTTTTCCTAGTAGAATCCATATCTTGCTAGTAGAATCCACCTTTTCCTAGTAGAATCCATATCTTGCTAGTAGAAACCACTTTGTGCTAGTAGAATCCACGTCTTGCTAGTAGAATCCACCTTGTGCTAGTAGAATCCACCTTTTGCTAGTAGAATCCACCTTTTGCTAGTAGAATTCACATCTTACTAGTAGAATCCATCTCTTGCTAATATAATCCATCTCTTACTAGTAGAACCCACCTTTTGCTAGTAGAATTCACATCTTGCTAGTAGAATAAACCTCATGGTAGTAGAATCTACCTCTGTCTAGTAGTATCTATCTCTTGCTAGTAGAATTCACATCGTGTTAGTAGAATTCATCTCTTGCTAGTAGAATTCACATCTTGCTAGTAGAATTCATCTCTTGCTAGTAGAATTCACATCTTGCTAGTAGAATTCATCTCTTGCTAGTAGAATTCACATCTTGCTAGTAGAATTCATCTCTTGCTAGTAGAATTCACATCTTGCTAGTAGAATTCACATCTTGCTAGTAGAATTCACATCTTGCTAGTAGAATTCACATCTTGCTAGTAGAATTCATCTCTTGCTAGTAGAATTCATCTCTTGCTAGGCTAGTAGAATACATATCTTGGTAATATAATTCATCTCTGTCTAGTAGAATCCATATCTTACTAATATAATCCATCTTTTGCTAGTAGAACCCACCTTTTGATAGTACAATCCTCCTAATACTAGTGGAATCCACCTCTTGCTAGTGGAATTCAGTACAATTAATTAAAACTTTAAACTACATATTCCTCTATATGCAACGCTGTAGGTTCGTCTTCTGCAAAGAGTGTTGGGTACCTAAAAAAAGCACATGATTTTTCTGTCGAACGTTTCATCGTTATGGTAGCATATTTGCAAGATTGTTCTGGATAAATTATGAAACCTACGGTTTGGGGGGGGGGGCGGGAATTGAACCTCCATTAGCTACATTCGTGTGTATCTATATTATCATGTGTGCTCACATCCAAAAAGACTTGTGTCTACAATATTTCATCATATTTTCCGTTGATTCTTCATACTAGCAATAAGTCCACGTTTCATTATCATTTTGTTTACAATGTTTTTTTGTCATAAGTACGTAACATGCCTATTGGCATATTGGACCTCCATAAATCCAGAAAGCCATTGTTGGATATCAACTCCAGTACTGATCCTTTTTCAAGAAATTTCATTAGATTGTTTAGAATATTTTCCCAATGTTTCCTGTTACCTTATTCCCAGGTAATTTTACATAGTATTACAATGCGTAATCAATATATGTGCAATCTTCTAAAAATATACCAAAAACTGACATATTATGTTTACGAGAACATTGCTCTATTGTAGTGTATACTCATTGGTTTTCTTATTTTTGACACCCCCAACATCTAATGAAAGAGAATACGTTTGTACTGTTCTGCACCGAGTGATGTGATATCTGATCATATCCCATCAATCCTGATGAAGGTATCTTTACAGAAACGTCAAACCTAGTGAGTGTTTCTTTTTTATTTAACATATTAAAAAGCTACTAGTTATGTTAGTTAATTAGTTAGTCGTCAGATTTTCATGCCTGTACTCTGTACAAGTCTATAGGTTCTCCGATATCATATTCAATATTCCACTGAAGACGGATGTGCCGGGCCATTGACGCAAATAAAACGGCGACACAACGCATTTCCATTCTCTGGACTACATCCTTCTGGAAATCTAAAAGAACCATGGTCCTGCTACAAGAGAGATCCAGTGGAAGTTTGAGAATGCACGCTGAAGAAGAAGAAGATATTCAATATGTCCTTCAGCATTTCGTAATTGGCTGCTCCGGTTCCGTGTTTGTTGATAAATTTTCTTTATATAACTTTATAAAAGATATGAAACTTCAGATATAAGCACATTCTAAGTGAAAGAAAGAAGAAGATCATATATGCCATTCGTTTCTTGTAACTCCACTCTTCACTTTCAGGTCTTTAGCCATAGACACGGAATTTTAGCCATGGGACATACACATCTTATATCACCCAACTGGTCTAACTTCTTGATTGTATTCAAAATATCACCACAGTTCATTGAGCTACCCGTAGTCACTGTGGTCACTCGGGAAAGTCTGTCTGCTCTTTCAAATCCCTTTAAATCCAAGTGTACAGTTAAAAAGGTGAAGACAACTATCTTCAACACCGACTTCATAATTGAATCTAGCCACTGTGTGCGTAGATAGTCCGACTGAACCTTGCGAAATATAATCATAGAATCAGATAGAAAACAGAAAACATGTAACACCCTGAGACTCCAGCTATATCATTACCCGTTATGCGCTCTATCATATGTGCCACATTCATATATTTTGGAAAATTTGTTTCTTTGGATTCGTATTTGTGGCACTCTATGGCAACAAATATAACGTATCAAATCCTTTCTCTTTTCGTCTACAAAAAATTGTGTACAACTTAACACCCTGTATGTTATTAATAAATTATCAACAGAGAAAAAGATAAGGCTGGGAATTAGGAATAATCATTTCAAGTTTTAAAACTTTTCATGTTGTAATCCTACTTGACAAAGGAAAGGACAATGGTAATCCGAGGATGTTAGAAGTTTCATGATCTGAGCGATTAGAATTCGTCAAACATGAATGGTATCTACGCCAATGGATCGGAAATACGTTATGTGTACATGTGCAAGTTATTTTACAGCTCAGTGTGTAAGTAAATATACAAAGCTGGAGAATAATAAGGGGATATTTTGGTTAATTACCAAAACGAATGGCTTGATAATGGAATTAATGTCTGTGAACAATGCAATTAATTGTTAGAGGCAGTGTTTACGAATTAAAAGAATACTAGTTCGCGCGGCAACTGGCAGAAATGCTAAGTTAATACAGGGGTTTAAATGTTTTATTAGCCCATATTAGTCCAAGTTACTGTGATAGAAGGTTGCGGTAACAAGGAAACCATATTAGTCCAAGTTACTGTGATAGAAGGTTGCGGTAACAAGGAAACCATATTAGTCCAAGTTACTGTGATAGAAGGTTGCGGTAACAAGGAAACCATATCAGACCTAGTAACTGTGATATAAAGAATGCATTATGGTGCCGGACAATTGTTTTTAGAAGTGATCCATGCATTTTATTTGAATATCATGTGACTATGGGTACATTTACTATAACTCTCTGTTCTTTGCCTCTTCTTTTGTGTTTCATTTACAATTATAATTATCATTTGCATGTATTATTTGTAATTATTTACTAGCTTTCAGTGAAGGTAATAATATATTACGTATCCTTACTGTTATCACTTCCTATATTTGTGACTGTGGTACTGTTCTGGTTGCCGGAAATCCGGTGACATCTTGATTATTATATTACTTTGATAGAGCCGATGAAGACATCGCGATAAACAAAATAATAGGGATTTATAGGTGTAACTGTTTTCGTTAGATTGAGAGGAAGCTATTAAATTTTACGTCACATCCTGTGATATTAGCATGTTGTTCTGATTAGTTGAGCAATTTGTGTGTGCGTGTGTGTAATATATATTAGAATTATTTGAGCCGGCTTCAAAGGGATGTTCAGTTTGTTCACTTACGTATGTCGTTGTGACCCTGACATTTTTCGCAACGAAAATGTTCACAGGAAACGGATATACGCTTCTTGACAGAAAACAAATAGATGGACACGGTTTAATTTTATTAATACATCAGAAATCAGATTATCCGAATCCCAATTAACCGAATCCTCAATTATCCGAATCGAATTTGAATGAAATAATTTGAGAGCGTTAGCGTAAATGTATTACTGTACATATGTGCCATTTATGTAATTTTGCATACTTTTACAGTACTGTAGTGTATGTAGTTTATTTGCAATACATAGTTGCGTACATATTACTGTACTTCTATCAATAAAATTCCATTCATTTCAATGTATCGTTGTATCTATGTACACTGTTTTGTTTCATTCCTGAACTATATCCAATTATCCGAATTTTCGATTATCCGAATCTGTCCGATCCCCAATTAATTCAGATAATCGGATTTCTATTGTAATTAATGGTATATAATTTAATACTTCTTGATTTCGTTGTGCAACCGGGGTTTGGACTAGTAGTTCAGGTTACAAATACTAGGCCCACTGTCTTCTTTCCAGGTATGCTGTAGGACATGATTAAGGAAAGTTGAGTGATAGACCATGACAGTCACCAATAAAGACTATTCAAATGAAATAATTAGGACCAAATTCGTTACGTTTTAGATTATTGTTGGGATTTCGGTTGGTCACTATTTACAAACTTTGAATCGCATGCCATAAAAATGGATAAGGCGACTCCAATAATATAAATAATGATTCTTGATTAGGAACAGGCTTCACATCACTTGGGGCATTCCCATATATGCTCTGCATGCCGTTCCGTCATGCAAAACTCATGGCAACTGACGAAACTAAATCAAGACCTGAAATTAATATTGAGAATAACAATTTAGAAGAAGTGACACATTTTTATTATTTAGGAACTAATATAAACAAAGCGGGGAGCTGCGCAGTTGAGATCAAGAGAACAACAATGGCGCTGGCAAAATTATAACAGCTAAAGAAACTATGGCAAGGTATTAACATAAGAACCACATTGTGTTTACTACGAACATGTGTATTTCCTGTGGCGATATATGGATTTGAAGCATGGAAACTAAATAAAATAATGGCTAAGAGAATAACATAATTTGAATTAAAGTGCTATAGAAGAGTTTTGAGAATACCATGGACAGCAAGGAAACAAACCATTGTCTCGTTCGACCTCCTCTCCATCTTCTCGTAGGGTATCCAAGAATGCTTTAATCAATTCAATCCTGTCTCTTCTTATCTCGGTGCCATTCCGGTATCATTTATCTCGGAAATATAAATAATGACCCTCAAGAATCCCAGTCCGGTCAAGTGACAATTCTAGATAACAGGTCTTACTGGAGACGGTCATGGATAGGCTGACAACTTGTCACCAGTGAACACAAAATATCATTGCTATTGTATGTCTGAGTTTCTTACTTTTCTTTTCTATTACATAATTCAAATGGAGAAATGTATGCACATGTCGTTAGAGGGGGCGGTAAAACGCGTCAGAGACCGCGGGGATATCAGGAAATTCATAACGAAGACTACTTTCTGGAAAGTATATGTCACATGACACAAGTCAAATCTACCAGTGACATCAATATCTTGCTCTTGCCCTACCTTTGCGTTTGAATCTCCCATTACAATATTTACCTCGTGATACTTGCACTGTCTTACAGCTGTGTTTAAATCTATGTAGAATTGCTATTTGTCTTCATGAGAACTTTTTTTATATTTGTGTGCACACTTAAATAATATTTATGTTAATGGACATTTAACAAGTATTTTAATTTAACAAGTATTTTAATTTAACAAGTATTTTAATTTAACAAGTATTTTAATTTAACAAATATTTTAATTTAACAAGTATTTTAATTTAACAAGTATTTTAATTTAACAAGTATTTTAATTTAACAAGTATTTTAATTTAACAAGTATTTTAATTTAACAAATGTTTTAATTTAACAAGTATTTTAATTTAACAAGTATTTTAATTTAACAAGTATTTTAATTTAACAAGTATTTTAATTTAACAAGTATTTTAATTTAACAAGTATTTTAATTTAACAAGTATTTTAATTTAACAATTATTTTAATTTAACAAGTATTTTAATTTAACAAGTATTTTAATTTAACAAGTATTTTAATTTAACAAGTATTTTAATTTAACAAGTATTTTAATTTAACAAGTATTTTAATTTAACAAGTATTTTAATTTAACAAGTATTTTAATTTAACAAGTATTTTAATTTAACAAGTATTTTAATTTAACAAGTATTTTAATTTAACAAGTATTTTAACTTAACAAGTATTTTAACTTAACAAGTATTTTAATTTAACAAGTATTTTAATTTAACAAGTATTTTAATTTAACAAGTATTTTAATTTAACAAGTATTTTAATTTAACAAGTATGACTGATTGATATACTCCAGATTCCCTTTACATCACTCTCTTCTTATCTAAAATAAAATTATGCCTATTCGATTTCTATGTTGGACTCCTCTCGAATGTCCCGAATATATTATTTTAAAATATTTCGATACTAAACTACATGCTCCCAACTATCTAATCTCACAAATCCAAGAATGTTGATCTCGATTCTCATTGTTTCATGTTGAATGTTTTCTAAATTACCTAAAACCGTCAGTTTATCATATTTCATGTTGATGCCTTAATGGTATTTTTGAATCCAACTGAAGTGAAATTAAAAGATTTTCCGTGTTCAGAATAGTTGTATTCGCTGTTATAAAAAAGTAACAGTTATCTTGGCTGATCCAACTGTTCAAATTATTCTCGTTGGCTGACGACATAACTATGAGCAAAATGACCAATAATCAGTATCATCAGCCGAGATATATGAGGCTGTTTGTTATCAGGACTATCCTGCAGAAGGACTTGGACAAAACATATTTCAAGGTAACGCTATATGCCCTTTCGTATTCTCGATGTCGGTAGTTCAAACTACTATTGGAAATAGATTTTTATCTTTCTGAGGTATAATAAAATAAATTTGTTCATGTATAAGTGGTGGTGACTGTTTTGACAAAATGCAATTTCCACTGACTATAAAACGCTTTCCTGCAGTTTATAACCATAAAACATTCAGTAAACAATGTTTCGTTTTAGAAGGAAATATAACTTAAAACAAAGTTGGTGAAAATGGTTATAGTGTCTATACTTTACCTGAGCATAGATCCAATAGCCCCATGAGAATGGCATGGATTACACATATTATCTGAGTTGTCAGTCTGGTAGACATCGTGTTTACATTAGACAGCCTAATAGTAGATAAGAAATAAAACAAATTAAATGTACGTATAAATCGAAATCTTTTCGTTTTGTGTTCATTAATTAACCCATTAATCTCTCTAAATATCCAACCATTTCTTCCATATGCTTCGTTTTATTTAAAACTGCTTTCAAGTGTATCTGTTATATTCGAACAGCGGGAATGAGGATTAGTATACACACAACAAATCTGATCTGAATAGGCAGGTGTCTCTCGTCTTACATCAGAGATGGTCAATCCATGAAGAATGGGTCCATGTTGGGAAAGTGCATGATTATACGTGGCACATTACAAACCAATACTGATAACACTGTCCAACAAAATTTTACTTTTTTATATAAAAATAAATGTTCTTGTGTTAGTTTCTAGCGCTGAATTCATATTTGAAATCCGTTTATGTCTATCACATCGGGTTCTTAAGATATTTGTGAATTTATATTTTATTTTGGACAAGCATTATATGTTCTATTTCATTTATACTATATAACTGTAAAAAAATTAATATAATGCAAAATAATGCTATGTTTTATACTACTAAAACATGTCTGACATATGTTGCGCTATTTTTCAGTTACTGTATTTTTCATAATTCTGAGCGAAATATGGCGTCTAGAAGTTGTAGAAATTGTGCTGATTTTTTTCTGTTATGTGTGCGGTTATTTTACCGATAGTGTTCACAAGAAAATCTTTACACCATTATTAAAGAAAACATATGAGATTTATTTCGATTCGAAAGTTGATGATGCAAATAAATCTTATAAATCAAATGTAGTTTGTTCGACTTGTACAAATATATTGGCAGGTTGGTTACGAAAAACGCCTAACTCTCAGTCGATGCCTTTTGGAGTTCAAGTAACATTTAATCAATATATGCAAGGGCATTTATATTAATAGCCAATGTGAAGTAAGAGGAAATGCAGGAGTGTCCAATAATTTCCAAAAACCTATTAGGAATTCGCCAGGAGTGTGTCATATCAACTCTACTTTTTATAACAGATATCGACCACATCTGTACCAACAAGTACCAACGAAGAAGATAACATAAAAGACAAATTGAACGAACTACTCTTTGCAGACGACAACGTACTAATAGCAACATCAGAAGAACAATTGCCGGAACATATGAACAGACTCCACACAGCAATTCCAAAATTCAACATGAAATTAATATTAAAAAGACAGAAATAATGGCAATATCAAAGAAAGAAATAAATATCACTATCTCCATCGATGATAAACACCTTAAACAGGTAAATGAGTTCACTTACTTATGAAGCATTATATCGAGTGAAAGGGAAAACCATTAAAGAGATACACAATAGATGAAATAAAATATACCAGATCCTAGGACAGATGACTCATATTTACAAGAACAAAAATGTAAACATAGACACTAAAGTTGCATTATACAAGACTATTATAATTCCATCACTGTGCTACCAGTGTCAAACCTGGACAATGACAGATCAAGACAGAAGGAAAATAGTGACAGCAGAAATGACATGTCTACGACGAAAACTTGGAATGTCATTAATGGATAGCATTAGAAACGATAACATCAGACAGATGACAAAATAATACCAGTATTAGAACACATCAAAAGAAAACAGATCAAGTGAAGGTCATATCCAGAGAACTCTTCCACCCCTGACGCCGCAAGGCAAAAAGGGTGACAACGTATAGATAGATAGAAAGATAGATAAATAGACAGTTAGATAGACAGACAGACATAGACAGACAGACAGGCAGACAGACAGACAGACAGACAGACAGACAGACAGACAGACAGACAGACAGACAGACAGACAGACAGACAGACAGACAGACAGACAGACAGACAGACAGACAGACAGACAGACAGACAGACAGACAGACAGATAGATAGATAGATAGATAGATAGATAGATAGATAGATAGATATATAGATAGATAGATAGATAGATAGATAGATAGATAGATAGATCGATAGATAGATATATAGATAGATATGGATAGATAGAGATGGATGGATGGATGGATAGAGTAATATGATGTAAACCTAAATATCTTGCTAATGATTGCTACTTCTGCTTGTTAAATCTCCATGGTTTTACTTTTAAAACAAGGAAGTCTGTGGTTTACCCAAATATTGAGTCTAATTCGAAACCAGTGCCTCATCATCCTATAATGTGTCCAATACCCATCGGACCAGAACAATACCCATCGGACGTGAGTGAACCATCAGCAACTAGTCTAAATGTTGTGTTATTGCATAACGGAAATTTATTTTCATTAATTCCTGTCGCCTACTCTGTTCATGTGAAAGAAACGTGTGAAAATATGACTATACCTTTAGCAAAATAACGTACGATGACTACTAATGGTAGATTTCTGGAGAACTAACATTCATTGCAATTCTCACCGGCATGCAAACTGGGTAAACTAAATTTTGTTGCTTCCGATGTGAAAGGGATAGCCGTAAAAGACAGGAATATTATGCAAGAAAGGTGTGGCCTATTAGGGATCATGTGCAGCTGGGGCATAACATGTAGTTCTCCAGTCACTAGAAGACAAAGACAACATAATTTTACCACCGTTACATATAAAGTTGGGGATCATGAAGAATTCTGTTAAAGCGTTAGATAAAACCAGCAAAGCTTTTACTTATCTTAGAGAAAAGTTGCCTCAAGTTAACGATGCAAAGATAAATGAAGGTATCTTTGTAGGACCCCAGATTAGGAAAATTACTGCAGACAAACAATTCCAGAACTTCCATAATTCCAGAACATGGTTGTGAACTTGGCGCATGGATGGCGTTCAAATCTATTGCCGCTAACTTTCTGGGGTAATTATAAATCTGTCGACTATGTGTATATTGTCAAGTACTATATAGATGCATACAGAATTTACCACACATAGCTGTCTGCAGATAGTACCACACATAGCTGTCTGCAGATAGTACCACACATAGCTGTCTGCAGATAGTACCACACATAGTTGTCTGCAGATAGTTCCACACATAGCTGTCTGCAGATAGTACCACACATAGCTGTCTGCAGATAGTACCACACATAGCTGTCTGCAGATAGTACCACTGCTCCCGTATCTGGACACCAATTTGTCAGTCTGTCCAGCTCCTTCTGTAGTTCCACGACGCACTCTTCTCGATTTCTGCCCTGTCTATTCACCGGGATATCATCGGCATATGACATCGTTCTGCCAACACCTGTGATTTGATTGCCAGCGATATGTACTGTGTATACATTGAAAAGTACAGGAGATAGAAGTGATCCCTGTGGCAGACCAGGGCTAACAACCATTGGTGCAGATATCCAGTTACCACACTTAAGAACTACAACCCTGTGCATCAGGGCGGCGCCAACCCAACGCACGACAAAGGGATTAACTGCAAGATTTAACAGCTGGTGCATCAAGATATCCAAGGACACCCTATTGTACGCATCCTCAAGGTTTATTGCGACCGCACATGTCTCCATGCGCGAATCGAACCCCTCAAAAACATCCTGCCCAAATATGGCTGCATTCTGCCATGTCTTCTTTCCTGGACGATATCCTCCTAACAATGTTGGTAAACACTTATTTCTTTCAAGATAACACGATATCTTTCAGGCCACAATTTTTTCGAAAAGCTTGCCAATCGTATTCCGCATTGTTATTATTCTGTAGCCTTGTACCCTGGTGTGGCATTCCGTCTAAGGCATTCGTGACGTGGTTTTCCTTGAACAATCACATGGTAAAGACACCCATGCCAAAAGTTTCGTTGTCCGGGAAAAGTTTAGAAAGAACTAGCACAATGAGATATCTGGGTGTGTTTTTTGATAGAAGCCTGAGTTTCAGGGAACATGTTGACCATATTATCATAAAGGAAGGCAAAGGCTTAGCAGCAATGAAGGTTATGGCTGCTGCGCAGTGTGAGCAGAGATTGTTATTTCTTTTGTACCAGGGTTTGGTTGTGGCTGTGGTGGAATATGCACTGGCAATTATGACTCTTAGCCAAACTCAGATCGAAAGACTGGATAGAGTCCAGAATGCAACAATGCGTATCATTCTGGGATGCACAAGAGACACATCGACAAGAGCTATGCGATACCTACTTGACTGCCCAACAGCTGAGCATAGATTACAGTATTGCCGTGCACGGGCGGACCTTCAAATACACGCAGATAAGGAACACCCGTTGCATTCCGAAATACAGAAAGTTAAAGGCAGCAGACTCTAGAGAGTAAGGTCGTGGATTGGACGTACTGAGGATGTCATACAAAGCGTTTGCATATTACAGGATGTAGCAGCAGGTGCGGAATGGATAGGTCTACCTACAGATTTCGAAACTTGTTTGAGAGTAGTAATATCACTTAGCAGGGAATGCAGAGAATGGTGTCCCACAGCTGTGGAGAAAGAAGTGCAGGATTTAATCAGTGAGAATACCAAAGAGGGGGATGTGATTATATACACTGATGGATCTGTAATTAGACATGTTCGCAGTACTTGGGCCTTTACAGCTCAGTGCGCAGGTAAAACGATCAAGGAGGAAAATGGTGCCTTTGCGGTCACTACGAGTAGTATTACCATGGAGACTATGGCGGTGACCAAGGCATTTGAGTAGCTACGCACACAGAAGGTAACGCAGGTCTGCATCTTGAGTGACTCTATGAGTATGATTAAGAAGATAAAAGTGGGTCTCGTTCGCGAACAGTGGATTGAGGCCTTGAGAAAGGCGAGCTTGAAAGTGGTTACATTTATTTTCGTGCCTGGACATGTGGGCGTTCGAGGTAATGAAAGAGCGGATCAACTGGCATCGTGCGCGATTATGGCACAGGACGATGGGGCAATGGATCGCGCTGACGTTTTGAACTCCTTAAGAGATATAACACGCGAGAGTGAGACTAATGTGGATGATGATTCCTTTTCAATGTCTAGGATTAAAGATCAGGGATTGAAATGTGGTGTTGCTAGAGGAGAACATTTTGGAGGGCGCAGAAGAATGATGGTCAACCAGCATAGGACCGGTACGGTCAGCAGAAGTGTGATGGTGGATACACTCAAGGAGAGATCGGAGCAACTATGGATGTGTCAAGTTTGCAGTGATGATGATCCGAAGACTAACTAACTAACTAACTTATGAATTTATGTTGCGCTTAACTTAGTGGAACCAACATTCTATTCAACATTATATTTAACAATTCATTTATCATTACATATATATTAAGTGTGTCTGACGTTTATCTGAATGTTTGTACACCAGGGTATTCCACATGGCCGAGAGTTCAGGGCGTTGATCTCAGACCTATGTAATCGAGGGTTCGATTCGAATTACAGGGGTAGGAACTGAAGGTAAATTTAAAAAAAAAATCTCATTCTGTACATGACATGACGATAGCAAGCGGCCTTTACCACACAAGTCACTCGCAACCTTCATGGAACCATCTATCGGGATATATTTTGTATTGACAGTTGTTACTTTAAGTTACACCAGAAAAATGACATGTGCTCTCAATGAAGACAAAAGAAGAGTTGCAAGGATTCGTTAAAGATCTCACTGAAAACTGTTGCCATGAACGATGACACATGTGAAAACGTTGCCCGATGCAAAGCTTCATGGGCGCTCTGCGAAATAAATGGCGCAACATTGTGTGGAAAAAAGAAACAGAAATGCAGCTACTCAACAGCGGACACTAGCTAAGAAGTTAAGGCACATTAAACAGCATCAAAAGTCATCATCCCATGCCCAAACTGTCCAAGGGCACTTAGGGCTACCATAGGGCTTATCATAGGGCTTATCATAGGGCTTATCATAGGCTACCAGGGGCAGAACATACAAACGATAAATTAGAGAAATAAAAGAGTCAACGACAAGAAACATATATGAAGCATACAAAAAAGTCATCTCCAGAGAAAGCTCGTCCACAGATTCTTGATGCTACAAGGCACAAAGAGAGTATAAAGCGAAAGGAAAAAGAAAGAAAAAAATAACTTATCATTCACCTAAAGTCATACAGCTATCTGAATTTCAAAAAGTGGATACAACAAATAGTCATCATCACTTGTGATGAACAAACAACAACACATACACCAGTTACTTCCGTGGGCATATATTTCACTGCTACAATATTATGATGTTCTAATCAGGATTAGTGGCATAATGTTTATAATTGTAGACTGGTCCTAATCAAAATAATTATCAGGTTCAGGGTTGAAAGGTATGTACAACCACATACACAATATTTAAACTGTTTTAAAATATAAACATGTAAAACAAATATACTTCCACGTGTTGAGACCGAAAGGGGTGCAAAGAATAGCAATACTGTTACCTGTCATATATGTCGCAAGAGACGACTAACTCGATGTTATGATGAAGTTATGGAAGGGAGATTCGATTTAGCACAAGCCGTACTAAAGTCGGATATATCAGACAGAAAGATGAACATATCTCATCCAAGCTGTAAATCATGACACAACGCATTGCGTTCTCATAATTACTTTCTGCTAATCTGCAGAAGTCTGATTAGAAAAGAAATAGAAGAAGAAGCAGCTTCAATGTAATCCCTCAAAAACGCTTTCTGTTATAACGAATTTCCCTTATATAACATCTGTTATTACATACATATTTTGTCGGTTCGGACCAAGTTGTTATAACAGAATTTCACCGTAGCATGTACCATGTAGCACCATAAAGTAAACAGCGAATAAGAACGCTCTCTCTACTTAGTCGCATTCCGTAAGAAAAAGCCAATAGAATGTTACGTCTATTTCCACTAACTGTTGCTTAAGAGTGGTTCAAACAGAGCAAATGAAATGAATTTGCTAAGAGTGTTTCTCTAAACAGATCAAGGTTTGCACGTGTCAAGATAGATCTCGTTCCTCGCTACACGCTGGAGTGTTCACCATCTGTGTATACTTTAACATATTAGGTTCAATGATCCAATGATCGTCACCACACCCCGTTCCATAAGTTTTTCCAGCGCTATATATTAATATAGAATATTTAGAATGAATTGCGGTGAATTCTGATAAAGAAAGAAAAACACAAATGCAGAATTAAATAAATGTGAGGCTGAAAGTGTCGATTGTGAGCTTCCGTAGATAAGTGGGGGGGGGGGGGGGGGAGGGGTTTGGGATGTTCAATTTCTCTTCATCCCCCCCCCTCATGTTTTAAATTCCCAGTTACTCGAGACTTCTGCAGCTCAAGGTGCCACAATTACAAGAGACTTCGGCCACAAACGGTGTCACAATTACCCGAAACGTCGGCAGCCTACAGTTACTCCGGACTTCGACAGCTCAAGGTGCCACAATCACTCGAGACTTCGACAGCTCATGGTGCCACAATTACTCGAGACTTCAGCAACTCAAAGTGCTACAATTACCAGAGACTTCGGCAGCTGGCGGTGGCAAAATTACCCAAGAGAGGCACCACGTAACACTGCACGTTGCTTGTAGATCAGATTGAAGGTTCCTCACTTCTACACTGCTTCGAGTGTGCAGTCTCTCCAACCAGGACACACCCTTCGACTCTCACAGGTGTCGTCACTTGACATTAACAATTTTTTGTACCTTCCACAAAACGGTTCTGCTATCTGTTCTGACACCTTTCACGATTTCAACCTAAAAATAAGTTATTTGTAATTGTCCACATTTTTATCCAGCGTCAAGTGAAGTTCCTTTCTAAAACAGTGGCTTTGAAACAGTGCAGACAACTGACATTTAGTTTATATTTATACATAGATACTATATCATTAAAAAAGATGAGAAAATGAATGAAAGATGTCATGCATATATAACCAGTTGAACGTTTATGGAAAATATTCACGTATAATTCGCGCCAGGTATGCTCCTATTGGTTTAGGTGTAAATAGTTACTCATAAAAAATTTAACCTTCAAATTTCGTGATGAGTGAGCAGATAAACCATGTGTTTATTTCACCGAATTTAAATTTACCTTTATGAAGTATAAATTTGAATACTTTTCAGCGAAAAATTATTTTACTCTCAATTTCAGCCACTACAGTTACACAAGAAAGTACAATTACGATGTTATTTTCAATGATATCACTTTTTCCAATAACATGTGGACGCTTCATTAAATGATTCTATTAAATATTAAACAATTTGTATTTGTAGCTATATAAAAACGTTTAGGTGAAATGTAAAACACAGGGTATCGTAATCTTAGGAATTACTCAAAGTGCACAGCAGAATCGACATTTCTATCAAAAGACCTCCTACAAGAAAGATCGGGCGAAAGTTTGAGAATGAACGCTGAAGAAGAAGAAATAACATATTTCTTACCTATTTTTGTGAATATCAAATAGTATAGGATGTATATAAAAGCGATGTGCTCTCAATTACATTGCTGGTGAAATTATGTCACAGGAACTGTGGGTATTGAAGTGACGTTACATCATTTATGAACAAAATTAATACTGTTCATGTCAATCGCATATTCAGTAAAGTTTTGGGTAGTAACACTCTGCTAAGTCAAGCAGTGTACTGTGCTATTGAAAGACATAACTTTCAGCAGTATAATCACATTATGAACAGATCAGAACAAGTTATAATTCTACGTCTCAGAACAGGACACAACCGACTCCGCAGTCACATGTATACAAAGTTCAAGATTGGCAACACGGCCATGTGTACATATGGACAGGCAGCACAGAGTGCCAAACATATACTTCAAGAGTGTTCTGAGCATGAAACGCTGAGGCAGACATATTGGCCAGAGGAAACAACACTGGAATCAAAGCTCTATGGGACACTGTATGAACTACAAAAGACAGTGAGTTTTATTAAGGAGACAGAATTACAGATATAGACATGTTTCAAGTGAACGAAAGAAGAAGAAGCAGTATAATTTTGAGCATGTATATTTCATTTCAAATTAAGTGCACAGTTATTGTTTTGCTTATTAAATTTCACCTTAAGACCGGGGTCCATGTTAGCTATTTTGGGTTAATATTCCAGGACTCTAGTACGCACCTATGGTGGTTCATTTTGGTTCCCCATTTGGGGAGACACGCTACTTTCAATGGAGAAAGTCAAATATGGTTATATTAGATCTTTTTCACCATGCACAAATAATTGTGCTTTGAAAATAAATGCCCTAGAAGGCTACTGAACATACGTTGGTCAGACTTCAAATCAAACACAGTTGTCAGACAAGAATCAAAACAAGAATATGTATCCACCTATATTAGAAAGCGTCGCTGGAATTACATCGGACACGCACTACGAATGGATACTGAAAGACTGCACTGTCAAGCTTTGATGTGATCACCAAAAGGTAAGAGAAAACGAGGAGGACCAAAAGAAACTCTACGTAGAACTATTACAGGGGAACGTTTCACCATCGGTATCAGAAACAATGAAGATCTAAAGCAAATTGCAATGAAACAAGAGACATGGAAATCTATGACATCCGCCCTATCTTTGGCCCTAGAGGAATAACTAACTAACTAATACATAATTGTGATTGTTGTTCAGGTAATCATGTCACCACGACCACATGCCTTAAGTGCACAGCTACTTTATAGACGCCCTATATATATCTGGAATATTCTAAGGTGGGCGAACTGTGGATAAAACGTAACACACGTTGGACAAGTGTTGGCCAGGGTTATTAATTTCATTTTTCAACGGGACAAAAGGCAGGAGTCCTTTATGAGATTAACGGAAATTGAACCAGTCCGTTCGAATGGCACCTACTCGGCTTGCAACTCAAGTAAACGAGTTTTTAACGAGGGGGTGGGGGGAGGGATTCGAATACGTGACCTCTTGAATGAAGATCTTATGACGTAACCACTACTTCAGGGAGATCCCCAAAAGTAAAGTCTTGTGTAGAGAAAATATCTGGCAAACCTTGGCAAGGCCTTTGACATAGTCCAACATGACAAATTAATGGAATGTCTTCAAGACATAGTCATAAATGGAAAAGGTATCAAACTGATTATAAATATAGGTTGGAAACAGACTGTATAAATAAGGTGTGAAAACAGCTACTCACCTTATATAGGAATAAGAAGAGGAATATGACAATGATGTGTTTTATCACCAAGCCTATTTAATCTCTATACAGAGAATATCTTTAAAAATATGTAAGTAATGTTCGAAGAAATTCAAGATCAACAGGACAATTATAAACAACCTGAGATATGCAGATGACACTGTTCCTTTAGCAGAAAATGAACTTGAACTATAGACTAATAGACCAAGTCTATAGAAAAAGAAAAAAAATATGGAATGGATAAAAAAAATAACCATGATAATTAGCAAGGACACAGAAGATAAAGAGCTAAACATAAATATACATGGAGTAAAACTACAGTAAGTAAAACAGTATCAATATCTTGGACACATAGTCACAAATGATGACAAATGTGAAACAGAAGTTAAAAGGAGAATAGGAATGGCTAAAAATACATTCAATGACATAAGGACAATATTAACATATAAACAAACTACAAACAAGCTAAACATGAGAATTATAAAATGCTTCATCTGTTCTATATTAATGCATGGTTTCGGAAACGTGGACAATAAACAAACAATTAGAGGGCAGAATTGATACTTTGAGATGTGGATATATAGAATAATAGGGAGAACATCATGGAAAGAGAAGAAAACAAACAAAGAGATTTTAACAACACTTATTATGAAGCAAAAATTATTAATGGCAATACAATCTTTTGGACACATTAAAAGACATGACACATTGTTTGATACCTTACTTGAGGGTAGAATCAAAGGGAGGTAAGCAATAGGTAGACAGAGATACACGTGGGAGAGTAACATCATAAGATGGACAGGTTAAAGTCTAGCAGATTGCACCACACAAACAAGAGACAGAGGATGTTGGAGTTCTGTTGCAGCCAACCTTAGTTGCGGAGACCGCACTTGATGATGATAGAAAATATAAACATGACCCGAATGCCAATTTTCATTATTTCCGTGTACTTCGCTTGTTGACCATGGCTATTTTTAGCATGCGATATCATATGTATATAAATAGCGACCAACGAAAATCACGATATTAATAAAAAGGTAAAGAAGAATGAAGTCCTAATGACTTATGTGCAGAGATCTTCTACTGCCAACTCTATCGAACCAGATACTCGTATGCCTTCATAAATATGTAAACCGATCCTTGAACTTATCCTGCATAACAGACAGGTTTGTCGATCAGAAAATCTTGTGTCATGTTTTGCGATGCTTCATGACAAGTTAAGAGGATTTCTCATAAAGTTTATTTCTGTAAGTAAATTCATGTTCTTTCTGAATCCTTATATATTTAGCAATCTTTATAAAAATATAAAATTGAATAATTTATCGTAATATCTTCAGGTGGGTTGGGTCTATGTTGTGGATTAACTGTTCAAGCTTCTGCTCCAGAGGGGAGGTTGTGCTGTAACTCTTGCAATATCCAGTCATACTGGAAAAGTCCCCCCTCCCATCAAGCCTAAAAACAGAGAAAATCATAAAATGAAGCAGTCCAACCTCCTTGGTCTTCTTTTACAACATGCATGGCAGTTGGCAGTGTGACTATTTCTTTCTCTCACTTGTAGACCCAGTAACACACGGGCAACAAAAATATACTATATAAATGACGTGTAGGATTGACTTAATTGTACTCAAGTTTTATCATAATGTACGAATTTTCATCTCAAGGAAGCTTCGCGGTGCATTCCGAGAGTACAACTCCTAGCACGTAACTCCGTAGTTTCAAGCAATAATAAATCCCTGAAGAAGTCAACTCTGTGAACAAAATACGTCACGAACACAAGGCGAACATCTTGATGACAACACCACGGAAATCTGAATGTACTAGACAGCTTCTGTACAAATTCTAGGGAAATCAACAAAGACCGCAATTTGATGAGACTAAAATACAAAGTTACAGCTAGGAGAGATAATTGGAATAACGATAGATCGGTGTAGTGGTGAAGACTATATCTACAGTAATATGACCTCTATCCAGGTATGAATTCATATTATTAGCCATACAGATATTACACAGTGATTTAGATCACCGGTTCTTACAACATTTCTGCCGCGGACTCTCTTTAAAGATATTTTTGTGTGTAACAGACTGCTCATAATATTTCTTCAAATCTTCATGGGTTGCTCACAGTTTAGGAACCACTGTTATAGGTCATAATGAGACGTATACATGAAACTGATAATATAAGAGAATACAATAATGATAGTTTTGTGTATGTTATAAAGTAAACCTACAACGGCTCCACAGATCTGGACATCGTGCGTGACTTCTACAGCTACACATCACAAAATGAACTATATTGTGTCATGCATCACTGATCCACGTGTTTATTGCATTTGATCTTGCCTGAAATCTTTCCACATCTTCGTGGCACAGTGGTTAATTCGTTGGCCCTGTACTAAAGAAATCGCAAGTCGAATCCGACTAGTGCCGTCTTGTTTACAAAATGAATTCTTTTCTGTGGTTCTTTCCGATTATCGCGTGAAGCAATTCTCTCGTGAACTATAAAGTCATGCGGCGCGTTAGAATGAATCCTTCTATGGTGACGCTTCTTAACATTTATTTTGATTTTAAATAGTCACTCTTTGTGTAACTATCAAAATGAAAATTATAAAAATGCACAAAAGAGGTTCTATAAGAAAATTAAGAATATGAGAAACAAAGATGACATATATGAACCCCTGTCGCTCAAAGCATAAAGGGTATAAAAAGAAAAAAAAAATTAAAATTATATCGTTGCTGGTAAGGAGGATCTTCGTTGTGTAATAATTAAGGCGTTCGCCGTGCTAAAGTATTTGTGGTTCGAATCTTGTAAATTTGTTAACAAAAGTGTTTTTTTTACCGGAGATCCCTGAAGGTGATCGCTTGAAGCTGCAGAGTTACGTGCTATGAGCGCTACTCCCGTGCCGCTTCTTTGACAGGAACGGGGTATATAACGGGTATCCCGAATGCAATGAAATCCCCTACGTCATTGCAACACTTTCATGATCTTGACATGAGAGAAATTCACACAATTTTCGAGTATAATACGGTGATTTTCACTTGGAATCCAATTTCACAGTCACCTGTTAATCCCTAGTTTTGAGATAATGTTTAGAAATGGTAGAAACATGATTATTAGATGAAGGCTGATGAATCCTGATGAAGAACTTTTAGTCGAAACGTCGTCTATCCCTGTATCTCGTTGTTAGGTTCTGATATGTTTTATTTTGGTAACACATCTACCTATTTTTGTTTATCTTGACACTTGCCCTGTGTTACTCCGGTCAGTTACTTCCTGTTTAGTGTTGTTACCCTACACTGGAACATTTATCCCTTGATTACACACAACATATCAATTTGATTTCAAACAACATCAGCGCTAGGATTACACACAACATCAGCGCTAGGATTACAAACAACATCAGCGCTAGGATTGCACACGACATCAGCGCTAGGATTACACACAACATCAGCGCTAGGATTACACACACATTCAGCTCTAGATGTATACACAACTTCAGCACTAGGATTACACAACATCAGCTCTAAAATTACACACAACATCAGCGCTAGGATTGCACACAACATCAGCGCTAGGATTACACACAACATCAGCGCTAGGATTACACACAACATCAGCGCTAGGTTTACACACAACATCAGCGCTAGGATTACACACAACATCAGCGCTAGGATTACACACAACATCAGTACTAGGTTTACCGGAACGAATAATGTTGTTTACATAAATCTTAACAGCTCTCTGGCATAACTATTTCAAACTTGCCAAAAACAACCGTTAGAAGAAAAACGATCATATTAAAAAATAATAAGTTAGATTATCAATAGAGTCCGTCATTTCATGCAGTCCTGTCACTGATTGCTCATTCTATAAGCTGCTGACAAGATTAAGAGAATCATATTGTTGCATTACCAGTAAGATTGCTGCATTAAGTTTATGTTAAGTCTATTGGGTCTATCCATCGTTCGAACGTAGTGGGAGGTTTGAGGAAAGACGTGACCATGTTGAGTAGATATCTCAATATAAAAGCACCGCTGGCATGATAAATAGTAAATGCACAATTGTAATATAAAAAAATTCTTCTACACCGTTGTTTCTCACTTCTGTGGGTTGACAGTATACTGTCTTCAACAATGGTTCTCACACTGCTGCGAGTCGGCAGTGTGATGTCTGCAACAATGGTTCTCACAATTCTGCGGGTTCGCATTATGCTGTCTGGAACAATGGTTGTCAACGTGAATCATATGTTCTACTGGGGCAAGGGAGAAAATAAATGGCATTCAGGTGATGGGGTGGAGGCAAAGGCCTGTCTATAAAAATAATTATGTAGGGTCGCAAGGGTGCCACTCTGGAGACATCACTATGTAGGGTCGTAGGGGTGTCACACTGGAAATATCGTTATATAGGGTCGTAGGAGTGCGATATTAGAGACATAACTATGTACTGTCGTAGGGGTGCCACACTGGAGACATAACTATGTAGGATCGTAGGGGTGCCACAATGGAGACATAACTATGTAGGATCGTAGGGGTTTCTTGATTAGAAACTGGATTCACAGCATGCGGGGCATTCTCATAAGTGCTCCGCCCTCCCTTCAGCAGTCATCCCAGTGTATGTAGACTCCGAGTACCGGTCAGGTGATGATTGTGTGATCTTCAGGACTGTCCAAAACATTTACTTTTCCTTATCTCACCTCTAGATACTCCAATTTCTAACATTCTCTGTATGTGTAAGTTCTCAGCCTCATTGACATCATCTTCATCTTGAAATGAATTTGTTACTGCCTTGATCAAGTCTGCTTCATCTCTTCCAGCAATGTGCCATTTATCGCCGTACTGCCTACCAATTAGTCGCCTCTCTCGTTTCCTCTGATCCTAGCATGACCATGGCAGTATATCCATGTAATGCTCTGGACAATTGAGTTGTTCAATAAGTCCCACCATTCTTTTCTTAGCATGAACTTTTCTATCTTGCGCAACATGCTTTGAGAGTATGTGAGTATTACCTGGTGTGTTCATGTATCAGTGATATGGTGTGTTCATGTATCAGGGATAAACCAATTAAGTTCTGCTGTAACTCCCTGTATCTCCATCCCCATGCTCGATGTGACAGTGGAGTATGCTGAACATTTCTCAACCAACTTCTCGCCGTTTCTGTAGGCAACAAAACCCAAACCGCTTTTATTTGTATTTCTGTTAACAGAGCCATCTGTGTATACAATTATTTCTTGTGGTTTCAAGTGTAGTTGGGTGAGTTCATGCACTGTATCCTGGACCCCGATACCCGTCCATTTCCGACACACTTTATCTAGCTGTATTATTACTTTAGTCAGTGATTTAGTCAGTGGTTGTGGGGGTGTCACACTGGAGACATAACTATGTCGGGTCGTAGGTGTATCACACTGCAGACACAATTATGTAGGATCGTAGGGGTCCCACTTTGAAAAATCACTATGTCGGGTCGTAGGTAGTGCCACATTTGAGACATAAGTATGTACTGTCGTAGGGGTGACATACTGGAGACATTACTATGTAGGGTCGTAGGGGTGACACACTCTAGATATCATTAAAAAACATTCAAAACGCTATGTCTTTAATCATTCAGACGATGATAGAAAAATAAAACCCAGACCATTTCTTGCAATCGCCAATCCATGATTTTCATTTCACGCCTTTTCTCCTTCTATCCTCATCCGTTCCTTGCAAAATTATAATAGAAAGTTAGTCGTACCTACCTTGTTACTTGTCGAAACCAGTTAATGCCTTTTAACAACCGCTAAAAATTATTTTTAATAAATTGAAAGTTTATTTATTTGCTGTTGGTCGATTATATTTGTCTTGTGTTCTATATAATTAATTTTCAACAAATGTATGTATCACTTATATTCTAAAGCCAAGTACGTCTTTCGTATCTACATTAAATGTGTAGTTGAAGAATGCATCCATAAAATCTTTAAGCGTTTGTGAATTGTAAAGAAAGTCAATGCCATTTATTTAGTTACCATGAGGTCCAAGGAAGACAATCAGCCCATAGGTATCCTCAAGTCAAAAATCGTTAAAAAACACTGGTCTTTCTTTCTTTTCTTTTATCTTTATACCTCTCTATGCCGTGCATCGTCAGGGATAGAAGAATTCTTAAACTACTTTATGACGTGCAGTCAGGGGTAGAAGAGATCTCTGGAAACGCCTTCATGTGTGCTTGTATATGTTTGCTTTCATGGACTCCTTTATTTCTTTAATCCATCTTTTTGCTTGGTCTTGTTCTGACTTTGTATTTATGGTGTCCATATATAGGCTTTTGAAATGAAATACTATAGAAGAGCCCTGAGAGTACTATGGACAGCAAGAAATACCAACCAAAACGTGCTAAGAAAATCAACGTTCAAGAAGTATTGCTTTTAGACACAATATTAAGAAGAATATAGAAGAATATTTCCTTCACATGAAAACATTCCGTAACGAAAGAAATTTATTAAGAAGAAAGTTAATTTTTCTCGGCCATGTGAATAGACACGATAGCATGTAAAGAGTGTTGTTGGATGGGAAGATAGAAGAGACAGAGGAAGACCAAGATGTTGTTGGATGGGAAGATAGAAGAGACAGAGGAAGACCAAGACGTCGTTGGATGGGAAGATAGAAGAGACAGAGGAAGACTAAGATGTCGTTGGACAAGAGATATTCAGGAATGCATGTACATGTCACTAGAGGAAGCGGGACAATCTGCCAGAGGCCGCGGGAATTTCAGGAGATTCATAAGGAAGACTACGTTCTGGAAGGAATACGACACATGACTACGTTCTGGAAGGATACGACACATGACTACGTTCTGGAAGGATACGACACATGACTACGTTCTGGAAGGAATACGACACATGACACACATATACAATCTTTTTGTGAGGCACTATCTGGAGGTAGTGTGTAAGCTTGTGAAAGCCACTTAATATGTTGTCTTCTGATATAATCCAGGATACACATTTCATTTGGCAGCCTTCTGATCTGGAGAATGTAACATATTCAACAGTCTTCTTGCAACTTGGCTGTAATTTCTGCACCATTAGGCCCAACTATTTCGGCATACCATTATTAGGTCAATTTTATCTTCTACTGGTTGAATAACAAAACCACACGCCAAGCGCTCCTCAATCGCGTCCAATGACATACATGACATTGTTATTATCATTAACTTCTTTCAGACTTCATCAACACACTAGCGATGCTGACAATATTAACTGTCTGACACAATGAGGAAGTAGTCGCTCCGTGGTCATCAATTACTTCATGACTTTCAACGAATTTCATGACCACATCTGCTAATTACAGTTTGATAAGTGGAAGAAAACGTAAACAGAAGCAGAGAAACAGATACACGGTCAATTTGTGTTATTATATATTCTATTGACATTATTACCAAACAGGGCCGTAGATATGTCTTCAGCTTCTGTAAGACACAAAAAGGAGGGAGGGTTACTTACAAAATGACATTCTTAGCACCGTTGACTTTTGAAGAGCTTTTCTGGAGAAACTATAAAGGATGGGGTGGGTGGGGTTGGGGAGGGGGGGGGTTGAGGAGGAGGGGGGTTTCTCACAATTTTGACCTTCTTTCTAGTACCAAATGTCATGTTCTGAGTTCCTAGAGGAGTGATTAAACCCCTCCCCCTTCCAACCTTCCACTTCTTGTTAAGATCAACAGAAGACCAGCTCTATGATTAACTTCTCCCCAGGAAGATTTGTAAATTTTCCGGGCAGGACGTGGTAATCCTGGGACACTAACACACTAATTATCTCCCTTCATGGACTAAACTTGCATCCATAAACCCCACTGACACATCCATCCCTTTGAGACATTACACGAGTTCGGGTGTCGTTTCAGTTATACAACGGAGAAGAACCTGAACCTTTGCCATAATGACATATGAACTGCCAAGAGCTACCTGCTTACAGAAATAAGGATTCTCTCTGATCAACCTCATCATCATCATCATCTTGACATGTGATGGCTCACATATCAATTTGTGTATTCTTTGTAGAGCCAGCCAATGATGAAAAAGTGCGAAAAACACAATTTAATTATTGTATAAAACAGTTTTATTGATGTCAAATTCACACAATTTAATTATTGTATAAAACAGTTTTATTGATGTCAAATTCACACAATTTAATTGGTGTATAAACATTTCATTGATGTCAAATTGTGTCACCTCTCATCTTCCACTCTTGTTTAACACCGTAAAACTTTGTTTCAGATTGCTTCCCCCTAATTGAAGAGGTAATTTATAGACATACACTAAGTAATGCGGTTTGGATAATCGCGCACGACTGTTTTGGAAAAGGACTTTCTTCACCGTTTAGCACATTGAAAGTGTGTATTCATATATTCCTTAGAAGATAGTAGCGGGAATACTAGTGCTGCAGTTGTAGTAGAATAAAACATTGCTAAAAGATTTATTATAATTGCTACTGAAGCTTGCAAAGGTGTTTAATATTGACTTCATTCCACTTTGAAATGTAAAACATAGCAGTCGATGCTCTCGGTTCTGTCTTGTTCCAAATGTCATAATTGTTGGCTTATTCTTTACTACTGTTCTAATTACGTTCTAATCACATAAATAGTCTCCAGTTCTGTGGTGGAGAGGTACAGAGCAAGTCGCGGACTGTCAAGGTACGAGTTCAATTTTCACATGCAGAAATGGAAGTTGGCTGCTCTGCAAGCTACAGCAATTAAAGGCACAAAGAAAGCAACAGAATTGCAAGCTCTCAAGAAAGCAGCAGAAATGGAAGATCCCAAGAAAGTAACATTATTGGAAGAGCAGCAGAAGTGGAAGATGACTAGAAAGCAAAAAATGGAAGATCTCAAGAAAGCAGAAATGGAAGATCCCAAGAAAGTAACATTATTGGAAGAGCAGCAGAAGTGGAAGATGACTAGAAAGCAAAAAATGGAAGATCTCAAGAAAGCAACAGAAATGGAAGATTTCAAGAAAGTAACAGAGGTGGCAGCTCTCAATAAAGACACATGGAGAATCTCAATGAAGCAACAGATTTGGAAGCCCACAAGAAAGCTACAAAAGTGAAATATCTTAAGAACACTACAGAAATGGAAGCTTTCAAGAAAGCAACAGATATGGGCTACAACTTAAAGAGCAAAGTCATAGAGAAGTTGTACTACTAACAAATGCACTTTCGGTTATGACCATATTGACACCACAGAAACACCAAAACTGGATGTACTGAGATAAATTCTTGTTATGTTGCCTCATAAGTTTCAGAGAATAGAGATTCAATGATCCTTTATACTTCAACATCAAAGGAAAAATAAGTTGCAGGTAGATTGACAAAAGATGTAGGTAGCCTGCCACAATACAACTGTACGTAAGATACAAGGAAATGAAGATCATTATCAAAGGAGGCAACAGGAAAAATAAGTTGCAGATAGATTGGATAAAGATGTAGGTAGCCTGCCAAAATATAATGCAGATGACGGGTATTACCAACTATCCAGAAAAGACCAGGTTATCTTGTTGCGACTCAGAACTGGTCACACAAAAAAAGAAACATCACTTATACGCCAAATTTAGAACTAGTACAACAGGCCTTTGCCATTGCATCCTGGCGAAGAACATTATAATATTGCCAAAACACGAAGAGACGATGATTTAAAAAATAAAACTACATAGAAACTATTTGCTTTTTTTCAAGAGGCTCTCTACAAAATATATATTATTTATAGAATCACGTCACTGAAAATTATGTTGCATGTGCTGATCATTAAGTTAGATTAGTGTCGTCATTTCTTTCAATTAAACTGATGTTGTACATCTGAGCTAAAGTTGTCAAAATACATTAGCAATTAACATGAAATATAATAATGCAGTGTTCGTAAACTGTGTACTGTTGAGGACCCCTTGCAGTATTATTTATCTGCCACGGATCTCCAAAATATGTTCCATTTATATTTATATTATAAATATTATGGATTATAATATATTTGTTCATATGATTGCGAACCCCTTGAGAGGATATCTCGGACTCCCAGGGCACCGCACTCCATAATTTAAAGACCGCTGCGAGAATATGCAAGAGCGATAGAAGGTGGCACACATGTGGTACGCTTTTATATGTAAGAGAGATAGAAGGTGGCACACTAGTGGTACGCTTATATATGTAAGAGCGATAGAAGGTGGCACACATGTGGTACGCTTATATATGTAAGAGCGATAGAAGGTGGCACACATGTGGTACGCTTATTCATTCATCATCATGTGTCACCTCATCCATCTTGCATCGTCTTTGTATGACTACCTTAACACGTCTCTTCCAGCACTTTTCTCTCATTAATTCACACCTTTTCACTTTCTAGATTTCAGAATGTAGTGGGTGTTCTTTGTCAGCTGTGATTGGGGATAAAGTTAATGCTCTACAAAATTGTATTTTGTGCTCCGTAGCTGGACAATCGAGTAAAGAATAGCATAGTTCATGCTGAAGTATATCTAGAACATCCAATCATGATAATGATCGTCTCATTCTAGGTCTAATCCAATCTTTCAGTTTGTGTTCAGCACTGCTAATGCATCACAGAACATCCAGATTATGGTATCTTTTACTTCTTCGTTCGTTCTCAAACTCCTGCAGATTTGCAGGATGTAGTCCGGAGAACAGAATGCGTTGTGTCATGGTTTATAGCATTGCTGAGATATCTGCGCCTTTCGGCCTGATACATCCGACTTCAGAATGGCTTTGGGTCACTGACCCTATATGGGATGGGACAGTCAACCCCATCCCATAATCTCCTTAGTCACCTTTTACGACATGCGTGAAAGGTAAACAGTGTTCCTATTCTTCGCTCCCCTTTCGGACCCGGCAACACACGGTCGGATTATAGTATAGAAGAAACTGTAATTTTAGATCGCACTGAGCAGCAGTCATAACATGTATTTCTGCAAGACTTTTCCAGGTTATATTGTGGTCAATCTTTGAAACCTATTCTCCTATCGAAACGCTCTCCACAACATTCATTGTATTGGTTCTTTCAAGAATGTCCGCACATAAAGTAACACATTGCATGAAAGTATTTATATTTTTGCGTCTATTTAACTTTATTTTTACTCATTTCGCGAATATCTGTATGTCTATCCTTCCTATACACTAGAATACCTTCAACATAGAATTCACTGCTACCAGTCTTTGTGATCTGACTGCCTTTAATTTGTACTGTGCAATTAAACAATACTGGGGACAGGTGGCCAATGTGAAAGTCCAGGGTTTATGATAGTTGGTACAGATGCCATCTACCAACTGTTAGCTACATCATTGAGAGGTCCAAGATCACTCTGTTGTACACATTTTCTAGGCTTTATGCAGCCACAAAAATGTCCTTTCATGAAATCGAATACTTCAAATATGTTCTACGCAAAGACAGATATGATGTTGGAAGTCCGCTTGTTATGTTGAACCCGACTAGAGTTGGCTGTAACAACTTGTTACTAAATTTGTTGAAATTCGCTTAAATTTATAGATATCGTAGCCAATCTGTAAACCACAGCACAGTGCATTATTTCTCACAGACTATAGAAAGGCAGCCAGCTGCTTCGCCAGTCAGGCATTGACATTTGATCTACAGGAGAATACCTGGAAGACCCAGACAACTTTTGCGAGACGATGCTATTTCTCTGTGATATTAGAATGAAATGGATAGACATGGAATTGAAAGATCTGCTGACTGAATAAACGAAATAAGTTGTTCCTGCTGCTTGCTTTGGAGCAATAGGTTCATGGTAGATTGCACGATTGAACAGCGACCGATGAAAGTATATATAGACCTGTTCGCCAAAACATAAACCTGAACTAGTCTCCAATTTGCGTGAAATCTATTAGTTAACTTAGGCTATTTTTGCCATGCGACTCCAAATATGTAAATAGCGACCAATTAAAATCTAAAAATAATCAAAAACGTAACTAATGGTTCCAAATTAATTCAGCTAGGATGCCTGTATTGTAGAGAGCCACGAGTGAACTTGAATCTAGTTTCAAAATACGCTCACAAGGCGTGGTTGAGTTAATATATTGACACGGAAAAGTTGTATACATATCACGACAAGTAACACTGCGTGCCATTAACATGAAACACTATTCCGGAGAAGTTCCTGTTTTCTAGCTTATAAAAAATTGATAGCGTACGCAATTCACAACGTTGCCATCAATCAAGCATTTTTTGGCTGTAGATAATTTCTAGGCAATTGCTTAATGAACGCTTCTAACGCACAATTGCCTGTGGCGGGATTCGAACACCACACGTTGGCTATTGCAGTGCCACCATAGATTTACCACACCGCCACAGATTCGGACGTGAGAATTGGACCAACACGAGAAATCTCGAAGGAAATAACCCTTAAGTGTTTAAGCGTTTTTGGTCCATACACCACAATTTATGTGATTGATCACACGCAAGCAGCTTATCCACAACATCGCGGCGAACTCCAAATCAAAGTTCGAAAGAGATCACATAGATTCAGAGTAAAACGGTGCATATTATTTATTTTTTCTGCCTGTATCATACAATCTCCTTGTCATATTTATCACAATAATCCATCAAATTGAGTTTATTTACACCAGCAACAGGAATTTGACACAACAGAACAGTGTACACATAATGTCATATATAATTACAGTGAAACTGCTAGCAAATTCATTCAAAAACACCATATGATCTGTGAAACATTCACGTCGAGTTGTAGGGTAATGTTACCTGGAGAAGTGTAAACACAAATAACAAGCTTATTTTTAGCCTTTTTTTTAAACTGTATCTCGGCTAATCGTAATTAGTTTCTCGTAACCAAAATCATAACATTGTTAAAAGAAAAAAAGAAGTCAATCTTCTGTATATGCTTGTAGATAACAGCAAGAGTTCTTTTGCTGATTTGTTTATCATTTCACTGAAGTTTTATCTATTGTGCAATCATAGAAATGACAATGTAAGTTTTCGGGAACAAAATCAAAATACATATTTTTTTTGAACATTCCATAATTTAAAAGAAATTAAATTAAAAATAGAGTAATAAATATGGACGTATCTAAACGTGGTCAAAAAGATTAAATAATTTTAAAATACATTCCGTCCGGCTAAAAACCATTTCGTTAATACAACGGACTGAACGTGTATTAATTCTGCCATTCAGCTTTCAACACAAGATGATAGTCTCTAAGAAGTCCAAACACAATTTTCGTACAAGCTAAGAAATGTAGGCAGACAATTTACAACAAGTTAATCTACTAAATAGCACAGGTATGTGTGTGTTCGTCCATCACAAGTGATGATAACCATTTTTTACATCCACTTATGAAAAGTCAGAATTATGACCATGCATAATAGTTCGTAGATGGCTATTGAGCCATATTCGAGCACAGGTATACAAAGTCCTCTGATATTCACAGAAACCTACACTGACCAGTAAGCATTGATCTTGCCAGGTGACACGTAAAGAAATCATAAAATTCTGTAGCTTCAGGTATAATATTGGTAGAATTGATAAAAATGAGAAGATTTTGAAACTTTCGTTACTGTAAGTTTTAATTAAGGAATGACAGAAGGTTTGTTATAGACAGTAGAAATAATGGCCGCTTCAAAATATCAATCTCCACAACGTGAACAGGTTAGATTTTTATTGTACTCTCAAAAGATAGAAACCTGTTCCAATCTTATATGAACCCAAGATCTCATACACATTACGGTTTCGATACCGGAGTTCTAACCATTCGGCCACGCATTCTTGGAGATAATTACATAATTGCAGATAAGACGTGTTTAAGCGACGTAGTTAAGATATCATTTATATTGATGTTGTTTGAGAGAGCTACCGAGCCACCCGTGTGTTGCCATGACGCTAAAGGGATACTAGTTAGTTGCAGAAGATAGATCCGACTGGTGTCGCGGAATCAAGAGTGGTGTAGCAGTTGCAGCGGACCTAAGACATCATGTTGCAAAACAAAAACTCCATAGAAGAAAGTCAAGAGCTGCTCAATGTCTCGCATACTTCTCCCAGACATGTTCAGGCTGTGGTAGACAATTCCAGGTATGCATAAGACTCATTAGTCACGGTAGAGAACACTGCAGACATTCTCATCGTCAGCTTCATCCCAGTTGAGATGAATGGTCATCGTCGCTACGACGGACGGACAGTTATTTATTTGTGAGATTACCATCAGAGCACTCCGGACACGTCAATAGATGATGCAATTCTCTATGTAGTACTTCCTTCAACATTTGCTAACTGGCTGGTCCGTGTTGTTTCATATTCTATGTAGTACTTAAATCAACATGTGCTAACTGGCTGGACCGTGTTGTTTCATATTCTATGTAGTACCTCCTTCAGCTAGTGCTGCCTGGTCCTTGTTGTAATATATTATATGTAGTACCTTCTTGAGCATGTGCTAACTGACTGGTCCGTGTTGTAAGATTATTAATAACTCTTCTTACAGGGATGTTTATAAATTACGGAAATAATGTTTTTACAGACTGTTACCTGCCGAATGAAGGTCTGTTACCTGCGGCATCACGCAACGCCATCTGTTTTCTGCACTAAATTTTGATAGATGATACACAAATTAGACAACCAACACGTAATAGGAACATAGTTCACGCCGACAAGATGATTGTTTATAATCTTGTCAATAACTGTCAAGAACTCAGGGTCTCCACCTGCTTAATTGTGTCCAAACATTATTAATCCACCCACTCCCCATTAAAAAATATAGATTTTCGAAACATTGACATGATTTGATAACCATTTGTAGAACAGTGTTTTCAGATTAAACAATTTATTTTGTGCACGGTATGTGTTGCTGTCAACAGCTTGTCAAATTTGTTTAGACGTCCTAACTGATAATTGATGACGTAATTAATGGACATCCCTTTAAAAAAGAAGTAATATGAGCAAAGAATTAGGCAAATTTACATGCCATTCATGTCGTAAGACTATATTAACAATGTTTAGAGGTAAAGTTTGCTGTCTCACATCATAGGTCAAAATGACCCACAAGACCTGTTTAAGTTTGATATGTAAGACCGAAACACACACATGTCGCAGGCAAACTGTAAGACATCACGTGCACACAACACGTACCATACTCTGAATTACATTTTTTAAATAAAGGACATAAGATTTTTAACCAGTACAGAATACGAATACATAACTCAGACCGACAAGAAGATGATTTATAACACGACACTAAGATTATAAATGGAATATCCCTGATGGTTAAGACGTTTGCTTTGTGTTCAAGAAGTTGCTGGTTCAAATCCAGACGTCTTGTTTTTAAAGTGGATTATTTCGGAGATCCCTTTGGTTTATCGAGTGGAGCTACTCTCGGCAGGGAGTGTATCACAGACTGTCGGGCTTGATGGGAGTCGGACAAGGAACATTGGCGAAGGATAATACTAAAATTAGATGTCGCTTATTTTTCTTTGATGCTAATTTTAAAAAGTAAGAAGAAAAACTTAGAGAACTTAAGAAAATTACTGTTAGTATGTGTTGACGAGACAAGGTTATTGACGGAGTTAGTTAGAGTGAATACTCAATCAGCCGTAACTGAAGCACGAGAATGGTAGGGGAGAATAAAATATTGAACTAAAACTGTTAGTCTAAGAAAAAATACGCATAGAGTAGAATATTCTGAAAAGGATTGTTGACAACATTGAGTGTCGCAAATTAGAGTAAAACTAGATTAGTATGTAAACATTTGCTGACAAAAAAGTCAATACACATGAGTATTCAGCAAGATTGAGATCCAAGTATACTTCCAGAAACGTGACCATAACAGATTGTACTCAAAATGAGTAACAACTCAGCCACGTAGCGAAAGATTAATCGGGGAACTGTTCATGAAGCAGGACATGTTTCCTCGAACTTTATAGTCTTGTCAAAAGGATTGTTGGAATGCAAGCTGTACAACGAAATGTCGGGAGAATTCGTCGCATGTTGGATTTGTTAGTAACTCCTATGTTATTGTAAAGTGTTAGAGTGAATATTGAAAATTGTAGTGTTACAGATAGAATATTAGAATTATGAGTGAGTAGACGTGGGTTGCGATAAAAGCTTACATGTTAGAAGTAAAATAGCAGTAGAAAGGTTATTAATCTGTTTATAGAAATTGAATACATTAGTCAAGTATTTGTGTAGGTCGTCGAGAACGTGACACTATGTATGGTTCACCTTAGATGAAATTGCTTCTGAAAGAGTAAATTTTTCTCAGAATATGAAATATTCTGATGGTTTGGACAGAGAGAGAGAGAGAGAGAGAGAGAGAGAGAGATAGAGAGAGAGAGAGAAAGAGAGAAGGTCAAACAGAGTGATGCAATTCGGGAGAAGGAGAAATATCTCTTACCAAATCTGCATCTTAGAATAGATGTGGGGAAAGTGAGAAGCTATATTCTCAATGCAGCACAGCATGGAAATATTGTAAGTGTGTATTATTATCCATTGAAGAGTTCGTTTAGTCATTAGTTTGGTTTCAGAGAGGTTGCTAGATCTCTCCAACGTGATTGGTCGCCCAGTATTATAGAATGGTGCATTTGGTATCTCTGCATTAACCAAAAGGAGAGCTAAGTTTACAGAAGAGTTATTGGAAGTTTTGTCGATTGAAATTGTCATGTATTTTTTATGAAGCCTTACCGGAGTTCCAGTGTTCCTGCCTTTTTGAAGCCTTATTTACCGAGTGAACCTGTGAGAAGGGTTACTCATTTTTTCAGCTTAAGTTTCGTCGCAGAGGAAGTATTTGTAGTTCTTTACTTGAAAACGCAACGTATTTTTATGAAATCTTACCAGAGTTTTAGAGTTCCTGCCTTTTTTTACAGTCCTATTTACCGAATGAACCTGTGTGTTACTCAATATTCGAATCTATTTCGGGATAATACCAGTTAAGGCCTTGAATTTGGATGAACCTGCTGTCTTTTCTTGAAAACCCAGTCAGTCAATGTTACCTTGGGAGCAATCATCCACGGAAGTGCGAGATGTGCGTTTTCAAGCCAATGGGGTGGCTTAGTGAATAAACAGTGAACACTACGGTATCAAAGTCACAACACTTGTTAAATTGTGTAAGTTCACTAGCCAATGGATGCACCAAGTTTATTAACAGTGAACATTACGTTATCAATGTCACTACCAATTGTATTTTGGATCTTATTTGGATAGCCGGACCAATCATATAATTAACCTCGACAACTGCGAACTATTGACTTGAGCGGTAGGTTTATAGTGACTTTCAATAAATTTTTGAACTATTATTTTATGGATAATTAGTTAGGTCCGATAGTTTGAGAAAGCCTTCTGATTTGATGTTAGAAACAATAGGCGGTCATAATGTAGTCAGGGAATCAACTGCCTCCTTTCCTGTGATTGTAAAGACTGAAAGAATGTGTCATATGTCATAACATAGAATGTCCTCATGTAATTTATGTCCATGAAAGAAAAATGTTATTAAAGTTATGTATGTGTATTACAGTTACCTTTCTTGTAGAAGCTAATATTTAGTCAATGTTTCAGATGTGACCAGCCATCTTCTGATCTTATAAGTACTTTTTCTGATGTTTGTTGTGCTACTGTGAACTAACACTCGCATAACGAACATCAGAAGAAGTGCTTATAACATCAACAGAAATTCCAGATTTGAAAACACTATACGGGGAAGGAAGAACATGAACCACGGACAATAATATTCCACACACAAAAAAATAACAATTAAAGAAGATAACCACCATAGAAGAGTTGTAAAGTGATATAACTTTACCAAAGTCAGTACATAATCTGTAAACCCTTATATTCTGTACACCCCTTAAAAAAATCTCTGACACAGGTGTACCGCGTCGTTGAGAGGGACAAAGTACATATGTGGTAACCGTAATACAATGAAGTCAGTGCTCTTTGCTTTTTTGAGCCCTCTTTTAGGAACACAAAATATTACAAACAAATAAGGAAATGAATGATCATTTTTGTGAAATTTAAAAGTAAAGGTTTGGGGCACATCCCATAAGAGACAGCAACAAACCACAAAGGATGCAAAAACTAGTCAAAATCTTATGAGGCATTCGATAAGTTGAACACAAAGAAAAGTAATGTTATCATATCTATGCTTCAAGCTGACTATTACAGACATGAAAATGTGTTCTGTCTTAATTTTTCATCGCAAATGTCATTTCTACAGGAAACATCTGAGACGAAGTGCACGGAGACAGATTTCTGTAAAAACAGGTTGGTTGATGGCATGTTTTTATACATATATATTGCACACACTCACGTACACATATGTATATATACACTTCTTCTTCTGCATTCGTTATTGTACTTCTGCAGATTAGCAAGATGTAGTCCTGAGAACGGAATGAGTTGTATCATAGTTTGCAGCTTTGCTGCGATACCTGTGACTTTCGGCCTGACACATTCGACTAAAGCATGGATTCATGGTCACCGTGACCATATATGAGCTTGGACACCCAACATCTCCATTAAACTTCCTTAGTCGCCACTTAAAACATGTTTAGTATGTAAACAACGTTGCTATTATTTACTCCCCTTTTGGTACCCGCCATCATACAACCACCATATGTACATACTTCATTAGTAACGGCAGTAAATTATAAATAGGCGTAACTTGTACGTTGAAAATAAACATATTTCTAAACACTTCAAGTATTCTTTTTTTCTATATATTTTTCACATACGGCTACATCAGTAAATATACTCTCTCCTTTTACTTTCTCTCAATTTACATTTCTTATGGTTCTCATGTTTGTGAAAGGATGTTTCACTTAGTTGCGCATAGATGGTTCTCATGTTTGTGAAAGGATGTTTCACGTAGCTGCCCATCTGTAAAACTTTCGTTACTGCAAGTTTTCCTGTTAAGGAGTGCAGGGAGGCTTTTAAGGCTGTGGAAATAAAGGCCGCTTTGTGTATAGGAAGAAATTTTTGTTGCACCTCCGAAAGACAAAAATCCTTGTCCCAACCGCGAATTGAACGCGGCACCTCAGGAACCTGAGGCCGGCGTTCTGGCCGTACGGCCACGCGCTCCACATCGATGGTTCTAATGTTTGTGAAAGGATGTTTTACTTACCTGCCCATCTGTAACTTGTCCTTTATTATGATCTCTAAAGGTGTGTAGCTTTGAATCCTTTGAATATGTTGATAAAATAATGCAATGACATCTTATATATTTTTTACCATTTCTTGATAACTCACGATAGTTTTTCAATATTTTCTTACTTTGCCTGTGATGAACGGCCACAAATATTACCTGCAGGTGCCGTTTCATATAATGATTTGAAAGGGTGCTGCCAGCTTATAGGTTATTATTGGCATCAATGTATAAACATGCCACGCATAGACACATACCGACGGAGACACAAACACACGCACACACATACACACACACACACACACACACACACACACAAGCACGTAGATATATTATGCATAAACATATATTTTACCAATATTTATTTACAGAAAATGGCACTTCCTATATTTCAATGAAAATCATGTTTCAATACTTTAATATTTTCACGAATAATAGCATATTTACCTGTCAGGGCGAGGAACATCTCGTAACCTTACTGTAAATTTGTTATACAAGTGAACATATTCCAAAAATAAAGCTATTTTTAATTATTTTTTTAAACACACAGCTTATGGCATATTTTCAACCTTGGATGTGACAAGCATATATATAATTTAGTTATATCAATCAAATCGTATGAACATCACAAATAAAGAAGACCTGCGGTTTTGTTATGATGTCACCATGACCTCCTAGGTTACTACGAGAAAATAATGGAAACTGCAGTTCAGGCTATCCAACTATTATTATCTACCTACTGCTATCCAGCTACTACTATCCAACTACTACTATCCAGAGATGTACTTATTTGAACTACTTTTTCTATAAATGTTAACAAGCACTTATTACAAACAAATTTTGAAGCTCGGAATGTCAGTCAATCAGTGAGGAAGATATCGATCTCATATTCATTGGTACAAGAGTGAGAAAGTGCCATACAGTTTAATAAGGTATTCGGTATATTGATTATCCTTTTCTGACACTGAACATGGCCATAGATGCTCAGATATCTAATTCAGTAAATTTCTCAGGGTAAAGCGGCGGATGTTTTCAGCTCAATGTTGATTCAGCTTCTTTTAGAAATGTGTGTTATGGAATCTCTGCCGGTCACGCCTATCCTCACCGTAGACCTCGGCAGTAAAAACTTCTGTCCCGAAATTAAACACATCTTCAGTCTATACGATTTTGATTATTGTCGTGAATTTCGTTGATCACTATTTATATACCTGAAGTCACGTGCCAAAAAAGGCAAGGCGGACTAACAAAATGCGCAGAAATAACAAAAAATCATCATTTCCTGTCATATTTACTTTCTTAACTCAGGTCACTACTGGAGCCCGGTAATACGTCATTCCTAATTCGGGCGTTCTCAAAACTGACGCAAGTTCTTGTATCTCAAATTGCTCCGATTATTCGGACTCGCCAAGAATATCAACAATTTCTGGTCGTTTCATAGGCTGACCCAGTGGTGAGGCATGACATTCTCAGAACTGAAACAACAATAGGTAGCCCACCAACAATGTCGATCTTATCTACGGACATCTAAATATATACGTATACTATTTGTATATATCTACGAACATTTACATATATACGTATACTATCTGCATATATCTACGAACATCTACATATATACGTATACTATCTGCATATATCTACGAACATCTACATATATACGTATAATATCTGCATATATCTATATCTAGAAATCTTTGCATTATCGCACCATGTTATTTTTTTCGTATAATATAAATTTGTAATGCACATTCTATAACATCACCAAAACAAAACAAAACTGCTCCTAGCTAGAGTCGAACACTGGCCCTTCCCGTTCGGGAACCTGCCACCAAAACTACTATGCACAACATTTATTTTAAAGTCAATTGTTGCAATTTTTTTGATAATTTACCTCAAATTACCTATGAATGTCTTTCAAATTAAGAGTAATGTGCTCCTAGTTTAAGTTATTCGACAAATTGCTTACAACCGACTCTATATTTCAGTGTCTGTTCTTCTTTCGTGGGAGAAATCTCAAATTCATTAATTGTGTTACTTACAAGCTGTAAGCGGTTGAGGAAGATTTTTACAAAATACGATACTTGTCATAGAAAGAAGAAATACCTTTTTAAGTTATTACTCAACTATTAATATTTACAATATTTATGCTATTTGAAAATGATTACAAACTTGTAGAATGCTTTTACTGTGTAAGAAATGTAATCAAATTTAAATTTGTAAGCACTCCTTACATTGCTTTTATTGATTTTTCCCCACTGGGTCGACCGCCAGTTATGGTGGCACGACTAGCTAATTTGTTTGTTGACCTCTCCGTCGTCATGTCCGGGAACAACTATGAGCGGAATTTTTCGCATTGATGCCCACGCTTTAACACCCTCCATTGACACCAACCAATCAACTACTCATATCACATATTTTGACTTTCCCAATCATGCTCATTCAGTCACTCTGTATGTATTATGAGAATAGGGTTGGCTACCAGCTAGTTCAGTGAAAGTATTTACCAGGGGCATTATTGTTAAGCCTCTTGCCATGTGCTTCAGAGGACTCAGGTTCCAGCACGTCGTGTTTACACGTGTATTTTAAGAGATCACTGAAGAGTATTGCACGAAGATACAGGCTACAAGTGATGCTAATGTAGTCATTGGTCAGTCGCATCGTTTAGAGGGTTCGAACAAATATTGGAAAAGCCGAGTACATTACAGTCAATCGTCTACGACTTTAAATTAATTTAGAGACTGTTTAAAGTAGATCAGATTATGATTGTGTAAAGTAGATGTTTAACATATATAAGATGATGCATGTGTTGACCGAATAGAACAAACTGTATTTCGTTCTCCGACCATAAAATGAACGCAGAAGAAGAATATGACATCGAAAGCTAATGAATACATTTTCTTATTAGTGATACCAACAATATATTTACAAATCATACACAGGACTCCTTCTACTGAGAACCTTTGTGTTCTAGTTGCCTTGATATTGGCTTGTAACCGTAAACATTACGGAAAATAAACAACTTAATTATTGATGTTTACCCAAATGTGCTAAACAAGCAAATAGCAAAGCAGTGACGATGAACACAGAATGAAACTTTGATCCAAAAGACATATGATGATGATATCAAACGGGTCAGGAAGCAGGCTGCTGTATATGGCGGTACATATAATCGTTATGACTCACGAATGATTGCATGTACGAGATTTTACGGAGAAAGTGGTTTGTTCATTTGCACTAACTAATCTCGGCTCTGTTGACTAGCTCTATTGGAAAAACTATACAATATGTTTGGAGAACAGATCTACAGGAGATGTCAGAAATTGGTTTAATACACTATCAACTGCCTTAGAGTCTCCCTTCCTGACTTTCTGTTGGGGTTTACTCCTTTAGACTAAGGCACGCACTCATCAGTTGGCAGTGGGTGAATAAGTAAGAAAAGAAAAGTAAAAAATGGAGACAAGACATGTAGAGAAAATAATGAATCGCAGGTGATAGGTTGTGTGTGTATTCTACAACTTTCCTTAGTAGCATCCAGCGACATACATGGAAAGAAAACATCGACACTATTCTTTACACCACAGAAGTCCAGAAACAGAATTGACATCCAAAATAGTGATAACAGAATACAACATGCGATAATAAATCAAAATATGTATATGAATGAACACGAAACAAATGAAGTTGATGTGGAAAAGAGCACTTGAATGACAAAATATCACATACACATATACGATTGAATATTTATATTTAGATTGGAAGATTCAATATAAAACGATTTATAAATGATTCACCTGTATTGATTCGGTTTAACCGTAGTCGTAACCTTCGATAACAGTTACCATGTTGTTCCGACAGGCCGACGTTGTGCTTGAACTAGTTATGGGCATGGCGTGGGTGGGCGGAACAACAAAAGAAACAAGTTCAAACGGCCAGAGTTGTGCCCTGATGTCGACGTCTGTTTCAGTGACAGTTGACTCGAAATACCATCGAGTCGGATGGCTTCAGAACTGAGGGCGGAGCACTTATGGGAATGCCCCACGTGCTGTGAGGCCAGTATCTAATCAATAATCAAGATTTAGTTTAGTTTTCTGACTGGACGTTGATCCAGTCTGAGGAAACTCACAGGTGTTCGGTCTCTGCTAGCACGTGACGGAGAATATACACGCTGATGGTTCTTGTAGCTCGATGGTTAAGCATACACCTTAAACCCACACCAACCCCCTCCCCATCCTCTAAGTCACCAAGTTCTGCTTGTCTCGAGGGTAATTCCAAATTATTTATGTCGCATTTTCTCTTCTGTCTACGTCCTCATTTAGAAAATGTTCATGTAACGATCTTAATATGTCATTCTTGTCCATAATTTCCCGTAGTATTGTTGTTTTTAACGTTAATGTGTCGTCTCTTTCATTCCACCGAACTCCTGCATCTCCATGAGAATAAATGTATTCATCTGAATTGGACAACTTATTGGCTTACATAACTGAATTAACCACATCTTGAAACATACACTTATTCCATTGAAAATGAAAAGGCACACCATAAACACAATCTTCATACCGACGTTGCGTTATCAATGTTAGACATGGGCACTGAAAAAAAATAAAAGCATACTAGATAGGATTACGATGTCCAAGAAAAACAGCAAACAGAACATGCTTACTGGTTACGAAACAAAGCGTCCAAGAATAGCAACAAATAGAACAAAAAGAGACCTTATGAGGAATGATGAGATTATAAGAATCGTTAGAGCAATGTGTCTGGTTAAATGTATAGAAGAACAGAGATTGACATGTTCGGCCACTTAATGAGAATGAGCCCATATTGGCCAACAAAAGAAAGATACAGCATTAAATTTTAAACACAAAGAAGATTATGAAGACCAAGAAGAAGGTTGAGTGAAGGAGTTACCAACGTCATGAGATGTCACACTATTATTGAATATCAAGCGGCCACATATGACATAGTCTAACCACCGATCGGCATTCAATCCTGTGACGCCTAACAACAATGACAGAGAAAAGAAAATATAATAGAGATTTATTGAAATTTATGTCATTAACACCAAGATGACAGTGCTGTTAAAATGTTAAAAAGAAGCTACAGTTAATCCCCATAGAATATTATATCGTAAGGACTTTGGCATGATAGGTCACCAAGCCTCTTACCAGTTTCATCAATGACCAAAAGTATAAGCGAAGCTAGTAAGGGGCTTCGGCGACTGAACCTATGTCTAATCTTACTTGTGTGCACTTGAAGTGGAATATCTAATTTTACTTGTGTGCACTTGAAAGTTAATGTCTAATCATGCGTGCAGCTGAAAGTTAATGTCTAATCGTATGTATACTTAAAAGTGAATGTCTAATCTTACTTGTGTGAACTACAAAGTGAATGTATAATAGTGTTTATACTTCAAAGTGAATGTCTAATATTACTTGTGTGCATTTGCAATGAATGTCTAATCTTACTTGTGTGTACGTGAAATGGGATATCTAATCTTACTTGTGTGTACGTGAAATGGGATATCTAATCTTACTTGTGTGTATGTGAAATGGGATATCTAATCTTACTTGTGTGTACGTGAAATGGGATATCTAAATCTTACTTGTGTGTACGTGAAATGGGATATCTAATCTTACTTGTGTGCACTTGAAATTGAATATCTAATCTTACTTGTGTGCACTTGAAAACCAAATCAGATGAGATCGAGATCCATTTTCTAAATATAACCATAGTTAAATAAGTATTGAACGCGTTCTGTCTCTTACCACTATGGAACATTATGCCATATAGTTACTTGACAACATTTTCCCGTTAACTTTCCATCAATAGTGCTATTTTTCTTTCCCCCACTTGACTGCACATTCAAACAACCGAAACTATTTGAGTATTACATGTAAACAAGAAAATGCCTCTAGTGGTTTGTATAATCTCGAGAAAAATATCTACAAATATGAGGCCGTATATGTAAGCAAGCGATACTTGTTTAAATGTGTATACGTGTACGTATCTCATGCACACATTAACCAAGAGTTATAAACATAGTAAGTCCATTCTTATCTTGTCTACATAGACACATATTTATTTAGATCTAGCGTCGTCTCGACCAAGACTAAATAACAGCTTATGCTCAATGTTTCTACCACTAATCTGAACAGAAGCAAATGTGGTTGCGTCACTTTGATCTAGCAATCCAGTTATTTTCTTGCTGCTGTGTATAATTTACTGTTGAATCTTTGGTGGAATATGAAGACATTACACTGGAACTGTCTCCTAGAAGTCTGTTTGAAGTTGGAATACTAATGCTCTATTGGTCTACGCTGTAATCTGACATGCCCATTTTGATGTTGTCCGTTAATCGTAGTCAGCTATGATGTTGTCCGTTAATCGTAGTCAGCTATGATGTTGTCCGTTAATCGTAGTCTGCTATGTTGTCCGTTAATCGTAGTCTGCTATGGTGTCCGTTAATCGTAGCTGATGTTGACCATTTGTTAGTACTACTTTATGATCTTCAGTCAGAGTTAATTTCTTGACTATGAGTGCGTGGATGGCAAATAGGCCCTATGATTGTCGCAGAGGCACTTTGACAATTCAGGCATGAAGCCGTCATAGATAAATGTACATTGTGTTTGATCTTCTCGTGACTTGGTAGCTACTCTCCGACTGGCAGCATTTATCATTTTCTCACAAGATGCTGTGTCTTTTTGTGACCGAAGAGCGCCTTCTAGCTCTGTGATAGGTCTTAGTATGAGTCATGATTGAAGTGAAAGGCTTGCAGTGAGGTCATGTAGCAATGTCTTTCACTACCTTGAGAACGTATGACAAAATCTGCAACTCGTCATAGCACTGTATCTTTGGTAGGCAATGTACCACCATACCTTATTACCAACGACTGTGTGAGTACATAAATATTTATCACTGATGGGATTACCAGTTCTGTAAAGTTCATGTGCTAGTAGAATTTTGCAGTACGACAAATATAAATTGTATGATACATTAGAATATACAGTAAAATCTCCAAAGTTGACTACCCTCCTATATTGACCAACTCACAGACGTGATCAAATTTTCACAAACTGGGAACACATCATTCAAGTATCAGTGGCAAAAGCTAGTGCTGTATTTGGCGGATTACGCAAAAATGTATGGGACAGAAGAGGTATAAGAACAACCACCAAACTACAAGTATATCATGCTGCTGTTTTACCAACCTTACTATACGCCTGCGAAACGTGGACAGTGTATGCTAGACATGCAAGAAAGTTAAATCATTTCCATCTTACATGCCTACGTAAATTACTAAACATCCATTGGTGGGACAAAGTACCAGACTACGAGGTCTTGGAAAAATCAACCTCAATAAGCATCCACACAATACTTATGAAGGCGCAGGCACGCTGGGCAGGCCATCTTGTGCGTATGGAGAACTCGCGTTTGCCAAAACAAATATATTATGGAGAACTCAAGGCAGGATTTCGAAAAGCTGGTGGACAGAAAAAGCGTTTCAAAGACACGCTCAAGTCATCCTTGAAACATCTTAACATTGACGTAGGCGCTTGGGAGAGCCTCGCTCAGGATAGAACGGCTTGGCGTTACAGCATTAGAACGGGAGCACTAGCGGCAGAAGAATTCAGACAAGAAACTGCAAGACAGAAGCGGACACGTAGAAAAGAAAAAACATCTCAACCTCACACAGATACCTTCTATTGTTGTCAATTCTGTAAAAGAACATTTTGTGCGCGCATTGGACTTGCTAGTCATTTAAAAACGCACTATTAACTTTATTATTTTATTATTTATTGTTATTATTATTATGGTTGAGTTTTTGGTCATCGTCGATCACGACGGACGAACATCATCACATCATCATCAGTCGCAATTGTGTTGACGGGGTCTGAAAGGAGAGGAAAGAACAATAACGCTGTTTACGTGACATGCATGTCGTAAGAGACGACTAAGCAGATTATGCGGTAACGTTTGCTGCCCCATTTCATATAGGGTCAAAGTAGTACAGAAGCCGTGCTGAAGTCGGATGTATCAGGTATTGGATATTGAAGCAAAACTGTAAACCATCACACAACGCATTTGGTTATTCGAATAACATTCTGCTAATTTGCAGGAGTTTGAGAACACACACAGAAGTTCATCACGTACAAATCAGCAAACAAATACATTCTGATTATATTAAATATAGAAAAATGTTGACATTCGTCACACACATTAATCAAGATTTTGTGAGTTAAAGACATTATCTGGTTTTTATCAAAGGAAATGTATGTTATTTTGTTGTTGTTGTATGCATTTACTGACGTGCTTATCAGCGTAATGGCTCGCACAGAAATTGCCAGACATGTTAGTTGTATCCGGTCTACTATAGTACGGCTGCAATAACATTTCCTGGCCACAGGTATCACCAATGTCCACGCCATACCTTGTCTACCTGGTGTAAAAACTCTGCGACTCAGGGGTGTATTAACACAAATACAAGTGCGAAAGAGACTTCACTTCTCTGGCTTGCAAAATAGAAGATCTAACATTGGTCATAGTATCCTTATTAGACGCCAGATCAACCAAATGGCTTCGGACCAACAAAATATTCATCGTCAAGGGTGGAATTGGAATCGACTATATTTTCTGATGAAAGTTGATTTAATTTATCATTTGCTGTTAGGAGAAATCGAGTCTGGCGTCGTCCTGTACAAAGATATGCTGATGTGTGTATAGACCAAAATAACAGATATAAAGGATGTAGCGCCCATGTTCGGGGTGGATTCTACCATGAGCAGCGCACTTTCCTTCATGTTCGCACTGTTAACGTAACCACTGATGTAGAAATCAATTACTGCGACCTATGGTAAATTTCTTCTACAATCACCAAGATATAAGAGTCTGTCAGTACGAAAAAGCCTCACAATGCTAACGGAACAAGAAATTTCTTATCCCAGCAGCCTTTTCTTGTGTTGGATTGGTCCGCAAACTTTCTTGACTTGAACCAGATTGAAGATGCTTGACTAGGTGAACTAAACAGAAGGGTCCTACAGCATGACATAGGAATTATCTCAAGCAAACACTCATTGCAGAATAGAACAACATACCCCAAACATTTCCAAGACACTCTGTAATAGCATGAGACATCAATGCCAAGCTTGTAATGATGCTGCTGGGGTCCACACGCGATATAAATGACGGATATCACTTGACAACAGTGAGTGGAATTTGATTGTAAAAACCATGGGTAGACAACTGTTTACTATCCAGTTCTGAATTGTTTTATTTTAAATAATACTGAAGATTTGATTCATTAAATTGTTTATAAATAGGAAAATTATTGAACAATTTGAAAATAATAGTTTTCGTAAATTTAAATTGAGCAGTGGCCCAAAATGACAAATATAAATTGTATGATATATTAGAATATACCGTAAAATCTCCAAAGTTGACTATCCTCCTATATTGACCAGCTCAAGGAAGTGACCACATTTTCACAAACCGGAAACACATCATTCAAGTATCAGTCGCAATTGTGTTGACGCGGTCTGAAAGGAGAGGGAAGAATAACAACGCTGTTTACGTGACATGCATGTCGTAAGAGACTAAGCAGATTATGGGGTAACGTTTGCTGCCCTATCCCATATAGGGTCAAAGTAGTACAGATGCCGTGCTGAAGTCGGATGTATCAGGTGTTGGATATTGAATGCTGATATGTGTTTAATTTTTCTAGTAAACATACGTCAAATAAATGTACATTTCAACGTGAATTATGATCGTGTAAGACAGGCTATAAACAATGTGGAATGCATCTGCGACGTGTTTTCACTATTAATAAATATCAAGAAAACTGTTTTTTATCCAAAAACTGTTGCAACACAGAACATGAGGTCGAAAATGTGCATCATCAATAATTACAGAGCTTCAACTTACCTGGCAACCTCATCTCGTAATACTCTTCACTCGCCACATCAGATGTCCAATCTTACTTTTGTAACATATTTCCTTTCTCTTACCATATTCTCTCTGAAGGATGCAATAACGTGCACGTTAAAAGCGGGTCTCTCTCATGTTATCTCAGTCAAGGTTGCCAGTTCCTTTTATTTCTACGTAACCCGATTCTTGAACATATTAGGAGCTGCTTATGACCACAGAAATTGCCGGGGCCCGAAAGGCGAGAAAAGAATAGCAACACTGTTTACTTTCCATGTATATCGTAAAAGGCGACTAAGGAGGTTATGGAATGAAGTTGGCTGTCCCATCCCATATAGAGTCAGTGACATAACGCTGTCATGAAGTCGGATGTGTCAGGCCGAAAGGCGCAGATATCGCAGCAATGCTGTAAACCATGAAACAACGCATTGCTGTCTCCGGACTACATCCTGCTAATCTGCAGGAGTTTGAGAACGAACGCAGAATAAGAAGAAGAAGACCACAGAAAAACCCGTAGACAAAAAGAAGTCGGATAGTCAAGCACCAACCCCCCCCCCCTCCTTCTCTCCTTCCTTCATTAGGAAATCAGAATCTGTGGCTGTCGACACAGTATGCCATAAGTGACCAATGAAAATCACAGAAAAAATCAAATAGTTTCAATATAGAAATCTGATTCTCAACAAGTAATTTTGATTGTTTAATGATATCAAGGCAGTTAAGGTTAAGACCGGGCCTGATCTAAAACTTTTGTGAACCATTTTCGTGAGTTAACCTATAATAGGAGTAAATATTAAGAGCATTGCCCTATTTCAGAGTTGACACAGGAGGGTACATGGTCAACACTTGACTACCCTAGCCACACGTTCTCTTCCCACGTCATTTCATGTGTCATCTTCCACACGCCATGTGTATGCAGAAGTAAAGTGTTAGTAAGTAGTTTCAACACAGTTAAGTGGCTTCTAAACTTACTATGAAACTGAAGGTGGCTTCCAGTCCTAGAAGTAGTGGCGGAAATGTCGCTAAATGTTTGCTGATGAGATAGGGATGGTGAAGTAACAAATTAGACATGTAGTTTTTCTATTATTTAAATACTTTTTTGTGTTATGATTGGTATATAATTATTATATATTACGCCAGGATATCAATGTTAGGATTGTCAAATAATTAGAAACACACTATGGATTTTAATTATAGGATTTTTAAATAAGTACGTGATATACACCAAGACGTTAATTATTAGGAGTAACAATGAATTGGGGATATCCCTGGTGTAGTTTACCAGTTTACTTCTGTGCTCAAGAGCTCGCTGGTTCGAATTCTACTTGCGCCTCCTTGTTTATTAAGTGGATATTTTCGGAGTGCCTTGGGGATTATCGAATGAAGTTACGTAGTTGCTTTGTTGATAGAAGTGTTTTTGGTAGGTGTTCTCGAATTCCGCTTCTTTAAAATGGACGGAGTAAACATAGGGTAACCCCCGAGTACAATGATGTCAATCATCTATGTCTTTTCAACTTCTCAAATTTTATCCACGTCACAGAAATAAACTAATATGTCCATGCTAGGCGTATGTTTTCGATATACTAGACGTGAAAATAACAGGTGTGGTGAGTTAGACAAAGAAAGCAACCTGTTGATTCTGCGAGATATAGGAAGATGCATAGTGTATACTAGACATATAGAATTCTACATGCTTGCAGGACCACAGTCCCGCTGAAGCGAACACAGGTGCTGAAGTCGAAGATACGAAACTGAGAGGCGCGCCAGCAACCATCGTATTATGCAACCGACATATTTAACATGTCTGGACGACAAATTAAACATAGTCATGGTATCAACAAAACCGAACTTGCTGTGTAGACATGTTCAACTGCTAACGAGAAGAAGAACAAGAAGAAGACAGATTTATGCCGAACTCGGTTGTGCTAGGTCTACATGACGCACAGTAAGCGGTGGCACAACACATTTCATGCTCTCCGGCGGAGATTTCACGAAATTCGTCTTGGTTATTAGAGTGTGAACGAAGAAAAAGAAGAATTGGCGGCAAGATATTAATTTCATCTTCCCAAAACCGTGCTAGAAGACAGGCAACAGCTTCTCATGTTCTATATACTGTAATCAAACTGGAAGGAATATGCAGTCATAAACATCCTTAATAGAGGACCTGATGGATTCTTAGAAATTATCCTTCCAAAGTGACGTGTCTTTAACAGTTATTTTTATTTGTCACTTCGCGTCTAATTTTTGTCGATAGCCAACGAAATTCACGAGAGAAGTAAACTGCGTCACTTTAGGTGGATGATTTCCAATAAGATTTTAAGTATTATTTCCGCAGATGATTTCTTGATGAATACCATGTAGTGAGTACAATATACACGGGACGATGATGCATTGAAATGTGAATGTGCTAACACCCCATCCATAAAAAATGTAATTATATGAAAGAGACTAAGAGAATATTGCAATGCGGGCAAAGGCATTCGATTAAAATTAGATCAATTCGGTGAACAAAACTACTTGGTTGAACAGATGTACAGTGTGATACACTGGGAGAGAATACTAGAAATATATGACTAGTCCACATTTCCAAGACAGAATCAACATTCTGGGCAAGACAGACCAGAGTACCATCTTCCAACTTTGCACACAACATGTACAGCTTAATATTCACCTGAACAGAATATAACCATAACATACTTTAGGGTTCCCGCTATGCACTCATCCTCACAAACCTGCCGGCCACCACTGATTTGAATGTCCAGCGCTTGATGACCTCAGAAAATGCCTCTACCTTGAGGGTCATATAAATGGAACATATTAATATGGAACAAACAACAGCGGACAAACTCATGCATATTTAGCACACAATGGCATTGAGTCAACGGACATGAACCCATGGACTGCTGGTTCAGCAACCAATCAGCCATAATTAGATATATCATCAACTCCAACTTAAATTTGTCAATTCTATGTAGTTTTACAGGCATCAAACATTTACTTGTACATTTTAGAACTCTGACAAGCCCAACAAGAATGAGTCACAAAGGAATGTCTTGATGACGGTCCCCGACACAAGGTAGGTAGTACAGGTGAGAATACATCAGAAGTAGATACGATTGTTTGCCTTAGAAAAACGTGCTATTGAGCACTGAGAATAAAACGTTGGAACAACTGTACCGGTTGCGAAGGTACCGGTAAGCATATTGCTTTAATGTAAAGTTACGATTTTGTCAATTGACAAAAAGCCATTTCTGACAGAAAAGAGACAACGGTAGTTAATGAGTTTGTCTCTCTTTTGCAGAGAAGTGTCCCTTTCAACCAGTGGACACAATCCAATTAGGTTATATCAGAACACACTACCATAAAATATTAGAGGTAACAAAGACCCCAAGTTTTTAAAGAATCAACATAATTATTAAGAAAAGAGACAACATAAAAAAGGACGCATTTTATATAGGGGCAATGTAAAATATATTTTGTATATTATAGGCTTACATATTTTAGCAGGATACAACAGAAGTATGATAACTTTCATATATGACTATGTTCATATGAACATAAAATCATTTATTTTTACAATATATATTTATGAAAATTTAGAAAAAATTGAACAATAATAAAGCTTTATATTCTTAAAATCGAGCAAATTAAAAACACACATCACTACTACTGCACGTCTACATAAAACAATTAGCTCTAATTATTTCTATTCTTAAGCGACATTATTCTAATAAAGCAAACATATTAAATATATGTTAAACAAGTAAATATATGCTACAAATACGTGCCACTATTAATAAAAAAGATGACAAAAACAATTATAATAAAAAGGATAAAGAAGAAAACAATTGAGGTTTCGATCATAGATCTTCATCAGAACAGATATATAATAATTTAACAACAAATAATAAAGAAAAATATGAATTTCAAGAACAAAATACATAAGAAAATAATGAAAACAGTCTCTGTAACAACTGGCACAGGAAGAAAGTGAATTTACTAATTTGTGCGTTTATGATCGAAATAGTGCGCACCATTAAATTGACAATATGAAGAGATGTGGACGACTAAGACGAGAAAGCAGGTCTCAAAAGCAGACCACAGACACAAGAGAGAGAGAGAGAGAGAGAGAGAGAGAGAGAGAGAGAATACAACCGGGCATCATGCCCACCATCTATGTAATATTGAGTCAACGGACAAGAAAACACTAGAATATCAAACATAACACCGCGATGATAGACCAAAATAAAATCTGCACAAAAAACCTAGAATGAGAAATAACAACTACACAATAAACAGAAGTCCACAAGGAAACAACTTAACCGAACGAGAAAGACCAAGACAACAAACTGCAGACACAGACATACAAGTCTCAACAAACATACAAAGAGAACATCAATACCAAAGATAGAACAAAGACAATAGATAAAGAATATGTCCGCAACAAAATATGTACTACTTCTCTGAAGATTGAATTTGTTTCAGCACTGTTTTTAACACTGTTTCAGCACTGTTTTTAACACTGTTTTAGCACTGTTTTATTTTGCACAAATAAAGGACATCTGACATATTCAAAAACGCGTTTCTCTACATTGCATTCACTAAATCTGAATCTAACAAAAAAATAGATCCACATTTACAATGTGACAAGGGATATATAAAATAATTTTGCAGCTTTTAGCAATTCTGAATGACATTTGATATTGTTTGATCTTTCATAATATTTATTTCTTTATCTATCTTATATTTTTACACAAATATTTTACAATTTCTAAATTGATCTTAATAATAAATATTGTCAATTAAAATTACCGTCCTAATCAGACATTGGAGAACTGAATCTGTATCATACAAATATGGTAGCCCATCAATGCTTATCTACGTACAACATGAGAAATCTTTAATTTTTTAAGAATGAAGCAAATATCACACAATTCAAACATACCATAAATTTAGATAAAGTGTATTTTTTAACGTTTATAATTTTACCTATTTTGTAGTCATTTCCTTAAAATGTTAATACTGACAATTATAATACAAGCGCGGAAAGGTAAAAACGTGGACAGTTTTGCATATTACAAAAATACGATTTTTTTAGAAATGCTTCGTATGACGATTTTATTTCCCGATGTGCCATTAGACTATGCAAGACAAAACATGCTTATTCTGTGTCAGTCTCCGTGGATGGAGACGGTAAACAAAGATTAGACTTGGGTCGACTGCGTCTATCGCGTGCGAGGTGTTCCTCTGCCGAAGAACTTGCCTCGTGTAATTAAACGGTAAAGTGCAGTCATTGTGTCCCGGATACTGAATCTTCACTTATCTGTGAGCTTTGGTTTCAGCATTTAGAAAGTTCTGCAGTAAAGTTTGACTAGGTTTACCTGATCCTTTGTGTGAACTAGTTCACCGACATCATAACGTATATTTAACAATTGTGAGACTCTACACATTTTCAGTATTATGTGACTGACTTTCTTTTCATTTTCAGCATTCTGTGACTTTGACTTTCTTTTCATTTTCCGCTGGACATGCCAAAACAAGAACACTACATACTTGTCTCGAACCTGAACACGTGTTTATGCTTTTTGCTTTTTTTCTGGTATGTGTACATGGGGCTGTTCTCAAGCGATGTGCTTCCTTCACAATGTACACAATATACTTGCTCGCCATTCTGGATGCAGTGAGCTTATGGACATTACAGCCTGGCAATCCAGGATATCCGCAGTCTTGCACTGAACTGTTGCGGTGTTTGGTTGTGGGATAGAGAGGTGATCAGAAAACATTGTTTATCTGTTGTATTTAATTTACCTTCCATCTCAATTTGCGCTGCCCGGGTAAGATTCATAAAACATCAGCAGATTGCTTCGCACCGAACTTTGAAGCAATCTGTTTCCAGGTTGCACAAAGAGAAGGTGCATTTAGGATCTCGTTATCTGCTAATCCTGGACTGCACGATAGCATTTCAGATTCTTCTGCATCCTATAATGTTACTATTTGTCGAAAATGTTAGAGATTAATCACACCATGCTGCGGCGAAACATCGAAGTATGTCTATTCGCATCCCAAACATAACACATCTTCATACGCCGTCTTTCATCTACGGATACTAGTGGGTATGAGCCGCGTTAGCGCAGTGGTTAGCGCACTGGCTTCGCATATGAGTGGTCCTGGGTTCATTCCCCAGCTGAGGCGGAAATGTTTTCAGATCGCAACGGCTCCCAGGTCGACCCAGCCTTAAATGGGTACCGGATTAATCCGGGAAGTAAAGACTGCGAGGGAGAGGAGATGGCTACCGCCCTCATTTGCAGAGCCTGTGAAATGTGAGATCGCTAACATCTCACACCCCTACGGCATTAATAAATGCTATGGGTTACTTTACTTTTTTTTACTTTACTAGTGGGTATGACGAAGTAATGAATTCTCCCTGTTTCGCGATTAGGGTTAAAATTCGATAAGCTGATTACAAGGAGAATGTGGTCTCATTTGAAGGACTGTAACGGTTTGAGGTGCACTGTGATATGGTAAGAGGGACAGCCACAAAATGCTTATATCTTAAACGTCAGAGTGGATGAATTCTAGTCCGTAATGCGATCACGATACAGTTACAGTGCTTGTGGTTTACAGTCGAAGGCGAGGGGAAACAACGAAACGTGACATGTTTATTGATTTAAAAACAATAATTAATTATTGCTAATGCATTCTCAAAGAAAACATACATTCTACCAGTGTCTTATAATGGAAGAGAAAATCACACGTGGTAGGCTCCGAGAATAGAGTCACATTTGTGACATGTGTCTGTATCGGTACAATCATCAGTACAAGGTGTCAGGCTCTACGAGTGGTCCACATCAACAGATATAACAAGGTACCGGAAAGCGAAACATTTTTATCACAAACTTATTATATATTATACGGTGAAAATATATTGCAAATTACTAGTGAATGATAACATTCCAAGAATATAGATGGGTGAATATAACATAAGCAACTTGAGATATAAAAATGACGCTGTGCTGATTCAAAGACAATAAAACGATCTACAAATGTCAATACACACAAATATTTATCATCATCTGGTGCCGTGCCGACTGGCGTAAGTGATCATGGATCTCCATAATTCTTTATTTCCAGTACCTTTTGGGTCAAAGGGCATGAGCCCATGGACCGCTGGATCACCAACCAACCAACCAACCAACCAACCAACCAACCAACCAACCAACCAACCAACCAACCAACTAACCAACCAACCAACCAACCAGTACATTTTATTAGGATCATTATTGACTTTATGCCATGCCACGATGTTAGATTATTTAATACTTTCGACCGTTATTGTCGTCTCTCTTGCTTTTTATCTTGCTTGTTGTAATTAGGTTCGTTAGAATTCCATGTCTCATAACATGTCCAAGGAATAAAGACTGTCTATTTATGATATTAATCCCATCCCCGTCTCGCATTTGATTCTTTCAGCATGTATTCGTTTGTTTGTCTATCTGTCTATGATACTCTCAACATTGTTCTATAGAATTATCAATATTTGTTGCCCTCACATTTTCCATTAGCCTGTTTATTTACTGTCCAAGACTGGCATCCATATTTTAGAATCGGTGTTATGTACCTTTGAGGAACTGTCTGCCTCATCTTTATTGACAGGGAATTATACAGTATAATCTTCATTTTTATGAATGCTGTCTATGCTTTCCCTATTCTGTTTCTTATCTCTGTTTATCTTCTTCTATGTGATGCCATCGTTTTTTCTAAATGTTAGAAACATAGTAGTAGCAAAGAAGTAAAGAAAAGACAAGATGTAATGGCTGTATGTAAGAAAACAAACATACCAACGTACGAGATATAAAATACATGACTCAACACTAAAACAGATCCACGAATCAAATATTTATAAAGTACGATAACATCAGATGGAAGTAATACAAAAGTGATCAAAAGTATAATAGGACAGGCAAAGGCAGAATTCTGAACAATTAGGAGAATACTCGTATACTTTTTCATATGTTCACGTAATTAGAGGAAAGGAAGAGAATTCTCCAGATCCACATTACACCGATTCTAACATATGGATGCCAGTCATGGACAGTATGTAAATAGATTAGTAGAAACTTAGAGGCAACAGGCAACAGTTCTATAGAATAATTATGTTAATACATTTGACAGCAAGAAAATTGAAGAAGCAGGTGGCGAAAGAGTAAAATGCGAAATGAGGTTATCAATATCAGAAAGAAACAATCTTTATTTTTTGGCCATGTTATGAAAAAATGTATAATTTAGAAAAAGTATAGTTTAGTGGAAATGTATAATTTTCAAGATTAAAAGCAAGAAAGACAGAGGAGGACAACGGGAGCGAATATTAAATAGTATAACGTAGTGTGGTGGAAAAGTGTCAACATTGCTGTTAAAAGATGCTAAAGACAAAGAGCTGTGGAGATCCATAATCGCATACGTTAGGTGATAGAACACTTTACGGTGTTCACTCGATATGTACACAACCGTCTCAGATGTGGGGTCGAAATAATTATCAACAGAACCGGTTTACTAATAGGGGCAATCATCACCTATTAAATGTATATTAAAAAAGCAATGATTGAACGCTAATAAGTAAAGTAATTTAAATATAGATTGAAGGGCATTATGGCGGAGTGGTACAGAACGTGTCTGTGACGGCCAGGGTAACGGGTTCGAATCTGACCGCCAGCAATTGTTCATCGGGATCCTTCAGAAAGCAATGACAAACTACTAAAAGTATTTATATTGCCTAGAAAATGACTACAGCCAAGAAATGCTGGGTTGATGGCTACGACCTGAATAGGATACACTAACACATATAGATTAATGTTATTGGAATGTAAACTAAACAGAACATTAGGGATACTTTCATTAACAATTTACATACTATAATATGTTATATTTCATACGAGCAATGTGTTTTTCTTCATAGTTTTCGTTCATATCAAGAAAAAGTTGATTCTCGATGGTGGTCAACTCTGTAAGAAAATGGTGTCTATACAGTCGCTGTGCACTTTTGTACATTCTAGTGACAATATATCCCATGAAAAAAACAGGTTTTTAGTGCACAGCATCTTTAAAGCAGCAACATTTCTGAAAACAAAAACCGCGAATGCGCATTATGACCTTCTACAGTATAGTAGATGAGTCTATACCCTTAGTATATACTTGGAGTCGTCATGGCAATGTTTGGCATGAAACTTCAAGTATAAAAATAGTGACCAACGAAATAACAACATTAATTTTTAAAAAGTAACGAATGAAGGCCTAATTAATTCTTTGCAGATGTCTTTTATTGCAGAAGTTTATGGCACATGACGATCGTGAAATAAAATCCCGTGTAAGGAAATACCCCGATACCGGAAATGCAAAGGCTGGGGTAACACGAAGATATTGTAAAAAATAGAAAATGTTAGTAACACTTATACTTATTTCCGTTCATTTTCACATTTTTCATGTCAATCGTGCATTGGGAAAAGTCGCTCGTGGCACAATAAATGTATCTCTTGGTCAGCGAATAACCGTTAACTCGGAAGCGAACAGTAATCTTCTAAGTCGAGATGTACACTGTATCATATAAATATACAACGTTCAATGATATCATATTCAACACATATATTTCATTGCAAATTCAACTTTATAGCAACTTTATAGACACCCTATAGAATCCTTCACTTCAGAAGTGGCATATTTACATACTAAACGTAGATTTGTAATACTCTGTGAAGACAACTAAAACCTGCCTGTTTAACTACTGAGAAATATATGTCAATGTCTAACCACAAACAGAATCAGACATACACAATCTGATGTTGTCTTATCGTCCTGTCTCGGAACGCCACGAGGACAAAGAACAAGATAATCATGGCGTGTGTACCTGTCATAGATATAAGATATCAAACAATAAATGGCAGTGAACGGACATGGTAATGTAGACACTACACAAAAGTAAAAGAGGAACTCAGATTAGATACATTATCATCTCTACCAGGGCCACATATATGATTTACAAAAGAGATTGTGTAGTGGCTCATTTTACAAGAGGCCATGGTAACTGAATTACCAGAAACGCGAACTCCAATAATGTTTGATGGTTTTACTATAACCAAATTGGTCTAACGTGTGAGGTCGAATGGAACGTACCTCATCATAAAAGAGATAATTTTATTTAGCCTAACCATGAAAAGGCAAATAGATAATAACTTTGTTTTAGTACCATTCTCGATGATTATTATGTGGGGTGGGGGGAATTATGTAACGGAATGGAGGGAGGGGGATTTACCCTCTTTTTTAAAAATATATCATATCCATAACTTTCACACTCTGTTTATGCTCCTAAGGGGGAATGGATTTTAATTCTACAAATTCTCCCATCTTCCCTTTATCCATGGGCTCGAATTTCACGATGAATATTGACTTTACAGAAAACAGAATTTACTGTTTGTAAACTGAACTGTTTGTTTCTGATATACTTCTTTTACTCACCTCAAATTCAAAACGCTTCAGCGCAGTTTTCTGCAGGTTATTTGAAACTTATAACTACTCACACTATTTAGTTGGAAATTATAGCTACTCACATTATTTGGTTGGAAAATATAACTACACACTATTTGGATGACTTTTAATTAATCCGTGCTTTTTATTGGCGAGCGACACAGTGACAGCAAAGTAAGCAATGAAGAAATTCAGATTAACTTTATCAGCCACAATGAATGACGTGGAGCGGTATTTGCCGCATTGTTGTATAAACACGGAAGTAAGGTCATGTCTTTTCTTGCCATCCTGTACTCACATTTTTATGATGATATTATTGCTCAGGAAACATTGAGGAGAAGAGTAATGCCGGAAGCGTTTTTTCTTGTTGTTGTTGCTGGTTCTCCAACTCCTGCAGATAAGCGGAATGTAGTCGGGATGAAGAAATGTATTCTGTCATGGTTTACAGATTGTTTGCGATATCTGCGGCTTTTGATCTGCCACACGTGACTTCAGCAATGCTTCTGGGTGGCTTTAACCCTATCGAAATATGGCAGGAAACACACATCTGAAAACCTGCTTAGTCACCTCTTATGACATGTGTTGCAGGTAACAATGTAGCAATTATTTGCACCACATTCGGGTCTGGACAACGCACGGATGTCACCATCTCTTCTCTTCGCATGATGTATCTAATGTGGAATATGTCCTGATGAGAGAAGCTTTGTTTTTGCTTGTTATTTGTTAAATAGGGGATTGGAGCCTCGGGTTTGGGCAGGAAACTTTCAACCTAAGATCAGACTCTATAATTGTTTAATTATCAGTAACTTTCCAATTGTCTATTGTCTATCCCCAGTTTGATGATGGTCAGAATATCCATACTTGCCGTTAAGCGTAGGAGTGGTGAATGGGAGCTTTAGTTGTCCATCCACGACCAGATGTGACGCCTTGGCTGTGTTGAATCCGTATTTCTTTAGTGTTGTTTTGATGTTACATATCCATCTTGTCCTAGATCTTCCTCTGGCATTGCATCCGGATCGTCTTATGTTATATGTTCTTGTTGCTTGTTGGTTATGGTTCATTCTCATTAAGTGTCCAAACCATTTTATTTGATGTTTCTCCATGTATTCTATGCATGGTAGTATACCGATTGTTCTCCTGATTTCATCATTTATCATTTTGTCTTGTTTGGTCACTCTTGCGACTTTTCTCAAGCACATCATCTCACATGTTGTTAGTTTTCTCTGCTGGGCTGCTGTCAGCTTCCATTGATAGCAGCGTGGTGGCATAAAAATACTGTTTATCATCTGTCTCGACTTCCATATTAATTTTTGGGTTGAGCAGTAATGGTGATATCATGATAATTTGTATATATATTTGCTTTCTGGCATCTTCAATTAACTACCCACCAGTATTCACAGACAACGGAAGATTAGACAGAGAGATCTGTCTAATCTCTCAGTCTAATCTTCCATTGCCTATGAATAATAGGTGGAAAATCAAGGTATAAATCTTCCAATGTAGGGTAGCAACCCTAAATAGGATGTAGGTGGCTGGGGTAACACTGGGCAAAATGTTTGTCCTGATGAAGGCTTTATAGTCGAAATGTCGTCTGTCCCTGTATCTCGTTGTTGTTTTATGTTTTATTTTGTTAACAAACCTAACAAAGGCGTACCTCTTTCAAACAACGGACAACAAAGTCCAATTAGGTTGTATCAGGACACACTACCATAAAATATTAGAGGTAACCAAGACCCCATAAACGTAGTACCATAACCTGTGAATACTATCTAATTCACTTCTTTAAATATACCTTCACATCGCTTGTTCATGCTATTTTCAATATTAGTTTACAATACAAAATCTCAACTGTTACTTAAGTACATTCATACTATTCTACAGATTATCCAAGATGCATGTCGATACACCAGAATTGGTTCTATTTAACTTCGAATAATTCTCTCATCTCAATTGACAAAGCAATATTACCTAAGATGTTATTCATCGTGTTTATTGTTGCCTCCCCTCTCTTTTTGCAAAACTAAACTCATTGCAGTTGTGACACCCCTTGGGACTGTTATTACACCTCAAACCTGGGCGGTCGCCACCCACTGACACTCCAGACTAATTTCTACGCTGCACACTGCTTCTCTAATCTCTCTTTCTCTCTCTCTCTATATATATATATATCTATACATATATCAGGGGCGTGAAGTTACTGAACAGTCACTTATATGACTAGGATAGTTGCCAATCGTTTGGGTTAAGCTTTTTTGGGGGGATTTATTTCCACATAACATTACCATATAACCATACAAATATGTAATGCACGCAGCAGTATTATTGTTAATTCTGCCAGCTTGCATAATAATAGCTTTTCATTCCGTTTAACAATGCCATCACACTGATATTGAAAATACTAGAGATTTAGAGATTTGCAGACCTAGAGGTCGACCACAAAAACGATAGACCATCGAAATAAAAGAGGCGACAAATTCCACAATATACTCAGCACACACGCGGGCCATCTCCAGAAAACGCTTTCACCCCTGATGCTGAAAGGCAACAAAGGGTTTAGCAAATAGATAGATAGAGATTTATCCGTATATTAGGACGTATTTGCAATAGCTAAGTCACTTATACCGTAGGAGATATTCAACCTCTCTTCAGAGATATTCAACCTCTCTTCATGTCGTTAAATGTTATGTTATGTTATGTTCCTCCAGGGCCATAGGCGGCGCATAGGGCAGAAACCATAGCTTTCCATTTCTGTCTTTGTGTTGCCAGGTCTTTCAATTGTTGCGTGTTGTTTAGGTTCATTGACATGCGTTCTCTATTAATGGTTCTTCGTAGAGTTTCTCTAGGTCTCCCTCTTCTTCTTACTCCAGGTGGCACCCAATATAGTGATTGCTGGGGAATTCTTAGGCTGTTCATTCTAAGAACATGGCCGATGTAAGTCCAACGCCTTTGTCTAATGAAGGAAGATATATAGGTTTGTTTGCTTTCCTCTCTTATAGTAGTGTTAGATTTAAAGTCACTCCACTTAACGTTCAGAATGGTACGTAGGCATTTGTTTTCAAAGGAGTCGAGCCTTTTATCTGTGGCTTTTGTGGCTTTCCAACTTTCGCACCCATATTATAGAATAGGGATGATGTTGGAGTTAAATAACTTGAGTTTTGTGGTGTTTCTTAGTGTGTTTGACGTCCATATGTTGCGTAGTTTATTGAAAGCACCCGCTGCAAGGGCAATACGGTGTAAAATTTCTTTTGATGAGTCTCCATCCAATGCTAGATTGGTGCCTAAATATGTAAAATTGTTGACTTTTAATAATGGAACATTTTGAATTTCTATGTTGTCGTTGGATCTCGTAAAATCTAGTATATGAGTTTTTGATGTGTTGATTTTCAACCCTATCTGATTTGAGTAGTGTTGGAGATTGTCAAGCTTAGATTGAGCATCTGTGGGGTTTGCGCTCAAAAGGGCCAGGTCATCTGCGTAGTCAAGATCTTCGAGAACGGTATTATTAATCCATTTTATTCCTGTCAGCTCATTTTCAGTGCTCTTTCTCATGACCCAATCAATAGCGACGCAGAAAAGTAATGGGGACATGATGCATCCCTGTTTAACGCCCGTAACAACTTGGAACCATTCTGACTTCTCAGTGTTTGTTTGAACACAGCAATGTGAGTTGGTGTAGAATGCCTTTATAACATTGATTATTTTAGTAGGAAAACCGTATTGCTGTAGAATATTCCATAACGTAGGCCGATGAAGACTATCAAATGCTTTTTCAAAGTCAACAAAGTTGATTATGAGCGGGGATTGGAATTCGAGTGATTCTTCAATGATGATGCGAAGAGAAAATATGTTGTCTGTGCAGGAGCGAGCTGATCTAAAGCCTGCTTGTTCTTCTCTGAGTATTTGATCAACAGCATTCTTTAATCTTTCCAATATGATGCTTAGGAAGACCTTGCCTATGACTGATAATAGGGTGATACCCCGCCAGTTGTTGCAGTCTGAGGGGTCGCCTTTCTTAGGGAGTTTGACGATGATACCGTCTTTCCATTGTTGAGGTGGATTTTCATTGCACCAGACATCATTCATAAGAGACAGCAAGCTTTGTAATGTGTTATCATCAGAAGCTTTAAGCATCTCACTTGTTATTTCGTCAACGCCAGCGGCTTTGTTATTTCTTAGTTTATGGATAGCATATATGTCGTTAAATAGTACACCATTTACTTCGTGTATGCGGCAGTATTGTGATTTTAATATTTGTAATAGTTTGCCTTGAAGGAGATACCAAATTTCTGAGACGTCATAATATTAGTGCATATCAAGCGATTAAATATCTCACAGCACGAAAACGGATCTGCATTTAATCCTTTGACACAAGAGAGAAAAGATAATATAATAGCTTCAGTTGGGAAATTTACTCTAGAAAAAAAAACTAAAATGTTTGCAAGTCAATATATTTTACAGTGTTTTACAGTGAGATATATATGATGACATGTAAAAACATTTCCTAAACAAAAGTTGTTCATTTCATGTAAATAGGTCAGAGAGCCTGGGATGTAGTGATAGAGACCTGGTGTAGTGATAGAGACCTGGTGTAGTGATAGAGACCTGGTGTAGTGATAGACACCTGGTGTAGTGATAGAGTGATATAGTACTAGATCTCTAATTGCTGCACTCGACTGAATATTCATTTTCAAGTTAAAGAAAAAGCAGCGACCAATAAAGAAAGGTAGAAAAACACTTGGCACTTTTTTAAAAAAAAGACCTGTACACTACTTTTCAAAACAGTTATTACATTTCTTTAACACAAATAAATGAACGTTTTCTCTTGAAGATGTATTAACCCATTCATAGATGGGTTGTGTGTTTGATACCAATGTGTCATTAAAATTGTTTTCTTCAAATTATCTAGAAGCCATGTCTGTCGAATATGTCAGGACAAAAGACACAGATATCACAGCTAAGCTATACAACATGATAATACGCATTCGGTTCTCTAGACAACATGACAATACGCATTCGGTTCTCTAGACAACATGACAATACGCATTCGGTTTTCTAGACAACATGACAATACGTATTCGGTTCTCTAGACAACATGACATTACGCATTCAGTTCTCTAGACAACATGACAATACACATTCAGTTCTCTAGACAACATGACAATACGCATTCAGTTCTCTAGACAACATGACAATACGCATTCGGTTCTCTAGACCACATCGTGCTAATCTACTAGCGTTTGTTCACGGGCACATTAGAACAAGATTGAATTGCTAAATCTGTCGAACTATGATTTATTTGGTCTGAACTGATGCAGAATAATCGTGAGGACATGTTTTCGCTGGATTATTCATTGCACCTTGCGTCTTAAGCATTGTTATTTTTCTCTGCTCAATTTTGAATTATCAAATGTCCAAGCGATACGACATATTCTTGTTCTCTATGTGGCGCGTTCTTCTACCAGTTCCCCTCAGTTTTAGAAGCAGTGTTTTAACTAGGCTTTCATTAATTACTTTGTTTCATCTTTGTAGCGCAAATTTGGTCTGCCACTTTTTCTTATACTATGCAAATATTTGATTTGTTTTTCTATGCAATAAATGAATTTGAATACGGATGGTTCTCATCCTTTGAATATGGACAAGCAGCACCAGTTTTCTTTTGTTAAGTGTGGAAGATTATTATTGGAAGCTCTAGCATATGCACGGCCTCAGTGTAGGTAACCTTATTCTGATACTTGACATATTCACAATTTGTTTCTGAAGCACTGTAATTATATGGAAAATGCATCGTTTATATATATATATATATATATATAAATGATATATTGATATAGGCATTAACGATATATGTATATATATAAATGATATATTAATATTATCATTTATGATGTGTGTATATATATATATATAAAGGGGGGAAAGTGAGAGTGATGATTGTGAGTAAATGAGGTGAGGATAATACCTATACATAAATGAATGAGTAAATTGTGCTAAATAACACACTTCGTTAACGCTAAAACTTGCGAGGACACTCAGTGCAGGGCCAAACCCGACAAATCTTCATCTAGAATCTAGATATTTAAGATCCCAAGGCATATTTACCCAGGAGAACTCTGTCAGGGAATGAATGGTAAACATATTTTAAAAATAAACCAAGGTAAAAAGCACGATACTAGCAGTCAGTGTTTCCCGCCAAAAGAACGAACACGTTCTACGTGTGTAGTCTTTGTCTTGTATTCTTGTTCAGATCAATGCTACTTTTTGAACTGTAGTAAATAAATGCTACATTATAGCACTGTAGTAAATCAATGCTACATTATAGCACTGTAGTAAATGAATATTACGGTATTTCACTGTAGTAAATGAATATTACGGTATTACACTGTAGTAAATGAATATTACGGTATTACACTGTAGTAAATGAATATTACGGTATTACACTGTAGTAAATGAATATTACGGTATTACACTGTAGTAAATTAGTATGTATCTTTGATAGTATAGCTGTAAGTATCTCCGCCATTCACGGGAGACCAGGGAGGTCATTATTCCCGCTACAGGCAATTGTGCATCCGGTCCGTTCAGAAAGCAATGACTAACTACTGAACGTTTTTATATTGCCTAGAAAATGAGTACAGCCAAAACAAAATGCTTGGTTGATGGCTACTTCCTGAATAAGTTACGCTACCTATTTTTTAAAATATCAAGTTAGTGCTTTATTATAGCACTGTAGTAAATCATTGCAATATATAATATTACCATGTGCATGTGTTACTGCTCCAGAACGGGGAGCAAAGATTATCAACACTATTACCTGTCATATCGTATGCTGCGATCACGGAGGTGTTGGGACAGAGATGACTGTCACATCACATAGGTCACAGTGACCCACGAATTATGTTGTAGTTGGACATCTCAGACTGGAAGGCGCAGATATATCTCAGCCAATCTGTAAACCATGACACATCACATAACGTTATCTAGCCTACATCATACTAGCTAGTCTGTATTTGTCAACGAAGGCAGAACTGGTAGAAATATCAATGGTATAATGTCAGTGTTCGTCCCCTGTGCGTATGTTCGTCTCACAGTCTTGTAGATTAATATGAGGTTATCCAGTCAACATCCAGGCAAGGTTGAAAGGAAGCGAGCAAGAGGTAGGCAGATATACAAATGGGGGAGTAACACCACAAGATGATCAGATTACAGTCTAGCAGAGTGCACCTCCAAAACAAGAGACATGGGATGTTGGAGGTCTGTTGTAGCAAACCTTCGTTGCGGAGACGGCACTTCATGATGGTGCTGTCCAGAGAATAAAATGCGCTGTATTTGCATCTTAGCTTTGATAGCAGCACCTCCATGCCTGATACATCAGACTTCAGTATAACTTCTGGGTCGCTTTGACCTTGAACCGGATATGGACCGTAAACTATACTACAAATCGTCCTTAATCGCCTCTTACGGCATGCGCGTAAGGTAAACATTGTTTATATACTTTGCTCCCTTTTCGAGCCTGTCAACACTAGAGTGGAATGTAAATCAATATTAAGCTTCAATTGTTAAAGAAATTATTATTGAAATTTATTTTAGTAAATGAAAGTTTTATTTAAATATTGTAGTAAATCAGGGGTTCTCAACTTGATGTCTCGCAAGGAGATGTACTCGCGCCATAAGAGTTAAAATATGTTTGCTAGCACTAACCATTACATGTTTACTATATTCATATGTTTACATTAATATATTTAACTATTGTAATGAAGCCGAAGACGGATTGTCGGGCCATTGGTGCAAATAAAACGGCGACACAACGCATTTCCATTCTCAGGACTACATCCTGCTGGAAATCTAGTAGGACCATGGTCCGGCTACAAAGAAGATCCAGCAGGAGTTTGAGAATGAACGCTGACGAAGAAGAAGAACTATTGTAATAAATAAATAAATTATCTAACTATTGTAATAAATTAATATATTTAACTATTGTAATAAATCAATATATTTAACTATTGTAATAAATCGATATATTAAACTATTGTAATAAATTAATATATTTAACTATTGTAATAAATCAATATATTTAACTATTGTAATAAATCAATATATTTAACTATTGTAATAAATCGATATATTTAACTATTGTAATAAATCGATATATTTAACTATTGTAATAAATCAATCGTATGTTGAACTGCTTTATGTTAGTTTCTAATCACCTGATTTACTTTTCTGTATTGCTTCTAACAGAACGAAGGCGTAAGCTGTTCAGTTATCATAGATTTCGATGCATATTCATGACACCCTTCAGTCTCACACATTTGTGCCACCTATGACATGTTATTATACTATTGTATGACCAGTTGTCTTCTATTCGCTCGCTGTTTTTCTATCATTAGTGTCAGTATTAACCTATTAACTCCCTCTATTGTTAGAATGTCTTTTTTCTCGCTTTAGTATCAATTTACTGAGCGTAAACTCCAACAATTATAATATTATGTTTTACTTTGGCCACAGTTTAGTACACATCAACTGTAGCTACAGATAAGTACACATCAACTTTAGCTACAGCTTAGTACACATCAACTGTAGTTACAGCTTAGTACACATCAACTTGAGCTACAGTTTAGTACACATCAACTTGAGCTACAGTTTAGTACACATCAACTTCAACTTGAGCTACAGTTTAGCACACATCAACCTGAGCTACAGTTTAGTACACATCAACTATAGCTACAGCTTATTACACATCAACTATAGCTACAGCTTAGTACACATCAACTTTAGCTACAGATTATTACACATCAACTATAGCTACAGCTTATTACACATCAACTATAGCTACAGCTTAGTACACATCAACTTTAGCTACAGATTATTACACATCAACTATAGCTACAGCTTAGTACACATCAACTTTAGCTACATTAGTACACATCAACTTTAGCTACAGCTTAGTACACATCAACTTTAGCTACAGCTTAGTACACATCAACTTTAGCTACAGCTTAGCACACATGAACTTCTAATTTTATGATGTTTTTTATTCTCACTTTGACAAGACTAGTATCTATATATGTTATATATATATATATATATATATATATATATATATATATATATATATATATATATATATATATATATATATATATATATATATATATATATATATATATATATATATATATATATATATATATATATATATATATATATATATATATATCGACTTATATCTGATACTGTTAGAAATTTCCTTGCTGTACTTATAACTAGAATCGACCACAGTTTGTAGGTAATCTCTTCTTAATGTTATTGTTACCATTCACAAGTCTGCCGTTATTACGTCACCTATCAGGGCTCCAGATACGGCTTCGGTTAAAACGTACGGGGGGGGGGGGGATAACTAAATATTAAAGAAACCTATCTCCTAATATTTCGAGATTTTTTTGGGTGACAACTTTTGGAAAAACTATTAACAGGGTGGGGAAAGTGGGTGTGGAGTGGTGATGTTTACCCGGAAACTAACTTGTTTTCTAGTTCTAATGTCATGGACTAATTTCCTAAGAGAGAGGGTAGATTCCTTAACCCCTATGGCTCCCATCCTAGCGTTGTCTATTTTTTTAGAGAGAGGGTAGAATCCCTGACCCCTATGGGTCCCATCCTATCGATGTCTAATTTTCTTAGAGAAAGGGTAGAATCCCTGACCCCTATGGGTCCCATCCTATCGATGTCTAATTTTCTAAGAGAGAGAGGGTGGAATCCGTAATCCATATGTGTCTCATCTTATTGTTGTTTAATTTCCTAAGAGAGAGGGTTGAATCCCTTACCGACTAGGGGTATCATCTTATCTACAGGCATGAAGCCAATACAATTCAATGTAATCTAATTCCCTTGTGTATAGCTATATTTATTTTCTTTGTGTGTCGTCATGTATGCAAAGCGTGGAATGTAAACAAAAGAGCTCAAGATATAACCTGGACGCAACTGAGATGTGGATTTTGAGAAGAATTATTACAATTCCAAGGACAGCCAAGAAAAATAATGTAGAACTCCGAGATGCTGGAATAAAAAGACAAATTATAGCCACACAAAAAAAAAGAAACAGACAATTAAGGCTTTTAGGGCATGTCATGAGAAAAACACAACTTGAACATTCAGTAACAACCGGAAAGATAAAAGGAAGAAGAGAGAGAGGAAGACACGGAGAGAAATTTCTGGTTTGGTTGTTACTGCGGCACAACATGATGTCATCACCTGAACATATTGACAACGCAAGAGGCAGTGAGTTGAGAAAAAAAACATAACCAAATTCTATTTGGCATGGCACCTAATTTATTGGTCTCGTCATGACGTTTCTCTGAGATTAATGTGGTGGCTTTTCTGTTCTCTTCCACGCCACATCGGGGATTTATGTATATTTGCCTTTGGCAATAATTTATCACAAATGGGTTCCCTGCCCAAATGCTGATCTACAACATATACCGACAGCGACCAGTCTCTGCCATATTCATTCTTCATGAACTGCTTGTTGGCAACAGTATCGTCGCAACTCTCAGTCCCATTCCTTATGAAAAGCTTAATGGCAACAGTACGGTCGCAAATCTCAGTCCTGTCCAGGAACATTGATTCCTTGTATGATATGGAAATATGGAAATACTCGAGCTATGTTTTTGACAGACCAGATGTTGATGAAATAAAAACGTAAACTACAAAAGAACACTGAATTCAATGATCTCCGTGTGGATATATATATATATATAACATAGAGCTAGATGTACTGTACTTGAAGATGATAATCATCACCAAGTGCCTTTTCCACAACGAATATTGGCTGCAACGGATCTCCAACATCCACTGTCTCTTGTCTTGGTGATGCACTCTGCTAGACTGTAACCAGTTCATCGTGTGATGTTACTCTCCCACGTGTATCTCTTCCTACCTCTTGCTCGCTTCCCTTTGACTTTACCCTCAAGTATGGTGTCATGTCTTTCAATGTGTCCACAATATTTTATTTCCTGATCTTTATTTCTCTTAGTAGTTCTTTCTTAATTTTAAGTGTTTTCAGCACCTTTTTATTTGTTTTCTTTTTGCATGATGTTCTCCCTATTCCCCTATATACCCACATCTTAAAGGCATCAATTCGGTCTTCTAATTATTTATTCATTCTCTATATTTCTGAGCGATACATTAATATAAAACAGATGTAGCATTTTATAATTCTCATTTTAACTTGTTTGTAATTTGTTTAGATGTTAATATTTTCCTCATGTCATTGAAGGTACTTCTAGCTATTTCTATTTTCCTTTTAGCCATTCCTATTCTCCTTTTAACTTCTGTTTCACATCTACCATCATTTGTGATTATGTGTCCAAGATATTGATAATGTTTTACTTGTTGTAGTTTCTCTCCATTTATGTTTATGTTTAGCTCTTGTTTATCTATGTCTTTGCTGATTATCATTGTTTTTGTTTTTTGAAGATGTTATCGCAGAAATTCTATTTATTTTGTGATTGTTTGTTGATATTTTGCTAATTGTGCATCTAAAATGGTGGAACAGCTAATTCTAACAACTTTTCTCTTTTGGTTGCAAAATGCGGCCTTGAAACATGTTATGTTATGTTCCTCCAAGGCCCATAGGAGACGCATAGGGCAGAAACCATAGCTTTCCATTTATGTCTTTGTGTTGCCAGGTCTTTCAATTGTTGCGTGTTGTTTAGGTTCATTGACATGCATTCTCTATTAATGGTTCTTCGTATAGTTTCTCTAGGTCTCCCTCTTCTTCTTACCCCTGGTGGTACCCAATATAGTGACTGATGGGGAATTCTTAAGCTGTTCATTCTGAGAGCAGGACCGATATAAGTACAACGCCCTAGTCTAATGAAGGAAGATATATGTGCTTTTTTGCTTTCCTGTTAAATAGGATCTTGTGAAACAGGAGCCTAGATAAAACAACTGCAAACAAGATCAACGCCTTCGAGATGAAATGCTACAGAAGGATACTTAGAATATCATGAAAGAAAAACAAAAGAGAAACTAATATATTATAAACACATTGAAGATTACAGAGTGTTGGTTACTAAATACAATAGCAAAAAGAAAACTACACCTGTTTGGTCATATAGAGATACAACTGTTTAGAAAGACAAATAATGGAGGACACCAGATGGAGGAGAAAGAGCAGTCCAAGAAGACTATGGACTTACAACATTAAAGCTAACATGACTGTGTCGTTGAAAAATGCAAGCTTCATGGCCCAAGACAGAAAAGAGTTCAGGGAGTTCAATGGCAAGACAACGTTTTGGAGAAAATAATACGTCAAATGGCACATCAAGATGGCCTGTAACAATAAGGTGTTTGGTTCAAATCATCCAATTGTCACACTCCTGCCTACACAGCTGTGCAAATGTGTACCTAACTCACACAGTTGGATAAAGTAAACACAGAGAAATGGAAATCTTGTTTTATCAAAGAAAGTTGGAGCTTTAGTTCTATAAGGTAAAATAGAAATCACAAGAAAAGAATGAAATGCTATGAGGATAATATATTGTTTCTTTATTCTAGAACCTTTTTTTTTTTTAAATTGTCTACAATTCATACGTTTCCAAAGTGGACAGTGTTTTGTGGACGCTGAATCTTTTATCCTTTTAGGATGCAATAGTGGATTTATCAACACTTGAGGGGGGCGGGGAGCGCGTTCAGGCGGTCTAGGAAACAGTGTCTTATTATAAAGTAAATTAATAATAGGCCTATATATTCAACAAATTATTATTTTGATGATTTTGCAACATGTGGTACCATATATTATATGGTGGTTTAATTATTACAATACGATTCTTACTAATGTAATGTAATCTCTTATTATTATTCGGAATTTTCCGATTCAAATCATTATATGAAACTGTGCAGATTGTTATTCGAGCATACACTTTATAATCTTTATATATATTCTATGTTTTATCAAACTCGGTATAGCAATAACTGTGTTCAAGTTTATAAAGCAATAACTGTGTTCAAGTTTATAAAGCAATAACTGTGTTCAAGTTTATAAAGCAATAACTGTGTTCAAGTTTATAAAGCAATAACTGTGTTCAAGTTTATAAAGCAATAACTGTGTTCAAGTTTATAAAGCAATAACTGTGTTCAGGTTTATAAAGCAATAACTGTGTTCAAGTTTATAAAGCAATAACTGTGTTCAAGTTTATAAAGCAATAACTGTGTTCAAGTTTATAAAGCAATAACTGCTTCAATTTGAAGCAAACATTGACAACTACATTCTCCACAATTTTACCACAGAAGCAGAAATGTAGCATTAGTTATATTTTAAGTTTCCAATAACAAACGCGGGAAACGGTTATAATTGGGGGGGGGGGGCGTTACAATATTCATGTTTTGCAAAGAGGGCGCGGTGGCCCAAAAAGTTTGGGAATTATGGATTTTATTATCTCCAGGGTTGGTAAGACTCTTCTGGTGAGTGCTACAGTTTTAGAAATACTGAATCGATTTTCATCTGAGTTCCCGCTCGTGTGTTGCCGGGGCCTGAAAGCAGAGCAAATAATAGCAACACTGTTTACCTTCCAAGCATGTCGTAAAAGGCGACTAAGGAGGTTATGGGATGGAGTTGGCTGTCCCATCCCATATAGGGTCAGTGACCCAAAGCCATGCTGAAGTCGGATGTGTCAGGCCGAAAGGCGCAGATATCGCAGCAGTGCTGTAAACCATGACACAGCGCATTCCGTTCTCCGGACTACATCCTGATAATCTGCAGGAGTCTGAGAAGAGAACGAACGCAGAAGAAGAAGATCTGAGTTCCAATGATTGTACAATACTAAAAAAGTTGTCGGATTTGTTGGTGGTAAAGGGCACAGTAATATATAATCTGAGCTACGGGGACCATGAGTGAAAAAAATTCGAGAACCACTGTTCTAGAGCTATTATACAAGCAATTATAGGATGTTTTAAAAATAGGTGGCTGGAATGACCATCTTTAAAAATAAATACATGGTCGAAGACGAATGTGTCGGGCCATTTTCGCAAATAAAACATCGATGTTCCAATTCTTTTTATTATATACTACTGGAAATGGTACTATGAATGTTGCCCTGTTACAAGAGAGATCTCGTGGGAGTTTGAGAACCTATACGAGATACACAATACGAATAAACAGATGCAAATTGCGGTTGAGATGCGGAAATAGGACAAATTGAGCGTATGAAAAACTGGATTGCCTAAAACAAAGGATTTAGTGTGGAAGAAACTGGTCAACAACATCACTATGACAATACCTTTGAAATAACAGAATAACTAACACGTAATAATGTATCGAACGTTTGTAAGATCAAACCAAACTTTGTCTAAACAGGCATGTCATGTCAACGGAACCTCACGTTTATGTTACTATTCACAGACGGTTTGAATGGTTAGAAAGCAAAGGTTTTTATCATGTCATGGCCTTGTGATTTGAAGTTTCAATTGTTAGAAAGCAAAGGTTTTTATTAAGTGCATTGTCTTGTGATTTGAAAATGCATAACATTTATCGCGTTTCTGAATCCAAATAGGATTCCAGGTAGAATCGTGTCGCTGTGTTTAATTATATAATAGTCACCTATTCGTTGCGTGGACCGTAGTGGGGGAAAAAACTGCAACAATCCTTACTTTCCAAGCATGTCATAACAGGTGCATAAGGAGGTTATGGGATGGAGTTTATTATCCCATTCTATTAGAGTCCAAATGACACAAAAGCCATGATTAATTCGGATGTGTCAGGTCGAAAGGCGCATGTATAGCAGTAAAGTCGTAAGCCATGACACAACGTAATCCGTTATCTGTACTACATCCTGTTATTCTGCCGGAGTTTGGAAACAAAGAAAAAAGGTGAATTATATGTTTCATTATCGTATCCTACATTTCACAACGGGCAGCTGTAGCTCAGTTGCCAGAGTACTGACTTCCTAGCCTGAGTATTCTAGGTTCACTTTCCAGGTTAATAGAAATATTTTAAAATCACTAACAGTTCTTAAGTCAACCAAACCTAAGTAAATTGATAGAATAATAATGCAACAAACGGAATTTGAATAAAGTCCGCTCAGATGGCACCCTCGCGTCGAGCAACTTGAGCCAAACGGTCCACATAGCTTGTGAATATATACGTTGGAAGTCTTGACTAATATTGCATGTTTTTAGGGATGCCGTGTAGTCTAAGACGGTAAAGTTGTTGACTCAAGATGCACGGCGAGTCGTTGCCACCTCAACGGATATGGTTTAAATCCCGTGAATTGTATTATGATTTTTCATTATTAAATAATCCTGTATGCTTCTATATTATACAAAGTTTCTGGGTAAAAGTAAGTACAGTGTACAAAAATAAAGTACAGACGTGTTGTTGACCACATCATCCCAAAGTATACCAATGTTAAGTGGACAAAATAAAGATCTAGCACCAAATTCAATCAAATAACGTGGAATAAACATGAACTTTACTTTTGTATGTTTACATTTCCTACTAAAAAAAAGAGAGTTCTGCATATGTTTTGAGTTCAGAAATTCCATCACGCTACCGTGGGGAATCAATTTTTGCAGATCTTGAGAATGATTAATAACATTTCGCCTGTATCGAAAAAATCAATATCGATTTTGGAAGTCATTTTGTCAGCTTCTTTTAAATTCTGACTGTTTGATTAGTAACCAACATCACTGAACAAGAAACATTAATTCTCTGATAGCCTTTCCGTCAACCAGCTAAAAGTATACAATCTTAGTGTCCCTGTCAGTTGCTGGTTATTGGTTGTTCTGGTCTTTCCAGAGAGTGGACAATTCTTCCCATCTCCCCTGGTTACTTTTATTTCTATCATTCTCTGATCATGTACATTGTCTTTTTTGTCAGCATCATTTTCATCGTTTCTCAGCGCTTTCGTGAATGTTTTAATAAATTCAGCTCGGGTTGTTCTCATCACTGTTTTATAGACTTCACATTTACCTGCCAATGCATCAACTCTTTAGTTGCACATGATTCCTGCCAGACAGTAGATCATCTTCTGGAGTTGTTGAGAAGGGTGTCGCACTCTTTTCTTATCATGCATTTTCCAATCTTCCGCAGCATTCTCTGAGAGAATGATAGAATCAATGTACGTGTGTTGATGGTTCTGTAGCGAGCCAAGTGACAACCGCTGTTACTAGTCTATCTCCATTCTCTTGCTCGATGTTGTGGCAGTTCGCATCACATTTTCCCATCACTTTCTTCTCATTGTGGTAGGTGATATATCCCATCCGATTCTGTTTGTTTATCTTATTACTGAGCTCATTGTGTCAATAATTCTATCTTGTGGCTGTGGTAGTGTACCGCGTCTTTTATCCCCTTCTACTGTCAGCCACCTGTCAAAATGTGTTATTTCAGTTTCGAGATTCACTTCTATGGTACGGAGAGAGACGAAGTACGTATGGGATCCCCGAGCACAATGAAGTCAATCCTCTACGCCGTCCTTTTACTGAAGCAAACCCGATATATTGATTTTAAACATATGCTCTTTGTAATGCATATTTTCCTTTGAATCGTACTATTGTGTACGTATTTGTTGTATCCTCCTCCTCTTGGCTTTCCTGTTTATGATGTAATTTCTTACTAGTTTTATCGTTAGAGATTTCACACACTTTTCCTTTTTTTTTGTATACGATATATTCGTTTCATGTTTATAAGATCTTGTGATTTCTCTCGAGATTTGTTTTCCAAAGCTGATATTTATCTTTACTTGATTTTGTATTCCATATTTTAATATTTTTCTACAGGTTTTGATCACACATGCATATTCAATTTTAGGGTGGATGGTTATAATTGCATGCCTTAAATGTATATGACCATGTTTGACTGCCATTAAGATATTTTTTTTAGTTATGAATTGTTTCCTTTCTTTTCATTATTTGTTTACATTTATTTCTTATTGATAGTGGGGGGGGGGGAGCAGTCCATAAATTACGTCTTGTCAATGTTTGTCAATGTTTTGTTCAATGTTTGACCACATTTCCATAGAAATAAAATTGCAGATATCAGGGACCCAATCAACCTCATTTTGCATCCTATCACCCCCCCCTCCCTCCGACCTAAAATTAAGCTGATAGAAGTAAAACAAAAATATATTGGTTTTTTTTCAGTTTCATACTACTACAGAAATTAATTTTCAAATTCAAACAATTTCCTTAGTGTAAAATTAACATTTACGTGAACATTTGTCAAATCTCCCCTCTCCCCTTGTCACGAATCTTTTCCAACCCTTCCTAATTGTTGACGTTTGTTTATGAACATCCGCTAAGCATACATATAGTGTATTTCATTTTTGAATTTGAATATTTCTATATTGATAAAGATGTTTGTGTAAAAATAATTCAAATCACTTATAAATATTCATTGCAACATTTCGAATACATTCTTTTAAATCATAGCTATGTCAATTGCTAATTTGCGAGCGGTATTTGTTTTGAATTGTTGCTATCAGAAAACATACGATAAATTATTGATACACACGTTTAGTGATACACACGTTTAGTGATACACACGTTTAGAAACTCACAGAAACATGGTATATCATGCAGAAAATATGATTTGAATCATGTTCAGGTGGCACCCATCTGAATCGCACTCTGGATAGCTTCGGCATAAACAGGTTGAATGTCTTGTCTAAAAACGCATATTTTTTAGGGATATGGTGTGGTCGAAGACATAATACTTGTTGACTCAATATGCGAGGAGATTGGGTGACATCCGAGCGGACATGAATCGAATACTGATTCCTGCACGATTTTTCTGTATTATAGATCTCGATACATCTAAGTATATTATTCAGAAACAAAATGTCAGTGTTTGATTTCGTGTAGTCGTACATATTTATCTACGACATGCTGAATGATTTCATTATGCAAAGGAGAAAGAGAATCCAACATCATTATATTTTTCTATTGTAATCCAGTTCATAACAATATAAGACCTGTGGGATAATTGAGAAATGATGTTCTAGTATAACTGGTTTTACTTTTTCGTTAATTTCATTGGTCATTATGATTATACCTTTTTTTGTTGACAGCCAATGAAAATCGCGAGAAAAGTACATAATTTTAGGAAGTTGTTTTTCAATTAGACAGCATGTCTTATATATGTCGACACGTCATGATTCAACCTTTACAGATGTCTATACATAGGACAATGTGAATCACAGTCAATCGGTGATTTGCCTGTACGAGACGTTCATTAGTTGCAATTCACTCTTGAGTTTAATCGGTGTGTCTGGCCCTGTCGTGAACACTCTTTCACAAAAATTGATTTAAACACTTTCTGTCCGGACCCGGTTGTGAAAACTCTTTCACAAAACTAACGCCGTTTCGAAACACTCATACACTTCACGGATAAAAGGCAAGGTCCTGGATAAGAGGTGTTCAACTCCATGTCCCTCAGGAAATCAAAATATGACTTTAGGTATTAGACTCCGCCCCTTCCTCCCATGTAACGATTACACAAGGCAACAAAATAAAACTTTTTTTTAATCATCTGAAACCAAAATACACTTTTCTAAAGGATTTTTGGCGCTGATTTCAGATCTGGTATCAGTTTTTTTCTATCACGTCAAGTTTTAAAGTTATGAGTGATGTTAGTTTTCACTGAACTTGGCTGTATTTTTTCGAGAATCGCAAACATCAATTAAGCAAATGATTCACATCTTCTAGACTAAATCAAATATACTCACATCACAGCATAGATATGTAGAATGTTTCTTCAAAAATGCTTGGAATTTGATTTTCTGTTATATTCTTCGCCTGGATTATCACGGAATAGCATCCAGCAGAAGTCGGCCATCATACTCTCATTCCACAAACCTTGATAACGGCGCTCCATTAACTGAATGTCCTGGTGAAAACATTCTCCTTGCTCTTCACTCACCATACCAAGATTTTCTGGGAAGAAATCTACATGGGAGTGCAAGAAGTGCACTTTTAATGACATGCGACAGCCAAGGTTCTGGTAAGAATCTATTAGACGCTGAACTCCTTCCCTGTACGTAGGGGACTTATGATTACCAAGAAAGTTTTCACAGACCCACTTGAATGCCTCCCAGGCTTCTAGCTCAGCTCCTGACAGAGACAGGATCTGCATTGTGAACAGCTGTGTTTTCACTGCATTCCTCCCCATCTTGCATAGATACGAGTCCACCAGAAGGAGGTAAAGGAATAGGCAATGAATCGTCATGTGGAACAGGCCTGATGGCAGAATCTAAGCTAGGATATACAATGTTCTGTTTATTTTTAGCAGAGAATCCATTTGTGTTCACCAGACAAAAGTAGCAATCATTGACATGGTCTCGCGGTTCCCTCCATAACATTGGAATTGCAAATGACATAGCTGCCTTGCGGCCATTTAGCCAGTCACGTAGTCCGCTTGAACAACTGGTACATATGATATGTGGAGCCCAAGATTTATCCTGATCACCCAGTGGACAGCCAAAATACAATATGTATATCTTCTTTAGATCATCTGAAATTGTGCGCCGCTGTGATTTCGTCACAAATGAACCACACACAAAACAGAAACAGTTTGGATGATTGATGCATCTTCTAGGCATGATAATAAGTTAATAAGTACACAAAATAAGTTATCAAGTACACAAATGCAAGGTTTTTGCAACCTTTAAAATAAAAGAAAGTACAAAATAACGAAATCTCATAATATACTTGTCGTAATTACTTTGAGCAAACACCACACGTGTATAAATGGATTTACTATCCTATCGAATACACAAAAATGGTAGCATCGATACTAAATCTGAACAAAATTGTAACAGCCAGTAATAAAGTATCGATACCAATCTAAATAAAACATTGTACTCGATTTGTGGTCATAACCACTGTTGAAAGATATTATAATTAGCTATTACAAAAAAATGTTACGTGGTAGAAAAAAACTAAAGACAGATTTGAAATCAGCTAACCAAATACTACAAAACCCATATAAAATTATCTGTGATGATTTTTGTGTGTTGCCTTGTGTTATACGTAGAAGAGTCATCACATTCCTCATGCAAAGAAGGAATTACACTCGGAGGAGGGTGAAAGACCTGCCTCTTTATAAAAATATACTTCCTTACTTATGATATATCTACGGCCCTGTTAACAGGCATGCACCACCATACTGAAACTTCATTCGCCGATGAATTTCTATATGTTTCAACCGTTCAGTGAGTTTTAGAAAAAAAAACCCCACTTAAAACAACATAACAGAATACTGCCATTCTTACGTACATGTCAGTACTGAAGCGACAGTCTTTAACCTGCATTTATAACGTTACATGCTTGTCTGGTAGAGCAGTTGTGGAAGATGTACGGTGAATTTTTTAATTCCTTGTCAGCTGCTAGAATCTGGGACTGTAGCACTGTATTGCGAAAAACGAACGGCATATAAGAATCAAAACTTAGTTCTTATCAACTGCTGGAGTCTGGGAGTGTAGCGTGGTGTTGCAAGAAACGAACGGCATATAGGAATCAAAAGAAGAGTTATCAAAGAAGCAGTTAATACAGAAAAATAACAGTAACAATTGCGCATGCGGTTGCGTCTGTGGGTCTCACCAATGGCTCATTAGACAAACCAACCATGCAACAGAAAACCTTAGTAGATGACATGCCTTTACATTGAGGTTATCTTCAAGAGGTAAACAAACAGCAAGGAAGGGAACTGGCCACCCCGCCTAATAGTTGCTGCGACTTAGTACATGAAGAGTTATCTTTATCCCCGATGCCAGATGCCATGGGACCTACCTTTACCTTTATCTTCTTATAGAAGCTTCATGGCACGTCATCTATACAATCCTGTAGTCGTAACCTTCGATAACAGTTACTATATTGTTCTGACAGGCCGACATTGTGCTTGAACTATTTACGGGCACGGCGTGGGTGGGCTGAACAACAAAGAAACCTGTCGCAAGGGCCAGAGCTGTACCCTGATGTCGACGTCTGTTTCGGTAGCATTAGACTCGAAACACCATCGAGTAACTGGCTGCTGGAACAGAGGACGGAGCAATTATGGGAATGTCCCACGTGCTTTGATGCGAGTTTTTAATCAAGAATCAGCAACAGCCACATTTACTTCATGCTTAAAAAAAATATTGATTATGATATCGTACACCTATGGACTTGTATGAAAATAATGTTTGTCTTCATCAAAATACATCATGATGAACACTCTTTTGGACATTCATTTTTACAGCAGCATTACCTTTTATTGATGGACTCTCTTTCGACATCTTTACCAATCAAATTTTCAGGCTACAAGACAATGTCTAGATTATTCCAATTTCGTTGACACTTCTAAGGTTTTCATTTGAGACAACATTAGAAATATAATTGATTTCTTCTTGGAATATTGAGTTCAATATTTTTCTAATGGGTCTGTCCATTAAGTACGTCAACAAATTGACGGAAGGGGCACTAAAACAATTTGAAAAGAGGGTGAGGTTTGAACAAATGTGCTTTTATACACCAATTACATTTCAACAAAATTTGTAACATTTAAAAACAGATTTTGTAGTTTTTTCGTACTTTGCACATTGTTTAGGAGGGTAAACATTTGTTTTCGATAATTAAGCATGGATGGTGAGGGGTGGGGGGACGAGGGAGGAGGGTGTCTCTAAATTCTGATCAGTTGTTGACAGGGGAGAAGCAGGTAAAACATTTGGTGCAATATTTTTGTCGTATTTAATGGACATTCCCAATGTTGCGTTACTATGATATCTATTGCCTGTGCCATGGGGAGATGTGATTATGAGTCTAGCGATATACGACTTGTCTTCAGGTTGATCAACTGTCATTGGCGGAGGAAGCCAACCATTACCAAATACATACTGAAATCGGACCTGTTGAAAATCGCAAATATCGCAGCTTTTCTCTAAATTAGCGACACAAAGTACTTCCCCGAATTGATCGACATAATAAATTGAAATCTAAGTCTAATTGAAATCTAATTAGAGGTAACTCAGAAATAAGTGGGATAAGCTCATTGGCTAAATAAGATTTTGTGGTCCTCCATGTACATATTATCAGAAATAAGTGGGATAATCTCATTGGTTAAATCAGATTTTGTGGTCCTCCATGTACATATTAAAGGCAACACACAAAAATCATCACAGATAATTTTATATGGGTTTTGTAGTATTTGGTTAGCTGATTTCAAATCTGTCTTTAGTTTTTTTCTACCACGTAACATTTTTTTGTAATAGCTAATTATAATATCTTTCAACAGTGGTTATGACCACAAATCGAGTACAATGTTTTATTTAGATTGGTATCGATACTTTATTACTGGCTGTTACAATTTTGTTCAGTCTCGGGTCACGTGATTTAGTATCGATGCTACCATTTTTGTGTATTCGATAGGATAGTAAATCCATTTATACACGTGTGGTGTTTGCTTAAAGTAATTACGACAAGTATATTATGAGATTTCGTTGTTTTGTACTTTCTTTTATTTTAAAGGTTGCAAAAACCTTGCATTTGTGTACTTGATAACTTATTTTGTGTACTTATTAACTTATTATCATGCCTAGAAGATGCATCAATCATCCAAACTGTTTCTGTTTTGTGTGTGGTTCATTTGTGACGAAATCACAGCGGCGCACAATTTCAGATGATCTAAAGAAGATATACATATTGTATTTTGGCTGTCCACTGGGTGATCAGGATAAATCTTGGGCTCCACATATCATATGTACCAGTTGTTCAAGCGGACTACGTGACTGGCTAAATGGCCGCAAGGCAGCTATGCCATTTGCAATTCCAATGTTATGGAGGGAACCGCGAGACCATGTCAATGATTGCTACTTTTGTCTGGTGAACACAAATGGATTCTCTGCTAAAAATAAACAGAACATTGTATATCCTAGCTTAGATTCTGCCATCAGGCCTGTTCCACATGACGATTCATTGCCTATTCCTTTACCTCCTTCTGGTGGACTCGTGCAAGCAGTGTCCAAAATATGCCCCTTGTTGATCCACAGAAAATATTTCTGCCACCTCTCCATATTAAGCTAGGACTGATGAAAACCCTTGTGAAGACCATGGGTAAGACAAACTCAGAAGGTTTTCAGTACCTTGTTAATAAATTCCCAAACATCACTGCTGCAAAAATGAAGGAAGGGATATTTATAGGTCCACAAATCAGATCTGTTTTACAAGATGAAGGTTTCAAACAGTCTCTGTCAGGAGCTGAGCTAGAAGCCTGGGAGGCATTCAAGTGGGTCTGTGAAAACTTTCTTGGTAATCATAAGTCCCCTACGTACAGGGAAGGAGTTCAGCGTCTAATAGATTCTTACCAGAACCTTGGCTGTCGCATGTCATTAAAAGTGCACTTCTTGCACTCCCATGTAGATTTCTTCCCAGAAAATCTTGGTATGGTGAGTGAAGAGCAAGGAGAACGTTTTCACCAGGACATTCAGTTAATGGAGCGCCGTTATCAAGGTTTGTGGAATGAGAGTATGATGGCCGACTTCTGCTGGATGCTATTCCGTGATAATCCAGGCGAAGAATATAACAGAAAATCAAATTCCAAGCATATTTGAAGAAACATTCTACATATCTATGCTGTGATGTGAGTATATTTGATTTAGTCTAGAAGATGTGAATCATTTGCTTAATTGATGTTTGCGATTCTCGAAAAAATACAGCCAAGTTCAGTGAAAACTAACATCACTCATAACTTTAAAACTTGACGCGATAGAAAAAAACTGATACCAGATCTGAAATCAGCGCCAAAAAATCCTTTAGAAAAGTGTATTTTGGTTTCAGATGATTAAAAAATGTTTTATTTTGTTGCCTTGTGAATTATCAGAAATAGGTGGATACTCTCATTGGTTAAATCAGATTTTGTGGTCCTCCATGTACATATTATCAGAAATAGGTGGATACTCTCATTGGTTAAATCATATTTTGTGGTTCTCCACGTGAAGAATAGTATGTGCTTGGACAATACATTCTGTGTAAATTATTGAACAATTTCAAGAAAGGCAAATAATTATCCAGTTTTTAGATGTTTTCCAAGACACCATTGATTTATTGTTCTAGCACCATTGCTTAAATCATCAGTCCAAGAACAAAAAAAGGAGCATAACTCCAATACATATTTTATCGTTTTCTTAATAAAGTTTCATGCTTTGATTTGGAAGAAAACGTCTGTCACAGAGTGATAACGTAGGAGGACTTAGAAGGGGGATATCCTGACACGTCACTCGTGAAATATTTATGTTGCATAGCAACGTGAATACATAACCCCGTAAATTATCCAGTAATTTACGTATTGGTAATGAATTTGATTCTAGAAACAAAGGGAATGAATGTCTCAATCACATACATAAGGACGTTACATGGCGATGTATTAAATAAGTATAGTCTTACAGAAACATACGTAATATTGCAGGCTGGAACAGGGGAGAATGTATCCAGCAAATAAGTATAGTCTTAAAGAAACATACGTAATATTGCAGGCTGGAACAGGGGAGAATGTATCCAGCAAATAAGTATAGTCTTAAAGAAACATACGTAATATTGCAGGCTGGAACTGGGGAGAATGTATCCAGCAAATAAGTATAGTCTTAAAGAATCATACGTAATATTGCAGGCTGGAACTGGGGAGAATGTATCCAGCACATAAGTATAGTCTTAAAGAAACATACGTACTATTGCAGGCTGGAACTGGGGAGAATGTTAGATTGTGGAAAGACAGCATTGACAGTCAGAAAAGAAATGATGACATGTGACACTATAATTTTGGCGTTGATGGAAATACAATGAATTGGAGTAGGGCAGGTAAGACTGACATCTTCATTTTTCCTTTCAATTTCCCGTAGAGCATTGGGTTGCAATACTAACATTAGAGGAGTTGTATAATTTTAATCAAATGTCTCCTGATTTCTACTTCACATGTTTCGTCAACAATAATATCATGTCTCAAATATTCATGCAAACACGTTTCCCATAACAAATATAATATTCATACAAACACGTACAAATTCCAATAACAAATACAATATTCATACAAACACGTACAAATTCCCGTTACAGATACAATATTCATACAAACACGTACAAATGTTCGTAACAAAAGCTGAAATCCATACACACACGTTTTCTGTAACAAATACAGTGAGTTGAATACTTACCGACTATATACACAATATCCATTTCAAATAGAAATACAACTTTTCTGAAAAAGTGTATTGAGTTTTAAGATAGTATTAATCACGTCTGGAGAGTAGATGACCACAATTCACTTTTAAGATAACATTTCAAGCTGCCAATCTGGTCAGACCGTCACAATGTTTGGGAACATCAGTTACACGAAGTATGAGAAATCTATTCTTGGCGCTTAATTTGGACTAAGAAACTTGTTTCATTTTTTATTTCAGAACAGTAGCGTACTGAAGTTTGTTGGCATCTCCGATGATGTTTACACCATTGGAGTTTGTTTCAGCAATCTTTTAATGTACATTACTGGCTTCCAATATCAGCCAATCTCTTACGTCCACTAAATTGTATGATTCTAGGTAAGAGCATAACTTAAAATAATAACCCCACAATCACTGATATTTGTGTGTCCTCCGATGATGCAACATGACTAAAGTACTCGCGAAATAATATAGAATAATGAAAACAATGTCACAGAGAGAGATATTCACTTTTCTTAGCACCGAAACAGATATATGTGGCCACTTGTAAACATACTTTGAGTCCAGACAGCCCCTCCTATTTTTGAAATACGATCCAACATCTGCGTCTATTTCTCACCAACGCGTGATTTAACGCGGGTACACTCGCTCACACGAAGCGTAGACCCTGTGCTTTCTCAACTGCTGTCGAAATCGGAGAACAAGAGACAGCAGATATGTTTAGAGGGACACCTAAATGCACTTCTTAAGGTTTTCTTACCTTACCGTGGCTCTATTTTGTCATGTACCTTGGCCTGAATCGTGTGTGTACTTTGCACTTTCTCTATTACCTTTCATCATTTCATTTACCCACTCCCTTCTGCCTACACTCTCTAGTATTTTTGTGTGTGCTTTAATTATATCTGTCTCTTCTATCATTTGTGAAGATTTAGCATGAGGACATTAAATGCATAGGACTCTTAATATTTAGAATATCAGCTTCACTGAGAAAACAAATACATGAACACAAGAGTAGATACACTTGCGATACATTCTATTTTCATATCATTGATGTGTGAATTATATAGTTAGTTAGCTACTGTGTTACATGTTGTGTTAGTGAATTATATAGTTAGATTGTTCTATAGTTAATTACTTGTTATACAGATTGTTACTTGGTTGTATATTTAGTTAGTTTGCTATATAGTTTGTTACTTTGATATATTTGTTTACTTTGTTATATAAATAAGTTCTATGTTATATAATAACTACTCTTTTATATAGTTAGCTACTTTGTTATATAGCTGGTTACTTTGTCATATAGTTAGTCACTGATTATTATATAGTTAGTTTTATAGTTAGTTCGGTCAATTTTTGACACGAATGCCGTCAATGTTTGATACATTTTTTTACCGTCCCCTCCCCAACAAACACTTCTCATAATTCAAAGATCGCACCACCCACCCTTGCATAATAATGTGTATAAATTAAATCCTCGTCCCCGCCACAATTTTATTTTCAGACGAAGTGAGACAAAACTACCATATTATCATTCAGATTAGCAAAATTTAATTGATGTATGAAAACCGTTTCGTTCACGTCAACTCCTGCCAACAACTGCTCCCACTTTCCCTCTGTCAATAACTGACTAGTTTTTACCCCCCCTCATCCTTGGCAACTTCTTAAGTATTAGAAATACCCCCTACCTAATTATGTCATAATATTTCCCCCATCCCCCACCTGGGGATAAAACGGTCTCGCAGTGCTCTCGTGCAGACCCAGGGTTAGCAGATAACCAAGATCCTAAAAGTATCTCCTTGTGGTGCACCCTGGAAAAAGAAATACAGCTATTCTTGCTGTATTCCTGACCAACACTTTTAGGCTTGTTTCCGTGGATGTGGAGGCTGTAAATAGAATGAGAATAATTTGCAAATAGACAGACAATATCTCCGAGACCGCAAAGCTGGTACAACAAACAGCAGTGTCGACACACAGTGATATAAGACATCTGTGTATTCCGCTTCGGTCAGCCAAAAAAAGCAGGAACATTGGAGAGGTGGCCAATGACAATGACCCGAATATTGGTAGATCCCTCTAAGACGTGGTGATACTATGAGTACACATTGAATCTGGAAAAGGTAATACGCTCTAGAGGGCAACTGTTGCGCACGTGAATCTATATAGTGGCAACGAAGCTGCAATTGTCCAGCACGAGACCGAATGGCAGAAGTGCTGTTCATTCACGGGAACACACAGAACCCCCTCATGCCGCATCGTATTTGACCCCATTCAAAGTAGGAGTCATGACCCAGGTGCCGGAAACGCCACTTGAACATGCACTCCTGGGTATAAATAAAAACCTTTGAATATAGCTCCCTATTGCGCACAGTCAAGCGAGGATAACTCATGAATAAGTTCTCATGAGTCTTCCCCACTTGATTTCTGGACATTGATACTGAGTGGATCAACAGGACAAGCATTGGACAAATTTAGAGGAGCGCATTATTCAAATTTCTGACATAAGCAGTGTTGATACTCGGACTATGGACGATGCGGGTAACGCAGGAAGGGGAAAAAGTTACTAACGACACTGCATACATAGCCCAACTGGACAGTCGCCGTTGGCTAACACGGCTCATTCACAGAGAACTGGGTTTAGAACCTAAGGGTACTTCACTACTGCGACTCTCCTGGTCCGAGATAGTCGTACTCTACCTACTTCTTTGGTAAAATACGCAATGGCGAAGAGTCTAAATACACAAGCTCGCCTGACGATGGATTGAAAAGCCATCACAAGCAGACACGAGGCGAGTGCGTGAAAAATGCACAGATCAAACGATCCTGACGTTTTTGTCAAATCAGCACCTCGTCTTAGAAAGATGTATTAACCCTGAGTCTAATTCGACGGTCACTGTTAGTCAACACGGTTCATACAGAAGAAATTAGGTATGGGACCTAAGGACACGTAGGGTTGTAATGGAATCGTCTTCCTATACGAAAAGCAGCTCTCTGACTACGATACGTCTTGTCAGAGGAAAGAAACAGGCAACATATCAGCTCGCCTCGTGACATGTACCCTTCTGAGTAGAAAGCTCCTTCATTAGGCACTTGCATTAAGCAGAAATCTGAAGTCTTGATATGAAAGATAGCTCAGAAAAACTACCAAGCTGCACATAGTAAGTAAGAGCTAATCACTCAAAATTCCTGGGGTTATTGACAAACAAATCCCCTCCCCCACCCGAAACAAAATTGTTTTTCTGAAAATGTGCGAAAATAATGTTTTAATTTCAAATTCGCACCATTTAATTGCTGTACAATAGCCATTTTTAAAAACTCATTTAAACTCATTTTTAAGTTTACATTTGTAAACTCTCCCTCCCCCACCCCCTTGTCATCAACAGTGAAACTTGTGAAGGCACACTCAACCCCTCCCATCCCCCCGCAATTGTTAACGTAATTTATGAGCCACCCCTGAGATAGTAATATAATTATTATATATATAGTTACAGTGTTATATGTTTAGTTAGTTGCTTATATAATTAATTATACTAACGAGCCAACAATTTAGTCACATAGACAATTGTATTAAGAAAAAGGCAATCTTATTTTGTTGGCCACTTCATGAGACAGGCAGGTTTAGAGAACATAGTCACAACAGGCAAAATTAAAGGCAACAGAGACAGAGGGCTACAACGTGGGAAAATAGCAGATAGTTTGACAACCTGGCACGGCAAGGAAACAACGATCTTGATACATAATACTGTGGACAAAGAGCTGTGGAGAGCCATGACCGTCTACGGCAGTCGGCATAGCACATGATGATAATTAGGCAATTATATAGTTAGTTAATTATATAGTTAATTACATTACTATTTTATATGTTGTATAGTTTATTAATTTTATAGCAAGTGTTATTTTCAGTTGGTTGTTTCTATAGTTAGTTGCTTAGTTAATTACATTTATAGTTAATTATATAGTTAATTCGTTATATACTCAGTTAGTTTTATACTCAGTTATATAATCAGTCATTTCTATAGTTAGTTATTTATATAGATAATTATATAGTTATTTAAAATATTTTATATAGCTAGTTTTATAGTTAGTTGTCAGATCAACACGATTGCACATGTGAAAAACATCTGAGGTGTTGTACCTTACATATTTGGATGACCACTTGCTTTACAATCGGCAGAAACGGATCTGATAGTGATGAGGATGTGCAGAGTAGACTAGAACACATTTAACTCTAGTGCACCAATCCTTCCAAGGCAAAGATAATCTGATTCTCTTTGAACAAGATAGTTGCAAGCACACCGCCAGCTGCACGGGCATCAATATTAACAGGTGGCAAATCATGAAATAATTAGGAATCATGTTTGATAGAAACATGTCAAAGGTGTCATTCAGAAGGCTATATATAAGAAGGTTATCCGTGCAATTAGACATGGCTTCAGCAGAGATGCAACAGAAGGACCCTTTTCTGCTGATGCAGACATTGATACTATCTGTGATAGACTACAGTCTATGGTTACTTACACTGTCGCACCATTTAAACATTTGTCTACTGTCGTCATTCCATGTCCGAACTATCCAAGAACATTTACAGCTCAAATAGGGCTAATTAGCCATCTACGAACTCATAATCAAGGAAATAACTCTAACTGAATTTTCAAAAGTGGATGTAACAAATGGTCATCAACACCTGTGATGGACAACAACACACAATACTGTCGCAAATACAGGTTGATATATTGGAGAAGGTGCAAAGTGAGGCCACGAGGGCAGTTGTAAGATGCACCATACATAACCCATGACTACTATCACGTTTCTTCTAGACGTGAATTACATAAAAGTAAAACATTGAGTAACGTTGGTGAAAAAATACCCAGAAGTTGTCAACAATAACCGCCACAATTTTCACAAACCTCTAGATAACACAAAAGGAGTGTAAAACAAGGAACGTCTTAAATGGCAGAAGCAGCAGATACTCTACTTAGAATCTTCGAACTAGAAGTAGGAAGGAGATGTAAATAGTTGGAGGTAAGCAAAGATAGAAAGTCTTGACAAATGTAATGTAGCAAAGAAAAGAATGTCGAGATAGGGCAGCAACTAAGACCGAGAGGAGGATACAGGAACGCACACAGTTGTACTCAGAGCCACACGATATACTTACACAGGCATCTCAGTAATAAAACAAACACATAGGAGCAGATGGGAGGTGTTCTCGTCACACGTAATAGCCAGAAAGTTGAGTAGAAATATGCTGCATATCCTACAACAATATCAAGCATGAAAGTGGCAAACAGCAGTGTCAACATGGCTCTCACTTGATTGACAAAGCAACCAAAAGCACCCACAGTTTATATATTCATGATCGTCATTGGGGGAGGGGGCATGCCGGCTGGTGTAGGCAATCATGACTCTCCACAGTTCTTAATCTCCAATATTATGTATAAAGATAGTTGTTTCCCTGTTTTGCCAGGTTGTTAAACTAATATTTTCTCACGTTGTCGCCCTCTGATTCTATTGCCTTCCATCTTGCATGTTCTCCAAACTTCCTTGTCTCATGAAATGGCCAAAAATGATTATTGTCTTCACTTATATTATTGATTAAGCTCCGTTTCGCATTCGACTTTTTCAACACCACATTAGTTTTCTTGGCTGTCCATGATATTCTCAGAATTCATCTGTAGAACCACATCTCTATTGCCTCTAATTTCCCACGTTCCTTTGTTTATTGTCAAAGACTCGCATCCATATGTTAGTATTGAGGTTATACAGCACTGCAGAACTCTCTTCCTCACCTCTAATGACAATGTAATATTACACAGTATATTTTTTCATTTTTCTGAATGTTGTTTTTGCCTGTCCTATTCTGATTTCTATTGAACTTCTTCCGTCTATTGTACTCGTTATACCTAAAAATTTGAATTAGTTGACCTGTTTGAATACTATATCATTCACTTTGATCTTACAAAATTGTTGTATTTTGTTTCTTTAAAATAACCATTACTTCTTTTTTCTTAATATTTAGGAAGAAGCTTTTCTCTTTACTTTCTTTGTCTACTACATTAATTAATTCTTGAAGGTCGTCCTCACTTTTAGCAATCAGAACAGTGTCATCCGCATATCTCAAATTATTTATGTTATGACTTTCAATTGATATTCCTGGGGTATCAACTATTGCACGCATTATGTTTTCACTGTGTAAAAAGAAAATGTCTGGTGAAAGTACACAACCCTATATAATTCCTTGTTTTATTTGTTGAATGGGGCCAAATTTATTTCTTACTTTTATTCCTGCTGTTTATTGCCAGTACATGTTCTTCATGATTCTTATACCCTTACTACCGATATTCAAATTCTCTAGTATGCGTATAACTTCATTACGCTTAATTTTATCACATGTTTTTGTGTAGTCTATAAAACAGAGGTACATATCTGTTTTTACTTCTTTAGATCTCTATATTATTTACTTCAAAATATATTTAGCATTGTTGGTACCTTTGCCTTCTACGAAGACACTATGTTTTGAACGTATTTCTGTTTTTATTTTGTTTCTCACTCTCTTTGTGATGATTCTGAGAAGTATTGTTGTTTATTTACTCATGAAGCTGCTTGTACGATGTTCTTCCCATTCGGTGGTGCATGGTGTCTTTAGTAAGTCTATACATATGAATCTCATGACGTCATCGGGTATGTGTCCGCTATTATATATGTCAATCAGCACATTTGTGATTATTTCAGATAATAATTACTAATTGAAAACTAATATTGGATATATATATATATATATATACAATCATGCCGGTAGATAAAGAAGACGGGGGGCAGGTTGGGGTTAGAGAGGCGTTACCCCCACCTTACCCCCACCCCCTTATCAAATCGAGCATGACTTCTTAGAAACTTGGCCAGAAGGCGGGCACATAGCCTTAATCCTCACACCCTCTCTATTTTCCTACCGATTTGTCTCAAAGAGAGTATCAAATGTTTGCATCACAAGGAATATCTGAGGCGCAACCACGCAGATATACCCCATTTTTATAAAGATACTTCTTCCCCCAATCCGCCATAGGAGATTGTATCTAAAACTCTGTATAAAATCATGAATTATTAAAATAAAGAAGGTTTAGAGCTTACTGAAGTTTCCTGGTGCTTTTTAGTTATCAAAATAATTATAAACTACTCTTTTATTATATTTGTTTTAATCAGCCAAGTTGTATCATTCTTCAGTATAACTGTAATGTCTACATTTTATTAATTACTCTAGGGGCGCATGGATGAAGAAAACAAATGGGAAAACATTCCTTTCTCATCTGCGTTCTTTTTCTAACTCCTGCAGATTAACAGTTTATATTTATAAAGGCGTGGACAGACAACATCAAGAAATGGACAGGGCAAGATATTTCCACACTCATCCGCATCGCTGAGGATAGAATTAACTGGAGGACTCTGTGTGCTGAGGCATCCAATGTGGTACACCTACTACCCTGAAGGGTTATGGGTTTATTGTTTGATTGATTGATTGAGATTAACATGACACAATCCGGAGACTTAAACGTGCTGTGTCATTATCTATAACGTAGCTGCAATATATGCGTCTTATTTCCGACACATCCGACTTCAGCCTGGTTTTTCAGCCACTTAACCAACTATGTGATGAGACAGCCAATCGATCTAAAAATCCCCGTTAGTACACCACCGACTACATACATGACATGTCAAAGTGCTGCTAATATTTTATACCCTTCCTGGTTTCTGTAACACGTGTTTAAGAAAGGAAAGAAATGGCAAGTATAGAATTGTTTGTATTCATACACCAATTATTTGTTGATACAGTTCTGAAGCTAAATGATTTATTCATTAAATGGAGCTCCTGAACGTGCACTATCCCAGGCTCCCAGAATGTTATACATATCCCATACACAGACTAGCAGCAATTTTCAGGATATCTCACGCCCCCACACCCAATTTGTTTCGTTAGAACTTCACGTGCTTCAGCTTTTCAATCATTCGTGTTTTATCGCTATTCCAACCCCGCCATAGCGCAGTTGCAAGTCAAAGTAATCAACATTTTCCATCTAGCCTCCACTTTCACAAAACAACTAAGGATGTGGCTAGATTTTGAGATTTCACGAACTGTGCATATATGAGGTTAACTTGACAAGTTTGCATTCTAAAAAAAAACGCTTGGTCACGGAGCAGTGGTTAAGCCACTAGTTTTGTGGTAAAGAGGTTTCAGGTTTGATCTCGGGTCGTGACGTCCTGCTTACAAGTGTAATTTTTTACGCTTGCAGCCGTCCACCTAAAAATGAAAGTGGTAAAATCATAGAATCTATTAGTTACCAACGCCGAAGTCGGTTGTGTTTGCACGAATAAAACGGCCACACAACGCGTTTCCATCCTCTGGACTATATCCTGCTGGAAATCTAGTAGAACCATTATCCTTCTGTAAGAGAGACCCGGAGGGAATTTGAGTTGAACGTCACAAAATATAACATACAGCTTATAATCAGTGCTTACCTGTTTTACTTTCAGCTAATAATCAGTGCTTACCTGTTTTACTTTCAGCTTATATTCAGTGCTTTCCTGTTTTACTTTCAGCTTATAATCAGTGCTTTCCTGTTTTACTTTCAGCTTATAATCAGTGCTTACCTGTTTTACTTTCAGCTTATAATCAGTGCTTCCCTGCTTTACTTTCAGCTTATAATCAGTGCTTCCCTGTTTTACTTTCAGCTTATAATCGGTGCTTCCGTTTTACTTTCAGCTTATAATCAGTGCTTCCCTGTTTTACTTTCAGCTTATAATCAGTGCTTCCCGGTTTTACTTTCAGCTTATAATCAGTGTTTACCTGTTTTACTTTCAGCTTATAATCAGTGCTTTCCTGTTTTACTTTCAGCTTATAATCAGTGATTCCCTATTTTTATACACCTATTAAATTATTTGAATTTGAAACATTTTTCGAAAAATAATTTTAAAAATCGTGTAGTTTTTATTTGTATCGTACTTTTTCTGCTGAAACATTTTAAGGTGGGTAGAGGGGAGAGGGTTTTGTAGTAAAACTTTGTTTACGTTATTAAGTAGGGGTGTCCCTAAATTCTGGACAGTTTGTTTGCGTAAGTAAGTCGCGGGTGCCCCTAAAACCTTGACAGTTTTTTTTAACAGGGGGGGGGGGAATGTGTTGACACAATTTATGGACAGCCCCAAATGTCGCACCCAAGTTGTAAGTCGACACTATACATTCTGATCTTCAGACTATCTCAATCCTGCTCACAAGAGTATGAGAATGAACACAGAAGAAGAAGATATATTCAAGAAACCACAGTTATACATGTACGTGCAATCCTTATACATTTATGTGTACTGTTTATATATTTAGGTGCACTTTTATGCATACACTACACTTTCCGAAATTAAAAAAATCCTGTAGGAACCATGAATTGAACCCGGGACCTAAGACAATGAATCACACGGCCATGAACTCACAACAGTTTTTACTACACCTCTCTTAGAAACACGCACGCTCATTGGTTTTTATTTTGTTTTGTTTTGTTTTCATTTTGTTTGGTTTCATTTCATTACTTAAATAAAGTAGTTATTACTATCATGTTCCACTTTGTGTGTGTGCATGAGTGTGTTTGTCTGTGTGCACGTGGGTGCGTTCGTGCCTGTGTGTGTGTGTGTGTGTCTACCGTACACGAAATGATAATAAAATTATATAAAACATCCCTGGAATGCAACAAGATGAACGAACACTAAATAAACAAATTAAAATATGTTGAATATGTGGTACTGTTAGTTAGAAGTGAAGAAAAACTTGCAAACCTGTGATCAGCTCAGAAGTAAGATATCAACCTGTAAATATAACAATTGTTGTTTTTGTTAGCAAGTTGACCAAACTGTGACAGTCAACATATATCAGACAGGTTTGGCTAATTGGAAACAGCTTCTAAACTGTCTCACTGGAATTTTCCCGTGATTTGTATTGATCATTTATACTTTGTGTCGGCAGACACAATAAAAAACAAGGGAAAACTTAAATGGTTCATTTTAAAAAGCTGTTTCCCAATTAGCCAACTTGTATAAAGTCGATGGTCACGACTTCCTTGTACCCGATTTTACCCTAAACGTGACCTTCCTATTAAGCCGGCTTTCTATGCCATAGTACGTCACTGAGTAAGGCCAATCCCACTCTGTTTTATTTTCTGGTCTAGGATAAAAGAAGAGGTTCAAAAGTAACGTCATTGTACTTGGGGTTTCCTCATGTGTACTCCGCCCTTCATAAAGAAGCGGTACGCCATATAATACATATAAGGATGGGAAGATGTCGGCATAGACTGTCAAACATTTCCGTCGCCAAAGTGGATGGAGCAAGGAAACAGATATTATATGTAACAATATGGATGGAGCAAGGAAACAGATAATATATGTAACAATATGGATGGAGCAAGGAAACAGATATTATATGTAACAATATGGATGGAGCAAGGAAACAGATATTATATGTAACAATATGGATGGAGCAAGGAAACAGATATTATATGTAACAATATGGATGGAGCAAGGAAACAGATAATATATGTAACAATATGGATGGAGCAAGGAAACAGATAATATATGTAACAATATGCATGGAGCAAGGAAATAGATAATATGTAACAATATGGATGGAGCAAGGAAATAGATAATATGTAACAATATGGACGGAGCAAGGAAATAGATAATATGTAACAATATGGATGGAGCAAGGAAATAGATAATATGTAACAATATGGATGGAGCAAGGAAACAGATATTATATGTAACAATATGGATGGAGCAAGGAAACATATATTATATGTAACAATATGGAAGGAGCAAGAAAACAGATATTATATGTAACAATATGGATGGAGCAAGGAAACAGATATTATATGTAACAATATTGATCGAGCAAGGAAACAGATATTATATGTAACAATATGGATGGAGCAAGGAAACAGATAATATGTAACAATATAGATGGAGCAAGAAAACAGATATTATATGTAACAATATGGATGGAGCAAGGAAACAGATAATATGTAACAATATGGATGGAGCAAGGAAACATATATTATATGTAACAATATGGATGGAGCAAGGAAACATATATTATATGTAACAATATGGACGGAGCAAGGAAGCAGATATTATATGTAACAATATGGATGGAGCAAGGAATTAGATAATATTAAGGTGAATGTTTCGTTAAACAATGAAAAACTCTGCCGTTGGTATGTGCCTTGCTTGCGTAAATGGAAAGCTGGCAGATCGTTAACAGTTGTAAATACCTTGCAGCCAATGGATCTTAAATTATTATCCGTATTCTCCGTCAGATAAGGGTAGTTATTCAGTAACGGAAATCAAAGTCTATTTAACATACGAACACTGATGCACTAATTTCTGTTAATGTAAGAACTTACATATGCATGTCGTATTATTGTGAAATTATCTTTAAACAGGGCAGCGGGGGGGGGGGAGCTAATGAATGTATAATTCTGATTGTCTGTCCTACAAGACCTTGACAGTGATAGAATGACATACTTAAAAGAAACCATATACGAGAAATAAACAACAAATGAAGGCTAAAAATGCAGTAGATACCATTCCACTGTGGTGTACTAGGAAATGAGAAGGCATATAAGCTGGCGAGGGATGAAACAATACAGGAACAAAAAGGCCAAGAATTCAACTATCAAGAAAATAGGACCCTCATCAAAACCATCAGGAAAGTTGACCACCCAAAAGACAACTATCAATATCTTGACAGAGCTGAGCAGGTTATTAACTTCCGCATCAGGACATGACACAGCAGACTAAACAACCACTTAAATAGATTAATACTAGTTCCACCACCTCTGTGCCCACATGGACAGGCAGCACAAACAGCGGAACATATCCTGCAAGACTTCAATACACAAGCCAGTTAAGGGAGGAGCACTGACACACAGAGACGGATATCCACAGAAAACTGTATGGTAGCACTGAAAAGCTCTGAAATACAGCAGCATACATTAAAAAACCAGACGTTCTGTGTAGACAGAGTGCGAAAGAGACGAAGAAGAAGAAGATCAGCACAAGTATATCTAACGAAGCACAAACGTTTCAGAATCACTGATCAAGTCTAACGTATTCCAGAAGGTAAGAATCACAAAGAATAGAGGCTTTGACTTTTGGGAAAACCCACTGACTCGTCCATGATACGTAACCACACACAAATAAATTGTCATTGAGATCAGTGGTCTTCAGCCTGGTATAACATTTTTTCAATCTATTTAATTTGAGTCATCTATGGTTAGATGACAAACACAGTGACTTACCAACTTTCACCATTACCTCTTCATCCACAGATCAAGATGGAAATTAAAAAAACAAATAATATCTACAATTTTTATACCAACACTGTGCTACCAATGTCAAACATGGTCTTTAACAGCTTCGCAGCAAAGAAAAATCGTCACATGTGAAATTAAGTGTCTGAGGAAAGCTGCAATGGTTACCAAACTAGATGAAATAAGAAATGAAGAAATTAGGAAAAGAGTTGGTGTACTATCATGTATCGAACATATTGAGAGACAGTAAGTAAAATGGTTCGGTCACCTTATGAGAATGAAGCCAAACCAAATACCATTAAGAGCATATAATACAAGAATATCCGGGCGTAAGGCCAAAGGTAGACCAAGAAAAGGGTGGATAGAAAACATCAAGACAGCCTTGAACAAACATGGACTAAATGCAACCGCGGCACCACATCTGGCATTGGAACGACAGCTTAAGCTCCCACCCCTACACTTAACGGCAAGTGTGAATGCGATCAACAATCATTCACCTGGGGAAAGACAATAGACAATGGTCAGATAATAGGTAGTAATTGTAGCAAAACTGAAATATAACAGGCGACACCATAAAATAGTGTGACGAAGCTTTGCTGATCATTTGAAACACACATGATTACACACGAAAATCGACGTTTCGACTAAAAGGCGTTTACCAAGAAAATCACAGCATAACACGACGAGTAAGAACATTACTGTTCACCTTCAGATCACAGAGATAAAAATCTCGTTCGCATGACGAACTACATTGTTGCGGTGAGTTGCTCCACTGTCAACCATGGAAAAGAAATCAGTTTGGTAATATCAGGTTTATGCGAATAAATATCCAGAGTTCGATTCCCGGTAAAGGCTGGGTTTTTCCTTCGGAATGTAAATTAAAAAGAAAAAAATTAACCCTAAATATGACGTGGCAACAGAAAGGCTTGCGGCCTTTGTCAGACAATCCACTTGAAAACTCCCTGTAAAGTTGTCAGACAATCCACTTGAAAATTCCCTGTAACTTTGTCAGACAATCCACTTGAAAACTCCCTGTAACTTTGTCAGACAATCCACTTGAAAACTCCCTGTAACTTTGTCAGACAATCCACTTGAAAACTCACTGTAACTTTGTCAGACAATCCACTTGAAAACTCCCTGTAACTTACAAGCAGGAAAAATACAATATGAGATTTTTATGCACAACAAACATAATTTAGGTCACGGTTCAGGTAACTGTAACGACGACCGCCGAGATTAAATTACCCTTTTCTAATTTTCGTGTATTTAAAACAAAATAGTAAATTTTTCATAAGCATAATTTCATAAGGAAGTGAGATGCACATAAAGAAATAAAACAAACAATTATATACTCATCCGCATAAAGCTACGTGAAGAAAAAATGTTATAATTCAAACAGTTGATGAATTAAAACATGCAACGTCATCCATCCGTCCGTCCGTCTATCCGTTCGTATGTCTGTCTGTCTGTCTGTCTATCTATCTATCTATCTATCTCTGTCTGTTTATCGATATGTCTGCATGCCTGCTTGCATGCCTGCTTGCCTGCCTGTCTATTTATCTATCTATCTATATAACCTATCTAATCTATTTATCTAATCTATCTGTCTTTTTGTCTGTCTGTCTGTCTAACTATCCATCGCTCCATCAATCACTCTATACATCCATCCATCCATCAACTACCTACCTATCTAACAACCTACCTACACTTGTATGTCTGTCTATCTATCTATATATCTGTCTGTTGTACTGCTTTTCTTTCTGTTTAGCTATCTATATATCTGTCTTTCTACCTGTCTATCTTTCTATCTAAAGAGGCAGAGGTACGGGTTGACATGATATTTATTGCCAGACAACCACAGGAAATTTACGCGAATAGAACATTGGTCTCTACACTACATTTGTCGCCCTAACTAAGCCATTCGACACTGTAAATTCGGAGGAGTATGGAAGATCATGGCCAAATTTGAATGTCATGAAAAATTCACTAACATCTTTCGCCAATTCCATGTCGGTATGAAAACCTTTATACAAGATAACGGTGCACGCTCAAACCCGTTTCAAGAAACTAACTGTGTCAAACAGGGTTTCATCGTGGCTTCGACGCTCTTTAGCATGATGTTCTCTGTCATGCTAAATGATGCCTTTCGGAATAACATTGCAGGAATATGCTTTCACTATCGAGCACATGGAGTGCGTTTCAATCTTAGTAGATTGATGGCCAAGACCAAAACTAAGACGGACATTATTCGTGGCCTCTTGTTCGTCGACAACTGTGCACTAAACGAAACCAGTCTGAAAGACATGCAGGACAGCATGGGCCTATTTTCTTTGGCATGTGATGCGTTCCGTTTCACCATCAGCACCGTGGAGACATTACTGATGTATCAACGATAGGTCCCTTACACATAACTAGTAATCACAGTAAAGATACAGAAACTCAAAACTGCAAATACGTTTGTATATCTCGACAGCACCCTATCACAAACTGCGACAATTGACTATGATGTTACCCTACGTATTGTTTGCTCAGTGTGGCATTTCAGAGCCTTCATGCCAACGTCTGGACCAGGTGTTGTCTCAATTTGACAACTAAATTGGATGTCTTCCGCGCAGTGGTTCAACCAACACTACTTTTTTATGTGTCAACGTGGACTGTCTATGCAAGACAAGCTCGACAGCTTAATTCTTTCCACCTTCTGTGCTTAAGAAAACTTATGGAGTACGTTGGCAGGATCGAGTACCTGAAATGTAAATCCTTCAAAAGTCTATACAAAGCATCCATGCTTGCTGACTAGGTCCCAACTCTGACCGACTGGTCACATCATCCGTATGCCAGACAATCGCATTCCAAAGAGATTAGTTTATCGGGAGATGTGTGATGGTAAACATTCAAGTGAATGGCAGAAAAATGGCTTCAATGATCACGTAAAGAAATTTCTCAAGCACTGCAACATCGATCCTAGCACATGGGAGACTACATCCTTTGATCGTTCAGCTTAGCATACCCAGATCACTGCTGATATCACTATGAAAAAAGAGAGAATACTGCGGGCAATTTACATGCGACGGAAACGGAAGGACAAATTCGAAACTCCTACTCGTGACCATCTGCACTTCTGCATGAACTGCAATAGAACTGTCCTGGCACGAATCGGAGTCATCGGGCATCTACAAACTCACAAACCTAAACCAAACTAGACAATTACTAATAAATTAAAAAAAATGTTGTTATAATTGTTCTCCACATGTTGTTTTTTTTGTGGAGAACAATCCATCCATCCATCCATCCACTCAAAACATCGACTAGACAAGAAACCAACATTTCTATGAATCTAGAGAATCCAACATTTCTATGAGAAAAAAAATAGACAACATCCACTGGACACGAATATTTCTATGAAAAAAAAAAATTAACTAGAAACGAAGCTACAGAATCCAAGATTTTATGGAAAAAAACACCGACTAGATGCGAAAAAAAAATTCAACATTTCTATGGGGGAACAAAAAAGAAAGAAAACATCGACTACACACGAAAATACAGAATCCAACAAGTCTATGAATTGAGTACATCGCAAAGGCATGCGCAGTGACTCATAATATGACAATCTTTCAATCTTTAACATTTCGACAAGCGCGTGGAGTGTAGGAGAGTTTGACATGACCTGCAGGAAATGTCGGCATCAATGAACAGCACAAAGTGCGCCCCGCCCCCGAATAGAAAGCCCCACTTTACGCTATGCAAGAGGTGACTACAGACTTAAACATTTCTTCTATATTATGATAATGGAAATTATTTATCACATTTAAGGGCAGTCACAGAGAGGGTTCGAAATTATATAACGAATCTAAGGGCAGTGATAGAGAGGGTTCGAAATTATATAACGAATCTAAGGGCAGTGATAGAGAGGGTTCGAAATTATATAACGAATCTAAGGGCAGTGATAGAGAGGGTTCGAAATTGTTTAACACATTAGGGACAGTCATAGAGAAGATTCGAAAATATTGTTAGCTAGAAAACATTGCTACTTCTTATCATTAAATTGAAATGTGTAACTGTTGAAGGTTATTTGATCGAAATGTCGATCCTGTGCATATTGAGTAATTCCTAGGATTACGATACCCACTGTTTCATATTTCACCTAAAGCTTTTTATATAGCTACAAAAATAAATTGTTTAATCTTTAATGAAAACCTTTAATGAATAATTCGTTTGTTATTAGAAAAGGAAATATCATTGTTTTGTTTGTTAAATGGGGAATTGGTGTTTGTTACATGGGGGATTATTGTTTGTTAAATGGGGGATTATTGTTTGTTAAATGGGGATTATTGTTTGTTAAATTGGGGATTGTTTGTTAAATGGGGATTATTATTTGTTAAATGGGGATTAATGTTTGTTAATTGGGGGATTATTGTTTGTTAAATGGGGATTATTGTTTGTTGAATGGGGGATTATTGTTTGTTAAATGGGGGATTATTGTTTGTTAAATGGGGATTATTGTTTGTTAAATTGGGGATTGTTTGTTAAATGGGGGATTATTGTTTGTTAAATGGGGATTATTATTTGTTAAATGGGGATTATTGTTTGTTAAATTGGGGATTGTTTGTTAAATGGGGGATTATTGTTTGTTAAATGGGGATTATTATTTGTTAAATGGGGATTAATGTTTGTTAATTGGGGGATTATTGTTTGTTAAATGGGGATTATTGTTTGTTAAATGGGGGATTATTGTTTGTTAAATGGGGGATTATTGTTTGTTAAATGGGGATTATTGTTTGTTAAATTGGGGATTGTTTGTTAAATGGGGGATTATTGTTTGTTAAATGGGGATTATTATTTGTTAAATGGGATTAATGTTTGTTAATTGGGGGATTATTGTTTGTTAAATGGGGATTATTGTTTTTTAAATGGGGGATTATTGTTTGTTAAATGGGGGATTATTGTTTGTTAAATGGGGATTATTGTTTGTTAAATTGGGGATTGTTTGTTAAATGGGGGATTATTGTTTGTTAAATGGGGATTATTATTTGTTAAATGGGGATTAATGTTTGTTAATTGGGGGATTATTGTTTGTTAAATGGGGATTATTGTTTGTTAAATGGGGGATTATTGTTTGTTAAATGGGGGATTATTGTTTGTTAAATGGGGATTATTGTTTGTTAAATTGGGGATTGTTTGTTAAATGGGGGAATTACTGTTTGTTACATGGGGATTATTGTTTGTTAAATGGGGGATTATTTTTTGTCAAATGGGGGATTAAAACCGAGGCACGACTTTTCATTATATGACCGACTCTAGGCAATCCCGCAGATAATGGGAGTGGGGAGACCTTGAATGTGTAACAATCTCTCCATTTAGTAAGTCCGGACATTATATTTAGTACTATCATAACCGGGCTCCCGTATAAAGACCTATGTACAGATTACATGAACAGCCGATTTTTATGAATTTTGTGTCTGTCGTTGGTCCGCTTTGGCTATCTCTGGCAGGCCGCTCCAAGTATATAATTAGTGAACAAGAAATAAGGACAATAATTAAAAAGAAAACGTAACGAAAGCAGTCTCTTTTGTTATACTGTACAGAAGTCATTAAGTGAAGTCTTGTTTGTTATACTGTACAGAAGTCATTAAGTGAAGTCTTGTTTGTTATACTGTACAGAAGTCATTAAGTGAAGTCTTGTTTGTTATACTGTACAGAAGTCATTAAGTGAAGTCTTGTTTGTTATACTGTACAGAAGTCATTAAGTGAAGTCTTGTTTGTTATACTGTACAGAGGTCATTAAGTGAAGTCTTGTTTGTTATACTGTACAGAAGTGCTCTACTGGTGAAGGCCACTGAGCTGTGAAGTAAACAAAACAATGCAAGTACTGCTTCGACTTTATTTAATAACTTTTCCAAAAACAGATTACGTAAAATATCACTGAAATAAAGAGAAGACGCGTGTGTAGCTTAATTCCACCTCTTACCTCCCATTTGACCGAATACTTACCTACGGTCCCAATCATATAATTCTATTGTAACTTAAAAATATTGATGGATGTCGATTTTTTGTTGTTGTTTACACAAGCGTCTCTTTTTAAAAAAAGAATACAATCTTGATCTATATATCGTCTTATAAAATTTCACATTTGATTGACTTATTCAAGTTTTAAAAGTTTTTTAAGATAAACATATTTTGTATTACTGTATGGCTCAGAACAATGGATAGTGTACATTTAATTAGAAGACATAATTGATTTCTTTAAATTATGGATTTACAGAAGAATAGGGAGCACCTCGTGGAAAGAGAAGAAAACAACATAAAAGTTCTAATAACACTGTGTCATGTGACGTATTCTTTCCAGAACGTTGTCTTCCCAATGAACTGTATAAGCCCATCTCGGTCTTGAGCGATGTGACTTTCATTTTCCAATGACGTATTCATGTTATCTTTTATGTCGTCAGTCCAGCGTCTTCTTAGTGTGCCTGTTCTCCTCTCTCCCATGTACTCTACCCTCCATTATTTTTCTTTCTAAACAGCTGATGTTACAAAGACCACAATCCTAGAGATTCAGTTAGATTAATGCATTGGAAATTTAAAATAACACTACGTATGAAACAATAACTATTACTAGAAGCAAAACCCCAACCGAAGACAGATGTGCCGGGCCAATGGCGCAAATTAAACGGCGGCACAATGAATTTCCATTCTCTGGACTACATCCTACTGGAAATCTAGTAGGACCATGGTTCTGCTACATGGGAGATCCAGCAAGCGCATGAGAATGAGCGCTGAAGAAGAAGAATAAGTAAACACAAAATAGATAAATTATTTTGGATATATTAAAAGAATTGACATCTTGTTGAAAACCTTATTTGAGGTTAAAGTCGAGCGGGAGGTAAACAAGAAGCAATCACTGATTCAAGTGAAAGAGAAAAATCACGAGACGGACAGGTTAGTCTAACAGAGCGCACTATCAAAGCAAGCGACAGGGGATGTTGATGGTTTGTTAGAGCCAACCTTCTTTGCGGAGACGACACTTAATAAATTAATTCTTCTTCTTCTTCAGCGTTCATTCTCCAACTCCTGCTAAAATTCTTTTGTACCAGGACCATGGTCCTACTAGATTTTTTCCAGCAGGTTGTAGCCTAGAGAGTGGAAATACGTTGTGTTGCCGTTTTATTTGCGGCAATGGACCGACACATCATTCTTCAACGGTAATGAATTAATGAAAATTAACCAAAAGTAGAACAATCTGTTCAGAGCTAAACATTGACTTTAACTTCTTCCCGTGAATGATGCTGACATTGATTCAGTAAAACGTCATAAGAAAAACAAACTCCAGCCACATGTTTAGTGTGTGAGAACAAGAGTGCACAAAATTGCACACGACAGGAGCCATAAAAACATGTCGGGTGTGCCGAGAGGAAACTAGATTTCATCACACTGAGAACGAGTTCTTATAGTCTACGTTAGATGCACCAAGTTTGTCGCGAACGTATTCGAGAAATATAATATGTAGGGGCATAAGGAAGGAAGGATTGGTGGATTGAAAGTGTATTTGTTGGATTGGAGTAAGAAAGCGATGTTACCATTGATAAAGGCGTGTATTCATAGGCGTGTGTGTTGATCGCACAAACGTCAGGTCTCCTCTTGAATTTTATACGGGAAACTGAACTAAAGTGATTAGGTAGATATGTTTGCGAGCAACTCTGTGACAGTGTATGCCTCTTGCCCCAGTGTTACTGGGGACAGAAAGCGTGGGAAAAGAATAGTAACACTGCCACCTGTCATGCTTGTCGAAAAAAGCGAATACAATGCTTGATGAGTATGGTTATCTCCCACCATGATATCACTTAGGATAGACTGGTAAAGATTCATACATTCATTTCTAGCGCAGAACGTAGTGTTGTATTTATGGATGCTCTGAACTGCTCACTGGCCGAATTGACCTGCCGCAGCCAAGGACATACTTAAACTACCTGAGATATCTTATCTATCGTCGTCTTGGGTAGCTCTTCCATGTGTTTCTTGCGATCATACCTTCGATTATTAATTTTATATGTTCTTATTTTTCTTTAAGTTGCCAAGAAATCTGAACTTTCTTGTTATCAATCAATCAATAAACCCATAACCCTTCAGGGTCGTAGGGGTACCACACTGGATGCCTCAAAACACAGAGTCCTTCAGCGAATTCTATCCTCAGCGATGCGGATGAGTGTGGAAGTATCTTGCCTGTCCATTCCTTGATGTTGTCTGTTCATGTCTTTATTTGTCCCCCTCTGCTTCTTCCACCCTCGACAGCTCCCTGCAGCATTGTTTTTGACAAGGAATCGTGCCTGCATACATGTCCGAACCATGTTAACCATTCTTACCATTCTTGTTATAATATTGTTTAAACGTCAATCCTCTTTAATTTTTAATGTTGCTATCACTTCTTGATTCTTCACTTTCTCTGTCTACGGTTCTCTCAAAATCCTGTAGCATCTTATTTCGAATACATCAATTCTATTTTCCACTGATTTATTAGGTGTCGATGTTTCACAGCTATTCGACTACAACTGGATTTCAGATAAGTAGTCTTTTTGTTATGATTTAGATATTTCTTCTTTTATGATACCTGCTCTTCCGCTTTACATTTTACTTTCTTCTGTTCTTGTCATATTAGTCCTTTTTGTCCCCTTTTTTTTTATCTTTCTCAAATCTTATTTCCCTCATCGTCTTCGTTTGGTTCTCTCATACGTTATGATTCTCGTTTTGTAATTATCTGTACCAGTTTGGCAATAATTGTTAGTCGAACTGGATTTGATTTCTTCCCCTTGATGAGAAATATCTATTCGATTTTCTTAGAAATATTATTCGACAATGTAAATTACAAAATGAATTGAGACGTCATAGATAATGGAATTTCTGACTTATACACTCAGCTATACACAACACACTCTACACAACTGCACCACAACTACACAACTGCACCACAACTGCACCACAACTGCACCACAACTGCACCACAACTGCACCACAACTGAGGAAAACCTGTGCATTCGCCAGAAGGGCTATGGGCTGTCAAGAGCTTCCTGCTCACAGCGAAAGGGATTGAATCATCCTCATCATCAACTATTTCTGAACTATAAATAAATGCTTGTGCTAAAAGCAGAACGTATTAGTAGTTATATCTCATTAACGATTTACAGTGACAATAATATAACAATTTTGTATTGAACATAATATTGCTGATTACAACAAATATAAATGAGCATTCGTGGTTCGGTTGATTTATTCTAGATCATTGTTTCTTAAAGTGGAGCGTGCACTGCACAGGGAATGTTTAGGGGGCAATTTGGGAAAAAATTGTTTGAGAATAATTCCATTTTTCAATATTAGACAATATGTATATGTTACATAGGGTGAGGGGCATCAGAATTTTAGAAAGATTTACGTGGGGTATGGATAAAAAAGGTTGGGAAACACTGTTCTAGATTATTATATCATTCAAGAAAATCTATTTATTATAGACAATCTCTATACAAATCTAAATCTAGACACACAGTGGAGAAAACTAAATAATTGTTCCGCTTTGAAAGAAAAGTACTCATAAATGAATGAATTCGTAAGTAGATATTTTAACTATTCCTTAAACTAAGACCTTCTTAATGAATTTCAAACTGTGAAAGTGGTGAACTTGTAGAGCAACGAATAAAACCATGATAATACAGTTTTCTAACATTTAATTTGAATGACCAAAAAAGATGTTCCTTGTTAATTACGGATGGAAAATGTTTTCTGTAGTATGATCGCAGTTCAACCCCCGTTTTCGTTCTTGATTTTCATTAGTGCCTACATATGTATTTTGTGGTTAATTTATCGAAATATTATCGAACTTTCAAGTACTGCATGTTTCCCGTTAAGGAGTTGAGGGAGGGATTTTGTATGCTCTTACTGTCGCCACGTCATGTACAGGGTGAGTTTTTAAATTACCCTCCGACAGAAAAATACCCAGTCTTTACCGGGGATCGAACTCTGGTCCTTACTAATGTGAGACCAACGCTCTAACTTCTCGGCCATGCGCCACATCTATATATTATATCAATAAATAATCAATAGTTAATTAAAATATTCATTTTTAGGGTTAGATATTTGGTTAAATATGTTTTATATTACTAATCCTAACTCTAATCCTCAATATAATTATATTTAAATTAATCAATAATAAATATAAACTGATAAACATAGGCAAGGGAAATAATGACACTGGTAGGCACTTATTGATGCAATAGGGTTGTCTGCGATCATAGTACCATATTTTCTTCAAAAAAATGAGTAACATGTCCTATTCTGGATGTATTTTTAGCTGTACTGAATGTATAGGTGCTATAAATACGTTCAGTAGTGTGCCATTACTTTCTGAGAGGTCGCCAAGCAATATTATCTGCGATGGGATTTGATCCCGGTACTTTTCCCGTCTCAGAATCATTCTATACAGCTCAGCTATGGAGCCGGACTATGAAAATATAATCATTGATAAATTTACGTTAAGTTGTAAGAAAATGCACATTATAACTTCTCCATTAGAAGCATATTTGATGTATTCTTTCCTAGAAACAATTGTACATTAAATTGTGGGACAGAACACACAGAACAGAATGGTTGTAAGTGAGAGTAAATGTTCTAGCTAAATTAATAACATAACCCGTGAAATTAAAAAAAAAATTCAGCAAAACTTCAGAACTTCTGATTTCTGTACACTTAAGAAAAGCAAAGTGTGCATACAAGAAAGCTTCATAGAATGATTGATAAACTCGCTTATCAGGAAAACTTCAGACGATGCATAAGGGAATATTTCAGGTCAGGGACGCAGAGTAAAAATTCCGTGCAGTGATAACGTTATACATAAAGAAATGTCTGCAACAACAACATGGTTAAGTCATCACAAACACAAGAAGAAATATGGTATAAAAAAACCCACAAATAAACCTCGACGGAAAGGAGATAACATTATTGAAAATAATCCAAATGTTCTTTATAAAGACAACAAAATGAATCCCGTTTAATTCCTTAACAATGAACAAGGAAGTCACTGCTTTCATTAGTAACAAAGTATCAGTATCGTCTACCTAAAAGTAAATAGAGAGCCCATCTCTCATCATAAGACTGTTTTTTAATTCGACATTGTATTACGCGGAAAACTGAATTCTTACCTATGTCTAAAAATATATATGGATAAACCAAACCACTATACATATGAAGCTATAACAAATCGCTCGTATATTTTATGGATCTAAACAAACACAAACCAAAAAAAAAAAAAATGAATAGAAGCGGGAGCGGCGACGAACAGAGAGAGATAGAGTGCTTCGAATAATGCAAGAGAAGAGATTCGTTGAAAGTTGATTGAAAAGGAAGGCGCAACGATAAACATATAATTGTTGGTTGCAGTGATTTCTATGCAATATTTACGTTCTGTTGATTACTATTGTTTTCCATACAGTTAATATGCGTAGTTGCTATGGTGAAAATGAAGATGGCACATTGTCCGTATGGAACACACTCTGTAGCTCGCCGCCAATAGCCCTCCTCAATCGCATAACGACCATCTAGAACAAGATCTAATGCTAGTAAGACTCGCCGAGAAACTATTAATAAACTTGCAGCTCAACAACTTCAAGCTAAATATCAGGAACAAAATTGCGATCAAAGTATAACTTTAATATATACAGCTCAACAACTTCAAGCTAAATATCAGGAACAAAATTGCGATCAAAGTATAACTTTAATATATACAGCTCAACAACTTCAAGCTAAATATTAGGAACAAAATTGCGATCAAAGTATAACTTTAATATATACAGCTCAACAACGTCAATTATTAACTCATACATTTTGGACGTATGAATCTCGGAGATATTTTCTGTCTTTTTGCAGGTCATTCTCACTCCATCTGCAGCCTCCTCATCCACGCACAGGAGCCTAAAAGTATTGGCCAGGAATACAGCAAGAGAGGCTGTATTTCTGTTTCCAGGGTGCACCGCGAGGAGGTACTTTTAGGAACTTGGCTGTTTACTAACTCTGAGTGCACGAGAACAATGCAAGACCCTTTATACCCCTATATATATATATATATATATATATAAAGTGAAGTTATTTAAAGAACGTTGTCTTCATTGTGGATATTCTGGACGTCATTCTGTTCCGGACAAGCAGTCCTGCATTGACAAGAGTCATGTTCATAATTCATTGATGTCAACTAGTCCATCGTCTACTTGGTCTTCTTTTTCTTCTCCTACCTGACACTGACCTACAGAATCAGCCTTTTGATACAATCATGTCGCCCGTGAAGTGTCCAAAATCCTGCAGCTTCCTTCTCATGATGATATGCAGAAGCCACCCTTCAATTAGTTTCCTGATCATGATGTCCCAAATGTGGAAGCTCATTTTATGCTATGATTTAACTGTTCAGCAATCTTCGGGCACACAAAAAATATGCAAGGACCCAAGTCTGAAACTGTTCTCATCAAATACGGCTTTTATTATTGTTAACTCTTCATCAGAGTAGACAAAAAGAGGGAAGAAAACAAAGTTCTCATCAACATCCTTTTTCACAATGTATGAACTAAATGAAGTTACAAATTTCGTTAACAATGCATGAACTAAATGAATTAACAAATTTCTTCGCAATGCATGAACTAAATGAAGTTACAAATTTCTTTGCAATGCATGAACTAAATTAAGTAACAAATTTCTTCGCAATGCATGAACTAAATGAATTAACAAATTTCTTCGCAATGCATGAACTAAATGAAGTTACAAATTTCGTGAACAATGCATGAACTAAATGAAGTTACAAATTTCGCCAACAATGCATGAACTAAATGAATTAACAAATTTCTTCGCAATGCATGAACTATATGAAGTTACAAATTTCTTTGCAATGCATGAACTAAATTAAGTAACAAATTTCTTCGCAGTGAATGAACTAAATTAAGTAACACATTTCGTCAACAGTGCATGAACTAAATGAAGAAGTAATATATTTATTCACAATGAACTATGAATACACATTACACAATAAAGACGAATCAGTACCCAAACCTGTACTAAACCACAAAAAGATTTACCACCAGCACAGACGAAAACTATATTCATCTCCAAAGACTAATTCTGCCTTCGCTATTAAAATTCCAACAGATTAATTAGTAGGACGAACATCGAAGAGCGGAATTAGCTTTGTCATGATTTATAGCTTGATGGCACTAACTGTGCCTTTCGACCGAAAACATCCGACTTTAGTAGGGTATCTGGGTTGCTGTGACCTATGAGTTGGGCCAATTGAATCTTTTCAGCCTCCTTAATAATCTCTTACGATATACATGACAGGTAACAGTGTCGCTATTATTTACTATTTTTTTCGACTCCCAGCAACACGTGATGTGCAGTTCATAAAACAGATGAGTGGCATCACATATATGAACAATAACAACTGTCATAACGTCTTTGAAAAAAACACCCCAAAAAAAGTCTAACGAATCTCTATGTCATGAACTGATAAGCATGACCTGTTGTCTATGCAGAAAGATTGCCTGGCACATAAAAGATTACTGCGGTTCCTAAAGAAAAGAAACATTATTCTGCTGAATCAGCAAACTGGGTTAACACAGCGTAGATCAACTAAAGAAAAGTAACTGAAATTGCTTAAACGGTAGACGATCCATTTTTAAGAAGAAAACAATCAATTTTGCAGAACTATGGGTGGAAATGGAAACCCCTGCTTGCTGGCATTGTGAGGAAATAATTTCCATCATTCAGTTATACATAAGTTAAGAGTGTGCTGGTTTATATTGTTATTGTTTTGATTCTCGGGAATTCCGAGTGACTAGCAATAGGATGGTTTCTTCAGATATCTATTTCTACCGAGAAAATTACCAACTCTACAGAGTGTCTACTACTAAGAGGGCATACATTCTACTCTAGTCGGTGACTACTGCTCAGAGGACATATATTCTACTCTAGTTGGTGACTACTACTCAGAGGACATACATTCTACTCTAGTCGGTATCTGCTACTAAGAGGGCATACATTCTACTCTAGTCGGTGACTACTGCTCAGAGGACATACATTCTACTCTAGTCGGTGACTACTGCTCAGAGGACATACATTCTACTCTAGTCGGTGACTACTGCTCAGAGGACATATATTCTACTCTAGTCGGTGACTACTACTCAGAGGACATACATTCTACTCTAGTCGGTGTCTTCTACTAAGAGGGCATACATTCTACTCTAGTTGGTGACTATTACTCAGAGGACATACATTCTACTCTAGTCGGTGTCTTCTACTAAGAGGGCATACATTCTACTCTAGTCGGTGACTACTACTCAGAGGACATACATTATACTCTAGTCGGTGACTACTACTCAGAGGACATACATTCTACTCTAGGCGGTGTCTAGTACTCAAAGTAGATAAATTCTATGAGTTTTGCGGCGTTTTTACTTTTCCGGAACCTGCAGCGTTGGAGTCATGAACATCAACTTCCCTGCCAAGTTCCCTGGGATGGGCGAGACAGCCAGCTATTTCTTGCCACTAAATAAGGCGCACCAATTACGAATAGTTTACATGTTTTCTTTAATGTGGGATTTCCAAGGAAATTGTTACGCTCTGCACACATGTCTTTTTCCTCGCATCCCATTTTCCACCTGTTCATAGCTGGAACAACCAACTACACGTTTGCAGTTAGGACTATGGTCAATTCTGAAGTTTATCTGGTTCCCCCACTTTGATGTGAAATGGTGGGTACTCTTAATGTTGCACCACAAAGTGAAATTTCACCGTATAAATGAAAACCTACTGGACTACCACATTTGATGAGCTTCACTATATTGATATATCATCTACTGAGATCTTACAATTGTATAATTGTATGATAGGTCTATAGTGAGACTTCCAGACCTTCCGAAAGCGGATTCTGAGTTAAACTTGTCTGATGTTATGTTACGTTCCTCCAGGGCCATAGGCGGCGCATAGGGCAGAAACCATACTTCTTACTCCAGGTGGCACCCAATATAGTTTGTTTGTTTGTTTGTTTTTCGTTCGCTCCATTGTAACCATCACGGATATCCGTGCGATTTCCGCCAGGAGCGTGATTACGTTGTGTCACCGTTATGCGCCTTGTAGGCCTAGCACATCCGATTTCGGCATGCCTTGACAATTCGGGTGGGCTACCCTTAGCCTGTGACAGCCTCTATATCTGTCTCCAGGCACGCGTAATGGAGACTCTTCGCCCAGACGATTTTCTTGCTCTTTGACTCATACGAGGTGTTCCACTGTTTATGAACTTGCCTCGTGTAATTGGACGTGTTGTGCCTGTGCCCATTGGGTACTGAACCGTTTCTCATCCGTGAGCCTGGTTCCTTAAGGGGAAGAACTCAACAGAGGAGTTGGACCCTGGCTCTTTCGCCCTCTTAGCCGAGGTGTCATTCACCGACATCGTGTACCCCTTGTCCAAGTTCGAGTCTCACACCACGCGTTTGAGAGCAAGGCGTTCTCGAGCTGAGCGTCCTTGTCCCAATAGCGCCTGAGCCCATCAGGTACTGAACCCTTTCTCTCTTCAAGTGTATTTCCGGTGTAGGAAAACCTGACAGTAGAGTTGGGCCAGGGCTAAATCGTTGTCCCTTTAGTCCTGAGTGCATCGAGTACGGAACCCTTTCTCTTCGCGAGCATATTTCCCTTTTAGGAAGGCTCGACATTAGAGTTGGATTAGGTCTTCTTGCTTTACCAACCGCCAATGGATGGGTCTGGGTCTCTGCCTGTAAAGAACACAGGTAACTAGAAGCTCGCCTCGAGCTGACGGAGCTTATAGTTCCCCTTTCCTAGAGACTTTTCACTTTCTATTTGCAGTTCGCGCTGCCCTCTAGCGCTGTTCTGCCATTTCATTGTTTCATTGTACTCGGTATGAAATCTATTTGTCTCTCGCCATGCATCTATCTTTACGTGCATTTTACATTGGCCGCCCCTCCAATGTTCGGACTGGACTGACTTGCTTCACTGTATGTCGACAGTGTCGCTATATGTGGTGATGCTGGTGGTGTCGGAGATATTGTCTGTCTCTTGTGCAGTCAAATCTCTTTCCATCTGCTACCTCCACATTCTCGGACACGATCCCCAAATGATTTGGCCAGAATCAGCTCGAGCTGCTGTAATTCTGTTTCCAGGGTGCACCGCGTGGAGGTACATTTGGGATCTTGGTTATCTGCTAACCCTGGGTCCGCCTAGAGCAATGCGTTCCCTTTGCACCCCACCCAATATAGTGACTGCTGGGGAATTCTTAGGATGTCTGATAGCAGCGACCCAGACTGAAAACTTGTCTGATAGCATGCTCTAATTCCGTAGGGAGTCTTGGTAGAGTTGTACCTAGCAAACTTAGCAGTGGACCAGGTGACCACAAGTTAAAAATTCACTCGCAACTCGTCCTTTCCGAAAAAAAGAATTAACCCTTGTAATTTACCCAGACACCATACAATTGATACCATGTTTCGAGCTGTGAAAAGGTTGAGGAATGTCGCCATCACTATTAAATAAGTCTTGAAGGTAAAACTACTCACAAAGTCTTTGATCAAGCACTAGCTAAGCAGCTAAACAAATATGTGAAAAACTTATGCGAGATCCTGGTTCATAATTCTATTAGTTCTAATTAAGTTAGCTCACTTCCTGTTCAGTCAAAGGTGGCAGATAGGATAGTAGTCACTTCTTTCCATAATGAGTACTTCGTTACAAACTGATGTACTTTTACTTGTGCATATGCCCATTTTTGAGCTTTTGTGTTGAATGTTCTGTGCAGAGTTGCTTTTGGGCAGAATACTTTTGTTGTGTCCTTTGCATTCGCATGATGTTTCAGAAATGTATGTTTTAATTCATTCTAAGTGCATAAGCAACGCTATTCCAGCATCGTCTTCTGATACAATATAACACAGTTCTTGGTTTCTTTCTTCTCTCAGTGAATTGCTTGTTTCAAAAACTTTCCATTTTATGTTCAATTTTTGTTTTTACGCACTTGTGTCCTATGTGATTAATTTGGTGTCTATTGCTTGTATGAACTTCCGACTTCCGCACTGTAAAACAAAACAGGTAGTTTTGTGCTGAGCAAGTGTAATCACTACCTCATACATAGAGTGATACGGTTTCTGATCAGCCACCGACTTGGTAACTGAGCAGTGATGAGAAACCAAGTGATGTGACGCTGGTTCATATCTTAGCTTACCCGTATCTTTTTACTATCAATCAGATTGAAAACAAATGAAACTAAGTAGCTTGACTATGCAACCTCAGATAGCATCTGCAGCGTACGAACTGAATTATTCAAAATCATAGCACATTATTTATTACTTGATTTTTCTGCCTATGTGGATGGATTGGTACAGTGCTGGTCTGTGAGACCAAAGTACAATTTTCTACACTCTCCGCTGGTAGTTGGGCATCCTGACTGTTCAGAAAGCACTTGGAAACTTCCGAGCGTAAATACTGAGAAATAAATCAGTACAGCTACATGTTAGTTTGTTGGTTGATGATCCAGCGGCCCATTGCCCTTTGACCAAATGCCTTTGTGTGATATAAGTGAAATGCTAATATATTATATAAATACTTTACAATAACATTAACAAATAAGTGTTGACTTTAGAAACATATATAAAATTTATGTATGGAAAAGTGGCTTTCCCTGTTCATATAATATCACTGCATTTAACCTGAATATCCAGACTTATACGAGCGGCTGGTTTCATGTTTATCTAACGGCCCATTTCTACTGGTCTGTTCTTCCCATTCTAGAATTCGTATATTGACACATGAGAACTTGACTACCAATGCAAATATCACACATGCAATCGTAGCTACCCAGATCTATATAATTGTATGGGAACTTGCCAGTCGTATGTCCATTCACACACTGAAACTTGACGACACATACGTATGCCACATTAACACATTGAAACTTGACGATACGACACGTGCGTATGTCACATTAATGCACTAAAACTTGACGACACATGATTTTCTCATTAATACACCGAAAATGTTTGTCAAACTTCATTTGTTCTGTGTCTAAGAATTAGAATGTTTGTGAAACTTCATCTGTTCTGTGTCTGAGAATTAGAATGTTTGTGAAACTTCATCTGTTCTGTGTCTGAGAATTAGAATGTTTGTGAAACTTCATCTGTTCTGTGTCTGAGAATTAGAATGTTTGTGAAACTTCATCTGTTCTGTGTCTGAGAATTAGAATGTTTGTGACGCCCGTGTGTTGCTGGGGCCCGAAAGGGGAGCAAAGAATAGCAACACTATTTACTTTCCACGCATTTCGTAAAAGGCGACTAAGGAGGTTATGGGATGGAGTTGGCTGTCCCATCCCATATAGGGTCAATGACCCAAAGCCATGCTGAAGTCGGATGTGTCAGGCCGAAAGGCGCAGATATCGCAGCAATGCTGTAAACCATGACGCAACGCATTCCGTTCTCCGGACTACATCCTGCAGGAGTTTGAGAACGAACGCAGAAGAAGAAGAAGAAGATACACGATGGCTAAAATAAAACAACAGTACGATGAAGGAGATACATGATGGCTTTTAGAGATAAACCAAGATGTTTAGGAAGACAGGTTAAATAAGAAGAAGAATAGGGTGTCTTGACTTATATAATAAATACATCTCCTGTCTTCGTGTTAATCTAATTTATCACTCATGTTGTTGAGACGGCAAATCTTTGCCTCAAATCAACATTGCCTGCAATGGTTGATCATAAACTATTACGTTGTTTTGTCAATTTTTAATCCACCCCCCCCCCCTATCTTGTCAATAAGTTTAGATTCTCTATCACATCCCTATTTCTTGAAGAAACTTGTGGATAACTACCTATTTCCACTTATTTCCTCAATGTCGTAATGTCCCACATTCAATTAACTTCTATATGCCTTTAATTTGTTTTATTCTCCTGTAAATAGAGAAACACATTTCCAGGAAATAGAATGAAAGAATGAAGTAAATGTATAGTTGAGAAAATTAAATATGAGTACAACGGTGCTCGAGACTAGGGCGTGGAGTGTTTCTACATAGATTTATAGATAAAAAAGGGTGGGGGTTGGGGGGTTAGTGGGAACAGAAAATATAAACAAGAGAAAATGTATTGCCAAGTGTACGCTTTGCCAGAGTGTGTAAATATTTATTGTTTGTGTTTCCACGTGTGCCATGGTATGTGGATGTAGTTAGTAATATTTCTTATTGTTCTTTAGTTTCATACACCCCGTTGCCTTGTTATATAGCTCTGTACTTTTACTCTTCATATCCATCTTGCTCTCTGCCTTTTTATTCCTTACCTTTAATTTATCTCTGTCTTCTATTTTTCGTGTTCATTTTTTTCAGTACCATTTATTTTCACCTCCATTTTTGTTAAAGCCTTTTATTTATTTTTCCTTCACTTTTTTCACTTTCCTTTACTTTTCAGCCTTTATTTTTCACTGGCCTTTATTTTTTCACATTCTTTATTTAACTGCCTTTTATTTTATCACCTCGTCGTTTTCTCCCAAAAACCTTAAGTTCTTCTTCTTTCCTTCCTCTTTTACCCTTTACTGGTGTCGAGGGAGATACAATGTTCTTTTTCTCGCTTTTCTGGCAGATTCAGATAATGTTATTTGGTGTTTGTGTAATGTCTCTTTGATGTTGTCGATCCAGCGTATTCTAGGTCTACCCCTGGCTCTTCTTTCTGCTTCAGATTCTATCTCTTCACTTCTCCTTCTCTAGATTAGTTCTATATGTCGTTCATCGCCTGTATGTTGCCTAGGCCTTAAAGTGGTGAAAAAATTGTAACATCACAACTAGCGGTGTATGCATTAAGAGGAGGTCAAGGAGGTAGCGTTTGAAAGGAAAATATATCACTAGAAGTGTTCATTGATCTTGAGCAAGCTTATGATAGTCTGGAGAGAAGAGGATTTTGTTGAAGTTGAGAAAAATGAGATTTTGTGATCATTGCGGAAACACGCCTTCCTATAAAACAAAACATTAGACCAGCTATTATTTTACACTATCCCGGAAATGAACACTAGAGGACTGTCTGCCCCAAGGTTCTCCTATAATTTGCACGCTTTTACTGATCTTGATTCATTAGCTTTCAATGTATCGAAAGCATTGTTGCTTATATCCTTGCTATTTGGACTATGATAAATATTATGTCCAAGAGATTTCCTCACCATCTTAGTAGTTCATGTATTATTAAAATTGACAATCAGTGAACAGAAATCTGCTTATGACATTTTCTCTGGAAACCAAAAACTAATAAAAGATTTATCATCATAAAAATAATTCCAGCCGAAGACGGATGTGTCTGACCATTTGCACAAATAAAACTGCGCCACAACGCATTTCCATTCTCTGGACTACATCCTGCTTGAAATCTAGTAGGATCATGGTCCTGCTATAAGGGAGATCCAGCGAGAGTTTGAGAATAAACAGTGAAGGCGATGAATAAAAATGAGTTAGGAAATATGAATCATGTTGAATGAATATTTAATTTTGCGATTACTTTTTTGTAAAGAAGTGGACATATATCATCATGAAGTGCCGTCTCCGCAACGAAGGTTGGCTGCAACGTATCTCCAACATCTCCTGTCTCTTGTCTTAGTGGTACACTCTGCTAGACTGTAACCTGTCCATCGTGTAATGTTACTCTCCCACTTGTTTCTCTGCCTACCTCTTGCTCGCTTCCCTGTGACTTTACCCTCAAGTAAGGTTTTCAATAAGGTGTCCAAATGTGTCTCTCTTTTTCTCTCTCACTATTTCTCTCTCACTATTCTGTCCAAATGAACAATTCTGACATCAAATGACGTCTTTTAATGTGTCCAAAGTATTTTATTTGCCTGATCTTTATTTCTCTTATTAGTTCTTTCTTCATATTAAGTGTCTTTAGCACCTCTTTATTTGTTTTCTTTTACCTTCCACGCATGTCGTAAAAGGCGACTAAGGAGGTTATGGGATGGAGTTGGCTGTCCCATCCCATATAGGGTCAGTGACCTAAAGCCATGCTGAAGTCGGATGTGTCAGGCCGAAAGGTGCAGATATCGCAGCAATGCTATAAACCATGACACAACGCATTCCGTTCTCCGGACTACATCCTGCTAATCTGCAGGAGTTTGAGAACGTACGAAGAAGAAGAAGAAGACTATTGTTCAAACTAATTAGCTTGGTCGAGTGCTGGAGAACGTTAACACATTTAACTGCTTGAGGAAACAGTTATCACAAGCTGCTGATATAAAGGCATATCCATCGCAACAGGTGCATTTCACAAGCTTTCAAATACATTGTGCCAACATGAATTTAACATGGATGAATAACTTAGACTTCAACGAGTGAATACTTCCTATATTGATAATCACTGAGAAAGATATCCACACACAAGATCCTTCAAAGAAAATTGAACATAAAATGAGATTTTAACTATTTGTCTCCGTAAACTTCCGTAAAGTTTTCCAGCTTTGCCGGAGTACATTTTTGAACATTTTTAGTCATGTATGGTAGTATTTGAATTATTACAATTTCTCTCTCACTATTCTGTCCAAATGAACAATTCTGACATCAAAATATTCAGACATGGATAAGCAATAATACTCAGTTTAGTTTGTTTGCTTACATATAATACTGTTAGTTAATAAAAAATATATGGGGAAAAACCATTAAATGTGTACATACTCAAGCTTGTATCTCAGAAAACTGAATCATAATCCATTTATTTTGAAATACAAAACATATGCATGTATCCTGAACCATTTTGTATTGCATACAAGTATTTATATATATACAGAATTACTTATAAATGTCATATTACTTTGATATCATCAAATGCATACAAAATATACATTTTCCATAAAGTGTTCTATTATTTAAGCCTTCATTTTAGTAATCATGACTTATTTACATAATCTTAGATATATATAATACAAATTACTATACCTTATATAAAGGTCTGAGTATTCACATCCAAATGTATACTCCAAAAATCACGTTTTTGAATGTAGATAATGGTGATAGGCACATACATTGCAACGGAACCCCCCCCCCCCCCCACTCAGCTTCATTAACAGTGAAACAAAATTTCCATCAAAGTGAGATCGTAATAATTATTAGTTTTACCTAAAATCGCCGTCTTATCTAATATCGGAATCATTAAAGTATTTTCTTACATTTCAAAAGCCTAACTATCTGCAGAACATCAAGGACGTCTAGATTTCATTACTTCAAATACAAGAAGCAATACGTTACACAAGATGTACATGGAGACACACTTGTTTATATGAAATTAGTGCTCAAATATAATCTTATTATTCTTTAACGAAGCATGCTTTTCTAGATCGATTATCTCTGGAACGGAAGTAACGCAAATAAGAAATCGTTTGATTTTACGGACATCGCGTTGTTTATAATTTAATATAGTAAATTCATAAATCATAAATAAAGTAAACAGTATACTGTGAATACCTAACTATCAATATAAAACAAAAATAAATATATTAAAGCACAGAACAAGGACAATTATCAAAGTATCGGTCCAATCGGGATCTTTCTCAAGAAACCAATAACAGTTACGAAAACAAAACAATAAAAATATTAATAAACAAGATGGATGGGATAATGTCGTACTCACCAAGAAAACGTGTTTTCTTAACCGCTATTTGTTTCTTGCTAAAGGTCTCGATTAGACAGATACTTTGACAATTGTCCTTGTTCCATGATCTAATGTTATTTTTTATTGTTTTATATCGTTAGTTAGGTATTCTCAGTAAACTGTTTATTTTATTTAGGATTTACCTTTTATTTGTCTGGTTACTGCGGCACTTTCCATTTTGTCGGACATCCTCCAATATTTTGGTTATTGATATATAGTAAACTCGTATCAATATGTAGATTTAAGAGGATTTTGGCATATCGGGTATCCAAAATGTAGATTTTAGCGACTCAGTGAGCGAGAGGAGTTCTACAACAAGAAATTTACTGAAGGAAGACACAAGCCAAGAACTTGTGACAAGTTTCAGAAGAACCTGTTAAAATTACATCGGTCATGCACTTATAATGGCCTTCTAAAACAAACCAAGAATTTGTGACAAGTTTCATAAGAACATGCTAAAATTACATTGGTCATGTACTTAGAATGGTCTTCTAAAACAAATGTTCTTTTGGAACGCGGAGAGTAAAAGAAAAGAAGGACGACCAACGGAAACTATGCGAGGGTTTGAACAGGTGTCATGTGACGTATTCCTTCCAGAACGTTGTCTTCCCAATGAACTATCTGAACCTCTCTCTGTCTTGGGCGATGTGGCTTGCATTTTCTAGCGATGTTATATTTAATGTCGTCTGTCCATCGTCTTCTTGGTCTGCCCATTCAACTCTTCCAAGGTACTCTTCCCTCCATTATTTGTTTTTCTAAACAGTTATGTCTCTGTATATGACCAAACAGGCGTAGTTTTCTTTTTGTTATTGTGTTTAGTAACCAACACTCTGGAATATTCAATGTGTTTATAATATCTGAGTTTCTGATTTTATCCTTCCATGATATTCGAAGTATCTTCCTGTAGCATTTCAGCTCGAAGGCGTTGATCCTCTTTACCGCTGTTTTACTTAGAGTCCATGTTTCACAGCCGTATGTCGCAACCGGAAAAATAAAAGTTCGTAACATTAGCACTTTCGTTTCTATTTTGTTGTTTTTCCATATATTTTTCAGCCGTGTTATTTTGCAATATGCCATTGCCAATCTCTTCCTTATTTCTGCCATGCAGTCTCCTGCACTGTTGATGTTTGCTCCTAAGTATTCAAATTTATCCGCACATTCTATCTCTGTATTGTCTATTCTTATATTTGGTTGTTGTGTTGTTATATCTGTTGACATAATTTTTGTTTTCTGCGTGTTTAAATACAAATTTTGTGCTTCGCTATATTTCTTTGTGTTCTTGATTAGTTGTACCAATCCCTTTATATCATTTGAAAGAAGCACTGTGTCGTCTGCGTAGCGTAGTTCCGGGATTAGGAATCCACCTATGTTTATAGCGTGGTAGTCAGTGTTGTGACAGTGTTTGAACAGGACATAAATTAAACCAGAAAAACAGAAATAATAAACAGAAAATGTAATCAACAGAAAAGGCTAAATATTCCACATAAGTTATAAAGAAGAATGACATCAATTTGCGACGAGATTCTCAACATGGAGATAAATTACTACTGCCCGATGTGTCATATGTGGCCTAATAGGGATTAACTACCGGTAACTATCTAATTAGCTTGGGGGTCATCCTCGTGTTATCTTTATCGTGTACTAGGTAAAAGTAATGGTTATGTCCCATGGCAGCAACCTGCCGTGTACTACTGATATCATAATTGACAGGACTAGTGTTATGATAGTGTCAAGGGATAGTGTATCTTCGAGGGCGTATAAGTACACACATGTAAAGGGTGTACACATTAATGTGCGCGTACTTGCGTGTATGTAATCAGGACCGTAGTTATGATTACCTCAAAAAAGTGTTTTTACCTAATTTTAAAAACCGTTTTTTAAAAGAAAATCGCTATTTACCTTGTGGCGATTTTTGTTATAAACCTTAAGTTCCTAGTACTAAACCTCATGCACAGATTTGCAAGGGGGGGGGGGGAGGATTTGAACATCCCAAACCCCTCCCTTATCTACAGGCATGTATGTAAATATGTGTGTATCTGTGCATATTTGCCTTAAATCTTTGTTCTCACATTCATGTAGGTTAGCAGGATATATTCCAGAGAATTAAGATTGGTTTTATAGAGTTGCGATATCTGCACGACATATTCTAAAAAATGAACACGTTGGAAATGAACATTGTTTTTGCTCTATTGTGTTTCTTTACATTTTCTTTTTCTTCTGCGTTATATCTCAAACTTCTACAGGTTATCATGACATGGACAGGAGAACGTAACTCACTATGTCATAGTTTACAGCTTAGCTGCGATATGTGTGACTCTCTGCATGCTGCATCCGACTTCAACATGGCTTCTGGCTCATTTTGGCACTATATGAAATAGAAAAGCCAAGTCTACAACAAAAATCTTCTTAGTCCTATAGAACGACATGCATACAGAGTTAACTGTGTTGCCAATCTTTGCTTTCCTTTCAAACCTCTGCAGCACACGGAAAAAGTTATATAAATTTGTACAATTTATACAATGTTATACAAAGTTATATAATGTTGCACAAAGTTATAGAAAGCATTGTATATAAAGTTGGTAGCATACCGTAAACACACGTAGTGATATATCGCAACATCTTTGGGTGTGGTAATATTTAAGCAATATTTACGTTGAGTAGATTGTTACTGCTTTCTAAACGGCCCGAGTAGTCAACTTCTCGCGGTTAAAATTGAACCAGTTACCTCGATAGTATGAACTGCCATCTCTGCGCCTCAACCACAGAATCGAACAATATACGTGATGAATATTATCATTCTGTGTCCACCTAAAGGTGAGAAAAAGGGTTTCAGAAGTAAGATAGAACGGACTTTCATGTTATTCAGCACAGTAGTAAGCAATTATAAATAGGCAGCAGAGATGTGGTTGTATATAAGACAAGTATATAATGTGGTTGTATATAAGACAAGTATATAATGTGGTTGTATATAAGACAAGTATATAATGTGGTTGTATATAAGACAAGTATATAATGTGGTTGTATATAAGACAAGTATATAATGTGGTTGTATATAAGACAAGTATATAATGTGGTTGTATATAAGACAAGTATATAATGTGGTTGTATATAAGACAAGTATATAATGTGGTTGTATATAAGACAAGTATATAATGTGGTTGTATATAAGACAAGTATATAATGTGGTTGTATATAAGACAAGTATATAATATGGTTGTATATAAGACAAGTATATAATGTGGTTGTATATAAGACAAGTATATAATGTGGTTGTATATAAGACAAGTATGTAATGTGGTTGTATATAAGACAAGTATGTAATGTGGTTGTATATAAGACAAGTATATAATGTGGTTGTATATAAGACAAGTATATAATGTGGTTGTATATAAGACAAGTATATAATGTGGTTGTATATAAGACAAGTATATAATGTGGTTGTATATAAGACAAGTATATAATGTGGTTGTATATAAGACAAGTATATAATGTGGTTGTATATAAGACAAGTATATAATGTGGTTGTATATAAGACAAGTATATAATGTGGTTGTATATAAGACAAGTATATAATGTGGTTGTATATAAGACAAGTATATAATGTGGTTGTATATAAGACAAGTATATAATGTGGTTGTATATAAGACAAGTATATAATGTGGTTGTATATAAGACAAGTATATAATGTGGTTGTATATAAGACTGTTTAGAAAACAACAGAGAGATTAGAGTGACGCATTGTGAAAGAAGTTAAATCAGAATGAGAGCTAATTATCCTCTTCAGAAAGAGGCATTTCACATAGTTTGGACACATTTGAAAATGAAAGATAGAGATATTCTTGACAACAGGAACGTTGAAGAGAAAGAGGGATATGAAATGAACAAGAAAGAATATGCTTGACATCCTGGCATTGTGGCATGGAAGAATGTCGGTATCGGAAATCATTGACCGTACACGAAACAGATGCTTGTGGAAAATAATGACAACCAATGCCACGCTGCATGGACCATGAGAAAAGGTGTCATTCGGGAGTTTGAGAAAGAACGCTATCAACAACAACAGGAGTAACATTAATAATAGCATACCTACCAAAAGTGATCTAAGTCACTAAGATCAAAAGATGTCTGTCGTGCTAAAACTACATTTGAAAACCGTACAAATGAGATAGTTGTTACACGTAATTCTATAACATTTCATATCCCATATTTTCTATTGATGGTTCCAGAGATATATTCTATATAGAACGTAGTCATTTTTATGTATACTCCGAGTAACTATAGAATGTAGTCATTTTTATGTATACCCTGAGCAATTCACGAGTTTTTGCTAGTTGACCTGATTCAGGTGCAAATTTAAATACTCTCAAAAGTATTTTGTCCATCGTATTCTTGGGCGGCTCTTTCCCCTTTATCAGACCACGCCATCTACAAGTTATAATTAAGATGGACTGGCGTATATAGTTAAAAGGGCGTGCCTCGACAAGAAGAAACTTTAATCGTCCAAATCAACAACAATGTCAAAGAGTATATAAATCAACAGTTGACCTTAGCCGCTCACATTTTTTTTTCAATGGTCATAGGTCCTGTTAACACCAACGTTGACTCCCGTCTACTATTGAAAGGCGTGTCTTAATAAAATTATGCTATATTTCCGCAACCTCTGTCACGACATCAAAAGCTGAATACAAGAATTATATAAGATTAAGAAAGCAACAGCTCATATTTATTAACACTGTTTTCATCTACCTGCTAAATCTGATTCTTTCAGTATCTTCTGCAAGTTTTCGCATATCTAGAACAACGTTGTATCTTATTTCTATACATATTCCTACCACTCCCCAATTCATTGTTTTCTTAGCTTTCCGAATGTCTAACCTCGCTAGCCAGCACGTATTGCATATCGAGGTAGCTGCATTTTTTTCACTTTATTATTTTCCTAAACTGTAGCTTGTATATCACATTTAAAAAATTCATTTCCAGGTCTTTCCTCCCTTGAATATTTGTATGTTTATCTTTCTTTGTACTCAGAAGTTATCTCTGGTCTTATCGTGATATGTTTTCTGTCGTTGTAGAATTTTATTCCAGCAGTTCTTAAACTGTTGCCTTTGTGCACTAAATTTTGAAGTATTGGCGACCTCTCCTTTTTCTTCCTTAACCATGCTTAAAGGAAGCCATGCTTTGACCATAACCCTAGACATAAAAGACCTATTTACTTTTGGAAAATCAAGCCTTCTAAAAATCATTCATTTTACTATCCCATTGATATTTATTGGCTGTCATAAAAAGTATCAATAATAGTGGTCAATGAAAAACAGGGGAATAGTCCAATGATTCATTAAGGAGGATTGTTTTCCATTAGCCAATAGGTCTTATACATCGATGGTTATACTTTGACTGTTTTCACTATTGAGCTGACCACGTTAGTCAGTAATAACGACACTAAAGTAACCCTTTTAAGATCATGTGTTTTCCCAGTGGCAACATATGGATGCCATACTTTGACTTTAATCAAGACAATATCAAAACGAATAAATTAATTTGAAATGAAGTGCTACAGTAAGATCCAAAGAATATCACGGACAGAGAAAAAGAACATTGAAATATTGAAATTACTAAAATTAAGTGAAGGGTGGCTTCTAAATACCATCATAAGAAGGAACATATAGTATTTTGGACACTTAAAGCCACATGATGGTATCGAACGGCTGATTCTAAAGGGCAGAGTGATAAACGAGAGAAGACAAGGAAGAACAAGAAGACCATGGACCAGCGACATCGAAGAATGTATGATGTATGCACATGACTGGCCAATGCAGGTATGCTTGCTCTGGACATATATGCGTTCCGAGTAAACACGACGAAGACAACGTCCTGGACAGAATATATGTATATTCGCTAAACCCTTTGCAAACCCTATCTATCAAGTTGTTCATTCAGCGTCAGGGGTAGAAGAGTTTTCTGGAGACGGCCCCCGTGTGTGCTGAGTACATTGTAGAATATGTCGCCTCTTTTATTTCAGTGGTCCATCGTTTTCGTCGTACGTCTCTAGTTCTGCCTTCACTGTATCTGTGTATCCTAGCTTGATGTGGTATGTTATCTGGTGGTAGTCTGCTGATGTGTCTAAACCATTTCATCTGTTGTCTCTTAATATTTTCCAAGATTGAGGTGGTGCCTGTTTTTGTCGAATGTCCTCATTCTTCACCATGTTTCTTAGCGATATTCCTAGGATTCTGCATAAGCATGCCATTTCAACTGTCACAAGTTAACGTTTATCTTGTGGTGTCGTTGTCCATGTTTGACTCTTGGCATTGGCAGCACACCGTTGGCATAATAATCGTTTTGAATAGTTTTATTCGGTGTTTAAATCTACATTTTTGTATTTGAAGATTGGTGGCATTTGTCATATGGCAAATATATCTAGCTAATATATATATATATATATATATATATATATATATATATATATATATATATATATATATATATATATATATATATATATATATATATATATATATATATATAATGCGGATAATGTACTTCCTTCATTCTGACTATAATCTTGATGTAATGAAAAACTAATCCTCCGTATTATCTGAATATGATTGCACGATTCATTCATGAGATAACGGCAGCAATAGATGTTGCAAATGTTTTCTTAAATAATAAACTACACAGAACTGTGCTCATGCAAATCTTATCGCTTATATTTCTCTCAGCTTATCAGCACAAGAAGGACATTTTGTGTATTTGAAAAACATAACTTCGCTTACATAACAGCAGGTTGCAGAAATGTTTCCAAAATCATGTACTGTTAGATACGGAAAATAAAACAGATGACAAGGCTGATATAAATAAGCTTAATTTTTGTACAACAGCTGTACAAATGAAAAAAAGTATACAATTTTCATAAGAAGAGATACATCGACGGAGCTGTACAGACATAGAACGGTTGCATATCAGCTCTGGCTACAAGATGCATCTGTTTAAATGACACATGCACAAGATACTCGTAGGATTTTTGTTGTTTACTATCTAGAGATACTGAGTTCAAAATTCTCAATCAGCCAACGCTTAATACAAGAATATGAAAGTGTCTTCTAACTATTCGGTTGTGAAGAGTTGAGGAGTTTCATCATCACGTGACATATTCTTTCCATAGCGTAGTCTTCCCTATTGATCTCTTGAATTATCAGCGGCCTTGAGCAAGTTGTTCCACCTCTTTTAGTGACATCCGCAGGCATTCTTGCATGTCTTTTGTCTAATAGCCTGTGTTCCTTGTGTTCTATATAACTATATCTTAACAAACATCTATAGCACTCATATTCAAAAGCCCAAATATTTCTTTCCGTGTCTGCATTCACTTGCAGTGTCCAGCTTCCATATCCGTATATACTTCTATATAGGGAAGTATAGGGAGCTATACTATCTATAGAGAGCCGCGTTAGCGCAGTGGTTAGCGCACTGGATTCGCATATGAGTGGTCCTGGGTTCATTCCCCAGTTTTTCAGATCGCAAAGTTTCCCGGGTCGACACAGCCTTAAATGAGTACCGGATTAATCTGGAAGTAAAGATATATTAGAGGAAGAAGAGATGGCTACCACCCTCATTTGCAGAGCCTCTGAAATGTGAGATCTCACACCCTTACGGCATTAATAAATGCTATGCGTTACTTTACATTTTTTTTTACTTCTAGAAATCTTAGAATGCACTGAGAAATCAATAACAAGAATTCTCACCAGATGAACGGTTTATTGATTATTTAGTATTGACATAAATATTAATAGAAATAAAGTTATTCTAATCATGAAACAAACTAAACACACAATCGTATGCAAATATCAGCACCAAGGAAACAAGCTTTGAACAAGTAGTCTCATAATTATGACAAATAATGACTAAGACGGCATTGGTCCTATTTTTGTTTATAATGTTCATTACACCCGTGTTACCACAACCCCTATGATTCCAATTTAGGGTAAATAATATTTTGTTGTTGAATTCTACACCTTTAAAAACGTCAACAATGTGGACAAGAATTTAAATTATTGTTCGGGTAACATTTCCTCTTATTTGGGCGTAAACGTCTGAACCTGAAACTTTATCTCATGAGAGAGCTATGTCTGCGTGGCGTGCCATACAGAAACCTTAACAATCTAGTCCATCATTTCATAGTTTAAATATGTGAGTCAGAATTTATATCAACTAGAATATGAACTATATTTAACAATGTGGTTCTAGAATTTTCAATGTTTTACCAGTTCACCAGGTACCAGTTTACCAGTTCACACAAACATTGCAGAGAAACAATAGTTTACACTTGCTTACTACATATAGTTTACAAATAATCTGCTCAGTTTACACTTGATGTCCTCCATTTGCACATTATTTGAGAAACGTGCACATGATTCGCTCATTTTTGGATATTATTTTCTCAGTTTCCACATAATTCACTCAGTTTACAGTTAATGTAAACAGTTTTCAATTTATTTACTTAGTTTGCACATGATTTAGAAGGTTGCCTACCTACCTACCTACCTACCTACCTACCTACCTACCTACCTACCTACCTACCTATCTATCTATCTATCTATCTATCTATCTATCTATCTATCTATCTATCTATCTATCTATCTATCTATCTATCTATCTATCTATCTATCTATCTATCTATCTATCTATCTATCTATCTATCTATCTATCTATCTATATATCTATCTGTCTATCTGTCTATCTGTCTATCTGTCTATCTGTCTATCTGTCTATCTGTCTATCTGTCTATCTATCTATCTATCTATCTATCTATCTATCTATCTATCTATCTATCTATCTATCTATCTATCTATCTATCTATCTATCTATCTACCTACCGATCTACCTACCTATCTACCTATCTACCTACCTACCTACCTACCTACCTACCTACCTACCTACCTACCTACCTATCTATCTATCTATCTATCTATCTATCTATCTATCTATCTATCTATCTATCTATCTATCTATCTATCTATCTATCTATCTATCTATCTATCTATCTATCTATCTATCTATCTATCTATCTATCTATCTATCTATCTATCTATCTATCTATCTATCTATCTATCTATCTATCTATCTATCTATCTATCTATCTATCTATCTATCTATCTATCTATCTATCTATCTATCTATCTATCTATCTATCTATCTATCTATCTATCTATCTACCTATCTATCTATCTATCTATCTATCTATCTATCTATCTGTCTATATGTCTATATGTCTATATGTCTGTATGTCTGTCTTCCTGGACGTTAATTATTCTTAAAATCTCATTGTTTGTTTTCATTACTGTCTATGGTATTCTCAGAACTCTTCTATAGAATTTTCGCTCAAATGAGGCTATTCTCTTGGCCACTGTTTTATTTAGTTTTCATGCTGGACATCCTTATGTCGCCACAAGAAACAAACATTTTCGTAGTAAACACAACTTGGTTCTTATGCTAGTACCCTTCCATAGTTTCTTAATTGTTTTAATTTTCACATCGCCATTGCTGTTCTTCTATAAATCTCAACTGCGCTGTCACCCACATTTCTTATAATGTCATATTAGTGTGTGATGTGAAATTAGTTTTGCGTGTGTCTATCTATCTATCTATACGCTGTGTCCCTTGTTTGCCTTGCGGCTTTAGGGGTGGAAGAGTTCTCTGGAGATGGCCTTCTTGTGCGCTGTTTGTAAGCTTGTTCCTGTGGCTTCTTTCTGTGTGTAGACATAGTAAGTCTTTATCTTTTATTTACAAAATCTTATTCTTCTATGTTCGTTTTTAACCACCTTCAGATTAGCAGGATGTTGTTTGGAAAACAGAAAGTGTGATATTGTTTACTGCTGGCCTCATACATCATTACACATTGTCATTGCTGCGGCTGACTATAGTTCATTTAGTGTGTATTGTTTTTACTGCTAGCGATTGAAATATTGAATCATTCAAAGTAAGTGACACCAGCGCGAAGGAACTTTACTAGAGAATAGCTTTGTTTTTATGTTTTTCTGTCTTGTGTGTTTATGTATTCTCATGGTTTTATAATTAACATACCTTCCTATGTGCCTGCGTTGCATATTCCAAAAGCCATTACTGTATATCCAAATACAACTGCTGCAGGTGTTAATCACTTTTTCTAATGTTTGTGTCAACATTGCTTCCGCACACAGTAAAGTCTAAATTACCGGTAGATTCAAACAATAAACATACAGCCATTACCAAAACCGAAAATCCGAGCATCAGGTGCGGGTCGTAGGAGCAGAAATGCACCAAAACAAATATTGTAAACAAAAAATGTGTTACATATATTTACGATTACTAAATTCAAACATAATATAAATAATTATAATAGACGTGTAAGACATGTTACGATTGATGATTCAATTTAAGATCTTCGTCGGAAAATAAACATATAATAATGAATAGAAAGATCACACAGAATAAGAAAAAAACATCAAAAAACAGGTATTCAAAGTTGTCCGTGAAACATCCTACTACAGGGAGGATGGTTAATTGCATATCGCCGACATCTAATGTAATTTGTTCAGGAACAACAATGTGTACAATTATGAACAAATAGAACATCATGGAGGAATATACTATAAATAAAATGTAAGAAATATTCTTAACGGGATAATAGGAATAGAACAACGACGGTAAGAAAGATTAGAAGACTAAGCCAATAGACTAGAGCAATATACTAAATGTATACTGAGACAATATAACATAACTCTATATTAATCAAAGATACAGCATATATACTGAAACAATATAGTTCAGGACTATATCATTCAGAAATGCAACATTTAAAAAAATATACTGATGTGGAGACCGTCAATAAGTAGAAGAGGAAAATAAGATTTACCTTACAAATAAGTGTTAAGAGAATTTTCATTGGGGGGGGGGGGGCGAAGGATTTTATATTAGTTATTTTTTTATTAACTCTTTTTTAGTAACATATTTTATTTTAATGTGTAACCACTTTTATTTACCCATTTTGACTAACCCATTATTTGCGCTTATTTAGTAAGGAACAATCTTACAAACAGTACACACGTAGGCCATCTCCAGAGAATTCTTCTACCCCTGACGCCACAAGGCAAACAAGTGCCACATCGTGTAGATAGATAGATCTATCTATCTATCTATCTATCTATCTATCTATCTATCTATCTATCTATCTATCTATCTATCTATCTATCTGTCTGTCTGTCTGTCTGTCTGTCTGTCTGTCTGTCTGTCTGTCTGTCTGTCTATCTATCTATCTATCTATCTATCTATCTATCCATCCATCCATCCATCCATCCATCCATCCATCCATCCATCCATCCACCCACCCACCCACCCACCCACCCACCCACCCACCCACCCACCCATCCATCCATCCATCCATCCATCCATCCATCCATCCATCCATCCATCCATCTATCTATCTATCTATCTATCTATCTATCTATCTATCTATCTATCTATCTATCTATCTATCTATCTATCTATCTATCTATACGCTGTGACCCTTGTTTGCATTATGGCGTCAGGGGTGGAAGAGTTCTCTGGAGATGGCTTTATTGTGTGCTGTTTTAAGCTTGTTCCTGTGGATTCTTTGATTTTTGTGATTCTATATTTACATTGTCTGCCATTCTATGTGTCATGACTATTATACTTTATAGTCTATGTGTCATGGCCATTTGTGGCATGCTATCTGTTGCTGGTCTGGAAGCGTGTGAAAACCAATTGATCTGTTGTTTTTTGATGTGTTCCACTACTGGTATTGTTTTGGTTATCTGTTTGATGTTATCGTTTCTAACTCTATTTCTTAATGACTTTCCACGTATTCTTCATAGGCATGTCATTTCTGTAGTCACTATTTTTCTTTTGTCTTGTGCTGTCATTTTCCAGGTTTGGCACTGGTAGCAAAGTTTTCTTCTTGAAAATACGTGTCATGGGTTTATATAAATGAATATCAATTCCATTGTTCTCGTGTGTATCTCCTGCTGTTTAGTCTGATTTATGTTTAACTTTTCTAGATAAACCGTTTAAAATGTCGGATTAAGTAGGGGTCGGAGGGTTATCCACTATTTGGTTAACTTCGTAGTATAAAATTTCGCATTCATAATTCATTGTACAGAGTGTCATATTCACATTTCCTAGCACATAATATCATATTAATACTTCCTAGTATAATACATAGTGTCATATTCACACTGTCTAGCACAGAGTGCTATATTCATACTGCCTAGCACAGTGTGTCATATTCATCCTGCCTAACACAGAGTGTCATATTCACACTTCCTAGTATAGTACATAGTGTCATATTCACACTGTCTAGCACAGAGTGTTATATTCATACTGCCTAGCACAGAGTGTCATATTGATACTGCCTAGTACAGCTTGTACAGAGTGTCATATTCATACTTTCTAATGGAAGCTGATGGTTTTACGCCCCCCACCCACCCCACCTTATCTTCTGTCTTGGGTTCACCACTTATATTTTTTCAGTATAGATGAAGTTATTTTTGAGTTCAACAAATGTCAAGGACGAAGTAAGTCCAAATTTTCTACTTAGAATATGAATAAATAATAACTTATGTGGCAAATAAAAGTGATCGTGGAAGGACTTACTCGAATCCGTATGGTAAAATTGAGTTAAAAAGTGATTTTCCGTATGGCAAAATAGGGTTAAAAAGTGAATTTCCTACCTCATTACTTATCTAAACAATACAATATTTCTCTAATCACTTGATTAGCTTTGAGTGTTTACGATTAATATGTCTACCAACCGTCGCCACAATGAAGGAAACATGTTTGCCGATCAGCTTAAAACATGTGGCAGTTATTTGAGTAGTGGTACCAGTTGATTACAACTAATCGAATCTAGCGTCACTCGTCTGGCTAGCAAGATGTGGTAACTCACTAAACTGCAGAAATATCAATTTCCAGAGACAATGATTGATTCCAATTTAGTTCTAAGGAGCGTTTAGTTATCGCAAGTTATTTGATATTGCAAATTCAATTCGGAACAAGCAACCACCCGCCCTCTCTCTCTCTCTCTCTCTCTCTCTCACACCGCTGTTGTTTGTTCGTGAACAACAATTTATATTTAAAATACACAAAAGGAAAAGTTCCACTTTCTCTCCATTTCTTCTTTCGTTTCAATGTTCTTAGTAATGTTTTGATTGATTTTCAGCAGTGATACTAATTGTATGATTCAAATGTGACCATATGTCAGTAACTACGAAATACCACCGTATAAAGGCCTAAACCGAGTATGTAACTACGAAATACCACCGTATATGGGTCTAAGCCGAGTATGTAACTACGAAATACCACTTTATATAGGCCTAAGTCGAGTAAGTTATTTTTGTGTAAATAAACGGACCACAATTGTAAGTTCGAATAAAGCACAAGTTATACTATGCTGTTTTTGTTGTTGTCGATATTCAAATGCTGATGAGTAATTCTACTCTTGTCAGTGCATTGTCATGCTTAAAAATGCGTAGGTCTTCTGGAGTTGACTTAGTGATCCATACAGTAAGTTACTGACTGTTAAGGGTGTCTGTAGAAGTTTTTCCTATTTACATTATGTGAAAATATTAATAATTCAATAAATATTTAATGCTCTTTGAAAGCACCCATCATTCCAATATTTTTGTATGCGGTAGAGGTAAAGATTGTATAAGGAAATATACAAACAATGCTGACTGCCTAACCTCTCTTCTACAGCCGATCGATGCGAATGTTAGCAAGCCGTTTTAAGGTTGCAAGAAAAGCTGATTTAGTTAGATATATCAGATTCATTACTTTAAATTATAACGAATATGAATGTGTCGGACCATTTGCGTAAATAAATCTGTAACACATCGCATTGCTATTCTCTAGATTACATCCTGCTGGAAATCTAGTAGGACTTTGATCCTGATTATTCAGAAAGTTGGGAATGGTGTCAGTGCAGTCAAAATTTTGGCATCTGCAGAGATGCCGTAGCGAACTCTTTTTCATATGATGCAGGCAGTGGTATTGTCTGTGTTGGACTATAGTTTAGGTTTACTGACACTTTCGCAACCACAGATTGATAGATTGGAGAGAGTTCAAAACGGGCCCATGAGAGCTATTATAGGATGCACAAGAGTTACACCTATCGTGACCATGAGGTTTCTCCTAGACATACCGAGCATCAAATCAAGACATAAAATAGCTCAGGTTAAAGAATACTTCAAGGTCGCCAATAGTTATCATTACCTCTTATACAAATCTCTAGACAGCAAAAAAGGAAGGCGTGTCAAGATAGGATGGTCCTGGATGGCAGAAGCAGAAGATACTCTACTCTACTCAGAGTTTGTGAGCTGGAGGAAGTGGCAAGAGGCTGTGAATGGGTGACATTTCACAAAAAGAGAAAGTTATTGACAATAGTTGTGATACAGATGGGAAGAAAGAGCCACTACTTGGTTGCCAACAGAACAGAGGAAATGATTCAAGAAGCTACAGACCACAGAACACAAGAAACAAACAAGTGTGGTTGGGTTTCGTGGCTTACCAAAAATGCAAAAGAAAAGCTGAGAAGTCAGCTGCTTACCCCACTACAACATCGAGTATGAGAATGGAAAAAGAAGGGGTGAAAGCAGTTCTCACTTGGTTTGCGACGCAGCCACCAACATATCCATTAGTTATATCGGACTCTCAAAGTATGCTGCGAAAGATAGAAAGGTGTATGATCAGAAGTGAATGGGTTAACTCTTCTCAACAACACGCAGAGCATTACATGGCTCTACTGTCCATATCATGCTGGGATCAGGGGAAACGAAAGAGCCGATGTTGGCTGGTAAAGCTTTGGTGAACGACATCGAGATAAGAAGAGACATGATTGCACTAATTAAAGCAGTCATGGATACCCTACGAGAAGAAGAGGAGGAAGTCGAACGTGACAATGTACATATTCAGAGAATGGTAGAAATGAGAGTGACTAGAGGCGATGGGAGAAAGTGCTCCCTCTCCGGAAAGATTAGAAGAACGCGTAATCAGCAACTGACTGGGACACTGAGCTTATACACTTTTAAATGGCTGACAGAACGGCAAGCAGAGCAAATATGGGAATGCCCCCAGTGCTGTGATGATTGTTCCTAATCAAGAATCAATAATGATTTACATAACAAATCCTAACCCTAAATAAATTTATATTTAAATTAGTAAATGAAAACAAATACTGATAAACATAGCCAAGAAAAAATAAATAAATAAGGAGACACATGTTCCAAACAGGAACCCAATTATCATACATCAAGTTCGTCTCATCTCAAATATTGGCATCGCATACAACCACTGTGGAAGCAGAAGATACATGTATTGGTATAGATAGAAAATCATTAGCGGTTAACATGGCCATGTTGGCAGGGGACATAACAACATTGATAAGCTGTGACATTACAATGGATACGCCTCTTGAAGGAGTATATATTAGAAACACTCACACACACACAAACCACATCTAAATAAAGAACACGCCCATGAGGAGAAAGCTTATGTGAAACTAGATAACAAATAACCGCACAATCAACCGGCAAGGGTATCATGCAACAAACACGGCGGACAGAAATGGACTCCTCTTATCATTGCTTACGTAACGGGCGTTGCTGTAAGATAGCTAGTTATCTTCAGGACTGTTGATGTTGTTAAACAACTCCACAAAATACGTTTGGATTTAGACAGACAATGCAGGACAGACAAGTCTTTCCAGATAAGATGGAACCAACTGGTATTTAGTGATAGTCATTTGCCAAAAGAAATCTTTCCAAACGGACAAGGTGTAACATAGTTGTCAAGTGACTTTACATGAAGTTGTACTGTAACAGGGAAGGTATTCTCTTCTTGCGTGAATAGATTTTCCGGTCCCACTGCAAATGTAAATGGTACTACCTTGTGAAATGGGCGAACATTCAGAACCAATGTACAAGATATGGCGTAAATGATTCACGCTGAGATCTCCAACGTGTAGAAAGACAATGCACTCTTGACTAGGGTTACACTGCGGACAGAAAAATAGGAGTATATTTAATAAGAGATGTTTACATGAATATACGTTTTCTTCTTCTTCTCTTATTGTTTTCTGTTACCAACAACACATAGGTGCACAGTTATTCACAGCGCAAATACTAGGAATTGTGGAGTAGTTGACAGGCTCAAACCTCTTTCTTTACATAAAAAACGTTATTTCGATTGTAGCTCCCTTTGATATTGCTATTGATGCTTTCGTTAATGTTGCCTCCGCCTAGTTTCCGTGCTGGTTGCTTTTTTGGGCATTTTTATTGTTTATTGAGGTGTCCTTTTTGAGAATTGTTTGCTCATTCACCAAGGGGAAGGGTTTTTTAATGGCCAATTGGCCAAGGTTTAAAGGGTTAAGACGCTATATTTTTCCATTGGCAATATATGGATGCAAGACATGGGCAAAGACTTCGACAGTGGAAGAGGAACATATAAGCTGTCGAAATAAATTGCTATAGATAGGTCCTAAGAATATTATGGACATAAAGATGTACATACAATAATAGGTACCCAGTGAGTGAATAACAATATATGTTCCTCTATCTGTCTGTCAATATTTGCTTCTGCACCTCTCAACTTCTTATGGCTACAAGTTTAAAATAAAATTTAAAGGACTTCTGGTATACTTTCAGTTGTCGCAAAAACAAGAACTATTACAGCGTTGAATTCTACTTCACGTTTGGGCTTGCTCTCAAATTCCTGCAGATTAGATGGATGTAGCCTGGATAACTTAATACGTTATGCCATGATTTACAGCGTAGCTGTCATATCGGCGCCTTGCATGATGCACCGACTTTAGTATGACTTATGAGTCACTGTGACGCAACACGAGATGTACGGCTAAACACACCACAAACCCTCCTTAGTCGTCTCTTAAGACATACTTTGAAAGTAAACTGTTTCTATTCTGTTCTCCCCTTGCAGTCCTGGAAACACATGGAAGTAGTGTCGAAGTATTTTTACAGACTACAAGCACAGGCGATTTACACGACGTAGCGGCTAAGCTCTAATCGATGTATCTTGTTTTCAAGAGTTCGTAGGTTCGAACTTATGTCTTGTTCATATGTGCATTTTTCGGAAATATTTGGTATTATCATAGGCAGTTAGGAATCTCATTTTATTATTGGAAATTAGGAATCTGACATCAATGGAAGTTAGGAATCCCATATTATCATTGGAAATTATGAATCTCATATTATCATTTGAAATTATGAATCTCATATTATCATTGGAAGTTATGAACCTTATATTATCATTGGAAGTTATGAACCTTATATTATCATTGGAAGTTATGAATCTCATATTATCATTGGAAGTTATGAATCTCATATTATCATTGAATGTTATAAATCTCATATTATCATTGGAAGCTATGAATCTCATATTATCATTGGATTTATGAACCTTATATTATCATTGGAAGTTAGGGATACTACATGTTATGTGTGATACTCTGGGAAAGCAACCTACTGCTCCTGCTCTTAAGAGAAACGAAGTTAACCTGGGGAAACCCAAGTATGATAATGAAGGAGGAAGGCAACCTTCTGATCGGCAGGGATGATTTCGTTTATTTCGTGTAGTATGGGGATCAAAAAGCTTTATTTAATATTCCATTAGAACTAAAATTCGCGTTTTCTACGCTCAGTCGCAAGTGTTTATGGTAATATGAATTCATATTTTATTTAGTAACCTTACAGTTAGCATATTTTTATAGTAAGCTTCTAGTTATCATATTTTTACCTTACAGTTATCATATTTGTATAGTAAGCTTCTAGTTATCATATTTTTATAGTAAGCTTCTAGTTATCATATTTTTATAGTAAGCTTCTAGTTATCATATTTTTATAGTAAGCTTCTAGTTATCATATTTTTATAGTAAAATTACAGTTATCATATTTTTATAGTAAGCTTCTAGTTATCATATTTTTATACTAACCGTATATTTATCTCACATGGTCTCATACTCTGTCAACTCTCAGAACAAGAGCTGCTACAGAGTTTTGTTACTTCTTCTCCGTTCACTAAATCTCGATTAGAAGAATGTAGTCGCAAGTGAACGGAACGCGTTGTTTCATGGTTTACAGCTTAGCGGCAACAGCTGCATCTTTCAACCTAACACATAAAAGCATGGCCTATGTCAGGGCCGTAGGTACCTTTCCCTTAATGGGGCGGGAGAGAACGGGGTTACCTAACAAGACAGCAGGTCATTCGTGTGTCTTCGTGTGTCATTTCTTCGTTTCGCTGAAACATTTGATGATATTATTGTTAAAAATGGCTAAGGGGGGATGTTTAGATTTTGTCTGCCCAATTGTTTACTAAGTTCCTATTACTAAAAGTTATGCTCTAATTTGCTAACGAAAATGGAAGATTGAATAAGTACAAGTTACAATCAAACATATAATAACTTATAGGATATAGCGTCTTCTGCAATTGATTTCTGAAATAAAAATTCTTGAAACCAACGGGAATTGAACTAGTCCGGTCTGACGGGACAAAATCGCCTTGTAACTTTTGATGCCGTCAGAACGAACTAGTTCGATTCGCGTTGATCTCAATAATTTTTAATTTATTCTCTCGCTTCCTACTTGAACTTACTTGATTTCTGAAATAGTTATTTTCTTCTTGTTTTCCTTATTGCCCTGTGTTTGATGTTCACAAATGGTATATTCATAATCACCCTTGATCTCTGCGTGAGCATGTATATAAATAAATACATAACTTCTAAAATAACTGCCGGGCCAATTAAAACGGAATGTAGATGTACCGGTAACTTTCAGACACGTATCAAGTCTTCTGTGGCAGGACCCGCCTATGTTATCCAAGCTTAGATTAACTAAGGATTCTCATCTCTACCAAATATATCAGCAAGAAAAGAATAGCCCAAATGGGAAAACCTGAAATTGAGATAAATGTGTGTTTTGTTGGAATGAAATTGAAATTTCATCTTGGTTAAGCACACCCTTTTGGAAACTGGACTCGGAAACACCTTGATTATTATCCAACGGCCGGCCAGACGTATGATTATTGCATGTTGTAGGCGTCTTCCGCTGCTTCTGATTTCATGTGATATATTTATCATATTATCCTCTAATACAGTGATTCTCAACTTATTTTTGGACACTCACACTTTTGGGATATATTTTCTTCACCTGCGCTGGAATTGTATAAAAATTGGTCATTGTCTTTATTTACAGGTCACTTAGACATTTTACTCTTTATTCCAATAAATATTATTGTTTGCCGTTCAACGAGCTACCATCCTGTATCTTGTTCATGAACGTGTCTGTAATCCAACAATATTAAAATAAAATATGTTCTCCACCTCGCCCCTAATAAGACTCCGAATCCTCCATTTGTCTATATGGTGCAACTTTAGAATCATTAACTTAATATACAGGTTTCCCATTTTTTCCTAGTCGAGACAATTTTGGTTGAGTAATCTGCGAAATCTACTCCAAGAACTGATACATCTGTTTTACATGCGGGAAGTTTATTTAAAATTACGAGTAAGGAATGAATCCTAAGCTCAGCTGCTGGTCGGTGAGTGATTGAATTAACACTGAACTATCCCGACTCCATCTTAAAAAGTACTTATCATAAAATTTCACAGTCATTTAAATATATCTACTTTACTTCCATTAATCTCTCCTGTGGGAACATAGATAGCTACATACTTTTATCCGATGTAATTTTTTTATTTATTCCATTTCATGCTGACGCATGCGATTGCAACTGTGGATCTCACCAATGGCTCACTAGACAAAACACCCATGCAACATAAAACCTTAGAAGTTTACATGCCGTTATATTTAGGCCATCTTATGATCGCTTTGTAGCATGTTATCTATACAATTATATACCCTCTCTGAGTAGAAGACTCCTTCATTAGACATTAACTAAGCCGAAAGGTAAAGTCTCGTGGATATGAAAGAAAGCTCAGAAAAACGATACTGCACGTGAGAAGTAAGAGCTAATCGCTCGTAATTCCTGAGGTTCTCAATCAATCTGTTTCAGTCTGTGTGTTTGTCCTTATCTTGACATAGGCCTAGTGATCGAAACGTTAAACCTGTGATTTGTCATATTTATAACACTGATATTTAATCATTTTTGCTTTATTTTACTGATTTGTATTTAACTTTATCTGAAAATCCTCAGATCTGGTCTATGAGCTGAACAGTGAAGAAGGATTTCAAAGTGACTCCAACCAATGGGCGTGAATTATTTTTAGTCACATTTCTACAGTTAATTAAATAACTTTTCAACTTAGGCAATCTTATGTTATGGAAATATTCAATAATTGATGTATGTCTTTTCCTGTCATCCAAGTTTACATGCTCAATCACACATCTTCATCCTTATGCGGACGGTATAAGTCTTATTGTTAGATTACCAATATACAACAATAAACCCTAGGTAAATGAAGTGTCAGTCCAGTCAAAATCATGGCAACTACAGAGATGACGCAGCGAACCCTTTTTTAAATGATGCAGGCAGTGGTAGTATCTTAGACTGTGGTTTAGGTTTACTGACACTGTCGCAAACACAGGTTGATAGATTGGAGAGAGTTCAATAGATAGATTGGATAGATTGATAGATAGTTCATAGATTGGAGAGCCTTGAGAGCTATCCTAGGATGTATGAGTTACACCTATTGTGACCATGAGGTTTCTCCTAGACTTACGGAGCATCAAATCAAGACATGCAATAGCTCAGGTTAAAGAATACTTCACGGTCACCAATAATGATCCTCAGCTCTTGTACTAATCTCTAGACAACACACAACTACAGCGTATCAAGAAAGGAAAGTTCTGGATGGCAGAGACGGAGAATGTCCTGCTCTGAGTTTGTGGGCTGGAGGAGGTGTGTGAGACTGTGAGTGGTTTACATTTGACAGGGATAGAATGTTATTGACAAAAGTTGTGATGGAGATGGGGGGGGGGGGTGCCGTGGGTGGACTGTAGGAGAACGGGAGTAGTGATCCAGGAGATCACACTGCAACACTTATCTCGATACAAGATACAATAATTTACACGGACGGCTCGGTGGCACAAGAGGCAAGCGGGTGTGGTTGGGGTTTCGTGGCCTACCAGGATGGCACGAGATTAGCTATGGGGGGGGGGGTCAGCTGCGAGCCCCATTGCGGCATCGGGTGTGGGAATAGAAGTGGAAGCGGTGACAGCAGCTCTCATTTGGCTGGCGATACAACCACCAACTGACTCAGTGATTCTATATGACTCTCAAAGTATGCTGCTCCAAGATATAAAAGTGTATGATCAGAACTGAATGGGTCACTCTTCTCAACAACGCGAATAGCATTACATGGATCTACTATCCAGGTCATGCTGGGGGTTGGGGGAAACGAGAGAGGCGATGTGTTAGCTGATATGGTCCTGGTGAACGGCCCCGAGTTAGGAAGAGACTTTGATTAGAATTGATTAGAATTGATAAGAGCAGTCATGGGTGCCCTCCAAGAACACGAAGGGGTGGGGGGTCGAGCGGAATAATGTACATATTCAGAGAATGGTACAGATGGGAGTGACTAGAGACGATGGGAGAAAGTGCTCCCTCTCCGGAGAGTAATCAGAAGGGCGCATAATCAGCAACTGAATGGGACACTGAGCGTATGTACTTTTAGATGGCTGACGAAACGGCAAGCAAAGCACATTTGGGAACACCCCCAGTGCTGTGATGCTTGTTCCTAATCAAGAATCAATAATGATTTACATAACAAATCCTAACCCTAAATAAATTTATATTTAAATTAGTAAATGAAAACAAATACTGATAAACATAGCCAAGAAAAATAAATAAATAAAGAGCACAAAATTCTCAGAATGATCTTAATCGCTTACGTACACGTGGAGTCCATGCTACGATCAGGTGATGAAATAAGGGGGGGGGGGCGGGGGTACGGTGATGATAAGTAACTGTGTGAAGGAAGAAACCATTCTCTGCAAGAGTACAAAATCAGACAAACGTGTTACTATATTGTTTATTTCATATGTTGCTTTTGTCCTGACGAATGATTCCAGTCGAAACGTCATCTGCCGCTGTGTATCGTTGCTAGTATGTTTTATTTACGAGTGCTGGTAAAACGTGTACCTATTTACGCTCATGTTTACCCCATTGATAGCGGGAAATGCATAATGCTGGGTTTGTATGAAATATTCAGGGAGAAAGTATGCTTTACAGGAAAGCTGAAATTCAATAATCCAACTTATGGAGTGAAAGTTCGAAAAATCCATAAAATTTACATAGATCTTTGTAGTAGACTTTTCACAGCATTGTACACCGCAGTGAGTTTGAGTTTTCATGTTATGAGGTAAAGCTCTGGAGAAATAACCACATTGCATACCGCAGTGAGTTTGAGTTTTCATGTTATGAGGTAAAGCTCTGGAGAAATAACCACATTGCATACCGCAGTGAGTTTGAGTTTTCATGTTATGAGGTAAAGCTCTGGAGAAATAACCACATTGCATACCGCAGTGAGTTTGAGTTTTCATGTTATGAGGTAAAGCTCTGGAGAAATCATTACATTAATTGCACACAGAAAGTAGAGCTGGATAATACATCGCATTTTCTGTAGATCCTAACAACAATACACATTTTCATTTAGGATAACTAACATCAATCTTGATGGTTGGTTGGTTGGTTGGTTGGTTGGTTGGTTTGTTGCTGATCCAGCGGTCCATGGGCTCATGCCCTTTGACCCAATGCCATTAGATGGCATTAAATTGCTGGGAATTCTGTGGATTTTCCGCCCACCCCGGGTCAGAGCCAGAGAATAACTATCACACCTCCAGGAAGGTAGGTTTCAACCTATGCACTGCTCCTAGCCACTGTAGCCAAGATAGGGTTTGTGTGCTCATTCCCCACCACCAATTGACTACTGGTTATGCCGAACTTCTCTATTGCTCCAGGCATGCAACCAAATGTTCAAGTCAAAAGGATTGTCACGTCCTGAGTCACTGTGCCTCTATAATGGGCCTCAGCCATAGGAAAAACAGTGATGTCAGTTTCCTCCTCCTCAGTGCTGCACAGTACATCTCTGGCTCCCTCCCAACCACAGAGGGTGCATACATATATATTCAGGCAAATATGAAAAATATTTCAACAACAAAACAAAATCATAACTGTATAGATGACATGCCATGAAGCTTCTATAAGAAGATAACCTCAATATAACGGCATGTCATCCACTAAGGTTTTCTGTTGCATGGATGGTATATCTAGTGGGCCATTCGTGAGACCCACAGACGCAACCACATGCGTATCAATCTTGATAAATTCCATTATAATTGTGTACAATATCAGATGTGAATGAAATATGTAATAAATATGTGAATTCAAATGTTTTGACTTCGTGCGAATGTAGAAAATACATTAAGATAATAAACCATTATTCTCTATTCCAACAGAGAATGAGATTATTCATGGTTCTGTATTTACATATTATAAGCCTATACTAGGTTCGTACTTACTAAATTTTGATAACAATTGGTCCGACATAAAAATTCATGAAAATTCCTTTACAGCGATGGTTGTCAAACTTGTTTGGCTGGTTTATCTACAACATGATTACCTCATTATCTACAATGCCGAAAGTGATTTGTTTTTCACCAGACTATATGGTTCTTTATCCATTTTATTTATATAAATATTGATGTTTTCAATTAAAATAAATGTTAATATTTATAATTTAATTAGTTATCTTTTTTTGGCCCACTCCCTAGACATGTCTGTGGCTTACAAATTTTCAATTTCACTTACGTGGCATCATATCAGATCTTATTGAGAAGCACTGCTTTACAGAAAAGTGGGAGGGGGGGGGGAGGATTGCCAACGGGTTATAAATTATATAGCTTTAGGTATATTGCTTTAAATCTCATTTCGTAAGCTTTAAATTTTCCATAAACTTCCATTTTATTTACCTGGCAAGTCTTCTTTTTGACTGAAGAAACCATACTTCAATATACCATGTATTTTCATACTCAGAAGACCATAGGGTAACCACAACCAAATTCGTGATATCCGTGGATGAAAGGGCGTGTTTCACCACAGAGACTCTATATATTCTTTAACCACACCATCACCCTTTCACATGCATAATTTGGGGAGTTCACTTCTAAATTGTTTGTACGATTACATATAAACAATTCCATGCCACTCACTATCAGACAATGGGTAATGGTGAGTATTGTCGCTGAGACTAGATGGAAACAGCTCACGCCCAATCATTCAGAGCGAGTCACACTAATCATGAAAGAAGGTTATTGTGTGTATATATATATATATATATATATACCATGTAGATGCACCATTTATTTATGAATACACACTTATGCATGTGTGTGTGCTTGTATGTATCTATGTATGTATATATGCATAAGCATAGGAAACGAACAAAGAGGTTCTAACAAAGAATGTTTGTATGAAACAAAGCAACTATTAAACGAAACATAAATCAAACAAATAAAATATTTTGGACATATTAAAAGACATGTCTCTATTGAAGACCTTACGTGAGGATACTATTGACGGGAGGTTAGCAAAAGTGGGCAGAGATACGAGTGGGAGATACACATCACGAGTTGGACAACTTACAGTCTACCAGTGTGCACCAGAAAAGCAAGAGGCAGGGAATATTAAGGTCAGTTACAGTCAACCTTCGTTGAGGAAACAACACTTAATGATGATGATGATGAATATGATAAAATAGCATCATTTGGGAAACAATTAGTGTCCTCAAATACATTTGGGAAACAATTAGTGTCTCAAATACATTTGGGAAACAATTAGTGTCCTCAAATACATTTGGGAAACAATTAGTGTCCTCAAATACATTTGGGAAACAATTAGTGTCCTCAAATACATTTGGGAAACAATTAGTGTCATCAAATACATTTGAAGACACGTTTTAAAATAAAATAAAATGGTGAATATCATCAATGATAAATATCATCAATGACAATGGTTCTGTGCGATAAATAAGGGGAAATCCCATAGCTATAAATCACATTTTGATAAGATGTAAAAGCAGCACAGAAAACATAGACACCTACACAGAATAATGTATTCTTGACTATTCTGATGGGTCTTCTTTCAAAACCATCATCAAAGCAGGCTATGGTGTCAGTCTAGCATATCCAGACATAACATCTGATGCGTTGTTTGATGTCTATTTGGAGATAGTCTCTAAATAGGAAGCTAAAATATCAACACTAGAAGTGTATTGTATCATCTGAAGACCATTTTTGATACATTTCCATCAAAAGTCGGAAAAAATCATTGCGATTTTTTTTACAGATTGTACGTACGCTCTTCAATCTCTAGAATGTAATGGATACTGTAAGCATGAACCATCTAACATATATTCCCATGTCAACCAAATGCTCACATCTCATAATGGCAATATTGTTATGTAGTGAATTCCTAGCCATTGTAACACACATGGCAATGACAATGCAAACACACTAGCACAGAATGGAGCAAGATAAGAAAAGTCATACACACAGATAAGCTTGCACAGTTAAATTGATGTTGAAATTTATGAACAAACAAACTTGGCTGAACGCATGGGCCATGTGAAACACTGGGAGAGAAATATACAAATTTATGACCAGTCCAAAATACCAAATATAGCAGCAACCTCATGGGAAGGAAAGACAAGAGCATCACCTCATAATAGCGCATACAGTATGTATAGCTTAAACATCACCTGAACAGAAAACGACAACAACACACCCCAGGGTGCCCGCTGTGCAATACAAAACTATTGATAACTATCTTTCTGAAGTCCAGCGATGGGTAACGTCAGAAAAATGTTTTTTTCTCAAATGATAGATAAATTGAATATCATATGTGGAACAGACAGAACAGATAACAAATGCGTGCCTATATCACACAATGACACTGAGTCAAAAAGCATGAGCCAATGGACAGCTGGATCACAACAATTGTACACATATCTGTGATATCTACGCTCCCAATAACGCACATCAATTCATGAACAATTCTATAATTCGAGTAGATCTAAAAAAAACATCAACACGAATATAAATGAAACCTGAAAAAGGTGCTATAGAGGGAATAGAAGACTTACTTCATGGTGATCTAGTGTCCCAATATGTACTCCCAACTTTTCCATCGAGAGTAGCACTAATCTTAAGTAACATTTCATCTATAAATCATAAATCCCGGGACATATGAGAAAATGTAATTGTAAACAAGATGACATTGTTCAGTATCGAATTTACGATCTCGTGAACACAATGACACTCTAGCAACCACCCTGTCAGAAAGACTTGAACCGTTTGCTCGAAAAGAGGAACACTCTATGTATTCAATTGCTCTCATTGAAATTTACAGTTAGGGGTAGAAGAGTACCCTGGAACTCTTTGTGCAACTGTTTTCTTTATTTTTCTTTCTTTTCTCTGTAACCCTTTATGCCTGCAGCGTTTTGTGTAGAAGAGTTCTCTAAAAATGACCCTTTTGTGTGCTATACATATATATATATATATATATATATATATATATATATATATATATATATATATATATATATATACACACGCACGCACACACACAGATATATATATATATATATTGCCGTGGCTTCTTTAATCTTGCAGTTTATCTTTTAGATGGTCGACCTATGGCTGTTTATCAATTGTATCTGGATGCCATTGATGTCTGAGGAAGCTATACATTGGTATATATGTATTGTTATTCTCTTTCACACAGTCTTAGAATAGTGCCAATCTACCTGGAAATCCTCACTAGCGTAGTACTTAAGCTGTTTGCGTTGTGGTCAACAGGTCGCAAGTTTGACTCCGGCTACTGATGTATTGCTTAAAAATTGTAATTATTGAAGTTTCATCTCAACCTTCACGCCATTGTTTGAAACCCTTCAAGTGCTGTTATTGAAGCTTCATCTCAACCGTAGCGCCATTGTTTGAAACCCTTCAAGTGCTATTATTGAAGCTTCACCTCAACCGTCGCGCCATTGTTGAAACCCTTCAAGTGCTGTTATTGAAGCTTCATCTCAACCGTCACGTCATTGTTTCCTATCCTTGTAGTGTTGTTTGTAAAGCTTTCTCTCAATAAGTGTTTATTTTTTATTCAGAATTCCTCGTTGAGTCTGTCACACCAATTCAAAGCTTCTGTTAAGGAAGACTTTTAACCAATTACAGTTTCATTTGTATATATTTTTTTCTGTCTTATTGTCTCAGAAATATACAAAATCTTCAGTGTAATTTTGTTGAATTAATCGTGTCTGCAATCTTTCTTAATTGTGTTTATATATTTCCTTAAATAAAGACATTGTATCTGTTGATTATGTATTTCTTGTGATATTGCATATGTTTATGTTTATTGCACAGAATTTAGCCATTAACCCAGCACTTTTTAGCTATATATACATTCAGTAATTTGCCATTGTTTTTTGAACAATCCGGCTGCACAGTTGTTTGCTGCATGATTTCAAATCTTAGTAAGCTTATTTAAAATTCCACATTGTTTCTAACTTAAATAAGAATTATTACAGTAAAAGCTGTGTACAGCGTTCCTTTTCCTGAATACGTGCATACCGTTATATTTTCAATAGTGGGTATGACACTGGATCCATATTCGTGCTAAGTATATTGATATTAATAAGCTGCAGTGTTGGATTCTCTGAAGACAATGGGCAAATGCGTTTCTCTGGATACAATGGAGATCTGACATAACACGATTATTATATTATAGATAGATTTCGATTATTTCCCTTGGTTATGTTTATACAATTGTTTATATATGTGTATTAATTGAATATATATTATTTAGGACGGTTGTATGAGTGGTTAGGAGAATTGTGTGGGTGGTTAAGAGAGTTGTATGTGTGGTTAGGGGAATTGTGTGGGTTAGGGTTAATAAATTAATACCCGTTGTCTGAGAAACATAACCAAGGGAAGAAAGCAAAATACTAATACAACGGTAGTCACACATTCAGGGAAAGGGTTTTTACAATTTATATTTAAAATACTTAATGATGAACCAGATAAGTAAGTATTTATCTGGGGATCATCCTGGCGTTGTGTGCTCAAAAGGCAGCGGATTCTAATCCCACCCAGATCGTCTTTGTTACAATGCGGACGTATTCGGAGATCTACGGGGAATTTCGTATTAAGCTACGGGGTTACGTGCTATAGTTGGTACTCTCGGTAGGCAAATTTCATATGGTGTAATCCTAGTACAATGAAGTCAATTATATATATATATATATATATATATATATATATATATATATATATATATATATATATATATATATATATATATATATATATATATATATATATATATATATATATATATATATATATAGATTGGATACATTAATGACTTTTCTTCTAAAAACATCATATCAATGGAGCTGACATTGTTCTGGTGATAAAGAGATTCAAAATAGCAAGGAAACTAAATGATGGCACGTAACAGTGGGAAAGTTCGTTGAAAACGATAGCATAAAGAGCTGTAGAGATATCAAACAATGTTTAAATATGTGATCTGTTGAAGTAGATCAGCTAGATAGATCACACAAAAAAACCAACTCCCACATATTTCTTGTATTTTATTGATCTCTCTGTCACAATATCTTAAACATGTTTGTAATGTTGCACATAACTTTATGTTGTAATGTTGCACATAACTTTATGTTGTAATGTTGCACATAACGTTATGTTGTAATGTTGCACATAACTTTATGTTGTAATGTTGCACATAACTTTATGTTGTAATGTTGCATATAACACTCTGTGTTGTAATGTTACATGTACCTATGTGTTGTAATGTTACATGCAGCTATGTGTTGTAATGTTACATCTAGATCTGTGTTGTAATGTTACATGTAGCTATTTGTTGTAATGTTACATGTACCTATGTGTTGTAATGTTACATGTAGCTATTTGTTGTAATGTTACATGTAGATCTGTGTTGTAATGTTACATGTAGCTATTTGTTGTAATGTTACATGTACTTATGTGTTGTAATGTTACATGTACCTATGTGTTGTAATGTTACATGTAGATCTGTGTTGTAATGTTACATGTAGCTATTTGTTGTAATGTTACATGTACTTATGTGTTGTAATGTTACATGTACCTATGTGTTGTAATGTTACATGTAGATCTGTGTTGTAATGTTACATGTAGCTATTTGTTGTAATGTTACATGTACCTATGTGTTGTAATGTTACATGTAGCTATTTGTTGTAATGTTACATGTAGCTATTTGTTGTAATGTTACATGTACTTATGTGTTGTAATGTTACATGTAGATCTGTGTTGTAATGTTACATGTACCTATGTGTTGTAATGTTACATGTACCTATGTGTTGTAATGTTACATGTAGATCTGTGTTGTAATGTTACATGTAGATCTGTGTTGTAATGTTACATGTACCTATGTGTTGTAATGTTACATGTAGATCTGTGTTGTAATGTTACATGTACTTATGTGTTGTAATGTTACATGTAGATCTGTGTTGTAATGTTACATGTACCTATGTGTTGTAATGTTACATGTAGATCTGTGTTGTAATGTTACATGTACTTATGTGTTGTAATGTTACATGTAGATCTGTGTTGTAATGTTACATGTACTTATGTGTTGTAATGTTACATGTAGATCTGTGTTGTAATGTTACATGCAGCTATGTGTTGTAATGTTACATGTAGCTATGTGTTGTAATGTTACATGTAGATCTGTGTTGTAATGTTACATGTAGATCTGTGTTGTTATGTTACTCGTACTTCTGTGGTATAATGTTACACGGTGTTCTGTATTGTAATGTTACATGTTGATTTATGTTGTAATTTTACACGAATATATGTGGTGTATTGTTAGATGTAGCTGTGTCTTGTAATGTTACACGTAGAACTGTGCTATAACCTCATAAGTAGCTATGTGTTGGCACGAATCATATCATGTTGCGAAGTAAAGACACTCAAAGAAAACATAGCAGAAGTATAATGTCAGATGTACCAACATGAACACACTTCCATGAAGGTATAACATCAGATGTACCAACATGAACACACTTCCATGAAGGTATAACATCAGATGTACCAACATGAACACACTTCCATGAAGGTATAACATCAGATGTTCCAACATGAACACACTTCCATGAAGGTATAATGTCAGATGTACCAACATGAAAACACTTCCATGAAGGTATAATGTCAGATGTACCAACATGAAAACACTTCCATGAAGGTATAATGTCAGATGTACCAACATGAAAACACTTCCATGAAGGTATAATGTCAGATGTATCAACATGAACAGACTTCCATGAAGGTATAACGTCAGATTTACGAACATGAACACATTTTTATGAAAGTATATACTTGAAAGTACATAATCTATACAAGTATGGATTATAGCTAGATTGTTTGAGAATGATATTGATATAACCACATCATTGTTTTACAATCGAACTAATCAATTCTTTTGATCACTTATCGGCTGTGTTCATACTTGGCTAGTTCTAGCGTATCGAATTACGTTGCACTTCGCAATGTCGCAACAATTTTTTAAACGCAAAGTTCGATTTGGTGTTATCAAACCGAACACCTTCGGTTCAATACATTTGACGAGCATTTTTTGATATTGTTAATAAGTGCATGCTCGTGTGAGTATTATTTGCATGGTTTGTTTAATGGAAAAGAATTATATAGCAAGGTGGTATTGTTAAACGATTGGAAGCTCTAGGAAATGAAATGCATGTATTGGTTACGTTTTGCGCACACACAATTAACGCGATCACTTTACATACTTGATACACTTGTTCGTATATGAAATATTTCTTGTACGTGTTTGTTGTTTAAATTGAAATGTTTGTATTTATCATAATTTGTTGTTGAATTGCGTGTTATGAGATTATATTATATTAGTGCACAATGGACACGTAAAAATGTGATAGTTACACGTATCAATAAACCCGCTAGAGTGTAGCACTTGACAGTTCAAGTGTCACGTTGTCATTCTCTTCGTTTCTGTTATCTTTCTATTTATGGGCAGTTTAGATGATTCTACAAATCGGAGGCTGTCTCGAGGGCAGCCATGATTCACACTTTTGAGAGTTTCTGAGCGGACGAAGTGTGTTAATATGCTACATGAGATGAGATAATCTTCTTCCTCTGCATGTGTTCTCAGAATTATACTAGTTATCATTATGTAGTCTAGAGAACTGAATGTGTTGTGTCACATTTTACAATGATGTATCTCCTTCAACACATTACCGAGCACCTGTAATACAGACCTGCGTACAGATGACATGTAAGGCATGCTTTGATTATTTCCGTGAATTTCGTTGGTCGGTTTAGCTATTTTTAGCAGGCGATCCCAAGTATATAATACTGACCAAATAAAATCACGACAATAATGAAAACGTAACGTATAAAATTTTGCTTATTTTCTGTACAGAAGTCTTCTAAAGACGAAGGTCACGATATATAGGATGCTATTGATAAGAAAGACTTCAGTTTTTCAAATAAATTAACTGATCTGACAGAATGCCACACATCGACACGTGCATTAGTCATACATCCGGTAACTCATGTGACGACAATGTGCCACATTTTAACATATATTCCACGTAACTAAATACTTATCTGTAATGTCACATTCAATTAGTACATGCACAGCACCCAAAAACTTAGCTAAGAACAATTACAATAAACACTTATCTAAGAACATTTAGAACAAATACTTATCTAAGAACAATTAGAACAAATACTTATCTAAGAACAATTAGAACAAATACTTATCTAAGAACAATTAGAACAAATACTTATCTAAGAACAATTAGAACAAATACTTCTCTAAGAACAATTAGAACAAATACTTATCTAAGAACAATTAGAACAAATACTTATCTAAGAACAATTAGAACAAATACTTATCTAAGAACAATTAGAACAAATACTTATCTAAGAACAATTAGAACAAATACTTATCTAAGAACAATTAGAACAAATACTTATCTAAGAACAATTAGAACAAATACTTATCTAAGAACAATTAAAACAAATACTTATCTAAGAACAATTACAACAAATACTTATCTAAGAACAATTAGAACAAATACTTATCTAAGAACAATTAGAACAAATACTTATCTAAGAACAATTAGAACTAATACTTATCTATGAACAATTAGAACAAATACTTATCTAAGAACAATTAGAACAAATACTTATCTAAGAACAATTAGAACAAAAACTTATCGAAGAACAATTACAACAAATACTTATCTAAGAACAATTACAACAAATACTTATCTAAGAACAATTAGAACAAATACGTATCTAATAACAATTAGAACAAATACTTATCTAAGAACAATTACAACAAATACTTATCTAAGAACAATTACAACAAATACTTATCTAAGAACAATTAGAACAAATACTTATCTAATAACAATTAGAACAAATACTTATCTAAGAACAATTACAACAAATACTTATCTAAGTACAATTAGAACAAATACTTATCTAATAACAATTAGAACAAATACTTATCTAAGAACAATTACAACAAATACTTATCTAAGAACAATTAGAACAAATACTTATCTAATAACAATTAGAACAAATACTTATCTAAGAACAATTACAACAAATACTTATCTAAGAACAATTAGAACAAATACTTATCTAATAACAATTAGAACAAATACTTATCTAAGAACAATTACAACAAATACTTATCTAAGAACGTCTTCTTCTTTCTGTCCTCATGTACCTTTCGGTGTTGAGGGGAGAGTTAGTGTACGGTCTTTTGCCCTTCTATTTGCCTCCTCTGCTGTTATATTTCCGAGTGTCTCTAATACACTATCTATCCACCTTTTACGAGGGCGTCCAATAGGTCTCCTGTTTTCGTATCGTTTGTTAAGTGTTTTTTGGATAATACTTTGCTCTTTCTGTCTGGTTATGTGGCCGTACCATTTAACTTGTTGTTTCTGGATGTATTCTATTGCTGACTTGATCCCTAAAGGTTTCCTTAGTGCTTCATTCCTGATTTTGTCTCTCAAGCTAACTCCAATCATATGTCTCACACATTTCATTTCAGTGGTGTTAATCTTATGTATTGTTCTAGAATCTAATGTCCACGTTTGACACTGATAACACAATGTTGGTAAGAAAATGGTGTTGAAAAGCGCTTTCTTTGTTTCTAGTGTAATATCTTTATTTCTTAGTAAAGGTGTTAATTGACCAGTGACCTGAGAGGCCTTATTACATTATCTAAGAACAATTAGAACAAATACTTATCTAAGAACAATTAGAACAAATAATTATCTAGAACAATTAGAACAAATACTTATCTAAAAACAATTATGACAAATACTTAGCTAGACAATTAGGACATTAAATTAGACATTTTATAGGGCTTAAACATATGAAGAACAATAAAACAAGCAATAATAAATCTACCAAATTTCACAAATTTGTTTACATGTTTAGTATTTTGTTCTTCTTTCTTGATTAGTCATTGTTCGTCAAGATGTTACGATTTAAAAGTATACACACAAAAAACCACAAATGTTAACACAGAGAGATTCTGCCAAATAGGGATGGGGGGATAGGGGGAGACCATAGTAACTGAAAAGGAGATTACTATAAACATTAGAAATATGTTATGCGAAAATTTTATAATTTTTAAAAACAACTATAAATATAAGAAGACATGATTGTGCTGAAATACCTTAAATAAAGAGTACTTCTACGTTAAGGCAATGCAAGAGCGGGCAGACTTGCATCTATAGTGTCATAGACTGAGCGTTGATAATGGCTCCAGCGTAAAATAAACTCCTGAAGTGATGACTAATCTAGAATGAGTTTTGAATAACTCGGTATTAAGTGTGGTAGTATTAGAACTGGACGCCTAGAGAATTCAATATAACTTTTAAACAGCGGGACACGTGGAGCCATCACCATTCATTCCCCTCGCCATATGTCGGGGTCAGCTGAGCATTTCTACGTTTGCCTGGAGTGCAATTGCATTGGATCATCATGCCCATTAACTTATTCGCGACTAATCTTCATCATTTCCACATTTGATGGCCTTCACATGTATGTAACCCATTTCCATTATCACCACTTAGATGTCCTTCACATGTAGGTAACACATTTCCATTATCACCACTTTGATTTCCTTCACTTCATGTTTTTAATTTTGTGTTCTCTGTCTAGACGTGGTTTTAGTAAAGCTCTTCACTTCTTTCACAATCACCTTCACTATTACAAAAAGAGTATTACTTCGTTATTTCTAGCAATACTGCATAGCAGCCAGATGTTCAAAAGCACGCTAGCTTACCTCAGCTACAAGTTCATTCGTTACGAATCGTCAATTTCATTATAACAATACGCTTGTTAACTTTAGCTCATGCTATTATGAATTATAACAATATGCTTGTTAACAGTAGTTCATGTTATTATCAAATCACTAACGGTATTTTCTGTATGAAATCTAGATATCTTACTGTTAATATTGATGTCGATTCTGTGGTAGAGTAGTTAGTTGTAATATCAATTCTACGGTAGAGTAATTAGTTGTAATATCGGTTCTACGGTAGTTTAGTATGCCGTCCTCAAAAATACAAAGTGAATAAAGTTGGTCTTGGTTTGACCGCTGGTATTCCACATTGCACTGGCGATACGATATAAGCAGTGCCAAACAATTCAACTATAGTTTCATAGCAATGCCTTATAAATCAGTGCTTCACATTTGGAGGTGGGGAACTAACATGAGGTTGGGGGGAATTCATACAGATATAGCTGAGAGGGAAACGTAGGAGAGGGACGTAATTCACGATGTATAGCTCAGAGAGGGAAGGGAAATAACACATACAAGAGTTCAGATAGAGCTGCTAACAATACGTTGACAACCAGTAACTATATGTACTCTGATAACAAAAATTAGTTTTAAAAACTGTCTATAGCATTTGTGTATCTAGTGCATTTGGTGTATCTAGTGCATCTAGTGCATCTGGTGCAGAGTCCTATTTACTTCTTTAAGGTTGAAAGATTTTAATGGCTGCGAAATTCATTGAGGTCACACCCCGCTGCCGCAGGTATACTTCAACACCGCCACATAACAGATGGTTTAATAATTGACAAGCTTCTGAGAACATATCAACGTGCAAGTACATATGGTCGTTATCATCATCATTGGAGATAAATAGGGAATGGGGAATCAGAAGGTTTTTGTGATCAATTATATATTTTACAATGAAAAAAATGAACATAAAATGAATATTGAAATGAAAGATTCTACTTTATTACACTAGTCTGCTCCGTGATGCTTCAGCTGACTCATTATAATGTGACATATTCTTTCCAGAATGCGGTCTTCATTATGGATTCTCTGAGCACGATTCTGGGCGAGTTGACCTGCCGCAGCTAGAGACATGTTCAAGCAATCTAACATATCACTACACGATCGTCGTCTTGGGGTGCCTCTTCCCCTGTTGCTGTTAACTCTGTATTTCACTATTCATCTTTCCATGTTTTTATGTAGGTTTATGTGACCCAAAATCTCAGTTTTCTTGTCAGGATGTTATTAAGGTGCCAGCCCTCTTCGACATTTACTAATCTAATCTTAACACTTCTTGATTTCTTCTTCTTGATTTCTTTATTTTTATAGCTGTTTATGGCATGCGTAAAATACTTCTGTAGCATCTTATTTCGAAAGCTTCTTCTCTCTTTGCTATTGTCTATTTAATGTCCATGCCTGGCAACCGTATTTATTCACTGGAAATAAGCATGTTATGATCATACATAGTTTGTCTATGCTTCTGGTACCTTTCCAAGGATTTTTCATTTGCCCAAGTTTCAATGTCACCATTGAAATTCTTTTCTTGATTTCTTGTGGACTGTTATTGTTTGTGCAAAAATACTCGAAATTAATAAACCCCTTTAGTACGAAATTGTCAATTATTATCTTCGGTTGTACTTTCACTTTATCCGTTATCATAGTTGTTGTTTTCTTCATATTTAAGTGCATATTGTAATCTTCACTGTGTTCTTTTGTTGATAGTCACATTTACTTTAGGGCATCTCCGTGTTTTGTTAAGAGAACTATACCGTCAGTATATCTGATTTCAGGAATCTGCTGACCACCGATGGTAAGAGGGTGGAAGTCAGCATATGTCATGTCGTCTTTTTCGTCTCGCATTATGTTTGCAGCACATATGTTGAACAGCTACCGTGATAGTGTGCATCCTTGTTTAACTCCTTTCTGTATGTTAAACCAAACTGATATTGTTCCGTCCACGTTTACTGCTGTCTCTTGTTCGTGGTACAGCATTGCGATTAAATATGTGAGATGTTTTAAAAATACCATGTCGACAATAATTTTCCATAATTGATGATGTCGTCCACAATTGAACTCCTTTGTGTAGTGGATAAAATATGCCTGTGGGTCTATATTGAATTCTTCGTCATTTAAAAAAAATTAATGATTCTGATGTTGCAGATACGATCTCTGGTGACTATGCCCGATCTAAACCCTGTCTGTGACTCATGAATTTCTGTTTCTATTTTATTTTGCATTCTCTTCATTATGATATGTAATATTATTTTACTAGCTTGACTTATCAAATCGATAGTTCTGTAGTTGGTGCATAGTTCTGTTGTAGGTTGCCGTTTTTTTGTAAAGGGTGAATCAGGTGTATCGATTGAGAGAAAAATTTCCTCAAGATATGAGAAAATAAATAAAACAAATGGTAAATCAAAAGTTAAAGCTTTCGTTAGGAAAATGACTCGAAACTAGAAATGGGGATGGGCGTAGGGTTAGGTTACACAAGGAAAAATTGAGCAGCAATAGGTGTAAGTATTACCAATATTAGTCAATAAAATAAGCTAGCAACAAGACACAGCGACAGACAAGACTGTCTCGTTGCTAGTGACACATATAAAACTGTGTCTCGTTGCTAGCGACACAGACAAGGCTGTGTCTCGATGATAGATTTTGTATAGACTATTATCCGTTAATACTTCTCCCAATTTCTGATCAATAAAATAAATATAATACCAATGTCAATAAAACAAATATAATACTAATGTCAATAAAACAAATATAATACCAATGTCAATAAAACAAATATAATACTAATGTCCAGTTTGAAATTTACATGGAGGTTGTGGTGTAGCTTGTGTTATATAGGCCGCATGCCGTTGCTGTCTCCACGATATGTACATGTTTAATTTTCGTTTAGATCCTTGTTTTAAAAAAAGTTCTTATTGGTAGTGAAACCACGGACCTCATGGATTTGGGATCCAACACTCTAACCCAGTGTTTCCCAACCTTTTTTTGTACCATGCCTCACCTCTTTCTAAAATTCTGATGCCTCCCTATGTAACATATAATATCTTTTTATATTCAAAAATTGAATTATTACCTAAATTAATCCTAATTACAACTTGTTCGAATTGCCCCCCCCCGAAGAATAAAATTCCCCCCCTCTGTGGGGCGTGGGCCCCACGTTGGGAAACACTGTTCTAACCTCTCAGCCGGTGCCATTCAAGACTCAAAACATTTCACATATACTGCCGTTACAAAATTGTAAACACAATAACGAACATGATAGTAGTGTGAAGTACTAAGTTACCTTCCGACAAGGGACATTGGCGCTAACACTTTACATCCAGATCTCAGTTAGGACATACGCTTCAAGTTCAAAATGAACAGATTGTGGCTAAGACATGCAGAAGATATTTTTAGACAGTCATATCTACCTACTTTCAATGTCACATAAAAGTAATTGATACACGCTCCGTCTGCATGACCTGGCACCGTTTCTCTACTAGTCATCACATTTAACAAAGTTGTCGGGAGAGGAGTGACTCAGGTGACATGGATGAAGAGGTCAGGGCGTTCATTGTCGATAGCACTGCAGAAAATTTTGGAATCAGCAACATTGATTGGTAACTCGTTCGTCAACAACATTATGCTTCTGGTTTCTGTGTATTTTTGTGTAAAAACTGTCACACCATCCAGAGGTCCCTTTAGTACAGCTACGAGCAGTCTGACCATAGACATACAATAGTTTCAGTGTAAAAACTGTCACACCATCCAGAGGTACCTTCAGTACAGCTACGAGCAGTCTGACCATAGACATAAAATAGTTTCAGTGTAAAAACTGTCACACCATCCAGAGGTACCTTCAGTACAGCTACGAGTAGTCTGACCATAGACATAAAACCTGGTATAGAAGGACTGTTAGAATTAGACACATTGTTATACTCACGTATGCATCCGTAGTGACTCATCGAACATGCTCTGCAAAGTTGAAGCAGGTGTTATCTGCCATCAATGGACGAAGTTTTTGACGCAATGTGCGACCAGAAAACTTGTCGTCGCGGTCGTGCCCAGACATGCAGGTGTAGAGGGTAATAAACGAGCTGATACACCGACGAGCATGGCCACAGTTTTGAGCGGCACATACATTGAGTATTTTGATATAATCAATGCAGCGAGGGAACTCGTCCAAAGTTTCTCCGAAGTGTGACACATGATCTCTGTCAAGTTTGCAGTAGATTAGTGTAAAAATTGGTGGAATCTGGAAATAGATTCATAATATATATATATTTTTGCTAAACCCTTTGTTGCATTTCAGCGTCAGGGGCAGAAGAGTTTTCTGGAGATGGCCCTCGTGTGTGCTGAGTATATTGTGGAGTTTGCGCCTCTTTTATTTTGGTGGTCCATCGTTTTCGTGGTCAGCCTCTAGGTCTGCCTTTACTGTATCTGTGTAGCATATCTTGTTGTGGTATGCTGTCTGATGGTTGTCTGCTGATGTGTGCAAACCAATTTATCTGTTGTCTCTTAATATATTCCAAGATAGGAAAAGTACCGGTTCTTTGTCTAATGTCCTCATTTCTCACTCGGTCTCTTAACAATATTCCTAGGATTTACGGATTTTTACATCTTTACAGGCGGTCAGTAAAAAGGCTAGTGTCAAGCTTACAAGCTGGCTACGAAAGCCATAAAAGTGCAGGTCTTCTTAAAACTTATTATGCCAACTTTCGAACCGCAAAAAAAAAGAGCAGAATATACATACCAAGTCTGTGTTTAAGCAGAGAATATTCTTCTTCTTTCGTTCACATTGTGTTTTATGCGTGGCATCCTGATTAATTGTGCGCCTTTTGCCTGGTTGCCTCCGTCTTCAGCACACAGAGAATATACATACCAAGTCCGTGTTTAAGCGCAGAATATACATACCAAACCTGTGATTAAGCACAGAATATACATACCAAGTCTGTGTTTAAGCACAGAATATACATATCAAGTCTGTGTTTAAACCAAGTATGTCTTTAAAGGGAAAATCAGCGTGCTTAATGATAAGAGGCACCTTTTATTTAACTAACAAAGTGGTCACGAGAATATGTGTGAAGGTACGCAATCAAGACAATATCACGCTGTGGTAAGTAAGTATTGATTATTTCCCATTTCTGAAACAAATGTGTCATGTGACGTTTTCTTCCAGAACGTTGTCTTCCCAGTGAACTCTCTGAACCTCTCTCTGTCTTGGGCGATGTGGCTTGCATTTTCTAGCGATTTATTCATATTATCTTTAATGTCGTCAGTCCATCGTCTTCTTGGTCTGCCCCTGCCTGAAACAAATATTGATCCTAAATTATCAAGACTTGATAACGAAATACTTTGACTTCGACCATCGTCACTAATTCCCCTGCAACTATAGCACGAATTGCAATCGTTGAAAGGTAGGAGAGGACACAGTGTGGTATTCAAGTCACAAACATCTTCAAGAAAAGTATATTTTCCTCTCCTTTCTTTTTGGTTGCGAATGCAAACTCAATGTCAAGAACAATGTCTATTTTGGATGTCTGCTCTGGAATCAAGTTACATAGACTAACATGCCGCCATTAGCCAGGAAGCAAACATTGATTCCTTTTCTTATTCTGGAAGCCTCATTTAGTATTTAGTATAGCCAAAGACACCATGCTAAGGGAGTGACGGAATCAGGATTACATCCATGTATAGTACAATTGGTTTGAGCAAATTGGCAAAAGTACATGATCCACTGAATCACAAAAGATGGAAACAATTGATCACCTGGAATGAAAATATTCGCAACCGTACTGACACAGGTTTTTATGTCGTCATTGAAAATACGGGCAATTGCCATGATTATTTTGAAGCATTAGAATTTGAAGTTTTTTACAAGTCGTCGCCGTCGATGAGATTCGTGAAATTGACGTGCCAGCCGATATTCTACCTCTTACTTCCGTAAATAACAAAGCAGATAAGTCAAACATGTTGATGTGAAGAATACAATTTCATTAACTCAAATTTGAAGATGCTCTGGAAAATATCCCATTTAGAAGAAACTGTTAGAGAAACAACAATCTTGAGATAAAAGTAAAGCTGGTACTACCTCGGAAAACGGGTCTACCATTTAACATTTTTACAAATTCCGTGCCGATCGGAATTTTTTTGTAATTTTGTGACGCTACTGACTGCCGGCAGAGTCCTGGACACACAATGACTATCGCAATCGTATGTTTATTTGAGATGTAGTAAGTCTGTTACAGTCGCGAGTAGTGATGCCGGATGCAATGATGTAGGCACCACACCCTGAGAGCTTCCTCCCCCATATGTGAGCTAGTAAATGAGAGCCCTACCCAAAAAAAAACCTCTTAAATTAAATATCTGAACCTCCAACCACTGATGGGCAATTATAGTCAATGGAAATAATCGCGGAAAAACTGTATACCACTTGATATTTATTTCGTTTCGCTTCCCTCAAAAGAGGTAGGTACTAATGAGGTCTAGAGATCGATCCCCGGTAAGAACTGGATTTTTTACTTGTCGGAGGGCAAATAAAAAAATTCACCCTGTACATGACGTGGCGACATAAAGATCATGCAGCCTTTATCACACAGTTACAAAACACCTACCTACAACTCCTTAACGGGAAACATGCAGTATTTGACAGTTTGACAAAATAGTTAGTTACCATATGCTGAACGATCTAACTGAATATTAGGCGGAAGTACCTAGATATGCACATGTCCTGAGTGACATGTATAAAAAAGTTGATATCAGATGATTAAAATGTCATGGACAGTTAAGAAATCTGATGCAGAGGTTCTCATTGATGCTGGCGTAAAAAGATCAATCATATCAAACATTAGAGGCAGACATTAAAGATTTCTAGGGTATGTGCTGAGAAGAACACAGCTTGAACGGTTAATAACCACTGGAAAGATCAAGGGGAGAAGAGATCGGGGATGACAAAGAGAATAGTTACTAGATGGACTTGTATTGTGGGACGGTAGAAGTTCACCAACCGAGCTTATTGACAACACAAGAAAAAGAGAGTCGTGGAGAAACATGATCGCCTACGACATTTGGCATGGCACTTGATTAATTGATATATACTTTACATTAGTTTTACTATTTGATAGTTAGATTAACCAGTAAAAATAACACGTTAAAATAATATTTATCGCTTCCGGAGTGACATGATAATGATCCGACTACTAGCTACCGTCAAAAGTCGTTCGTGACAACGTGCAAGTTTATCTAGTTGTTTGAGAACCAACATATTTGTTTAATGTTCTATATAGATGATTTGTAACAGAAGCACGCAGAACATCTATCAATAACCCTGTACCCTAGAAAAATGACTATATAATAACCTCTGAATCTAAAGTCGACAGGACATCAATAGATCTGTGTGGACGTGACGTCAGTGTTTTGTGTGTGTCTCAACATGGCGCATCTCATGTTGTCGCTACGATTACACAATGAAAACGCTCTATTATGGCGAACCAATCTGACACAGAAGTTGTATATTATGTCATAAATCTTTCACAATTCAACCTGATATAAACAGTTCTGCATGGCAGAACATGTGAGTGTGTTATAACAACATTTATATTATATATATATATATATATATATATATATATATTGTATATATATATATACTTTAACAACATTTATATTATATATATGCTTGTTACATTGAAGATTCCAGAGTGTTGGTTACTAAATACAATAACAATAAGAAAGCTACGCCTGTTTGGTAATATAAAGAGACACAACTGTTTAGAAAGACAAATAATGGAGGGAAGAGTAACTGGGATGAAGAGAAAGGGCAGACCAAGAAGACGATGGACTGACGACATTAACATAACATGAATACATCACTAGAAAATGCAAGCCACATCGCCCAGGTCAGAGAGATGTTCTGAGAGTTCGTTGGGAAGACAACGTTCTGGAAGGAATACATCACATGACACAGTAGGTTTAAACATATATGGAATTCGATAATGGCATGATTATGAGATGTAATAAATATGAAACAGGATACAATATGAGTAGGAAAGAGTTTCTGTGGTAAGATTATATTGAGGCCAACAACAGAATCCTCTATTATTGTTTGCTTTGATAATCTCAGTGAGACTGGTTCTATTCTCTTCACTCTCTTCTACATAAATGGAATGTGTACGGGTCTTGCTGGTGTCCCACCAGACCAAAATATTATGTGGCAAGATTATGGGTCCTACCGGTGTCTTAACAGAAAAAATCGCGTGGTAGAATTGAGGGCCTCGCAAGTAGCCTACCAGATAAAAATATCAAGTCCTTGTAGTACGAATATATACGTTCTATGTTTGTGTTACTGAGGCTACTTCAATACTTGTACGGGATTTTCGTTGTTGCTGTAAAAGTCATTGTTTCGATTGGTCCGTTCTCAGTGACGTGAGTACATAGGTTGAATATCTTGACGAGACCACAATCTATTTTTTTTGAGGATGTGGTTGGTCAAGTACGGAAAACCTGTTTACATGAGTTGCAAGGTGGAGTCGTTGCCGATAGAACGGACCTGGTTCAATGACCGTAAACTTTAAGAATTATTTTCATTTATCCTCATGCTTCCTACTAGAATTTAAAAAATATTAAACAACATTTTACTTCTAGTTGATAGTATGCCTTTAGAACTGTGTACCATGTAGACCGACAGAGACCGAGCACCTAAAGGTGTGCCAAGAGTGTACCAACAGCTATTCAGGAAACTAATGTTAACAATTAAACTAAACATGACAGCGGAGATATTTTGTTAATGAATAACACTCTAAGATTCATCTTTTACGATTATCATTCGTCGAAGTCAACGATGATTATTCAGTTCAACTAGGATGATGATGTCTGGGATAGATCCGACTGTGACTGATGAGTAATGCCTATATGGGATTTTCTACTGCACTTTGATCATGTGTGGGAGGAGTCTGTAGGACATTAAACAGATCTTCTGTTGGACATTAAACAGATCTTCTGTCGGACATTGAACGGCCCTTGTCTGTCTTCAAGCACGTATTTTTTTGTTGCGCAGCATCGTGTCTTAGGTTCTTTGCAGCTGCTGCACCACTCTTGATTTCGCGCAACCAGTCGTACCTGTCTTATACCAGGATCCCCCGTGAATTAGGGTCTAAGTTAGAGCGATTCGATAATGTATTAAGTGTGTCTTAAAAACGCTTCTTATCCTTCTGATTTGAAGGAGGCAGTCTGAAGCTCTATTTTCTCCATATTCACGTTCTCTATGCAGACGAATATCTGTCATGCCGACCAGGTGACCTGCCAAGCGTGTCTGTGCAGTCATCAACATCGTGCGCATGCTTAGAGATTTAGATTTCATTAATACCTCACTGTCTCGTATTTTATCCACTGTGGGAGTTGAGTATATTACCAAAGCATCTTAGATGGAAATGGTTGATCCTTCTCTTGCGTGTACTGTCCATACTATACAGTTATATGTTGATGGTGTAAGCATGCCTATAGAATCATTCATAAAACAGACACATATCACTTAGTCTCAAGCCATATCACTGGCTGGTCACCCTATCACCTCCATCATCATGTTAGTAGTTGTTGTACTAACTATTTCTATCAGCATTGAGAAAATATATTCATTAATAATTATATCCAAAGTGTCACTAAACATGACAGAAGATCTGTTTAATGCCTACAGAAGATCTCTTTAATGTCCTACAGAAGATCTGTTTAATGTCCTACAGACTCCTCCCACTCATGATCAGAGTGCAGTAGAAAACCCATATAGGCATTACTCATCAGTCACAGTCGGATCTATCCCAGCCATCATCATCTAAAGCTGTGTCACTTGTATCTGTATTTCACTTAATGCACTTCTTACTGTGTTAGTTAGTTAGTTAGTCGTCGGATCATCATCACTGCAAACTGGACACATCCATAGTTGCTCCGATCTCTCCTTGAGTGTATCCGCCATCACACTTCTGCTGACAGTACCGGTCCTATGCTGGTTGACCATCATTCTTCTGCGCCCTACAAAATGTTCACCTCTAGCAACACCGCATTTCAATCCCTGATCTTTAATCCTAGCCATTGAAAATGAATCATCATCCACATTAGTCTCACTCTCGCGAGTTATATCTCTTAAGGAGTTCAAAACGTCAGCGCGATCCATTGCCCCATCGCCCTTTGCCACAATCGCACACGATGCCAGTTGATCCGCTCTTTCATTGCCTCGAACGCCCACATGTCCTGGCACGAAAATAAATGTAACCGCTTTCAAGCTCGCATTTCTCAAGGCCTCAATCCACTGTTCGCGAACGAGACCCACTTGTACCTTCTTAATCATACTCATAGAGTCACTCAAGATGCAGACCTGCGTTACTTTCTGTGTGCGTAGCCACTCAAATGCCTTGGTCACCGCCATAGTCTCCATGGTCATACTACTCGTAGTGACCGCAAAGGCACCACTTTCCTCCCTGACCGCTTCACCCGCGCACTGAGCTGTAAAGGCCCAAGCACTGCGAACATGCCCAATCACAGATCCATCAGTGTATATAATCACATCCCCCCCCTTTGGCACTCCCACTGATCAAAGCCTGCACCTCCCTCTCCACAGTCGCGGGACACCACCCCCCGCACTCCCTGCCAAGCGATATCACTACTCTCAAACAAGCTTCGAAATCCGTGGGCAGACCCATCCACTCCGCACCAGCCGCACCAGCCGCCACATCCTGCAATCGGCACACGCTTTGCACTACATCCTCAGCACGTCCCATCCACGACCCCCCCCCCCCCCGAGTCTGCTGCCCCCAACCTTCTGCATTTACATACTTCTTACTGTGTTGTGTATACCAGCGTAGATAATCAATAACCTCCACAATGTTTTAATGTTATCTAACTCATTTCCTGAAAATATTCCAAGCTAGAAAACTAAACTGTTATACATATTCTCTTTAGATGGTCTGCATACAGAAGGTATGAATGTCCTACAAGTGGTTCACAAGGCCAACCACTAATCAACAGCAAACTACTAGTAGATATCAAGTGTCAACAATAAATTATCCATTACAAAAGAGATAAGCATGAGTATTGATGAGTATTGATGAGTATTGATGAGTATTGGAAAGGTATCTACAACAAAGAACATATTAACAAAACACATATCGGGAAAAACTATAATAATTAACTATAGAAACTAAACTCATGATTTACTAGGCTTGTGTCTTGAACACCCTCCACAACGATGAAACCTGGGCTATCTATGTGCACTAGAAGAAACGACTGGACATAATTCACATGAGGTGACTAGGTATAATTCTTGGTGTTAATTGGCAGGACAAATTAAACTAACACAGATGTATTGGAAAGAACAGGTAATATCACCGGTGTTTTTTTTTCTGTGACCATTCTGCGCAGACACTGATGCCTTGGACGCACTAAGAGGATGGAAGATGGCAGAAGATCGAAGGATCTGGAGAATTACAGCCTGGGATAAGATCACAGAGTCGACCTCTACATCTGTACAAAGACGTATCCGAACGCGAAGTATCCGAAGTCAAGGCTGACGGTGATTTGGAAAAGCAACATCAGTATTGGAGTGAGAATCAAACTGTATAAGTCGCTGGTGCTTTCTGTTGTGTTGTATGGTTGTGAGAGTTGGACACTCACTGCGGACATAGAGAGAAGATTACAGGCTTTCGAGTACAAATGCTACAGGAGAATTCTACGAATTTCCTATAGGGAACATAAGACCAATGTGTACGTAAGAAATAAAGTAGAGATGTGTGCAGGTGTTCAGGAGCCATTTCTTTCAATAGTGAAACGACGAAATCTAGCATGGTTCGGACGTATGCAGACACGATTTCTGGTCAAAAACAATACTGCAGGGAACTGTCGAGGGTGGAAGAAGCAGAGGAGGCCAAATAAAGGCATGGACAGACAACATCAAGGCAAGATATTTCCACACTCATCCGCATCGCTGAGGATAGAATTCGCTGGAGGACTCTGTGTGCTGAAGCATCCAATGTGGTACTCCTACAACCCTGAAGGGTTACGGGTTTATTGATTGATTGATTGATATTCATGATACATGCATTGATACAAAATCATTGATTCTAAATGTTTCATCTCTTTTCTATCCAACTACAGAGATGGGTGTATCATTTACCCTTAACCATGAACCGTCTATATGTTATCTGATGCAAAGTAACAGAACGTATAGAGCAATTAAAGACAGTTCATATTCTTGGAAAAAAGACCTGCTTTGAAATAGTCTTGCTCTTTCACAAGGTATGTCAAATAATCACATACATTTGATCTGTACATGACTGTTTCGTACAATAGATCAACAATTTATTGCCGGTTCTCTGTTATGTTTGGTAATAATCGACCCTGTTTGTGATGTCATTACATTGTCTTTTTGTATAACTAGATGTCTGTGATCAAACGTGTGTACTAGTTCTTGGTTCGCGCGCAATCACTTCAGCACCGTATATATATATATATATATGTATGTATGTATGTATGTATGTATGTATGTATGTATGTATGTATGTATGTATGTATGTATGTATGTATGTATGTATGTATGTATGTATGTATGTATGTATGTATGTATGTATGTATGTATGTATGTATGTATGTATGTATGTATGTATGTATGTATGTATGTATGTATGTATGTATGTATGTATGTATGTATGTATGTATGTATGTATGTATGTATGTATGTATGTATGTATGTATGTATGTATGTATGTATGTATGTATGTATGTATGTATGTATGTATGTATGTATGTATGTATGTATGTATGTATGTATGTATGTATGTATGTATGTATGTATGTATGTATGTATGTATGTATGTATGTATGTATGTATGTATGTATGTATGTATGTATGTATGTATGTATGTATGTATGTATGTATGTATGTATGTATGTATGTATGTATGTATGTATGTATGTATGTATGTATGTATGTATGTATGTATGTATGTATGTATGTATGTATGTATGTATGTATGTATGTATGTATGTATGTATGTATGTATGTATGTATGTATGTATGTATGTATGTATGTATGTATGTATGTATGTATGTATGTATGTATGTATGTATGTATGTATGTATGTATGTATGTATGTATGTATGTATGTATGTATGTATGTATGTATGTATGTATGTATGTATGTATGTATGTATGTATGTATGTATGTATGTATGTATGTATGTATGTATGTATGTATGTATGTATGTATGTATGTATGTATGTATGTATGTATGTATGTATGTATGTATGTATGTATGTATGTATGTATGTATGTATGTATGTATGTATGTATGTATGTATGTATGTATGTATGTATGTATGTATGTATGTATGTATGTATGTATGTATGTATGTATGTATGTATGTATGTATGTATGTATGTATGTATGTATGTATGTATGTATGTATGTATGTATGTATGTATGTATGTATGTATGTATGTATGTATGTATGTATGTATGTATGTATGTATGTATGTATGTATGTATGTATGTATGTATGTATGTATGTATGTATGTATGTATGTATGTATGTATGTATGTATGTATGTATGTATGTATGTATGTATGTATGTATGTATGTATGTATGTATGTATGTATGTATGTATGTATGTATGTATGTATGTATGTATGTATGTATGTATGTATGTATGTATGTATGTATGTATGTATGTATGTATGTATGTATGTATGTATGTATGTATGTATGTATGTATGTATGTATGTATGTATGTATGTATGTATGTATGTATGTATGTATGTATGTATGTATGTATGTATGTATGTATGTATGTATGTATGTATGTATGTATGTATGTATGTATGTATGTATGTATGTATGTATGTATGTATGTATGTATGTATGTATGTATGTATGTATGTATGTATGTATGTATGTATGTATGTATGTATGTATGTATGTATGTATGTATGTATGTATGTATGTATGTATGTATGTATGTATGTATGTATGTATGTATGTATGTATGTATGTATGTATGTATGTATGTATGTATGTATGTATGTATGTATGTATGTATGTATGTATGTATGTATGTATGTATGTATGTATGTATGTATGTATGTATGTATGTATGTATGTATGTATGTATGTATGTATGTATGTATGTATGTATGTATGTATGTATGTATGTATGTATGTATGTATGTATGTATGTATGTATGTATGTATGTATGTATGTATGTATGTATGTATGTATGTATGTATGTATGTATGTATGTATGTATGTATGTATGTATGTATGTATGTATGTATGTATGTATGTATGTATGTATGTATGTATGTATGTATGTATGTATGTATGTATGTATGTATGTATGTATGTATGTATGTATGTATGTATGTATGTATGTATGTATGTATGTATGTATGTATGTATGTATGTATGTATGTATGTATGTATGTATGTATGTATGTATGTATGTATGTATGTATGTATGTATGTATGTATGTATGTATGTATGTATGTATGTATGTATGTATGTATGTATGTATGTATGTATGTATGTATGTATGTATGTATGTATGTATGTATGTATGTATGTATGTATGTATGTATGTATGTATGTATGTATGTATGTATGTATGTATGTATGTATGTATGTATGTATGTATGTATGTATGTATGTATGTATGTATGTATGTATGTATGTATGTATGTATGTATGTATGTATGTATGTATGTATGTATGTATGTATGTATGTATGTATGTATGTATGTATGTATGTATGTATGTATGTATGTATGTATGTATGTATGTATGTATGTATGTATGTATGTATGTATGTATGTATGTATGTATGTATGTATGTATGTATGTATGTATGTATGTATGTATGTATGTATGTATGTATGTATGTATGTATGTATGTATGTATGTATGTATGTATGTATGTATGTATGTATGTATGTATGTATGTATGTATGTATGTATGTATGTATGTATGTATGTATGTATGTATGTATGTATGTATGTATGTATGTATGTATGTATGTATGTATGTATGTATGTATGTATGTATGTATGTATGTATGTATGTATGTATGTATGTATGTATGTATGTATGTATGTATGTATGTATGTATGTATGTATGTATGTATGTATGTATGTATGTATGTATGTATGTATGTATGTATGTATGTATGTATGTATGTATGTATGTATGTATGTATGTATGTATGTATGTATGTATGTATGTATGTATGTATGTATGTATGTATGTATGTATGTATGTATGTATGTATGTATGTATGTATGTATGTATGTATGTATGTATGTATGTATGTATGTATGTATGTATGTATGTATGTATGTATGTATGTATGTATGTATGTATGTATGTATGTATGTATGTATGTATGTATGTATGTATGTATGTATGTATGTATGTATGTATGTATGTATGTATGTATGTATGTATGTATGTATGTATGTATGTATGTATGTATGTATGTATGTATGTATGTATGTATGTATGTATGTATGTATGTATGTATGTATGTATGTATGTATGTATGTATGTATGTATGTATGTATGTATGTATGTATGTATGTATGTATGTATGTATGTATGTATGTATGTATGTATGTATGTATGTATGTATGTATGTATGTATGTATGTATGTATGTATGTATGTATGTATGTATGTATGTATGTATGTATGTATGTATGTATGTATGTATGTATGTATGTATGTATGTATGTATGTATGTATGTATGTATGTATGTATGTATGTATGTATGTATGTATGTATGTATGTATGTATGTATGTATGTATGTATGTATGTATGTATGTATGTATGTATGTATGTATGTATGTATGTATGTATGTATGTATGTATGTATGTATGTATGTATGTATGTATGTATGTATGTATGTATGTATGTATGTATGTATGTATGTATGTATGTATGTATGTATGTATGTATGTATGTATGTATGTATGTATGTATGTATGTATGTATGTATGTATGTATGTATGTATGTATGTATGTATGTATGTATGTATGTATGTATGTATGTATGTATGTATGTATGTATGTATGTATGTATGTATGTATGTATGTATGTATGTATGTATGTATGTATGTATGTATGTATGTATGTATGTATGTATGTATGTATGTATGTATGTATGTATGTATGTATGTATGTATGTATGTATGTATGTATGTATGTATGTATGTATGTATGTATGTATGTATGTATGTATGTATGTATGTATGTATGTATGTATGTATGTATGTATGTATGTATGTATGTATGTATGTATGTATGTATGTATGTATGTATGTATGTATGTATGTATGTATGTATGTATGTATGTATGTATGTATGTATGTATGTATGTATGTATGTATGTATGTATGTATGTATGTATGTATGTATGTATGTATGTATGTATGTATGTATGTATGTATGTATGTATGTATGTATGTATGTATGTATGTATGTATGTATGTATGTATGTATGTATGTATGTATGTATGTATGTATGTATGTATGTATGTATGTATGTATGTATGTATGTATGTATGTATGTATGTATGTATGTATGTATGTATGTATGTATGTATGTATGTATGTATGTATGTATGTATGTATGTATGTATGTATGTATGTATGTATGTATGTATGTATGTATGTATGTATGTATGTATGTATGTATGTATGTATGTATGTATGTATGTATGTATGTATGTATGTATGTATGTATGTATGTATGTATGTATGTATGTATGTATGTATGTATGTATGTATGTATGTATGTATGTATGTATGTATGTATGTATGTATGTATGTATGTATGTATGTATGTATGTATGTATGTATGTATGTATGTATGTATGTATGTATGTATGTATGTATGTATGTATGTATGTATGTATGTATGTATGTATGTATGTATGTATGTATGTATGTATGTATGTATGTATGTATGTATGTATGTATGTATGTATGTATGTATGTATGTATGTATGTATGTATGTATGTATGTATGTATGTATGTATGTATGTATGTATGTATGTATGTATGTATGTATGTATGTATGTATGTATGTATGTATGTATGTATGTATGTATGTATGTATGTATGTATGTATGTATGTATGTATGTATGTATGTATGTATGTATGTATGTATGTATGTATGTATGTATGTATGTATGTATGTATGTATGTATGTATGTATGTATGTATGTATGTATGTATGTATGTATGTATGTATGTATGTATGTATGTATGTATGTATGTATGTATGTATGTATGTATGTATGTATGTATGTATGTATGTATGTATGTATGTATGTATGTATGTATGTATGTATGTATGTATGTATGTATGTATGTATGTATGTATGTATGTATGTATGTATGTATGTATGTATGTATGTATGTATGTATGTATGTATGTATGTATGTATGTATGTATGTATGTATGTATGTATGTATGTATGTATGTATGTATGTATGTATGTATGTATGTATGTATGTATGTATGTATGTATGTATGTATGTATGTATGTATGTATGTATGTATGTATGTATGTATGTATGTATGTATGTATGTATGTATGTATGTATGTATGTATGTATGTATGTATGTATGTATGTATGTATGTATGTATGTATGTATGTATGTATGTATGTATGTATGTATGTATGTATGTATGTATGTATGTATGTATGTATGTATGTATGTATGTATGTATGTATGTATGTATGTATGTATGTATGTATGTATGTATGTATGTATGTATGTATGTATGTATGTATGTATGTATGTATGTATGTATGTATGTATGTATGTATGTATGTATGTATGTATGTATGTATGTATGTATGTATGTATGTATGTATGTATGTATGTATGTATGTATGTATGTATGTATGTATGTATGTATGTATGTATGTATGTATGTATGTATGTATGTATGTATGTATGTATGTATGTATGTATGTATGTATGTATGTATGTATGTATGTATGTATGTATGTATGTATGTATGTATGTATGTATGTATGTATGTATGTATGTATGTATGTATGTATGTATGTATGTATGTATGTATGTATGTATGTATGTATGTATGTATGTATGTATGTATGTATGTATGTATGTATGTATGTATGTATGTATGTATGTATGTATGTATGTATGTATGTATGTATGTATGTATGTATGTATGTATGTATGTATGTATGTATGTATGTATGTATGTATGTATGTATGTATGTATGTATGTATGTATGTATGTATGTATGTATGTATGTATGTATGTATGTATGTATGTATGTATGTATGTATGTATGTATGTATGTATGTATGTATGTATGTATGTATGTATGTATGTATGTATGTATGTATGTATGTATGTATGTATGTATGTATGTATGTATGTATGTATGTATGTATGTATGTATGTATGTATGTATGTATGTATGTATGTATGTATGTATGTATGTATGTATGTATGTATGTATGTATGTATGTATGTATGTATGTATGTATGTATGTATGTATGTATGTATGTATGTATGTATGTATGTATGTATGTATGTATGTATGTATGTATGTATGTATGTATGTATGTATGTATGTATGTATGTATGTATGTATGTATGTATGTATGTATGTATGTATGTATGTATGTATGTATGTATGTATGTATGTATGTATGTATGTATGTATGTATGTATGTATGTATGTATGTATGTATGTATGTATGTATGTATGTATGTATGTATGTATGTATGTATGTATGTATGTATGTATGTATGTATGTATGTATGTATGTATGTATGTATGTATGTATGTATGTATGTATGTATGTATGTATGTATGTATGTATGTATGTATGTATGTATGTATGTATGTATGTATGTATGTATGTATGTATGTATGTATGTATGTATGTATGTATGTATGTATGTATGTATGTATGTATGTATGTATGTATGTATGTATGTATGTATGTATGTATGTATGTATGTATGTATGTATGTATGTATGTATGTATGTATGTATGTATGTATGTATGTATGTATGTATGTATGTATGTATGTATGTATGTATGTATGTATGTATGTATGTATGTATGTATGTATGTATGTATGTATGTATGTATGTATGTATGTATGTATGTATGTATGTATGTATGTATGTATGTATGTATGTATGTATGTATGTATGTATGTATGTATGTATGTATGTATGTATGTATGTATGTATGTATGTATGTATGTATGTATGTATGTATGTATGTATGTATGTATGTATGTATGTATGTATGTATGTATGTATGTATGTATGTATGTATGTATGTATGTATGTATGTATGTATGTATGTATGTATGTATGTATGTATGTATGTATGTATGTATGTATGTATGTATGTATGTATGTATGTATGTATGTATGTATGTATGTATGTATGTATGTATGTATGTATGTATGTATGTATGTATGTATGTATGTATGTATGTATGTATGTATGTATGTATGTATGTATGTATGTATGTATGTATGTATGTATGTATGTATGTATGTATGTATGTATGTATGTATGTATGTATGTATGTATGTATGTATGTATGTATGTATGTATGTATGTATGTATGTATGTATGTATGTATGTATGTATGTATGTATGTATGTATGTATGTATGTATGTATGTATGTATGTATGTATGTATGTATGTATGTATGTATGTATGTATGTATGTATGTATGTATGTATGTATGTATGTATGTATGTATGTATGTATGTATGTATGTATGTATGTATGTATGTATGTATGTATGTATGTATGTATGTATGTATGTATGTATGTATGTATGTATGTATGTATGTATGTATGTATGTATGTATGTATGTATGTATGTATGTATGTATGTATGTATGTATGTATGTATGTATGTATGTATGTATGTATGTATGTATGTATGTATGTATGTATGTATGTATGTATGTATGTATGTATGTATGTATGTATGTATGTATGTATGTATGTATGTATGTATGTATGTATGTATGTATGTATGTATGTATGTATGTATGTATGTATGTATGTATGTATGTATGTATGTATGTATGTATGTATGTATGTATGTATGTATGTATGTATGTATGTATGTATGTATGTATGTATGTATGTATGTATGTATGTATGTATGTATCACTAGCAAAGATACTGAATGTGTATGTTTTGCGTTGTTAGTATATTATATTTAATATTGGTGACTTTTTTATTGGAGGGGAGAGGGAGGATCCTACCGGATCTCTCTTGTAGCAGGATTTTGGTCTGAGGAACAGAATAGCGATGTGTGGTTTTAAAAAAAAAATTTTGTGTGACAATGATCAGCCGAAGCCGATTTTGGTGACGCTGCCACTTAATTTAGATGTTTCCGTTTTTGTTATTCCTACAAAATAATTAACGATAGTTCAACATCGTCGTTCTTTACAAGTTCTGATTTAAAAAAAAAAAAAAATATTCATCATCCATGATAATCATACTTATCATCATTCATCATACCTCCTCACTATCCATTATTATTATTTTTATCACTATTATTATTATCATCCGCATCAATATGATTATTATTATTATGTTTGGTATGTGCATGAATGAAATTACGGGCTGCTTACTACACCTCAGCAATACTACCAAAGAAACAGTACTGCAGTGGATCAATGGTCACTGTGGCATACCTGGAAATGAAAAAGCGGATCTCCTGGCAAGGAAAGGGGGATCACTGGAACAAATAGAAAGTGATAACACGTACTATGAATGCAAAACCATGTTAAAAGCAGAATATAAGAAAAAGTGGAAGCAGATGCACCCAACTGCAGAAGAAAATGACGCCTACCATCAAATGTCATGCTAGCAACAAACTATCATCTTCAGACTACGAACTGGTGACAACAGACTGAGAAGTCACATGTTCCGAAAACTGAAGATTGACGAGACAGACCTGTGCAACTGTGGATTAAGCCCAGAGACCGCATAACACATTCTACATGCCTGTCAACTCTACCAAGAAGAGAGGGAGAAAATATGGCCTACTGAGACGGCACTACTTCCAGACTTGAGGGGTTATATGGATGACCTGAAGCGAATCACACAATTCATTGAAGCTATTAGTGCTGTAACGTGATATCTGACTGAAGAACGATGAAGAAGAAGATTATGTTTGGTCAGCAGACCAGGGCTTTCTCAAATAATTGATTAAACACGGTTGAGTACTTGCCTCCACTTATTTCATAATTTTCCTGGATATTCTTTCAATGATTCTACTGGTGGCTGGACCTGAAGGGTCATTTTTCAATTTAGACCCCAAAAAGATTGTTTTTGATCAAAACTCGTGTATAAATGTAGAATGAAGAGTTTATGCTTCCAACAAGTATTTAACAATACTGTTCTCATGATGTCTAAGTTGAAACCAAACAATAGGAACATACATTTTCGTGGTAGCAAAAAGCAATAGATATTGATAGTTGAAGCAATAAATTAACATAAAATAAAATTAATACTTAGTCAAATGTAAGACAAAATTATAATATGCACAGAATTCCCTCATTGCTTTCATGTTTATAGAAATCTCGGAAACTAAACATAAAGTTAGAATAAATAAAATTAAGTTAGCGAAATCATATATTGTTCATTGCAGCAATTAATATTGATAATTGGAGAGAAGTAATACAAGTGTATACAAAGGTAGTATTCTTGAATATTCAGCATGTTTATAATGGTTTACACACCTGTTTAAAATTTGACCATTCTTTTACCAAAAATTTGACATAAATAGCTCTAACCATTTGGTAACCCTGTACCGAATCGACATTCCATCTCTACTTATGTGTACTTAAGTGTTGTATGAGTTTTCTTCGATAGAATACAACATCGAAATACAATATTCGAAAAACTACTTGAAATACAAAAAGATTACACTTCAAATGAACTTGAAAACAAAATAAGAGTATTTATCAAAATAAAATATGAACATTATCCAAGAAAGAGGACAAATTAAAAACAGTAGTTAAAATAGAACAAATTATAGAAGTTTGTCAAGAGATATTCAAAGAAGAATTGGGTTAGAAAAGCAAAACTACATAAACAAAATATGCCTTGAAATAGAAGGGCAGAATAAGCAAAATGTAAAATGAATAAGCACAGTAAAATGATGTTCGAAAATGTACGACACCTAAGAGACAGAAAACTTCAACCATCATTAAAAGTGCTGAAAGATAAACAAGGTACCATACTAACGGAAGAGAAATATATCTTACATAGATGGAAAGAATACTGCAGTGAGATGTACAATGACCCAAGTAAAATAAAAAACAAATCAATAAATACGTATTAATAAGAGACAGAACCTACAAAGGAAGGAGTAAGATACACAATAGAAAGTTTAAAGAAAGGGAAAGCCCCAGGCAACGATGGTTTAACAACAGAAATATTACACGCAGTTGGCGCTCGGATTCAAGATTTACCACAAGCTCTGCTGCAAAATATGTAAAAGCGGCACATGGCCGAAGGAATGGAGAAAATCATTATATATACCCATCCCTAAAAATAAGCGACCTTCACATTTGCTCAAATTACCGAACTATAGCCCTTATAAGTCAAGCAAGTAAAATGGTGCTCAATATTATAATGCAAAAAAAAAAATCAAACAAAAATTTGAAATGGAAATAATCCTGGTTTCAGATAGAGCAGAGGAACAAGAAAGCACATTCTTAACATGAGACATCATAGAAAAGTGTAGGGAATTCTCAACTGATCCGCACATGTGCTTCATAGATTACTCAAAATCGTTCGACTGCGTCCAATACCAGAAACTATGGGAGATAATGAACATCATTGGTTCCCCAAGACATCTAATTCATCTAATAGAAGAACTTTACCAAGATCAAAAGGCTGCAGTGAAGTTATAGGACCATCTCTAAGAGTGGTTTGAATTACAGAGTGGAGTAAGGAACGGATGCACACTCTCCCCATAACTGCTCAACATCTACGCTGAAAATATAATGAGGAATGTAAGCGAAGACATACACAACGCTGACTACCATACTTTAAACATCGGTGGTTTTGAAATCCCTTAACTACGGTACGCAGACGACACTGTGCTTCTTTCAAATGATATCAAGGGATTTGAACAACTAATCAAGAACACAAATAAATACAGCAAATTACAAAACTTATATTAAAATCATATAAAAATTAATATAAAAATCATATAAAATTATATAAAAATTATATCAATAGATACAACAACACAATAACAAAAAATCAGAATAGACGATACCGAGATAAATTGTGTGGATACATTCGAATACTTAGGAGGAAACAAACGGTGCAGGAGACATAATGGCAGAGATATAGAAGAGATTGGCAATGGCATATTGCAAAATTACATGATTGGAAAACATATGGAAAAACAACAAAATAGAAACGAAATTGCTAATGTTACCAACTTGTATTTTTCCGACTGTAACATACGGCTGTGAAACATGGACTCTCAGAGAAACTCAGATTGAAGATTCCAGATCGTTGGTTACTAAACACAACAGCAAAGACGAAAACTACAACTCTTTTGTCATATAAAGAGACACAACTGTTTAGAAAGACAAAATATGGAGGGCCGAGTATCTTGGAGGAAGAAAGGCAGACCAAGAAGACGATGGTCTGACGACACTAAAGATAGCATGAATATGTCGTTGGAAAATGTAAGCCGCATCGCCCAAGACGAAGGGTTCAGGTTGGGAAGACAACGTTCTGGAGAGAAAACATGACATAACACAATTATTTTTCTGCATGTACACAAAAGTAAACTTATACCATTTTACATATGTTTGAAGCATATACCCACTCTTGCTGGAAGCTGTCATTTTGTACATACGAATCATTGATTGAAACACATCTTCATAATAAGTTGATTGAGTTTTGTCTTGAGTAATTTAGTGGCTGCAGTAAAACAATTGTAAAAAAATATTTTTGCATCATATTTCTACAATTTACAAATAGCTTCCTGTTCTCATTTCATCCTCAGAAGGCAGTAGTCGACACGATGAATATTTCAATGCAAGTGTCTAATGAGCACTCAGAGGACATTCCGTATATGTTAAAGACTGCAGCTGTGCTGACCCACGATGAGATCAAACTGATATCTCTGCTGACAACAATCCGTGTAATCCTTATTGTCACCTTTATGAGCGTCTATTTCTTTGTTTCATCCGTGTGCAACATCTTAGCACTTATTGTCCTGTTTCAGAGAGCGTTTGTAAAGAATGCATTCGCCATAGGACAGAGATTTTTGGCTATTCTGGATTTGACTCTCTCGTTTCTTATAATCCTGGGATTTTCGTTCAGGGGAAACTTAGGATATGATATCTCAGAATGGGATGTCAGATTGTGTAGGTAAGGAATGAGATTGAAGAGACATCAATAAGATAGATATACCACCTGGTAACATGGCGTTATACTTAACGTTATGTTTCTTGTCACACATGCACAAAATCCCTCTATACACAAACACGTGCGCACACAAACATACACACGCACGCACACATATTCAAACACACACACATATATATCACACACACACATACATATTTATTAGAGGCTATGTGTGTAAGTCTGGCTCTGTGCGGGGTGACGACTAATTTACCGAGTCGATCTCCGCCGCAGACATTTGTGGATCTGGACCGTTCAGAAAGCACTGGAAAACTTCTGAGCGTTTGTATATCTCCTAGAAAAGCAGTACAGCTAAAGAAATATGATGGGTACGTCCTGAATAGGAAACGCTACCATCGTTTTTTTGTCTGTTTATTATGATCTTTAAGCATAATAGACGAGAAATGAGATGCAGAATCTCACTGATGTTTTTATATAAACAGTGATACATGGGAAGGTGAAGCACATAACAAAGCTGCATGTCGCTCTGCAGTAAAATAAGAAAGCATAATCGTGTGGTAAGAGGAGAAGCACAGCAGCTCAACAGCGGAGACTATTTAGAAAGATATGAACACATCAAACACCATCTAAAGTGATGGCAATGCTAGTAGTCAATGAGAAAGCATTCTATCCAGTTATATAGCTTTCATCTAATTCCCGCCTCAAACATCTTTATCAAGAGACCCTTACTCCATACACGATCATAAGCCTGTTGTAAGTCAAAGAAGATTGCTATAGTGTGTTTTTTCTTCTTAAATCTATCATCGATTTTCTGTAACAACCTAAATATTTGTATTTCTGAATAGCTGTATTTTTGTATGCCTGGCATGTTTGTTTATGGCAGAGGATGTTTGAATTCTCAAGGAACCAGTGAAGTTGCATATTTACCATTATTTCTGCCAATCTGTCCATACATGATGGTAATAAGATGGAACTGTAGCTTGTGGGTTCATTTGTTACTGTGTAGCATTTTACTTTGAAGAATTGTTATTTCTTAGGTTTGTTACAAGAAGAAGAATACTGAAAAACCGATCAATTTTATTTTATTCAGTAAATAACAGTTCTCAACTTTTCGAATCATCGTATTCAGATTGAGAAACACACCACATGGTTACAATCAGTACTTACCGTATTCGTAATTGTTTACTCATCGGGTTATTTCAAAAGATCTTTCCTTTTGAAATCTTGCTAAACACAGTAAGTTATAACGAAAGAATGTGAATACCTAGAAAACAGCAAGATCAATGGATAAATATATAACTAAAATTTTTTTTAAAGCAGCTGAAAAAGGTCAATATTAATTCTATCTATTGTTTTTTTCCGTGTTTTGCTGTTAGACATGGTAGAAGTGAATGACGATCGGTTTTCGGGCTGTGGCACTTGATATGCAGAGATATGTTGATGTCACACAAAGTTGATAACTTGATTCTTGATTAGGAACAAGCGTCAAAGCACTGGAGTATTCCCATATATGCTCTGCTTGCCGTTCCGTCAGCTATCTAAAAGAGTATAACCTCAGTGTCCCAGTCAGTTGCTGATTACGCGTTTTTCTGATCGTTCCGGGGAGGGAGCACTTTCTCCCATCGCCTCTAGTCACTCCCATTTATACCATTTTCTGAATATGCACATTGTCACGTTCGACTTCCTCCTCGTCTTCTCGTAGGGTATCCATGACTGGTCTAATCAATTCAATCCTATCTCTTCTTATCTCGGTGCTGTTCACCAAAGCTTTACCAGTCAACACATCGGCTTTTTCGTTTCCCCTGACCCCATCATTACCAGGAAAGTAAATCCATGTAATGCTCTGCCCGTTGTTGAGAAGAGTGACCCATTCAGTTCTGATCATACACTTGTCTATCTTGTGCAGCAGAGTTCGATAGAATCACTGAGTCTGGTGGTGGTTGCATCTGCTGCTTGTTGGTGGTTGATAACGCCATCAACCCACCTTCCTTTTGTTCTTCTTCCTACTCCTAGTATTTCTATTCTTATGCTGCATGGTTTTGCTGATGGCCAAAATGGATTCATACGCGTTCAGGGTCTATGTTTTTAAATTTATGTGGGTTTATCCCGTATCCTGGTCCTGCTTTTACACATTTTATAAAATCTACGCCGATTCCAAATTGTGTGTAATTTTGTGACGTCATCAATACACAGTCGCTACAGTAATCGTAAGGTTGTTAGAGATTTACAATTCTGTTAAAGTCGTGAAGACAGCTTCTGGATTCGACGATTTTCGCCCCACACTCTGAGAGCCCCCTCGCCATCTGCTCGTCATCAACTGAGAGACCCACTCATACAACTATTCTAAAATAAATATATCGATCCTGAACCACTAAACAGTAATTATAGACCGACAGGGTCTATAATGGGATTGAACCTCATATAGGTTCCAGCAGTTCATGTAATAAATTTTATATTCGTGCCAGTAAATGCGGGTATTAGAGGCAATGAGCGATCCGATACACTGGCGAGCATGACCACAATGTGAATAGGTAGAACAAAAGATCGATCTGACTTATTTAATGTGTTGAGAGACATTGTCCGCTCAGATTTTCATACATGTGAATCATGATCGATATCAGGATTGTGCGAGATTGATATAAAGTTCGAAACAGCTCGTAAAGAGAAACATAACAGATATAGGAGGAGACTGATAAATTAGCAGCGAACTGGAACTATCTGATCATGCACTCTGATGGAGTTATTTAGACGGGAATCGGAACACTTATGGACTTGTCCGAAGTGCGTTGATGGGAAAGGTTCACCTGACACCAACACCCTTAACGTAGAATGTACATACTTATGCAAATATAACCTGCAGTATCAGAGCATAACTCAATAGTTTTCGAATAAATTGAGTTAGATGTTAGGCAAGTATTAAAGCATAACTCGATAGTTTTCGAACAAATTGAGTTAGATGTTAGGCAAGTATTAAAGCATAACTCAATAGTTTTCGAATAAATTGAGTTAGATGTTAGGCAAGAATTAAAGCATAACTCAATAGTTTTCGAATAAATTGAGTTAGATGTTAGGCAAGTATTAAAGCATAACTCAATAGTTTTCGAATAAATTGAGTTAGATGTTAGGCAAGTATTAAAGCATAACTCAATAGTTTTCGAACAAATTGAGTTAGATGTTAGGCAAGAATTAAAGCATAACTCAATAGTTTTCGAACAAATTGAGTTAGATGTTAGGCAAGAATTAAAGCATAACTCAATAGTTTTCGAACAAATTGCGTTACATCTTACGCAAGAATTTCACAACGTACTATACACCGTAGGCTACTATTGAAGTTGTCAGATATGTTGGAGTAAAGCAACCAATTTTAGCGAAAATTAGAAGCAGACAAGCAAGATTTTTAGGACATGTAATGGGAAAGTCAAGCTTCAACATTTAGTAACAACCGGAAGGATATAGGGGACAGGAGACAGAGGAAGATAAAGAGAGAAATTTCTGGAGGGGTTGTCACTGTCGTACAAAAAGAAGTCACCAACTGAACTTATTACAATTTAGGAGACAGAAAGTTGTGTAGAAACACCACTCGATATGGCACTTGATTGATTGTCTATACTGCACATTGTTTCATTCTATCAAAATCCTTTTTCCCGTAAAATATTAAGGAAAATTGTAAATGATAAAGTAGCATTGTTTTAAAAAACATTTTAAGAATGAATTGTTTTTATACGCAGGGTCTACAAGACGATATATTTTATTGTTGTGGCAAACGCAAATTGGAGCGTTGTTTACCTGACCGTTGTCCGGTATCTGAGCATCAGATGTCCAGTTAAAGTCAACACGCATTCGTTTGTGCAGAAGTGTTACATATCCCTGCTCATATGTTCAAGCTCTGTATCAATATATTACGCTCTCTTTTATCACGAGTTCACAAGGTAAATACATTATTTCTGCATTATTTCTGTACATATTGTCTCATAACCATTCACCGTGCTTGTGTCTCGGTAACATCTTCTACGGAAGTGAAACATGGACAATCTCTATGCACCACGAGAGACGACTACACAGCTTTCACACGAGATATCTACGTAAAATTATGGTACTTTTGTGGCAGGACTAATTCATTAAGAATGATGTATTCAAAAGAATGAATACCACAATATGTTCTATGACCAGACTGCGTTGACTCAGATGTCTGAGAGACACTAGGTCGGTGGAAGATAGCAGAATAGCGAGGATCTAATTCATGGAGAATTACAATCTGTACCGAAGTAGAGGTATATTCTAGGATATTCTCCCATAAACGTGTGCAAACGGAATATGCATGATATGTACATTGTTACGAAATCATGATAGCAGAATGCAATGGATATTATTGCATGGAAGGAAAAGTACCAGCAGTAAGACAAATAAGAAAATAATCGCATATAGTTCACCTGCTAAACGTCTAAAAAGACACACACACACCAGAGCACATGATGTTACCAGTAGACCTGTGACTTCTTGTACACACTGTGGAAGACTTCTTGTGGCTTTTAGGAGATACCTGTGGATTATTGCTTGAAGCTACGGAGTTACGTGCTATGATTGGTACTCCCGGCAGGCGACATTCCGCTTCGTTGAGAGTGTCTATGATTCTAAGTCACATTCACCATCTCCATGGATGGTAGATAATTTTTCTCATTGCACAACAATACTATTATCGTCTGGGAAGAGCGGAAAATGCCTACTATTGTCTTTAAGATATGTTGATATATGGTGAATTTGCGCTGTAGATATAGGTGTATCAGATTGTATGTGACTGACTTGTGAAAACTGACTCCTCTAATGACATGTAATTTTGGTCAAGAGTGACCAGAGACATTGTCGACCAAGTGTTTTTAGTGTTCGTTCTCAAACTCCCAATGGACCACATTTGTTACATAACAATAATAGTTCTACTAAATTTCAAGCAAGAAGTAGTTCAGTGAATGCACCTGCTACATGTCCCGGTTTTATGTTCATAATGGCCCAAAACACCAGGCTTCAGTAGTGGAATGTGTATTTTTGGGAGATGGGGGGGGGGTTAGCAGATATACGTAAGGAATGTTGCAACAAAATACAAAACACTAATGAGACACATATAAATAAATGACGTTTCGACGTTTATCTCTTTTTTCCCCGCTCATTTCTCTGTGTTGCACCATCCCTCATATCGTCAGGTTGTTCCATAACACTGAAGACTTATCCTGTATACATTTGACAGTTTTACCAATTCCACTAAAGCCTAGACCTTAGTCGTTTCATTACAGCTAACTGATAGTCGTATCGTTATAGCTGACTGATAGTCGTATCGTTATAGCTAACTGATAGTTGTATCGTTATAGCTAACTGATAGTCGTATCGTTATAGCTGACTGATAGTCGTATCGTTATAGCTAACTGATAGTTGTATCGTTATAGCTGACTGATAGTCGTATCGTTATAGCTGACTGATAGTCGTATCGTTATAGCTAACTGATAGTTGTATCGTTATAGCTGACTGATAGTCGTATCGTTATAGCTGACTGATAGTCGTATCGTTATAGCTGACTGATTAAACTGTGGCTAATGTAGTATGTATGTATATATGTGTGTGTGTGTGTGGGGGGGGGGCGTGTCTGTATGTATTGCATTGCATGTATGTATGTGTATGAATTGCATTTAATTACATGTTATAGATGTATGCATGTATCTATGTATGTATATATGTATATATCAATGTATGTATGTATGTATGTACGAATATATATGTTTGTTTGTATGCATATATGCATTATGTACTTACACGTATGTATGCATATGTATAGATTTATGCGCATGTATGCATGTATATATGTGCATATGTGTATATATGCACGTGTTAGTATGTATGTTGTAAATTTTCTAACTTAGTCAGTCGTCACACCACTTCTGACGAAACATACAATGAAACTGAATGAAAAATGAAAGAAACATATAGAAAATGAAGTCACGCAGATTATGAATACTGCAAAAGTCTTAAAAGGAGTAGAGTATATTGTCCTGGGTATATTGTCCTGGGTATATTGTCCTGAGTATATTGTCCTGAGTATATTGTCCTGGGTATATTGTCCTGAGTATATTGTCCTGGGTATATTGTCCTGAGTATATTGTCCTGGGTATATTGTCCTGAGTATATTGTCCTGAGTATATTGTCCTGGGTATATTGTCCTGAGTATATTGTCCTGGGTATATTGTCCTGAGTATATTGCCCTGGGTATATTGTCCTGAGTATATTGTCCTGGGTATATTGTCCTGAGTATATTGTCCTGAGTATATTGTCCTGAGTATATTGTCCTGAGTATATTGTCCTGAGTATATTGTCCTGGGTATATTGTCATGAGTATATTGTCCAGGGTATAATGTCCTGAGGACCGTGTGTATTGTGTCATGATGTATAGCTTGGCTACGGCATCTGGGCACTTCGGCGTAACACATCCGACTTCAGCATGTATTCTTAAACATTTTAATCTTCTATAATATGAGATAGCAAATCTCAGTCAAACGTATCCTTAGTCGATTCTTACGACATGCATTGCAGGTCACAGTGCTATTTGCTACATTCTCTAACCCCAGCAACATGCACACAAGCTGCATCTTCGTCTTCTTTTTCTACAGCGTTCATTCTCAACACTTCCGCTGGATCTCCTTTGTAGCAGGACCATGGTCCTACTAGATTTCCAGCAGAATGTGGTCCAGACAATAGAAATGCGTTGTGTCGCCGTTTTATTTGCGCTAATGGCCCGATGCATCCGTCTTCGGCGAAAAAAACAGCATCTATAATTCACAATTAAGTGAAGTTCGCGATTGAGAGAGTCACTGCATCATTAATAAAGATAGCGATTGAGAGAGTCATTGCATTACTGATAAAGTAGCGAATGAGATAGTCGATGCGTCACTTATAAAGATAACGATTGAGAGAGTCATTGCATCACTGATAAAGTAGCGAATAAGATAGTCGATGCGTCACTTATAAAGATAACGATTGAGAGAGTCATTGCATCACTGATAAAGTAGCGAATGAGATAGTCGATGCGTCACTTATAAAGATAACGATTGAGAGAGTCATTGAATGATAACGATAACGATTGAGAGAGTCGATACACCAATTAACACCAAATAGCCTACATACTGCAACTTCTGTTATCGTCAATCAGGAAAAACTGCAGATAATGAACAATTTTACTTACCTTGGAAGCTCTCTCTCTCTCTCTCTCTCTCTCTCTCTCTCTAGGGTTGTGAACATCGATGTGGAAATTAACGATAGACTAGCAAAAGCTAGGGCTGTATTTGGTAGATTACGCAGCAATGTAATCGTCAGAAGAGGGATAAGAACAACTACCAAAATTCAAGTAATGATATCATGATATCAAGTATATCAACCCCATTATACGCTTGTGAAACGTGGACAGTGTGGACAGATGCATGCAAGAAAACTAAATCACTTCCATCTTAACTGCCTACGTAAATTAATCAACAACCATTGGTGGGACAAAATACTAGACTACGCGGTATTGGAAAATCAGCCTCAACAAGCATCTACACATTACTTATGAAAGCGCAAGCACGCTGGATAGATCATCTTGTGCGCATGAAGTACTCGTGTCTACCAAAAGAAATATATTATGGAGTACTCAAGACAGGACTTCGAAAATCTGGTGGACAGAAAAAAGCGTTTGAAAGATACACTCAAGTCCTCACTGAAACATCTTAAAATTGATATAGGATCTTGGGAGAGCCTCGTTCAGGATAGAACAGCATGGCATTACAGTCTCACAACTGGAGCACTGGCGGCGGTAGAGACCAGGCAAGATACTGCAAGACAGAAGCGGGCAAGTAGAAAAGACAAAATATCTCAACGTCCCATACACCGACAGTGTAATGACAGTGCATAAAACCGCCAGCATCTACAGATGTCAATTGTGTGGAAGAACTTTTTTTGTGCACGCAGTGGACGTGTTAGTCATTTAAAAACGCACTATTAACTTTATTATTTATTATTATTATTATTATTTTGGTTGAGTTTTGGTCATCGTCGATTACGACGGAAGAACATCACAACACTGACAAAGATAGCGGATTAGTCCTTGTATCAATGATAAAGATAGCGATTGAGAGAGTCATTGCATCATTGATAAAGATAGCGATTGAGAGTCAATGCGTCAATGATAAAGATAGCGATTGAGAGAGTCAATACTTCACTGATAATGATAGCAATTGATATATATATTGATTGAAAGCATGTTAGTATGGGAGTGTGTTGTTTCTTGTAACGGAAATAAATCAAACTTTTAGTAAGACATAAACCAGTTGCGTAAAAATATCTTTAATTTTCTCCCTTAGAATATATGCAGAAAAGGGTCATTTCTCCTATACAGACGAATGCTTTTCCTACCAAAATTTCCCTATCAATCAATACATTTATCGAACTTGCATAATGCTACCGGAGACAATAATCCCCGGGATCTTTGTGGCAATATTCAATTTCCTATTGTACAGGGAATATTGTGGAATAAGTGAGAAGAGGAAGTTACTCAAACAAGAATTATATAAACACAGTAAGTAGTTCTTTGTTCTCTGTATTTGTTTATTAATTCAGACTTGAAGCGTAATGATTGTGAGTCTGGTGTACAGAGAGTATATGTATTTGTGTGCTGTCCATAAATGATGTCATCATTATTTGCATCCGATGTGTTTACCTCTTTCCTTCCTGTTATAAACAATGTTAGAAATTCAAACCGCCCCCTCCCCCGAGCTTAATTACGTTAAAATATCAATATCTCCTCCCAAAAAAAAAAAAAAAAGAATTCCTCCTTGTTCATTGTCGCACGCCTGTAAATTCGCAGCATGGACTCCGGACCTGAATACATTGTCTCACAGTGAGCAGCGTAACTGCGACAATCGCACTCTTGAAATAAAACCATTTATGAATTGAAATTGACAATTTATTACCAAGTATCAAGAGATAATACTATACAATTAAAATTTATACTATTTTTATTTCTAAATTTATAGAATAGATTATAAAACAAAATTTAATTGTGTAAAATAGAAAGTTTCACGTAATGTTTCCTACAACATCCTTTTCTGGAACACATACACTATATTTTTCAACAAACCTGTTCAATCCTCTTCGTTCCTCAACTCCCCCCCCCCCCCCATTGTTTTTAATTTATTGACGTACTTCATGGACAGTACCTATTATGACTGTTTCTGATTCACTAACATGCGTTATTTTAGAGCTAGACATTTATATCTTAAGAAAAATATGTATTATGTTACCTGTTGCATCAATCACTATAATATGTCACCTGTTGCATCACTCACTATATTATTAACTCCAACGATAATTATACCAATGTTGTTTCTTCTGCTTCTCTCATATGTTTTCTTTGTCACTGTTTTTAGCATTGCATTAACCTAGTGGCGTGCGGCGACTTTTCAAAATGGGGACTAGGTTATTTTTAAATTATTGATTAACGATTAATGGGAATTGTATTATCTTTTGGTGATTTGATTACGTGAACTGTAATGTTTTATTACCCTGATATAGCCAACATTGACTTCGCTCGCGGTTGAGTGACAGATGTCTCACCCAATTTTGTTTATGAAAACTGTCCCACAATACCGTCATATTCAGTTATCTAACACAGTAATGCCACGACAGCGTAGCACGCTTTAACCCCTCTACCACAGAGTGTTTTTCTTTTATATTTCAGGTAATTGTTTTAGAGAAACAATTTTTAAATGACGTGTATAGCCTACTTTTGTCTGAATACTAATCTCAGAAATTGGTCTGCATTCCACTATTAGTTGCTACCTTTCTTGCCGTCGAGGCTGCGCAGTCGTGATGGCATTATCATCAAACCCGCTAATAATGGTAGTGCCGTTGTTATGTGCCTCAATGACTTGTATCTCCAGGTGGGCCACAAACAGCAATCAAACCTCTGTGTTTTCCAAATTGCATACATCTGATTCTATGATATCTCACAATCCGAAAGATAATTTTTTTTCACGATCCCAGACGGAAAGCGACGGTTCTCCTCATTATTGAAGCTCATTTCCAGTTAACGAGACATAGATAAATTCCACAATTATTTAAAGCGATACACTGTCGGTTTCCTGTTGTGTTGATCCAATCCTTCGTTCTCGAGCTTATATAATTGGCAACAAAGCATTTTTTGCTTGGCACATGGTTGTCATTATATATGTATATATATATATATATATATATATATATATATATATATATATATATATATATATATATATATATATATATATATATATATATATATATATATATATATATATATATATATATATATATATATATTCGTGTGTGTATGTGCGTGCGTGAGTCCCCTGTGAAAATTTAACTTCAAATAGCTTTAAAAAATACTAAAATGATTGGTGGCTAGTCTAGTCTTAGTTCAATGGCCGTACGCCGCTGGTTTCAATTGTACTAAATATAATACATTTTCCTGTTTCATCTCTGCATTTGTTCAAAATATGTCTAATATTTTCATTTCGCCTTCTTATATGTGACGTGTCCTTTACAGAGTCATATCCTCACTGCCAATCTGTAAGTCTCTTGAATCTGTGCAAAGTGTATTTTCCCCCCTCTATTTCTCTTATCTGGAACATTTTCTTCCATTTACAAATCTTTTTAAGCCATTGTACTGAGGGTTGGAGTCTTCTGGGTAAGAATGAAATATTTTAAGGGCCCCCCCCCCCCCCGCCTCCCCCTCCCCATAGGAAATAAACGTTTAATCGCTCGTAATTCCTGTTCGTCAAAACAGCCAAATGTATCTCCAAAATGTTAGCTTGTGTTTTTTTCTAATATATTCTACAATGTGCAACTCTGTGGCGACGTGGTAGATCGCGTCTGTGACGGTCAAAGTACCGGATTAGAATCCCACCACAGGCAATTGTGCATCAGGACCGTTCAGAAAACAATGGCAAACTACTGTAGGCATTTATATCGCCTAGATAATGAATACAGCCAAATAATTCTTGGTATATGGCTGCGATCTGAATAAGATACGCTACCAAATTTTTTTTTAAATTCTACTAAATTGAGTGCGTCTGGCGAACATAACGTTTATTTGTTCATTATAGCTAGTGATACGAGTATAGCAAACATGATACGTACTGTTGCTTAGGTTTTTTTTAACATGAATATTTGTACATGTTTATTTCCCTGATCTGCTATTTGTTTTCAATAGAATGTCTGAGGGGGATATCGTGGCATAGTGGTTAAACCATCTATTTTGTATTCATTTGTTGCTGCTTCGATTTCGAAGTTTACATCGAAGTTTACATCTTGTTTACAAGTTCGTGTTTTGGAGATCGCTGGATGTACTCACTTGATACTAACTTGATATACCGACGTGATCCGTCGCTGCCCAGACTGATACTCACTTGATACTAACTTGATATACGGACTTGATCCGTCGGTGCCCAGACTGATACTCACTTGATACTAACTTGATATACCGGCTTGATCCGTCGGTGCCCAGACTGATACTCACTTGATACTAACTTGATATACCGACGTGATCATTCGGTGCCCAGACTGATACTCACTTGATACTAACTTGATATACGGACTTGATCCGTCGGTGCCCAGACTGATACTCTCGAAAGGAATGGTTCTGCTCTGCTGAGAGTGACTGAATACATATGAGAAAATCCGTGTACAATCCTCTACCCCTAAGTCAATCCTCTCTGCCGTTTGAGCCCTTTCATGAGCCATTTCGAAATACCTGATCAGTGGTTGGTCTGTTTTTCCATAAAGTATAAAGTACTATACAGTTTTTTTTAGATAAGTATTCTCATAGAAACTCAGTTATTTGCCTTATACTCTCTCAGAATTGCTTTACTCGACACATCATTTAATCCCATGTAGTATGTCAACTGATAATATGTTCAAGTTACAGTGAACATTATTTATCTATTGCGAATTAATATTTATCTATTGCGAATCAATATTTATCTATTGCGAATCAATATTTATCTATTGGGAATCAATTTTTATCTATTGCGAATCAATATTTATCTATTGCGAATCAATATTAGACTTTCGCTGCGTCTTTTGTTTTTGTCCCTTATTTATTTTTTGAGTTAATATTTATTTGTATACACTAAGCAGGACCGACCTACTTGAAATATAGAACCCTTTAACAACGGGATTCATCTTGACTGATCGTAGATTTGCATGGTAGCTTTTGAATATACTTCTTGTTTCTAGCTATTGAAAAGCGCGGATAAGTTGATTCAGTCAAGATATGTAAACAGTTCACAGGTACTATATTCCAAGTAGGATCTGCACCAGGTTACGTCTCTTCTCTTTATAATGATTGGTTTGTTGGTTACGTATCCAGTTGTTAATGTAATGTGCCATTTGACACATTGTCAGATATATGTATGTGTCAGTCTGATGCTTATTTCTACCTATAGGGTGATTTGTCAGATATATGTATGTGTCTGTCTGCTGTTTATTTCTACCCATAGGGTGTTATTGTCAGATATATGTATGTGTTTGTCTGCTGTTTATTTCTACCTATAGGGTGTTTCACTTATCTGACGTTATAATACACTAAGTTCTGAACATTTAATAAGTTGTGGTCACCAGTTTAATAAGAATAAGTGTACTGCCATCCCCCTGGTGTGTTTGAATTCTGTTCAGGTAATAGTTAAACTGCACGTGTAATGAGCGAAGTCGGAAGATGGCGCTCTTTTCTTTCCTCCTCAGGAGATTGATGTTGTCTGTGAGTTCTCTAGAGACTGCCCTTCATATATATTTGTTTTCGTTGACTTTTATTTCTGCAGTCCATCTTTTGCATGGCATGTCTTTGGTTTTGTATACATTGTGTTTGCATATCAACGTTTTTGAGGGGCACAACCTGCTGGTACTTTTTATGCAGCGATTTATGTATCATTAGTGATTTATGTTGTTACTAGTTTTCTTTGGCTTTTATTGTTAGTGTTCGTGTTTGACATTGGTGGCATAGTGATGGTATGATGATTGTTTTTATACAGTGCAGTTTTGGTGATCATGTTCATGTTTTTGTTTTAGAAAATGGTAGAAATCTGCCCTAAGATCTGATATGATATGTTGTATCTATTTTGGATTTAGAAAGTACTGAAACACTGAACTATGCTTCTTTCTGGCAAGCAGAGATAACACACTATCATTTCTGCATCATAACCGCACAAATATATTAGTGGTGCCTCAACAACACTCAACAATTGTTGAATAGCAATGTCCTGTACATAATATACAACAATTTATTTTCCAAAATAATTTGGTCTTGCCATATTGGTTATGTCATAGTAACTTTTCCTTAATCTATTTCTAATATTTCTTCAATTATTAATTTTTAAAATAGTCGTTTCTGCTGCCCTGTTATTATTTTGACTTGTGTTTTCTGTTTACTCTGTTGTAATGTTTTTGTTTTTACTGTACTGTTTACTTGATTCTTGATTAGAAATTAGCATCACATCACGTGGGTCGCTCCCATAAGTGTTGTGCTCTCCGTTCCAGTAGCTATCCCAGTGCATGTAGACTCAGAGTCCCGGTCAGGAGTTTCATTGACATCATCTTCTTCTTGAAATCAATCTATTACTGCCTTTATCAAGTCTACTTTATCTTATCTCAACATTGTGCCGCCTATCGCTCATTGCCTGCCAATAAGTCGGCCCTTTCGTTTCCTCTGACCCCGGCTTGACCAGGGCAGTATACCCATGTAACGATCTGGACGATTGAATTATTCTGTAAGTCCCACCATTCCTTTCTCAGCATGTATTTTTCTATCTTGCACAGCATGCTTTGAGAGTCTGTATTACCGTGTGTGTTCATGTATCAATTATAAACCAATTAAGTTCTAATATAATTCCCTCTACTTCCATCCTCATGTTCGATGACACACCAGTGGAGAATGCTGATGATTTCTCAACCAACTTTACGTCGTTTCTGTAAGCAACAACATCCAAACCATTGTATTTGTATTTCTATTAACTGAGCCATCTGTGTATATAATTATGTCTTGTGGTTTCGAGTGTAGCTGGACAAGTTCATGCGCTGTAACCTGGACGCTGACACCCGTCTATTTTCGACATGCTTTATCTAGTTGTGCGAGTATTATTACTCGAGTCAGTGATTTCTTCTCAATATCTACCTCCATCCATTCACTGCCCTATCCTATTCGTTCGAATTCACATACTCTTTGCAGTGTGTCGTTCCTCTGCCATCCATGATCTGCCACGCTTGACTCGTTATCCCCTGTTTACTTTATTCTACCACATCTGCTATGCTATTTTTTCTGTTGTTGCTGCTTTTTTCAATCATATGATTTGTGAACAGCTTATTCCCTTGTGTTTATCGGAGACTTGGCGTGAGTTATTAGAGAGGGGATGCTGAGAGACATTTCTGTTAGTAGGTAGACAGATAGATAAAATCGATATCAAAAGATGGATAACAATTTTTGCCTAACAATTTTTGACTTGGTGAACCTACATTTTTCCGTAATTCAGCAGTTATACACACAATAATTACGCACACAGAAATAATAGTGTATTGCTTATGCAAAGTGTAGCAGATCAAGGTTTTCAGTTTTTATTTCTCAGAAGTCGCGTCATCATATATTATTTCTAACAGTACGATTAATCGGAAGCCAGCGTTCTATAGGTTAGTACTATAGGTTGATATATATAGATCAACGTGTTTTCCAACTGCTGCAGTACCAGACAATACAGGACGTATTTTTCTTCTTTTTTTTTTATTTTAAATTTTCGTCGACAAAGATTCTTAGCTTCAAACTTTCAGTGTATTTTTCCAAATAGATAGTTTTTTTGGTGACGCCAAAGGCTTTTAGCTTCAAACTGCAAGGACAGAAACTTAGTGTGTTCCTCAAGGGCGGATAGTTGTCAAATAGCGAATAAATAGCTATTATCTTTCTGTAATGTTTATTGCAAATATATATTAATTTATGTGGGCAGATTACGTTATTTAAAGGGGACGCCGAGCATTTTGGCATCTATGTCCATATGACTATATTAGCAACCTGTCGTACCGATGAATCTCTTATGCATTACTTTTAACGTTTGAGAAGTCAGCCTTTGTTATATACTTGCACAATAATCCATTATTCCAGTAATCATCATGTGACATATTCTCTCCAGAATATGGTCTTCATGATGGATTCTCTGAACACTCCGCGATAATGGGCGAGTCGACTTGCCGTAGCTAGAAACATATTAAAACAATCTGACATATCACTGCACCACTGTCGTCTTGGACGCCCTCTCCCCTGTTGCCGTTAACTCTGCCTTCAGCGGTTAATCTTTCCACGCTGTTATATCTCTTTATATGACCCAAAAAAAATCAGCTTTCTTGTTATGATGTTAAGGAGTCAGCCCTCTTCGACGCTTTGATCAGAACGCTTTTTGATTCCAGTATGTCCATTAAATCATATATTCTGTTGTCATGCCCTTTACTTATTTCACTTCAATGTCTACAAACACTTTAGAAAATATACATCTGTCATGTATTTAGAAATCTTCCTTATATTGTTGATACCATCTCATCCGAACTGCTGTTTCATTCTTTTATCATTAATTTCGAGGTTTTAATATTTCTAGAAAATGATACTGTACTTTAATCAATTGAATGCGCATCAATGTGTTTTGTTTAATAATTCTCCTACATATGTGAAATATTTTCTAAATATTGTTTAAACCACCTACGTGAAATATTTTCTAAATATTGTTTAAACCACATATGTGAAATATTTTCTAAATATTGTTTAAACCACATACGTGAAATATTTTCTAAATACTATTTAAACCACATATGTGAAATATTTTCTAAATATTGTTTAAACCACATACGTGAAATATTTTCTAAATATTGTTTAAACCACACATGTGAAATATTTTCTAAATATTGCTTAAAGCTCATATGCGAAATATTTTCTAAATATTGCTAAACCACATATGTGAAATATTTTGTAAATATTGCTTAAACCACATATGTGAAATATTATCTCAATATTGCTTAAACCACATATATGGCTTCCACTATAGTAGGTGACATCATGTGCTGTTATTTGCTAATCTCTTTTTTGTAAATGGTGTCACTGTTGTTTTTAAATCTGTGATTTGTTTAACGGCAAAATATATGAGAAAATGAGGTCAAGACCTATACGCGTTTATCTATTTTTACAGATCTGTTTTAGTATTTTTCATTATGGTGTCATAAATAAATTGAAAATCTTAAATCGTGTCATTATGTGAGATCCGCACCACCACACCCTTACTCCTCTATGTGACACCACAGGACCTTTTAGGTCGGTGTGCGGGATTGAACTTGTTTCCTGTGGTATGGAGCCAAATATCCATCTCTGTGGCGGTGTGGTACAGAGCGTCTATGACGACCAAGGTACCGGGTTCGAATCACACCGCAGGCAGTTGTGCATGCGGGCCGTTCAGAAAGCAATGGCACACTACTAAACGTATTTATATTGCCATGAAAATCATAACAGCCAAAAAATTTTGGGTCGATGGCTACGTCCTGAATAGGATATTCCGCCGAAGACGAATGTGTCGGGCCACTGGCGCAAATAAAATGGCGACACAACGCATTTCCATTCTTTGGACTACATCCTACTGAAAATCTACAAGTGTTTCAGCGGGAGTTTGAGAATGAACGCTGAAGAAGAATATGATATGCTACCAATCGGGCCATTTTTTTTCCCTTGCAGCTCCGTGTAGTCTTTTATAAGCTCTGGGGACACTGCTTGTAGTATTTTTAGCCAGTCTTGCAGGTGAGAGAAAATGGATAAACGGGTCGATTTTATCCGAGTACTTGTTGAAAAAGAGATCAGTACGTTTAAGGGAACCCCTACCAATAATGTCTAGTTGTGAGCGGTATATAAGTCAGAGTTATATCTCGCTAGATCCGCAAAAATAAACATATCTTTTAATATATTACGGCACAGATGTTACTATGTCTTCTACACATCGTATAAGATAGTCATTACCGACGCTGTCTTTCTTATATCAGATAGGCATTTCTAAACTGCACACTTCATTTCTCTGTGATGTATCTCGTACGTGCAGAAGTTACAATGTTAAATGTATGTTTTAGCGGTATAATATCACAACTTACTACAAGATCACTCGTTATTGTGTTTTTGTTTTATTTTATTTTCCTCGTATACCCATAATCGTAATTTGAAATCATTTTGTGTATTTTTTTTTCAACCAACGGCTCCATTGCTTGCTACATGTACTAAAAGTAAATGTATTCTCTCCTAGTTAGAAACCTTTATTTAAAATCGATAAACATGGTACTTGTTACAGTTTTTTCGTTGTTATTTGTACCACAATTCACAGGCAAAAAAATCATCGAAATTAGGAGCTCACTAACTGGCTGTGACATCCCAAAGAAAAGTTTTCAAATCGAGAAGACGTCATATAATCCACACTCAGTTGATCCTCCTTCGAGGAATGCTTTAATATCAAAATCTTCAGACGCGGTTGACGATTTCAGCTCACAAGTTAGTCCAAAATATGGCAATCAAGCCATTAGTTTACGCTCTGATTCAGCAAACCTATCCGATACCAGCTACGAGAAGTTAAAGAAGCGACAGGAAAAGCAGGTTTTGTTGCAGAAACTCAAACATGAAAAGCTGCAGTTACGGCGAGCTACAGTTGCCTACGACCTCCTCCGTAATATGGACACAAATACATTAAGACTTAGTTTATACTCGTCACAACGGGCCAGAAGCTATCAAGAACCTGGGGCTGTGGACAGATATGAAGGTATGGATTATCGAAGCAAACGAGAAGCATCGACATCGTTTACAAAAAAAAATATTGTAAATACTGTTCTGTTCTTCGTTTTATATGGACCATTCTGTTTGTGGTTTATCTTCTCTACAATGACCTTTACATCGTATCCGATAGATACTGCTTTTAATCGATTACTCAAATCTGTGGTACATAGTATCGAGTATTTCAGTCACGCATGCAACTTCCTTATCTACATATTATCCAGCAGCAAAGTCAGAATGGAAGGATCCCGCATGAAAAAAAAAATGTACCTTACAAATATCTAAGTATCGACAATGAATTACTTACAAATACCTAAGTATCGACAATGAATCTAGTCAAGCGAAAGTTAGACACTCATAAAAATATTCGAGTTATTGTTCCCTTCTGCTTAATATATTTTAACGTTGGTTATATTATCAGTTAATGTTATTTCGTTGATTTCTGTTTAATGTATCTTATTTTCCGTTACATGCTCAAAACAGTGAAGGAAAATGTTACTGTAACACAATCTTTTCGATTATCAATAATTTTTAATTCATATGATTAACTCTTAGCTAATTAATAGTGAGGACACACACCGTAGTTTTACGGTTCGTTTGATGAATAGAACTTTTCCTTATTTCTTTGTTATGAGCTGAAACATAATGCGGTTTCAGATAACCTTATTAAGCTTTGATAGTTTTTGTTTCAATAATTATTACCATTAATTATTTCAGTACTTTGTAACAATAAGAGTCGATCAATGATGCTTTACAACAATATTTCTTACGGTTTCATTCACTGTTTGAACTTCTTTTTTGTATTTCAGCGCTGCACATGTAGAAATGTGTCTTTATTTTTCAGTGATTAAAAACTCTTTATTATTGCTTTTGATATACAACAACAAGTGTATTTAATTTGCGTATGTTTCCACCGTTTTAACGTAGGCCTATTTTTTTTCATATATGTTGTAACGAATTCCTACAGTTGTAAATAATGCTATGGTGTGTTTTCACAATTGTAAATTGTCTTTTAGTATGTATCTACAGTTGTAAATTTTATTATGGTGTGTTTTTGCAATTGTCAAATGTGTAGTAGTATGTATCCACAGTTGTAAAATTATCGTGTATTATGCTTGCACTGTTGTAATTTATGTTATTGTATGTTAACACAGTTGTAAATTATGTTATTGTATGTTTACACAGTTGTAACGTATGTTGTAGCGTGTTTCCACTTTTGTAACTTAAGTTGTTGTGTTTGCACTGCTGCAACGTGTGTTTGAGTATGTTTCCACAAGTGTAACCAATGTAACAAATATATCATCACAGCAGCAAAGTAATACTGTTTGTTTTGTGCGATGTTTGCTAAAATCATTGTCATTCATTGCCTTTTTGCATTCTTGTTTTCAAGCTGCTAATATCATCGTGTTCTATTATCATCTTCTTCCCGACATTACCTCCTAGGATACCATGTCAAATCTGCATTGCCTTTAAGAAACTATAAGATTCATTTCTGATCATTAATGGATTTCCACGGATCGAAGTACTGTTACTGTTTTAGACCATATTCTCTTTCGATATTCTCTTTCGAGATGTTTTTACTTGTACCAACTTGTATTTACCATAATGTCAATTTGTGTGTTGTTCGTCCATGACAATTGACAATGATAGTGTTTGCGTTCACTTCTTCAAATTCTGTTAGAGATACCGGTATATTCTTGTCTATAAGTTGGTATTAACTGTTGCTGATCAATCATCACAAGTGATGATGACCATTTATTGCATTAACTTTGATGAAAATAATACTCACGTGGAAGACAGGTGATGGAGTTCTACTGGAAAACGACTGACACACTATCACTGACGGATGCCTACATGAATTAATATGGTATACACAACAAAAATGTCGCAACATTATTTGAAAACAAGGACAAGTATAGCAAATAAACAGCGAATCCTATCTAGAAAGTGAAGGCTTGATCTAAACACCATCAAAAGTAACCCCAAACTGTCCAAGAACCTATAGTGCCATTGTAGAACATATCTGCCATCTAAAAACACTACAATGTGTATACCATATTAATTCATGTAGGCATCCGTCAGTGATAGTGTGTCAGTCGTTATCCAGTAGAACTCCATTCTCTGTCTTTCACGTGAGTATTATTTTCAATTATGTTCTACTAGCAGTACTCCCTTCTATTGATTATAACTTTGTTGTATTAAGTTAAGATGTATAACGGTGTCTATGTGTTTGTAGATGACAGATATGCTCCGCAATGGCACTGTAGGTTCTTGGACAGTTTGGGGTTACTTTTGATGGTGTTTAGATCAAGCCTTCACTTTCTAGTTAGGCTTCGCTGTTTATTTGCTATACTTGCCCCTGTTTTCACATAATATTGCGACATTTTTGTATTTGCTATACTTGCCCCTGTTTTCACATAATGTTGCGACATTTTTGTATTTGCTATACTTGCCCCTGTTTTCACATAATGTTGCGACATTTTTGTATTTGCTATACTTGCCCCTGTTTTCACATAATGTTGTGACATTTTTGTATTTGCTATACTTGCCCCTGTTTTCACATAATGTTGCGACATTTTTGTATTTGCTATACTTGCCCCTGTTTTCACATAATGTTGCGACATTTTTGTATTTGCTATACTTGCCCCTGTTTTCACATAATGTTGCGACATTTTTGTATTTGCTATACTTGCCCCTGTTTTCACATAATGTTGCGACATTTTTGTATTTGCTATACTTGCCCCTGTTTTCACATAATGTTGCGACATTTTTGTATTTGCTATACTTGCCCCTGTTTTCACATAATGTTGCGACATTTTTGTATTTGCTATACTTGCCCCTGTTTTCACATAATGTTGCGACATTTTTGTATTTGCTATACTTGCCCCTGTTTTCACATAATGTTGCGACATTTTTGTATTTGCTATACTTGCCCCTGTTTTCACATAATGTTGCGACATTTTTGTATTTGCTATACTTTCCCCTGTTTTCACATAATGTTGCGACCTTTTTGTATTGCGGAGCATTATGCAGCTCTGTTTCGTGCACCATCTTCCCAAGTGTTGTTGATGTAAAAGGTTTTCCGTGAGACAAAATGGTGTCCCAAGTGTTGTTTATGTCAAATACTTTCAGTGAGACAAAATGGTGTCACAAGTGTTGTTTATGTCAAATACTTTCAGTGAGACAAAATGATGTCCCAAGTGTTGTTTATGTCAAATACTTTCAGTGAGACAAAATGGTGTCCCAAGTGTTGTTTATGTCAAATACTTTCAGTGAGACAAAATGGTGTCACAAGTGTTGTTTATGTCAAATACTTTCAGTGAGACAAAATGGTGTCCCAAGTGTTGTTTATGTCAAATACTTTCAGTGAGACAAAATGATGTCCCAAACGTTGTTGATGTCAAAGACTCTCAGTGAGACAAAATTGTGTCCCAAGTGTTGTTTATGTCAAATACTTTCAGTGAGACAAAATGATGTCCCAAACGTTGTTGATGTCAAGACTTTCAGTGAGACAAAATGGTGTCCCAAGTGTTGTTTATGTCAAATACTTTCAGTGAGACAAAATGGTGTCCCAAATGTTGTTTATGTCAATACTTTCAGTGAGACAAAATGATGTCCCAAACGTTGTTGATGTCAAATACTTTCAGTGAGACAAAATGGTGTCCCAAGTGTTGTTTATGTCAAATACTTTCAGTGAGACAAAATGGTGTCCCAAGTGTTGTTTATGTCAAATACTTTCAGTGAGACAAAATGGTGTCCCAAGTGTTGTTTATGTCAAATACTTTCAGTGAGACAAAATGGTGTCCCAAGTGTTGTTTATGTCAAATACTTTCAGTGAGACAAAATGGTGTCCCAAGTGTTGTTTATGTCAAATACTTTCAGTGAGACAAAATGGTGTCCCAAGTGTTGTTTATGTCAAATACTTTCAGTGAGACAAAATGGTGTCCCAAGTGTTGTTTATGTCAAATACTTTCAGTGAGACAAAATGGTGTCCCAAGTGTTGTTTATGTAAAATACTTTCAGTGAGACAAAATGGTGTCCCAAGTGTTGTTGATGACAAATACTTTCTGTGAGACAAAATGGTGTCCCAAGTGTTGTTTATGTCAAATACTTTCAGTGAGACAAAATGATGTCCCAAGTGTTGTTTATGTCAAATACTTTCAGTGAGACAAAATGATATCCCAAGTGTTGTTGATGTCAAAGTCTTTCAGTGAAACAAAGTGATGTAATTACATCCCATTGCGACACGACATGAGAAGTATTGGTGTGCTACGACAGTTTTCACCCCACAACTATGTCCGACTTTATTCGGTCACATGTCATCAATGTCCATCTAACACTCGTCCTATTATTACCTATTGCCTTGGGATGGGGACACTACTGGTCCACACTCGAGGTTAAACATAGGAATGGAAGTTTTAGTTGGCGTTTTCATGACAAATGCGCCCCCTAAGTTCTATTATATTCATATTTGTTCAAATTGTTCATGATTTTATCTATCCATTTCGTTCTTAGTCTTCCTCTACCCTGTTGACTAATTGTTTTGTTATGCGCACTTGTTGGCAGTTGGATGTAGTCCATTTTCATTGGATGTTCATACCATTATGTATGTTGTCTTAGAAAGATGCAATGCATAATAGATTGCCTATTCTATTTCTGATGTCGTCATTGCGTAAACATGTCGAATCTGGTAGCGACAACATCATTTTTGTACACGTTATTCACTTTCTCGTGTGTTATGATGTCCGTTTCCATGTCAGGCTGCTGAAAAAAAAAGAAATTCTTGATTTTTTGTTTTAAAATAAGTTAACATTATGTATGCGTTTATATGCGGTTTAACATAATGAGCTTGACCGTGTCTATAGGCCTGAATAATGCTTACGTGCGATGCCTTTATTATTTTATTTTAATGATTTTGCTTTTTTAATTCTTGGTTGACTTTTACGTGGCATCTTAAAAATTATTTTCATGTTGTATTTCTTTTTATTTTCTTTTAGGGAGAGCTATCTCAAATTATTTTCTCTGTCATTTATTACTCACATGCTTATAAAATATTATGTTGTTCCTCTTCATGCAACATCTTTTTGCAAATATTAATCATAACACACATTGAATGTCTGGAAAATTTGTCTTTTTTACCTTTCTGTGTAGCTGTTTATGATACATTTCACAGGCACAACTATCTCCGACATTAGGAGTTCTCTAAGTACCGCTGAGATCAACAAGAAAAGTATTCTCCTGGAGTTTGCGTCAAGAAGTGCTCACTCTGTGGACCCACCCAGAACATCATTGTTTCAGTTTGTGACTGGAGGCATAATTGACAGCTCGGATGTAAGCGACAGTCAGAAACCTATTAAACAAAAAATTAGCGATCTATCTGAACTAGCAGTATCATCTAATAGCACAAGCGATGCTGCTAGGAGACGACAGGATAAACAAATATTGTTAGAAAAACTCAAATATGAAAAGATGCAGCTGAGACGTGCCACTGTCGCATACGGTGTTTTACGAGATCTGGAATCCACAACTTTACGGATGAGTGTGACAACCTCGCATCGGAGTAGTAGCAAACCTTCATCTGTAACGCCGGAGAAACATCGTCGCGATACCGATAATCGAATCAAATTTATAAGAGATAAAATGTATCCATCTACAGAACAACGGCCTGCCACTTCGTCTTCCTTTCCATCAATGCTTATTATAAATACATTTTTGTTCTATATTTTGTATGGACCAAGATGTATATGGTACATTTACTCGACTGAGACGTTTCCAGCAGGTCTTCTACAAGAAGCCTATAGAGTATTAACCATTACTATACTTCAATGTGTGGAATGTATGGGCCACGCAAGCAATTTTTACCTGTACATATTATCTAACACCAAAGTCAAAAAGGAAGCAATGCGACTTATACAGAAAATTTGATTTAAGTAGAATACATGACTGAAATATAAATCACGATTGAGAAGGATTGAAATATTTTTGCAAGGATTACTCTTTTGAAATGTGCTTACTTTATTCTATTCAAAGAAACAGAAGGTAATTCTAGTCTCATTGTGTCTTATGTTTGCTTTCTATATTTCGTTTCAAGTCCATCATTTTCCTTTAGTTCGCCACAAGGTAAGAGCATATTTTACATTTTCTCAACCCAATGTTTACTTAACATTTATAAAATACAACTTTACTCGTCGTAATAATGAACGCATAATTACTTGATCTTGTCGCACTAACAGTGTTATGAAATAAATAGAGTTGTGGAGACAAGTGTCAACAGTAATCTCTTGATACACGTCTGTTAGAGGATTTCTATTGGAGCGGAGAAAGCTTTATGATATTAACGGATAACTTAGAGATACTTTCCGTAAGCAGCGACACTTATATTATGTTTTCCGTTATTTAAGTAAAGGTTATAGACTACTGTCCCAGACTTTCCAAGTCTTTGGATTAACGAGTCCTTGCATCGTTCAAATTTAAGTTCAAAGAATATTTACTACAGAAAGTTTCAGTATCAAGAAGAGAAACACGTTTAACCATAGTAAATTGTGTCTAATTGATAGGATAATCTATATTTCTATATTTCTTATTTCGAAATGTCTATCCGTTCTGAAACATCTATAATCCCAAGCTCTTATCTATAGATCTATAATCTATAAACCCGTAAGGCTTCAGGGTCGAGTGTGTACGTTGGATGCATTAACACATTTTTCATCTATGTATCTTCAACGATACGGAGGACTGAGGAAAAAATTGTGACCTGTCTGGTCCTTGAAGCTGTCTGGTCATGCTTTTATTTGTCCTGCGTTTCACTTTCCAGCGTTTTCTGCGATATTTCTTTTGACAAATAATCATGTCCTATACCATAGATTGAAAAAAACCTACCTCAACAGCTGTGGATTTACTCCCATACGGGAATGGACCAACATAAATTATTTGTTTGCAAAAGCACTAAACTCATAGATGTGACTGGCAGAAGATGTCGTTAAGCAGATATGTGAACCAGACACTGTTGACTTTGGTGAAGAACTAGTGTTATTTTCCAATATCTAACATATGGTTTTAAGGATCATCGCTACACTGCCAAACAATGTTATTGAGTTGATAATGTTGGTGTCGATGCCGAGGTAAAAATCACATGCTCTTCCATCATTAGCCATCAGCTGTGAGCACGGATTTTTGTGTGCCTAGCTTAAGTGGAACAACAGTATAGAAAGTCAGTGGGATTTAGGCGACAGTTACAAGTATAACGCTGGAAGTGTTTGCGGTCACTTTACAACTGCTTGGCTTACACGTTATTCGAATGCATGTGCACTGACTCCTTATTTCCTGCAAGCTGTTGAAATAACCAAGTTAAGGAAACACCTTCTGCCAGTAAGCAACTAAAAACCCCATTTGTATAGTTACTTTGAAATACATAACAGCACGGTAGGAAATTACTTGCACAGAGAAGTAGTTAAGGAAAATGATACAGAACGTTCAAGCATATATTGCATAGAAGCATTCGAAAACGCCATTGGAAAGGCTATGAAATTAGCTTCACAGAAATGAATCGCTTTCTTCATCGCTACGACAGTGGGTGCTTAACGAATTAAACGATCTGACTGTCTGGTTCTGTCATTGCAAGTTAACTTCAGAATATGAACAGAGAAGACATTCTCAAAGTCTTCCACGGTTGTTACTCATTTTAAGCAGCTTGATGATCATGAAAGATAGCATGAAGATTATGTAGCTTGGAGCTACGGAATTACTGATATACATTTTGGGCATGCTGCTCTGTTGAGAGGCGGAGAATATATTGCGACCCCAATATATTTTTAAATCATTAAAAATATGAGGAGAATATATTGCGACCCCAATATATTTTTAAATCATTAAAAATATGAAGAAAATATATTGCGACCCCAATATAGTTTTAAATCATTAAAAATATGAAAAGAATATATTGCGACCCCAATATATTTTTAAATCATGAAAAATATGAAGAGAATATATTGCGACCCCAATATATTTTTAAATCATTAAAAATATGAAGAGAATATATTGCGACCCCAATATATTTTTAAATCATTAAAATATGAAGAGAATATATTGCGACCCCAATATATTTTTAAATCATTAAAATATAAATTAGTTTTATTTGTAGTTTGATGCAAAAGTGTATTTTTTTGGATGTGTAACACTTTTATGACCTAATTAAATAGGGAGGGTTGGGGGGGGGTCCCAGTACTCTTGACAAATTGTTGACAAGAGGAGGTGAGAGGTCAAAACATAGCAAAGCATAGTTGATGCAATCTACGGTTGACCTATTTCCCCAATGGGACACTAACCAAAATTGCATTGGAGACAGGTCAATTGACATAATATTTGAACGACCATCATATCCACCTTGAAATCTATAAGATCCATCAAAGAATACATATCTTTAGGTATATATTGTTTTGCATGATTTCCAGTATCTTTTCTTCAATTAGAGTAATGATGGAATCTCTTTAATTTGTTTGTTAGATCAAAACTACTACACACATTCGGTGCATACAGGCTGTCTTCGTGCATTTCACAGATTGACTATTCTCACATTTATTGACCAAAGAATGACATTCTATAATCTATCTGGTGTTTTTCTTTGTATTGTTGTCATTATGTCATTATTCTGCAACGTAAAAGTAATGGATAATAGAAATTATAATATAATATTGTCATATCACTAACAGTTTCTTCTTGTTATAGTCCTTGCCGTGTGGCGTTGACTATCATGTCTGTCAACAGCCTTCTGTTTCATCAGTCATTTCCCATACTGATGTTCTCCTACGCCACAATGCAGGATTATAAGAATTTTTTGTTTTGGTCTTCCGTTCATTCTCTTGCTTTTCAACGTGTACGCATGCGGTTGGGTCTGTGAGTCTCACTAGACAAACCATCCATGCAACGGAAAACCTTAGTAGATGACATACCGTTATATTGACGTTATCTTCATATAGAAGCTTCGTGGCACGTCATCTATACATTTATGCAACTCATGCTTTTATATTGTTGTTGCAATGTGTTTTATACTTTGCTACTTGTATATATGTATGTACCCTCTGTGATTGGGAGGTAGCCAGAGATGTACTGTGCATAACTGGGGAGGAGAAAACTGACAGCACTGTTTTTTTCTATGGCTGAGGCCCATCATAGAGGCACAGTGACTCAGGACGTGACAATCCTTTTGACTTGAGCATTTAGTTGCATGTCTGGAGCAATAGAGAAGTTCGGCATAACCAGTAGTCAATTGGTGGCGGGAAATGAGCACAGTGAACCCCAACTTGGCTGCAGTGGCTTGGATCAGTGCATATATTGAAACCTACGTTCCTGGTGGTGTGATAGTTATTCTCTTGCTCTGAGAATTTCGGTGAGCCGGAAATCCACAGATTTCCCAGAAATACAGTGGCATTGTAATGACATTTGGGTCACAGGGCATGAGCCCCGTGGACTGCTTGATCAGCAACAAATCACCTAACCAATCTCTTCAACGTGTCTATTGTCACGATGCACCATGACATGATGTTGCAGAGATGCATCACATAGATGCGCTGTGAGCTTCTTGAATCTTGTTTACATCTCTTGAAATTGTTTGATAGTAATTTGCCTAACCAGTATCTCAATAAGTAATCAATATGTTGCTTGCTCAGACTTAGAACATAAGGTAGAGAACCAGACAACTCATTTTCAAATGTTGTTACTTGCCTAATACATCATTCATTAGATCTTGAGTTATATCTAATACATTATAGATTAGATCCATGTCGCTTTACACTTTTGATTTACTGTGTTGTAAATAAGCTTTGTAAATGTGGTCTGATTATTATAATATCCGATTCTATCATCGTACTCTTGTGAAAACTGGTTGGGTATTTCGTTGTATTAATTTTGTTTGACATTTGACTACATTAGCTTGAACTTGTTGAATATTTGTTGCTATAGCTCGTTTCAAAACACTCCTCTATGTTCACAAATATGTCATGGGCAACAATTTAGTTTAAATATTTTTGAAAATATAAATGCTACTTACCAACAATAATGTCATTATAATTGTATGAGAACACACACCATATTTCCCTATGTCTTAATTGCGCTCTATACAATAACAAAACAATTTAACCATAAAATAAGTTTGTATATTTATAACATATCCAATGTTTTATATGGTATGTATTTGATACAGAATGCACACGCGTCTTAAGTTTTCTCAACATTTTAACACCTCCACCAGTGTTATATTAAGGTATTAGGAAACAAAAGTAGGATGTTATGAGACATGTGCTACACATTCATACTGTTAATGTAAAATAAGAAAAGTAGTTCATAGATCTGATTAGTAATTTGGGAATCAACATAACGTAACTTTCGGCACGAATAGGAGCTTAGTTTCTTTGGTCACCTGGTGGGGCGTATACATGATGATAGTTTCTGTAATAGGTTGGTTATTCACTTCACTCAAGCAGGATCTAATTATTCACCTTCTTCTATCTGCGTACAACCTCATATTTATGTGAGTCGATTTACTGGCAGACCAGAAAAACCACGAAGCTACATTCAAATTTTTGCAACAGATATGACTATAAAACGAGGCTTATCTCCCAGTAAAACAAGTGTCTCCAAAATTAATCTGTATAGTTCTATGTTTCACGTTGTATATGCTTTTGTCCCACACTCATGGCTTAAATATATGTCTTGTCTCATAATCCTACTTTTGTCCGGCTTTCATGTAGTCTCACAATCCTACTTTTGTCCCCCACTCATGATTTAAATACATGTCTTGTCTCACAATCCTACTTTTGTCCCCCACTCATGATTTAAATACATGTCTTGTCTCACAATCCTATTTTTGTTCCATACTCATGGCATAAATACATGTTTTGTCTCAATGTCTTACATTTGGCTTTCATTAAATATTCATTCATGGATGAAGTGACATGCATCCAAAGATTCAGCATTACACTTCTGTCCAATTGTGGCAGCATCACATGCCATATGTAGCGTTTGTTTTTCCTGCTGATGGGTCAACATATCTGGCAGAATAATTGTACAATTTCTGAGCCTAGAATCCTAACAGCCTATATGCTGTGCCACCGAAGGACGCTGACAATCCTGGAATACTGATCCACTGGAATCCCTTCCCTCGGGAACCAAACACGAATCAATAAAATCCTAGCTCTAACGAACGTTATCGTTGGAAAGCAATATGCTTCACAGCTCAAGGGATCACTTGGTCATTGCCATGCGCATAATTTGTTAAATCACGAAATCCTAGATCTAAAGTATGACTTTTTTGTGTCACCATCGAATTAGTGCGAACGAAAGAATTCAGAATGTCTCCTCGATTCATATTCTGCGAAATGCCTAGTCTGCCAGTTCTCCCATGGCTCTGTACCCCAGAATGACTATTGCAGAATATCCAGTTTCCCACAAACGTGAAGTCGCAATGAAATCCATCTAATTCTTTGCAAAGATCCAGTCCACCGTATGGTGAAGGGAGCCGCTTCATTCTCATACTGAAAGTATTGTAATCCTTACACGCCTTCCAATAATTACTTTTCATCTCAAAAGGCCACAAAAAAGCATGTCAATGCAAACAACCGCATTATCGTCTCAAACACAAGCAGATACTATAGATAGTATAGTAGATTTATTTCAAGTCCGCTTTCCACACTAAATCGTCTCTGCCGAGTGTAATGACTGCCTCATAGTAACACACGAACTGATGACTGCCTCATAATAACATATGAACTAATAACTGCCTCATGATAACACATGAACTAATGACTGCCTCATAATAACACATGAACTAATGACTGCCTCATAATAACACACGACCTAATGACTGCCTCATAATAACACATGAACTAATGACTGCCTCATAATAACACACGACCCAATGACTGCCTCATAATAACACATGAACTAATGACTGCCTCATAATAACACACGACCGAATGACTGCCTCATAATAACACTCGAACTAATGACTGCCTCATAATAACACATTTCCTCTCCAATCTTACCTATTCCTTTAAAAAACTGTAGCATATCCTATTCTGAGTTGTTGTCATCAGTCCAGCAATTTTGGCTGTAGTCATTTTCTCAGCAGTGTTTACGTTCAGTAGTGTGTCGTTACTTTATGAACGCTTCTGATGCGCAACTGCCTGCCGTGAAATTCGATTCCTGTACATTGGCCGTCATAGAACGATTTGTACCACGTTGCCACAGAGCCGCACCATATATACATTCCTTACTCTGTAAGAATATTATCAATGTGACTGGTATATTCATTCTTTTCGCTGTAACAGCGATAACGCTCTCCGATTGTCTCTTAATACCTTAATATAACTAATGTTGCAAGTCTGTTCGTGCATTTTGATTTCAGTAACCGAAATGTATACTTCGGCTTGAGCTTACTATAGAAGTACCAATCTTACGTCCAAGGGCTAAACGTATTATGGATGTGATACAATCACTGCTATTCTAATATGGATAATGTAAGAGGACCCGTATCATAATCTAACATAGTTGCAAACGGACGACAAACAGTCTGTGTTAGGGTTCAACATCAGACATTACGTTACACTTTTCTATACCGTTTTTTTCTTCCCTATCTAATATGATCAATACTATACTTATATATCTAATAATATGATCAATACTATACTTATATATCTAATAATGTGATCAATACTATACTTATATATCTAATAATGTGATCAATACTATACTTATATATCTAATAATGTGATCAATACTATACTTATATATCTAATAATATGATCAATACTATACTTATATATCGAATAATGTGATCAATACTATACTTATATATCTAATAATGTGATCAATACTATACTTATATATCTAATAATGTGATCAATACTATACTTATATATCTAATAATGTGATCAATACTATACTTATATATCTAATAATGTGATCAATACTATACTTATATATCTAATAATGTGATCAATACTATACTTATATATCTAATAATGTGATCAATACTATACTTATATACCTAACAACTAATTAATATCACACACATGTTTTTCATTCGGATATTCTATTAGATAATTTGTCCACTTATGGCTATACCGTTTATGGCAACTTCTCCGTGTTATTATTTCAAGGAACAACACAGCACACAGCCTTATTACGATGTATTTGTGAAGTTTTGTTCTCATAATTTTGTAGTGAAATCGCCTGTGGTATATTGTGTACATTAGTGCCAATTTCATGCTTGCATTCTATAAATTGGTATTTAATCTACAAAATCAGTGTTCATCCAGGATTCACTGGTTCAATCTTAACTACATTGACTTTGTATATATTGAATAACACAGGGGGGTAGTCGAAATCTTTATGCTAGTTCAGGGCGCATAAGCGATGGTTGTGATATTCAAAAGCCATTTATCACTATTCTCCTTTTTACTTCGCTGCTATAAAATATGCCACCAAAATATAAACATCGCAATCTATCAAACACTTAACAAAATAAGAGTTTTAAAATTAACTCGGTTATATCCGGCCTTAATGAAACAACTATTGCTAGATATTTTAATTGGCTTCCTTCATAAATACATAGACGAAAGATGCAGATCTTTAACATGTAACTTTCAAGAGTCAATAAGTATTATAGAGGTGTGTTCAGTTGATGCAACAGGGTTACATTGAAATGAGTGTTAATATAAAATTATTGCCAAACAATTGTTGATATATCTAGCACTGATAAAATAACAAC